>JANPWX010000011.1:410043-463790 GCA_024734555.1 Trochalopteron elliotii
TGGGGAGCGGGGCCCGCTCCGCCCCTGGGCTCGGGCAGGGGCGCCGGGCCCCCAGGGCGCTTTCGGACGCTGCAGCCGCTTCGGTTCGAGGGTTGATGTTGGGGCTGGGGCCGGGTCCCGGGCGGAGATTTCTGCGGAGGCCGGTGTGTTTCGGTCCGGCGGTCGTTGGGGAGAGGTCGGTGGGATGCTCGTCCCCGGCAGGTCCGCCGGGCTGCGGGGTGCCCGCGGGAAGCGCTTTTCTTCCCGTGGCTGCTGGACGCATCCGTGCGGGTGGGGGAAACTCCCGGGCACCGGGCACAAACCCCCCGGAACGGGTCGGGTTCGCTGTTCCGAGTGATGCGGTCCTCGTGAGCGCAGCGGGGATGGATGGATGGATGGATGGATGGACGGACGGACGGACGGACGGACGGACGGACGGACGGACGGACGCTTAGGCTGTGCTCCAAGCAGCACTTGGCGCTTAGGTTTCACTTTTCATTCTCAGCTCGCTAAATGCTTTGAGGAGATGAGTGGCTTCTTCCAGCCAGGGAGAAATCAGCACCGAGATATAAAAAAAAAAACTTGGGGAAAATCTTGGCCAGGGCCCAGGATCCCTCAGAGGCGATCAGGGAGCAGCTGTAGGGTTTCTGAAGTGATGTGGGGACTTTTAAAAGCTACAAAGGTTGGATGCTTTTGCGGGGGGGACTTCAGCATTTGATCCATGTAAGAGTAATGAGGGATGAAAGCTATGAAGGAATTGTAGAGGTTACTTTTTAGTAGGAATATCCCACAGGCGATGGAAGCTGGGGTGGGACTGTCCCTGTCCTGTGGCCCTGTGCAGGGTGTGACATCTGCCCATCACGGATGGACACTGGGGAGCTTAGGGGAGTGTTTGTGTTCGTGATGCCTGGGATGGGCAGAGGGGTATAGAGCACCCCAGATAATTTCCATCAGAGTAGTCTAAATAAAACTAACACATAGAGAATTGTCTCCTGTGGCAAGAAACCAAAACTGAGAGACAGCAGGAGAGGAAGGCTGTCGCCTACAGCATCAATACTCCTGTGGGCTGAGGAGATGCAGGACTAATAGGATTTAAATACTGCATCAAGCTTTTGATTTCTCTTCTTCTAAAATCACATTTGCTATGAAACAAATCTACAGTAATATAAGATGCTGCAGTCACTGCACATACTTGATTTCCTCTGTGATTGTAAAGGAGAAAATGTTGATGACTCAACAAGTCTATGTTTAACAAAACTACATCAAACCCCAGGAAAACATGCTCTTTGACAGCATAATAAATTTTTTGTTGTTTATTTTGCTCTTTATTTTTGTTTTGGGGTTGTTTTGCTTTTTATTGTTAAGAACTATGCTTTGACTATGACCTTGTAACATCACACCCATAAATAGAAGCAGGTTTAGATTCAGGGGAAACACATTTTTTCCTATGATGGAAGAAGTAGGCCAGCCATGCCAGCTCTCTTGAGAGGTGGGAATGCAGTGGCAGTTTTGATAAGAAATGTCACACACCAGGAATTAAAACACACCAATTTGTTACTTATAAGTTTGCCATCACTGATTAAAGTTAGCTTTTTGTCAACACCATAATGGAAGAAAATGCTGTTTTCAAATTTGAATTTACTGCTTCTTCATAGGTTTTCCTATGCAGACCTAGAGTGGATTAAGCAGCTTCCCATCTTCATCTAAGTTTAAGTGAACTGTCACTTAACTGAAAGTAAAAAGCTTCTGAAAGTATGTCAGTGACGTGGGAGCCTCCAACATATTTCCAAAAGCCTTTACGTACTCTGGGGCCTAAACAGTTTGAAAACTTTCCTGGGGTTTAAGGTACTGAGACAGAAATTCCTCCCATCCTTTTTCCAGGTTCTCAGATTTTCAGTGAGTGTCTCTAAAGCCTTGGTTGTGGCAACATGTGCATTTCCATTTAGTATGAATACACCACAATAGTCTTTGGAAAAAATATCCTAAGAGCTCCCCATGGGATGTTGGCTTCAAGAATCAGGGTCTGTAAATAACATGTCCACCACTGCAGGAGGCTGACACCAACTGCTGACCATGTGCAAGCACTAATAGGTCATAGAGCTACAGAGTGGTTTGGGTTGGAAGGGACCTTAAAGATCATCTCATTCCAACTCCCACCATGGTCAGGGCCTTCCACTAGACCACGTTGCTCTAAACCCAATCCAACCTGATTTGAGCACTTCCAGAGACGGGTCATCCACAGCTTCTCTGGGCAATCTGTGCCATTGCCTCACCACCCTCATAGTGAAGAATTTCTTTCTTACATCTAATATAAACCTGCCCTCCTTCACCGTAAGGGCATTCCCCATTGTCCTGCCACTACAGCCCTTGTAAAAACCCTTGTAAAGAGTCCCTCTCCAGCTCTCTTCAGGTACTGGAGGTTGCTCTAAGGTCTTCCTGGTGCCTTCTCATCTTCAGGCTGAACAACCCCAACTCTCTCAGCCTGTCTTAATAGGAGAGTGGCTCCAGCCTTCTGAGCATCTCTGTGACCCTTCTTTGGACTCACTCCAGCAGGTCCACATCCTTCTTATGTTGGGGTTATATACAGGATGTAACCTGTGCCAGTGCAGCTTGGCACAGTGGTGAAATACCTGGTGTTTGTACTTGTCCAGCACATGTGAGTCTCACTAAGTCCTTGGGGTCCTGGGGGGAGGCATGTTGTTCACACTGCACATATTTGTCTCTCTGGTCTGACCTGCCAGTGCAGGGGAAAAGGTGAAGCTTTTCAAGCTGGATCTGCTGTGCAGGATGCTGGACTGAAGGCAAACAGTGTGGGAGGAAGGGGAAGGCAGAATGCTGTGGGGTCCTGGCACCTCAGGGCAGTGAGCTGATTTCCAGCAAAGAGCATCTCTCTCCCACCCATCTGGATCCCCAAAGATGACTGCCTGGTCGGCCAGTTGTGTTTGCCTCAGGAGCTTCCCAGGAGCTGCTGGGGAAATCAGAAGAGGCAGTACATGGCCCTACATTCTTTGCCTTTCCTGTTCTCACCACTGTGCTTATTCAGGGCTGGCTCAGAGCTGCCTCTGTACTGTGTGTCATGCCTGTGCTCCGTGGAGGGGGAAAAACAGATCAGCAGGAGGTGGGCTGGCCCTCTGCCACAGGCTGTGTCTTCCCTCCACCCCACACTTGCCTCCTGGGCCACCTTCTCCTCGTGTGGTCCTCTGCATCTTCTGAGTGACTGGGTGAAGCAAAGTCAGAAAGGCAGGAGAGTGCTGATCTTGGAGACCTTTCTAACAGGCGCTGCGGCACGGAAATGGCCAACACAAATATTTCCCTGCACACGCAGCTCAATTCCTACATGCCTTTCCTGGAAAGAAACAAAGAGGTTTTAAAGAGGCTGGAGCCTGCCAGCTCCCTGTGGTGACTGCTGAAGTCAGGTCCTGCCATCTCTGTAGGCCTGGAGAAGGGTGGAAGCCCCAGCTCATTTTAGGCAGGAACACCTCCACCCATCGTGTCTGGCTGCAGGGAATTACTAGATCTACCTGAGAAATTTCCACCATCCAGGCTTTGGGTTGCTTTCCTGCTCTTCTCACACCTGGGGAGGAGAAGGCTTAGATATGGGTGAGTCCCTGAGTTGTTAACTTGGTAAGAGAAGCAAGACAATGAAGACCCCAAAAGAAAGCAAGAGAATCCATATAAGACTTAAGTACAGCACCTGAACCACCCCATTATGTCACTTAAAAACTGTGAGATGCTAAGCTGAGAAAATAACATTCTCATTCAGAGTCGCATCAGCCAGATAAGCTCCTGTGTGCTGTGTCAGTTGTCAGCATCAGCACTGCTCTAACAAACTCTGTCTTGCTTCAGGTCTGTGCCTTCCACGGTCTTACAGTGAAACCTCAGGATTTTACAGACTTTCAGATTCCCATTTCATGTTTTATTACAGGGTAGGTCTTTCTCAGGCTTCTCATTACTCTGTCAACACAGTGGGCAAGATGTTTTTGCAGAAAAGCAGAGGAAGTTCTTCAGACTTTGCTGCAGAGAAGTGGCACTGCAAATGGAGGCAAATTTGGGGGAGAAAAGTTTGAGGATATCTGTGGCAGAACCTGTTAGTAACTGTGCTTTAAAGTACATCGTTTTGATGAGAACAGGCCAAAGCTTTGTTTTCCAATTGTTTATCATAGGTAGTTTTCCTGCTCAGCATTAAAATGGAGGGCTTATCCTTGGGGGCAGGATAAACTGCAAAGTGATCACAGGCTGGTGTAGTTCTATAGGAGAACTGTAGCCAAAATGTCTGAGCTTGTGTGGGAAGTTCTGGTAGCCCTTTCTCCTCTACTTTCCCCTGTTCTGAAAGATATTTTTGAATTTTGGCCCTGGTGAAGAGCATGTTGTGGTCAGGGACATGGATATGCCTTAGGTTTCACTGCTGGCTTCCAAAAACAACACTCCCAATATTTTTCAGTGTATAAACCAGAGGGTGTATGGAGTTGGGAGGGTCAGTGCTTGTCAAGCCGTGTTTTCATTAGTGTGTGATGGAGTAGGGAGGCACATACTGAATTTGTAGGTGACACTGAGCTAGGAGGGACTGGAAACATTTTAGAGAAGAGACTGGGAATTGACGATTGTGACAAGCTGGAGAGCTGGTTTAAAAAAAACAGAAAACATGTTGTGTCCTGTGTGGTAGGACTGACTGACCGCCTGGACAGAGGTGAGCGACCAGCCAGGCAGTGGTCACAGGGAGCCAGAGGACAGGGACACTGTGCCCCGTGAGTCAACAGGGGCACACAGTTGTGCAAAAGCAAACAGTCTTCCTGGGACGAAGAAAGAGAAGTGGTGCGTTGGGGAGGCGGTGTCTCTGCTCCAGGTGGTGCTTTTTAGGGGCTCAGTTGGAAAATGCAGTTCTGGGCATCCTCCAAGAAAAATGAGAGCAAGGAAGAGAGGCTGAGTTGTTGGACATTCGGTAAATACCAGCTCTGATGAAAGAGTTGGGTTTCACTTGTGCAGGAAAAACCGAAGGGAGATGTGAAACCTGTTCTCCAAATACAGAATGTGTCTGTCTGCAGAGGAGAAGGCAAATCATTTACCATGTCCTTTGGGGGTAAAAGAGGAAGGGATAAGGTTAAATGGATTGAGAGATAAAGAGGGGAGAAAGCAGGGCTCTGCAGGAGCTTATGGAAGTGGTTTTAGCAGATAAATACCTGATAAATGAGGTAATCAGATAAAGAGCTGCCCTGGGGCAGGAGGAGGGATGAGGACCTGTGAATGCAAAGTGCATCAGGGTGGAGAACATTTGCAGGGGGGGTCATGTGGCAACTCTCGGAGCCCCACAGCAGGTCTGGGGTCACAGCAACCCCTCAGGTCCCGTAGCAGGTGTGGGGTCACAGCAGTCCTTGGAGCCCACAGCAGGTCTGTCCCCCGTGGACATTGCAGTGGACATACTCAGCATGCAGTGATGCCAGCTCGGGGCAGGACCAGCTCCCCTGCTGTGGTCCCTGTCCCTCCTCCTCCCCACCCCAGCAGCAGAGGCATGGGGTGCACAGCCCCCTGATCCCTGTCCCGTGTGCCTGTGGGTGAATGGGCTGAAGGACAGCAGCAGGGACAGCCCAGCTCCCAGCATTTCCTCATTCTCATGTCCTGGCTGGCAGCCCAGGTGAGTTTGCAACATGGCTTTTCTGGAAGGGTGATTTACATCCTTTGCCAGTTCCTGGTTTGCATCATTCAGGAGATAACTCTGCTTTGGAAGGATAAAGAAGAAAAGGGGCAAGCAAAAAGGCAGCAAGCTTGGTTTCCTTGACTCTCTGTCTTGCAGGCAGAGCTGGGGAAGTCATTTCCAGTCAGCCTGGGCAGGCCTGAAAGGTCTCCAGAAATGTGCACTGGAGCTGAGATTAAAGCAGCTTTGGATAAGCTCTTTTATTACTTAAATCTGTTCCAGTTCCAGCAGGTTCAGGTTCATGGCACTTGCTGTGCTCCTGGGGGGGGATGCTCTGTGTGTGGGAAAGAGACTTAAACATTTGATTTTCCCTGGAAATAAAATGGTGGTAGGAAAAAAAAAAGGTATTTCTGCCCACAGCAAGACCTGAGTGGAATGCTTCAGGTGCTGAATGCTCTTCTCCAGCTTGGGCTTTTGGAGGGTTAACACAGCAAGAGATGCTCTGCAAACAGAGGCTGGAGGGCTTTGGCTTCATGGTTCAAAGGTCTCTTCATGTAGACTGGAAGTCCCCTGGGGCAGAGATCACCACTGTCCCTGGAGTGTGTGTGTGTTTTTGGGACCATGGCTGGCAGGGCCCAAAGGGACCTTCCCAGTGCAGAAATCACAACGTTCCTCTGCAGTGCCCTGACCAAAGGCTCTGCTGCATCATTTGATTCCTCATGTGCCTTGCTGGTCTTTCAAGCCATGTGCTGGTTAAGGAATGTGTATAATAATCATGTGCTTTATCTCGAGTAACACCCAAGCAGAAGCTGAAGCACAGAGCAGGCTCTTTGATGACCTGCACGGGTTGAATCCACAGCTTATGGAGACTCAGTTGTGGTTGGTGTAAACAAACACTGACTTTGGGGGAAGACACAAAAGCAGTTGTTTTAGCCAAGGTGGTGCAGACTGAGTATGTGAGGCTGAGCTCAAAGATGAGTTTCTGTGCAAACAGGAACCAGTTTGGTTTCACTGGACAGGACATTCATTGGAGCTCTGTACGAGATTGCCGCCATATTCTTCAGCACAGTTTGATATGTTTAAAACACTGCCTTTTTATTAGTTATGGTAAAACTAAACTGTGTTTTATCTGCTAAATCTGAATACCAGGGCATTGAAATGAAACTTGATTTTTTTTGTCCAGAACTGAAGCAAAGCTCATGGCTTGCCTCCACAGGTCCATCCTTCTTCAGGGTGTGCAACTCAAACACCTCTGGACTGTGAATTACAGGAACCAGCTAGGCTGTCCTCTGGCACTAGAGGATGTGAAAGGGGCCCCAAAAGATGGTGTCATTGTTAAAGACGTGGTCAAAGATATCTGGGTCATCCCAGACAAACTTGCTGGAGTCCCATCATTGTTAGTATCTCCTTCCCCCACGTCTGTTGAAAGAGGATAACAAATGTGCCTGTTCCCCAGAAGCTGCAGGGGATGATCTGCTCAGCAGATTGACTCTGCTGTGAGCCCAGGGACACCAGAGTGGGCTCCTGCAGCCCAGCTCCATCCAGAACAGTTGTCCTGCTGCAAAACCTGAGTGAGGCCTCTCAGTGGGAGCAGAGAGGCAGAAAAACCTTGTTTGCCTGGCACCAAGCCTAAGCTAACAGCCTCTGCCAAGTCTCAGGTGCAAAATATGTAGAATTATCCCTGTTTTTCTTCTGTGAGAACCCCTCCCTCCCTCTGCCTGGGCAAGAGAGATTTGACTGCTTCATTTCATGCAGCTGCTGTCTGTCTGATCCCATTCTTTGGGGTAGAAGTTGCCTTCTGGACAGTTTTTGTAGAGTGCCCAGCAGAGGGGAGTTCACCATCTTGCTCACTGCCCATCACTGCTATTGCCCTGCACTTAATAGCAGTAATAGCAATACAATCACTGAATTGCACATGGGAACAAGTGTGCTACAGCTGGACACAGCAGTGATGTAAGGGTGTCGTTAACAGCCCAGCTGAAGGGCAGCTGTACATTGCATTGCATTCAGTATTTTAGTTAGGGAACTGTTGCCCAATTAGAATTGGAGCTTGTTTATTCCCACTGGGCTGTGCTTTCAATCATCTTGTAGCTTCCTTGGTAAGAAACTGATCTCCTTGGATTGCACGTGCTGTAACTCAGCAGGGATGCAGTTTGCTTGATAAGGAAGATCAATAAATGGGGTTTATCTAAGTCTGGAGATGCTAAAGATGTGTCCAAGCACCATGATGTTCACTGGTGACCTCCTCTGCCTCTGAGTGACTCTGCAGTGTCCTGGCCATGGTGTTTTGCATCAACTCTGGATGGGTTGACCTTGCTGTGGTGAATTAGCTTTGGGAGGAAGGGTTTCAAGCAGGTGACATGTTGTCCATAGGTGCAGAAAAAGCAGTGTGGACATGGTAAATCAGAGTGGTGGTGGGAGGCAGGAGGGAGGCAGGGGGTCTGCATGCTCCCCAGAGATACAGAAGTGAAAAAAAGCTGTTGCCTAATCAGGCAGTCCATTGCCAGGCATCTGTTAGGCAGAGACCACAGTGTTTGTCTCAGTGAAATGTGATTATGGTGAAAGAGGGATGTTCCCCTCCTTTCTCAGGAAGATTTCAGTGCATGGCAATGACAGCAATGCAACCCACAGGCAGCAGGCAGTGCCAGGGACCATCCCACCAAGGGCTTGCAGCAGGGATGAGTCCTGCTCCAAAGCCCCGCCAGTCAGAGCGTGACTGAAATAATCGCACTAAAATTCACAGAAAACATTTTGAGTCTTCTTACTTTGTAACTATCCTGCCAGACTTCAAAGGCTGTTTAATTCTGTCATCCCTTTTAATCAAAATAACTGGAGACAGCAAAGATGTTTATCTCCAAACATTGCCAACATCTCTCTACGTGTTCAGTGGCAGCTGCAGGACAGGGGAAACACGCTGTAAGAAAAATTGCTTGCAGCAACATTTACATCCCAGTGGGACCACAGAGAAAACTTTGAGGTGCCTTAAATCGATTATGAAATGAGTCTGTGAGTAACAATCACTTCGTCACCCTGAATACTGATTTCTCCCCCCATGGCTGAGGGCCAGAGATATGTTTATTTTGGGGTAATATTTTGTGTGCACAGGTGGTGGAAAAGGGGAGGGGGATATGGGAGAGCAAGCTAATTATTCTGAACAATAACATTGGCCCTAGAACAAATAGTTCTGGACATGAATAAATTTAGGTGAAGCAAGAAGGTTTCTAGAAGGTAAAGCAGTGAGTGTGTGACAAAGCTTCTGTTAAGAAGGGACCAGGAAAAAAAAACCAAAATAGCATCTTTGCAGACAGAGGTCTGAAAGTCATCTCTCTCACTTTTTCCCTGTGGCCCTTTTCTATGTTTATTGCCTTTTTTTTTTTTCAGTGGAATAAGCAGAACTGCAGTGTGCTGTTTGATCTCTGTATTTATACAGTGGACGTGTTTTTAAGGGGAAGAAGTCACCATGCACTTCTTTGCACTTGTCTTCCCCTGACAGCACTTCTTCCATGAACACACCTTTTGGTCTCTGGGACTAGGGGAGAGGCAAGGAGAGCAGGCAGACCTCTGCCATAGAAACAGTATTGTCACTGAAACCATGATGGGTTTCTACCCAGGACAGTGAATTATGGATTCAAAGTCCACCTGCTGAAGGTGTTTTGCAGGCTTTCAATGAGGAGCACAATTGAGATCATGGTTGCTGTGTGAGAGATCTCCTCCAGTAAATTGGCTGTGCTTGATGTTTGTCTGCCAGGGACCACCAAGCTGGTGTTTTCATAGTACTGCGACCCTTTGATCATTTTTGTGAGTGGTTTTAACAAATTTACAGCTCATTAAAGTGTATATATGGTTAGGGGAGTCTATGCCCACAGGCAGCTCTTGCCATGTCTCTTTAGAGTCTGTGGTGAACTTTGGTGCTCAGGCACTTCACATGAGGAGATCCTTTTACAGATTCTTCACGAGAAAGATTGACTGTTCTAAATTATTTCGAGTGGATATTAAAAGAAATTCTTTAGTATAAGGGTGCTGAGGCATGGGAACAGGTTGCAAAGAGATCCTGTGGATGTCCTGTCCCTGGAGGTGTTCAGGACCAGGCTGGATGGGGCTTTGACCAGCCTGGTCTCATAGAAGGTGTCCCTGCCCATGGCAAGGGGTTGGAAGTAGATGATCTTTTAAGTCCCTTCCAACCTGAACCATTCTATCATTCTGTGATCACTATGCATGAGTTCCATCTTCTCAATATTCACTCCCTTTCCCAGATCACTTATGAGCATGTTGAACAGCATAAATCCTCAGGGAAATCCCTTGGCAACGTATTCCCATTATGAAAATCATTTATTTCTTCCCACCCTTTGTTCCCCATGGGTAACTATTCATGCAGAAGTGCCCTTCCCCTTTGCACCACTACTGTGCCAATCCCAGAAGAGCCTTGGGTGGAGAACATTTCCAAAAGCCTATCAAAAACACACCTGCACCAGGGACCAGGTCACCTCATCCAGATGGTCACCTTCACTTTGAAAGAACTTGAGCAGGTACAAGGCAAGACTGCACTCCACCAAAGCCAATTTGTCTCCACTCCAGTATACCAGTCTGTTAATTATGGTCTTGATTGGAATCTCTAGCAGTGTGCCAATACAAAAGCCACATGTCCTGGTGTGTAAGTTCCGTGGGCTGCCTTCTGAGCCCTTTTAAAATCTCACCCTTGGGAATTTGTCATTCCTTTAGGGTAAATTTTCTGTTCCTTAAGTTGGGAGGCAGATTTGAGCCACTGACACAGGCCCATGAGCAGTCTGGCAGTTCCCTGCCTGAGTTTCTTCTGATCTCCAGGTTCAGCTGCTGTGCTGCCTGTGAATTTATTGATCTGCTTAAAACCTCTCCATGCCCTCAATATCTAATCTGTTACAGGGCAAAATTCATTAACGTTTGTAAAGCTCATCAAGATCTTTCATGAGCAAATCTCATCATGTTTTAATATATTTTTTAAATGTCACAAGTAAGTTCTCATTACTCATTAAAAAGCTGAAGCAAACAGCACTTGCCAGACCCAAATATTGGAACAGGCAAGGGCTGCAACTCTCTTAGTTTACCACTTTTAGGACACTTTCATTTCAGTTTGACTTTCTGCCTTGATTCTGCTCTGGCAAATCAGAATCAGATCTGATCAAATCCTCCAGCTTTTCCAAATCTAGTCTCAGGGATCTTCATGGGCCCCTTCTTAAGGAGATATCTGGTAGCTCCATGAGAATCTCAGAGTTTATGGTCCTTATTGGTGTTAGTGTTGTGCTGGCTTTGCAGCGTGAGCTGCCAGCGTGAAGGACAGCAGAGGATGGATGAGTGCATCCAGCAGGTGTTGGGAAACCTCTGTAAAAGCCTTCACCTTCCAAGCCAGCCTGGTGTTTTGTGCCCCTCCAGTGATGCCTGTCCATTATTGCACATTTCCTGATGGGTTTGGCAAATGGGCTTGGCTACTGGGACCAAAACCATACATTCAAGTGGCCTAAAGTGGCATTTTCCCCCGTGACCTCAGACACGATCTGGGTCTCTGCGAGAGCCCCCCAGTGACTTTGCATTTCTCCTCGTTTTCCCTGGCAGGATGTCCGGAGGAGATATGGCCAAACCTCTGCTGGGCCACCGGGGCACGGAGGGCGAGGGCAGCCCCGCGCCGCCGGCCGGCCGCACCGTGGGCGTGCTGGGCAGCGGGGACTTCGCGCGGTCCCTGGCCGTGCGCCTGGTGTGCTCCGGCTTCAAGGTGGTGGTGGGCAGCCGCAACCCCAAGCGCAAGGCCAGCCTCTTCCCCGCTGCAGCAGAGGTCACCTTCCAGGCCGAGGCGGTGAAGAAGGCGGATGTCATCTTCGTGGCCATTTTCAGGGAGCATTACTCCACCCTCTGCGACCTGGCTGATGTGCTGGTGGGCAAGATCCTGGTGGATGTTAGCAACAACACCGAGATCAACCATCACAAGGAATCCAACGCGGAGTACCTGGCCTCCCTGTTCCCAGCCTGCACCGTGGTGAAGGGGTTCAACGTGGTTTCTGCATGGACGCTGCAGTCGGGTG
The DNA here is from genome assembly GCA_024734555.1 of Trochalopteron elliotii. NCBI lineage: Eukaryota > Metazoa > Chordata > Aves > Passeriformes > Leiothrichidae > Trochalopteron > Trochalopteron elliotii. The sequence goes on from JANPWX010000011.1 coordinate 421,702, forward strand.
CCCGGGATGGAAATAAGCAGGTATTGTTTTCTTCCAGCAGGGCCTAAATCCCAACTGTTTCAGCAGCTGAGGTCTGGCAGCATCAGCAAATGGCCTTGGGCTCCAGGAGGAGTCTTGACTGCTGGCTGTGGTATCCAGAGACCACCCCTTAGCTTCTGCATTTCTTTGTCCAAAAATGAAGTACCTTCACTCAGTTCACACTTTGTAGTCTTTGGAGCATCAGCCTAAGTAAAAAGTATTATTCAGTTGTCTGTTTATCTAAACAGAGACAGTAAAACAAACTTTGCAGTGCATGTATGAAATGAAACCTGTCCAGGAGAGAGGTCTTTGTCAGCCATGGTAAATCCCTGTCAAAAAGCCTGCCAGGAATCGTGATGCTCAGTGGAATAACATAGGCTCCCTGTGACACAGAATCCCTCCTGATGCACTCGATTCCAGCAGCCTTTTCCCAGATTTCTTTTCCCTATTGTGTGTGTTTCTGTTTGTTGCAGGTTCTGATCTGCTCAAATAACCAAGAAGCCAAGCGCATCGTAGCAGAAATTGCTCAAGTCATGGGATTCACCCCTGTGGACATGGGCTGCATGTCATCAGCCTGCGAGATCGAGAACATTCCCCTGCGCCTCTTGCCAGCCTGGAAGATCCCCATCTTTTTGGCTTTGGGGCTTTTCCTTTGCTTCTTCACCTACAACTTGATCCGGCAGGTCATCCACCCTTACATCAGGGAACAGAAGAACAAGCTGTACAAGATCCCCATCGAGGTGGTCAACACCACGCTGCCGTGCGTGTCCTACGTCATGCTGTCTCTCGTCTACCTGCCCGGGGTGCTGGCAGCCTGCTCCCAGCTCTACTACGGCACCAAGTACAGGCGTTTCCCAGACTGGCTGGACCAGTGGCTCCAGCACAGAAAGCAGATTGGACTCCTCAGCTTTTTCTGTGCAGCCCTGCACGCTGTGTACAGCCTCTGCCTGCCCATGCGCCGCTCACACCGGTACCTGTTGATCGAGACGGCCGTCAAGCAGGTAACGAGGGTGCTCCTCAGGTCAGCACCTGCAGGAATCTTCTAAACTCACACAGATGTTGGGTGGTGGGCTTAATATCTTGGCTTTTTCATTCGTCTTCCAAAGCAGGTGTGGGACAGTGGGAAAAAGCTGTTACCTCTAGGAGCACTTCCCCCACAGGTCAGCCACACGCCACAGACGGGCACTCACCTGTCTGTGCTGAGGACTTGGCATCTCCCTGGATACACAGCTCCCTCTGCATTTACAGCCAGGGCTAGGATCAATCCCCCACCCCGTGCCATTGCTCCCCAGAAACCCTGACAAGCCTTGAAAACCAGCCTTACCCAGCACTAGTGTGTCTGAGACTAGGTCAGAGGCAGGAAAAATGTTAGGAGAGGGGAAATCCAATGATAGGATGAGCAGAGTTCCCTTCAGCTCCCAAAATTTTGGGAGATCCCTGTTTGTTCACACTGATGTTCATAATTGTGCCTGCTGGGGTAACCAAGTCATAACCCAGAGAGGGTTATGTGTCCTCATCACCATGTGCCTGCAGGAGTTTAACAAAATGGTGGTGAAGAACCCATTATATAAGAACAAGGAAATGGGAAAGCACTTTATTGCTTTATGGACACTCTCAGCAGTGTTTATCCAGTGTGAGATTGCTGCCTTCAGGCAGTTCAGCCAGCTCCCATGGGATTTGCTCTTTCCTGCCCCTGACTTCTCTCTGCTCCACACTACTTCCTCCTGGGATGGCACAGGCTTCATGCAGCTGAGGGGAGAATGTGTTCAAGGAATTACCCCACAACCACTCTGCTTTCTGTGTTGAGGTATTTGGCTGAGTGATTCCAAATATTTGCCCCAAAAAGGAGGGAAGGCATTGTGGGGGGCAGAGGGGAGCAGGATGGCTAGTTTTGGCAGAAGTGCCTGTTCAGAGCATCATCAAACACCATTCCCAGCCTCTCAGCTCCAGCCTTGAGCAGGTTCTTCTCAATTGCCACAGTTGCACATTAATCTCAGGCAAGCATCCTGTGTTCATTTCCCCTCTACCTCCTGTTTTCTAGCAACATCTTTGTTTAGTAAATTAAACCCATTTAATGGGCTAAAGAGGACAGTTCTAAATGTTTCTCTTTGCCATGCAGTATAAAACCCATCTTCCCTTCCATTAGCATGAACAATTTCCCCCCTAAATGCACTTAAAACAAAGGTTATTAGGAGACTACTGCATATTCAAGCATCTGTATTTGTTTTCATGGCTTTAAACTGAGTTCTCATTGTAATTATCTTTCCAAATGTGACTTTGGGGCTTGCTGCTGTGGTTACAGGCATGAGAGCATTCAGCAGTTCTTCCCAGCAGGCTTCAAATCAGGTCTAGCTTTGGCCAAATGGCTTTGGGATAAGAGAGCATTTCCACATCTCCCAAACTGGCAAATAGTCCTGGAAGTGTGAATAGGACCCAGTGCTCATCCAGGAAACCTGCTTCCAAAACCAAAAGAGATAAAATTCAGTTCTTCTGTCCCTAAGCACCCTGTTTTAACAAACCTTCATTGTCATGCCAGGCTGTGGAGAAGAAGATGACAATCTGGGTAGAGGAGGAAGTCTGGAGGATGGAGATTTATATCTCTGTTGGAATAATTGCCCTGGGCTTGCTGTCGTTACTTGCCATCACTTCACTTCCATCCATCGCAAACTCTCTCAACTGGAGGGAATTCAGTTTCATTCAGGTAAAGTTGACATTTGCTGATGCCAGAGAGTGATTCTGCAGGATCAGAATCAGGCCCTCACACAGGCAGGGCAGGGGTTGACCTGCTTTCCCAGCACATCCTGCTCTGGCAGGGCAGCTGCAAGCTGTGCACTGGTGTCAACAGAAAACCTCCCCCTGTACCCCAGAGCCACAGACCCCTTGTCCAGGAGGTGAGACCCAGAGGCAGAGAGGGGCCGAGGGCTGTGGTGTGTCCTGGGGCCCTACTGCTCTCACATGGGGCTTGTCCTATCTAAGGAAGGTGCTTTTCTCAGGAGAAGGGAAAATGCAAGGTGTCATGGGCATCCACATGCAGATCAACAGCAGCAGAACTGCCGTGGGGAGCACTAGGCTGTGGAGGGCAGGCAGGGAACTTGCTGTGGACACAGCTGGCTACAGGACACAGAGCTGCCCTTACATCAGGGAGAGTGAGCTGCTGAAAAGAAGAGCACCTGGGAGGACAGCACAGGGGAAAGACAGGTAGACAGGTTTGGCAGAGCTTGTGTGCACTCACATGTTCAATAGACAAGTTCAAAAAGGCTTGGAGTGGTCTGTAAACTGCCAGAGCCCACACAGCATGGAGAACTGGGTGTGATCTCAATGAAAAGGCCATGTCTGATTCTAAAAACTGAATTAGTAATGTAGTTTTTCCCCAGTGGTTTAGGAGCCTTCCTCCCACTTGGAGTGATGGTGAAGCTTCCAAGGGCCAGTTTCCCTTGGTGACCTGAGTCTACCCCATGGGATGTTCACAGACACCATATTCAGTGGCTGCAGATTTTTCAGAGATGCATTTGGAGCCAGGCTTAGGGCTAAATAACGGAGATAGCTGGAGAATGAACCTTTCGAGTATCCCCTGCACATTAGAGCTGATTTTGAGGCCAGATCCCACTCACTGTGTCACAGTCATATCCCACAGCCCTAAAAACCCCTTTTTACTTGTGCTTCCTACACCAGAGCTGCTTAGCATGCTCCAGGATGTGTGTCCCACTGCAGTAACCCCTGTGGCACCCAAAATGTGTGAGCCCCCCCAGGACCCCTGCAGCTCCCCTGTGGAGTCTCCCTTTGCACCACACTGGCACACACCTAACCCTTCCAAAGGGGAGGGCAGGGTACAGGGATGCAGAGGTGAATATCTATCATCCAGCCTCTGTTAAGCTCTGCTGAAGCTCTTCAGTGGTATATAAATAATTCAATATTCATTAGAGCAGGAGTTTGAAGTCTGCTCCTCTGCTTCTCCCATGAGTGCCCCGACCACCAAACAAGCAATCCACTTTGTCTTCTTTCCCCTCTTGCTGTGGGCTAGCCAGTAATTATTTACAGAGTAGAAGAGCTGCACCAGGAGAGCTTGACCCCAAGAGATTGTCCCTTGAGGAGAAGGGAGAGCTGGCTTTAAACCTCTCTTTCAGACTGGACAGTGGGAGCATATTAATTCTCACCACCATGTCTCAGGGGAGGGCTGCAGCTGCTGGGACACTGGATAAATCAGTCCTGACTTATGCGTCTCATACCAGGAATCCCAAACGAAGGGAAGTATCTCCTTGCAGCCTGGAAGGAGGCTTTGAAACCCCTTGCAGTTCCCTTTGGCTCCCCAGGCAGCCTGGCAGCTGTCCTGGAGGGTGCTGGTGTTGTGTCATGTAACACATACGTTGTTGTGGCAGGTAGTGCGTGTAACAGGACGGTCCCATCTGCCCTTTGGGACCCCTTCCCGAGCCTTTCTAGGGGTATGTCAGCACTGGGACCAGACAAATTCGTGATGGTAGGTTCCAAAATAGCTCTTGGCTGCCTCACATGGGAATTGGCTGGCTTAGTTCATGGAAAGATACTCACACCTATTTCTGTCTGCATGGAATAAAGCATGACAGTGTGATATGAGCTCCCAGCTGATCACATGCAGGAGAGACACAACTGGTATTGTGCCTTACTGTGGAAGTACCATGTAAAAAGAGCAGGTTACAGATCTCCAGGCATGTTAGCTTCCATATTATTTTTTTTTTAATGAGGGATCTTTTAAATTATTTACAGCTCAATAAATCGGTGGTGCCTTTCTTGAGGAAATTAAAAGAGCAGCTACAACTACTGCTTCCAGGCTCCAGAGGTTACATTCACACAGGTCAGCATGAGCTTCCCTCAATTAATGCACAGTGGCACAGTGTAAATACAAGGGGTGAAGCATGAGACTGCTTTCTCAAATATTTGGGATTTCTAGCACCTCTGCAGCATAAAAGAGGTGAAATGCAGACTGCAGACACCCCAGCCAGATGCCTTCCACAAAATGCAGCAATTTGTTCCCATCTCAGTTGAACTGGATGGTGTTTCAGAGATGCTGTACCAAAAGCCACATGTGAGGCAAATTCAGGAGTCATTTTAGTCCTCTCCTTACCCAGAGCTTCCCAAGTCTGACATTTTCCAGCAGCCAGTGTGTACATCTGTATTAGTGCCATATACTGCCACAGTATTAAAATACACATCTGTTGCCTGACAGATCGAAAATCCCATTTGTATTGTTGCAAAGTTATAGGAAAAGAGGTTAATTTTCACAGTAGCTCCTGCACATGCACAAATTTCAATTAAATTTAGTTAAATTGGATACACAGTTCCCCTGTGTGTCCATTTTTAACAGGAAATGTACAGGATCGAAACACTGGCTAACAGGAATGATTTGTATGTAACTCAACTTATAGGAGACATTTTTAATGTTCCCCAGTGATTTACAAATCAGCTCTAATTGCCTGAGAAGTAAAAATGTGTACGATTGCCTTTACCTTCCTATCCTGAGAAGCCCTCCTGGAATTTGAAGGTTGAATTGACCTGGTTTCTTTCATAGTTCATGTAGCATAAGATGTAAAGACTCTGTAATCAGACCTTTTCTAACCCTCCTGTCAAGGCAGTGCAAGGGGCCAGAGCTGCTTCCATTGAGCTAATAATTTCATAGTACTGATAGCTGCACAAGTCGGAAACATATCTGGGTCAGGAAGGGGCTCTTTGCTTTCAGTGCTGCCCAAGCATTTCTAAATGAGCCACATGTGACTGGATCACCTTTGCTGATCCATTACAGGGAGCCTGCAGGCACCAAGGAAATGGGGAGGTAGAAGAGTTAATGCAGAATAGAAAATACATGCAAAGCCTGCATCAGGAAGACACTGTCTTCATACAGCATCTTTCAGAGAGCTTTAACACCCTACAGAGCTGCTGGCCCCACACTCCCCATGTTGTGACAGTACAAAAAAAAACATCTGCCATTGTTTGAAATAAAACCCAGAAAGATTCCATAGCCAGAAACTGCATAGAGAGGATCAATGAGAGCAAAAGAGTGGCATCAGGGCTAAAAGCACGTTGGCAAATCGGCCCCCTGGGGTGCTCAGCAGGCTCTGCATTGTACTACACTGAGTGTATATTGAGCTGTAAATACTGAGCCAAGCTGCAATCAGCAAAACTTTGGGGTTTTGTGCACTTACAGACCTGCCTCTATCCAGCTGTCTGGTGGGTGCAGCTATGGCTCCTAAAGCCAGCATCAGCACTGGGACACCCCTCTGCTGGCCCCAGTCAGCTCCTCGTTTGTGTTAAAAGTGGATCAGCCCTTTGCTGCTGTCAGAGGAGCTCCCAGCCTTGTCCTTGGCCACCAGCAGCATAGCCATGTGTTTGTTGCCAATTAGCCTTTTTGTTTCAGCCCCACCATCCACACACAAAGTGGGTCAGTCATGGAGTGCCTGTGATGGTTTGTCACACTTTGTCCTGTTAATTTCCTCTCCTGCTCTCCCCCCAGTACCAGCAGCTGTTTAAAAGAGAAACTATAGAGGAACAAGGTAATCTCCAGTTCTGGCATCTCTGCCATGCACAGAGCCCTGCTCGAGCTGTGAATGCAGCCCCTGCCCAGGGCAGAAAGCACCTTGGATTCACCCTGTCCCTTTTTCCCTTCCCTGCTTTGCCAGATGAGTCCTAATGTGGTATTTTGAACCTTTGGCCACCCTGGGGGTTTTTTTGCCTGTTGGAGAGAATCTTAACCTATAAATGATGGATGATCTGTGGGTCAGGTCCTGCTGTAAGGTTCAACTGTGACCACGGCATATTTCAGCAAACTCCTCAATTTTTCAAATGCAACTAGTCTTGACCCTGTTGGGTTTGCTGCTTATTACCACTTCAGTTTAGGACATGGACATGGCTTCTGTTAAGAAGGACACCTGTGCCTGAAAGAAAGGATAAGTGTGGAGTTGCACACAGGTTCAGTTCCCAGCTCTGTTCCCAGCTCCTGGCATGACCTTGAGTAATGCTCAGTTGTAACACAGAGAAGAGTTCTTCCCTGCCTTGGCAAGACTCATCAACACCCACATGACTGCCTGATAGATACTGTAAAAGTGAAGTACCTAGTTATGGTAGCACATTTTAGAGCTTTCCTTCCCTCCCTTGCCCAGTCTCCTCAGCTGCTTAAAAGATTAGCTCAGAAGTTTAGAGGAGTCTTGGTCTGATTTTTTGGTAACAACCTAGTACATTTTTAAAAGTTGTCTGGGTTTTTAAATTGTTTCTCAGCAATCAAAAATAGAAGGGAAGCTGTGAATTGAGTAGTTCTTTGGCTGAAACTGTTTTTTCAAAAGACAATGAGTCTTTCCTCACATCTTGCCCTGGTTCCTTATTTCCCTGCCACGTCCTCTTTCCTGGACATACCTTCAGGAAGACCATGTTTCTTGCTGATCCCGCACCAAAATAAATATTTTGGTTTGTAAAGGCTTTCTTCCCTAAGTTAGACACATAAGCAGCAAAATTATCCCTGTCTAGGCATCGTGAAATTTGGTTGTTATTTCAGGCTTAGACCAAGCATTCAAAGCAGGGAAGCAGAGCAAGATGCTACACCTGTGCTTTTCTCTGAAAACACAGCAGCAAAGGCCTGTGCAAAGGAAAACACAGCGAGTGCCCAGTGCTGCTGAGTGCCAGCAGGCACAGGGAGCTGGCAGGCTCAGGAGCCACCACCTCTGATGCTGGCAGGAAGCCATCAGTGAGGGAAACAGTTTAAAACCTACCTTTGACAACAACCCTCAGAGGGAGCTGGAAATACTCAGGAGGAGATGTTGTCTCTGTGGGTGATTGGGACCGTGATCTCAGCTGAAAATGGGGGAAGTACTTGCCTGTAGAACAGGGGCTGGGTTCTTGCTGCCTCCCTGAGTGGATAAAGGGCTCTTGACTCCCCATTCCAAGGGCTTAGCCTATCACACAGCCTTTGAACCAACACAGATCTCTAAGACAGAGGAGGAAACCCTTGAGGACTGTTGCTCACCTCAGAACAGAGCACTTCTGCCTGCACAATCTCATCTTCCTGTAGATGACACCAGTCACCTGAAGATGTCTTTGCTCTGTGTGGAGCTGTGGCCTCACCCACTTCCAGCAGTGCCAGCTGTGGTCCAGAGCCACATCACTGATGTTTCATCCTGCTGGTCAGAAGCCTCAGCCAGCCAGGGACTGGCCGGGGCAGAGCTGGCAGCTGCAGCTCAGGAGGAGCCCTTGGGAGCTGCCTGTGCCCACCTGCTCAGCAGGGGCTGGGGGCTGCTGCTTCACAGGATGCAGGAGCCCTCCTCTCTGCTGAGTCAGCAGCACCTTCTGGGAAATTCCTGCTGCGCTTCTAATGTCACACTTAACCTCTGATTAGACAAAGAAAAACGCAGCCTGGCACACTACCCAGGAAAGGTTTCCAGCCATGTTTTATTCTGTCCAGGAAATGCAGGAGTTCCCATTGATTTCTCTATGTCATGTACACTTAGAAAATAATGCCAGAATTACAGGAAGACAGCCAGGCACGAGGTACTCTGCTAACTGGTGTGTGTTTCTTTTCCTTTCAGTCCTCCCTTGGATTTATTGCCTTGGTGATCAGCACTCTGCACACACTCACCTACGGCTGGTCAAGGGCCTTCGATGAGAATCAGTACAAATTCTACCTGCCCCCAACCTACACCCTCACACTGCTGGTCCCATGCACTGTGATCATAGCAAAAGTCATCTTCAGCTTGCCCTGCATCCAGCACAGACTTCTGAGAATCAGGAGGGGCTGGGAGAAGGGCAGATATGTCAAATTTGTTCTGCCCAGCGCAACGGGGGAGTTTTCAAGTGGGGAGACCTCCAGTAATGTCTAACAGCCCCAGCCTGGTGGATTTCAAAGCACTATCAGCATTTCTATAAAGGTGTTTCTTTTTTCTTAAATATATGTATGTTTTGGTATAATGGTATTGTGGGTAAAAAAATAAAATTTGGTGACTCTAGGAAATGGATGACCATCGAACTAGGTTAGACAGTAGTAGTTAAATTACATTGCTGATTTGCTAGGACAATTATTGCCTTAAAAATGACTGTGAGAGCTGAGCTAGCAGCACTAATATACATAGGAGACTGATGGACTCTGTTAGTCAGATCTGTCACTTGAGGTGCTGGCTGGCAGCTCCCCAAACCAGTACTTCTTGGTTGCTTTCCTAGCTGCTCTCATAAATTTCAATGCCTTTGCTTTTTTAATACAAGATTGCACAGATTTTCTGGGGTTTATGACAGCAAAGATACCCTGCCTCTTGAGTGTATGGATCAATCAAGGCAGTGAGGTTTAGAAAGATCAATTGCATCTGGTTTTGTTCTCCTCAATGAACTCTGTGGACAAGTCAGAACAGCTATATTCATGTTATTGTGACAGCAGATTTTACTAAAATCATCAAATCTGACAGCAAGCCGAGTATCCCTGTTCTCTCAAATACACTTCTGGTCCTGGAAGCAGTGCCTGATGCATGTTTATAAGCTGAGGAAATAAAGCACCTTTTCCAGCAGTATAAAGGCAATTGAGAGAGACATCCCCAATACCAGACGTCTGGTCTGCACTGCTGGCTCTGAGATGACAGCTACTGCTGCATGTTCTCTGTTACACTGAGCCAAAGTTTCAAGCAGTATTTGATTGAAATAGAGCGAGGATAATTATTGGAAAGGCCTGCTGCTTCACAAAATTACATGGAGAAAACCAAGGCCTTCCAGCTGGCCTTACATCAAATAATAGGGTGAAGCTTTTAGAAATCGCTGTCACCTGAACATTCCCATTTAAGCAAACAAAACAGCAGCTCTAAACCCACTGATTTCACTAGCAATAATAAGATCCTTGAACAGTCCTGCAAAGGGATCATCAAGTCCTTACCATAACATGAAAACATGGCAGTTTTACGTTTTGGGCACAGTCCTTCATTGCCTTACACCTTAAAAAGTCACTTGCTAGATCACAAAGCAGGTATGAAATGCTCTTCTGACTTCACACCCACTGTGGACAAGGCACAGGGCAAAGAAAATTTCTGTCCTAATTTCATGTTTCACCTGTCGCTTTCTATGACATTCTTACTCTTTATCAGAATAATTCTTTAGGTTTTGGACATCCAAATCACCAAACAGTGAATGGGCAGCCATTCACCTAAAGCTCATCTAAAAGCAAGCAATCGGGATGACACAAGAAGACTACCTCAGTAAGGTCAGGTACAAGGACATGCCTGAAATAGCCTCATTTTCCTACAGTTAAGGAAAAGACACTCAGTGTTCAGTATTGCTTTGAGAAACAAGAGCTGTCAGCACCAAATGAGGTACAGCTTGTGGGACAAGGAAATACTGGTTACCAGACCAGTTAAAAGAAAGGGCAGGGGGAATTATTATTACTATTATTAGCTTTGGGGCACATAAATCCTTCTACAAGCCAACATTGCTCCCATAACCTGGAAGAGTTCTACACAGACAGAGACTCATAAGAATTAGCCTGTTTAGCCTCAAGTAACTACAGTGAGTAATATTCTCCAAATACTGCTCATGTGGCCAGTGATGATATTGAGTGTTAGTTCTTGCCTAACACTTACAGCAAAGTCTCCAAGTGCTGCTTCTTGTTGCTGAATAAAAATAAACTGCTTGAGGGGAAAGCCTAGATTTCATAATCAGGTGATTTTTTGTTGTTGTTTTGATGGGGTTTGGACAATATGGTGAAGGTACCATTCTTTACCACTGTTCCCCCTCAGCAAGCTGAGTTTATTAGGTTTCCCCATCCACCTCCAGAATTTATCCCAGATGGGCACCTGACCAAATCACTCTCCAAGCAGACTGATGACCCAACACTATTTATTTCTGGTTTAGGTGATAGGTTAAGTTTCCACATGGATTTGAGATAGTTTCACCTGAATATAATTCTACCCACTCCAGTTTAACTCATCCTTGAGGGAAAACTGGATTCAGCAAGCCTGGTTTTTCAGTCGTGTTTTCCATTTCTCCATCAGGCAAAGACAACATAAAAGCACCAGTTTACACACTTTATAATGTATTTCAATGACTTTGTTTCCCATCTAGGTTTCTTTTCACATCTTTAGGTTCAGGCAAGAGTACTGTCTGGCAGCCAGAAAAAATTAGGAGTCAGGGAAAGAGCATTACACAAGCTTGCAGGCTTTGTCTTCAAGGGGAAAATAATGCTTTCTTTTGAGTCACTGCAAGGTTAAAGACTCACCTTTACATGACTTTGTTTACATGACTTTCATGCCTACAAACCCTTTCCCATGGCAAAGGGACAATTTCCATGAGCAGAAGGGGAGTAACTGAGTCAGCATGGTGCTTTTCAGATGGACACAAGCCCAAAGGGACAGACAAGCCAGCTCAAATCCCCACAGCTACTGCAGCTCTACAGCATCTAAAAAAAAAAAGCTGGTCAAGTGTTTCCAGGTAATGCCTGTGCCAACAGACTGGCCAGCCAGCCACCATTCCTTTTGAAAACCAAAACCAATTCTTATAAATGCAGAACAGCATTTCACATGATGCCCTCTGATGTATCTGGTCCTTAAATGTGACACAAGTTTGAATAATTTCTTCTGGTTCTGGAATGCTGAAAATGAAACTAAGGAATTTTTCAATTATCTTTTCCCTAAGCATTTTTGATGTGCATAGGACATTTAGTGAGATTGGCTTAAAATTTACCATTTAACTGGTTTTGTACTTGAAGTTTTTCTCTCTCTCTGTATATATGTACACACTCACACACACAAATATATGTATCTTATTGCAGAATATATAGCTTGAATGTAAAAATCTTTGTATTTTTATTTTCTGTACTGCCTATGTGCCTCTGGGATATGGAAGAACCAAATGAAAAACTGTAAGAGTAAGGCCAGTTTTAATCACTGGCCTCTGTTGTTATATAAAGATATTCTGAACAGGTCTACATAATTATATCAGAACTCGTGTGAGTCTTTTTTCCCACCTCCCCCCAAACAAAACCATTACTTTAATGGCAGTAGTAGAGGAGTGTGATTATCTAGAATTTAACCATTAAGAAATAAAACCCACTACAGCCAGCAGCTTGTAGAATCTCATTATCAAGGTAATAAAATGATCATTGCTGTGACCCATGGTGCTAGGGCTCAATTACAGAGTTCCTATGCATGTGAGAGGGCACAAGTGTGTAGACATATATTTCATTACAGGGGGCTACTGATACTACACAGCACTTGTAGCACAGGATCAAATAAGCTTAATTCACTAAATAATAAGTGCTGTTGATACAGAGTTCAAGGAAGAAGGAGTTCCAGATGGGGGTCTGCAATGAAAAGATGGAGTTTTAATACTATAAATTTGTCCTCTGCTTCTTAAGTCACTTTTTCATACAAGTGGCATGCCAGATCAACCAACTTCTGGATCTGCAGCATTGCATTTTAATGAGCTAATTTGTAAGTTGATTTTAATGAGTTCATTTAAATTCCTGACCTGAAGATTAACCTCTGCAGGTACAGTTCTCTCACTCCTTCAGTTTTATAATACAAGGCTTTAAACAGTGCAATTGGTTTCTTGCTCTTAAGGGATTTACTCACAAAGTATCAAACTATAGTTTAATCTTTAGGGGGATGCACTTGCTTCAGCACCTCTGTGCAATGTATTTCCTTCAGCCTCTCCAAGATGGCCAGCACAGCTACAATCAGCACCAAAACCTAGTGTTATTCTTGACTCTAAATTTCACACACTGAGCTAGCAGGATTTGCAGACTGTGCCTTGGGTTTGAGGAACAAGATTTGTTACATTAGCACAGTTTTCTTTTATCTATTTATTGAGCCTTAATAAGCAGCATCAGTTTTGCAGAATTTCTGCACAAGTTGGTTTTTGTGTGTGTGTGTATGTTAGAACCATGCACATAAAGCTGAGCACAGAATACACAGATACAATCTTGTTCTGACAGTTCTTGTTAGCAGAGCATGTACAGGACGTTTGTAATCAACGACTAAAAATAAGCATTGTCTGGGGCCAGTCAGGAGGATCACATATCACAAGCCATAGTATTACTGAAACCTTTCAACGACTTAAAGTGGCACAAGTGCATCCTCCTAGAAAGATAATCTGCTTCTGATTTAGAAATCTCAACAGTGGAGGATGCACTACAGCTGCTGTTCAGCTGGTTAGTTACTCTTGTTACCTGTTTCCTATATCTGATCTGCAGTTAGCTACCTTCAGCTGCTGCATGCCAGCCTGCTGCCTTAAAGAGCTGTCTGCAGCCAGATGTCTGCTTTGAAGTAGCTGTCTCGTTCAGCACTCTAGAAAACAAAGCTGCTGTGCTAGATTCAGGTCTGTGTTCTGCAAAACCAATTGTATTTGGTTTGGGAGGGATGGGGCACAGGAATAGCTGTGAAGAAATGGCCATGATGGTAACTACTGGGGTATAAAGCTATCATGGCTAGATTGCTCTTTGACTCTAAAGCCAGCTGATGCCCTCCAACTGGAAGGACATAATCATAGAAGCACAGAAAAAGGCCTTTAAGATCATTGAGTCCAGCTGTCATCCCAGCACTGCCAAGCTCATCACTCAGCCATGTCCCCAAGTGCCACACCTACAAGTCTTGTGAATCCCTCCATTTCCCCAAGCAGCCTGTTCCAAGGCTTCACAACCCTTTTGGTGAATAAATCTTTCCAAATATCCAATCTAAACCTCCTCTGGCACAACTTGAGGGCATTTCCTCTTGTCCCATCACTGGTAACTTGAAGGAAGAGACCAACACCCAAATACAAGCAGAGAGGCAAAGGTGTGACTTCAAAGTAGTGTTGAAATCAGACCAACATCATGCCTTCCATCTGAAAAATCCCAGTTCACTGAAGAAAAGGAGCTTCCCAAACTGTTCTTAAAGAGTATGTTCCATGGGCTTTAGGTTAGAAAGCAGAATTAAACCTTCTCAGATGTGGAATGAGAGCAGACAGCAGCAATTCTTAACAGTACTCACTGACACTCCTGGCACTGTAAGTCACCTGCCAGAGAGCAGGAATGGACGGACAAAGGTAAATTCTTATGTTAATCTGTCACACTGAGCCCTTTAATGTATTCACTGCCAACTGAAACTCCCACTCTTCTGGCTAGCTGCTTCTGTCCCACTACAGAGGAATGAATCTATTGGTATCAGAAGGAGAGGATGATAACAAACAGAAGTTACAATCCCTATCTGATCAAAAATACCACATCTACAGGGTAAAAGCCCAGTGCCCCATCCTCTCCCCCACTGCATCACCACCCTAAACACTCTCCTCTCCTCTCATCTCTGCCATGTGTGCCAAGCTTCCAGACAAGGTCCTGGTCGCCAGCAAAGCAGAACTTGGTGCTGTGCAGAAGGGACAGAAGCAAGAATAACACCTCCCAAACAACCTGCACACCACACTGGCTGCACCCATGCACATCACAGTTCCCTGCACACAGCCCAAGACTGCACAGCTGCAATTTCTGTTGCATGACCTCCAGAGTGTGAACGGTGTTTGAGGGTTCTAGTGATAGTTTGGAATTGAGAAGCAGTTCCCATACACAGCAAGCTGTGGCAAACCCCTAACACTACACCAGTGTGATGAAGCTAGAAGAAAGGAATTGAACAAGCAGCCCAAAACAGCAGGAAGGAATATTTACATCACCCAGGCCCTACCTGCCACCTTAACTTCCCTCTCTTCGACACCTCCCTGGCACCTGCAAGCTGCTGCAAGAAAAGTGATGGGAATCGGAGCAGAAAGCTCTCTCACACCCTGTCCCTATGCAAAAATTCAAATGTAGCCTTTTAACCAGGCAGCATCGAGCATCTGTGCATGCTCTAATCACTGACAGCATAAAGCTGTGCACAGTGCTTGGATTTGGGCTCCAAAACTCAAATCCCACCTCAGATCATCTCAGCTCAGGAAGCACAGCTCAGAGAATGCAGTACCAGGTTCTCCTTGCACTACAAGGAGGAAACAGTGGGAGCTTAGGGTCAGAAGCATGGAGGATATATTTGTTGTGTGTTTAAGCTGTATTGCTGAAGATGTTTTGCTCTGCTTTGCACGTGTGTCTGTTCCAGATGGTTTTCCTTGTGTTTAAAAGAAATAGGCATACTTAAAATCTACTTTACAAAACCTCAGCAAATTAACACTGATCTTTTCCAGACAATTCTTCAAATGAATGTTCTGCAAATGCCTCCTCACAGCGTGCAAAGATTTAGATACGCTGGGAACTGGCTCCGCAAAGGATGCTCTCTAACAAGAGGAATTTAAGCACTGAAACCAGTTCAATTTGCCGCTTTTTGATTTTAATATTAAAAAAAAATATTTTCTGCAAGGAAAGACTCAGCTTTCATCACCAGAACCCTAGCACAGACTTCACAGGCTAAGCCAGTTCACAGCTAAGCACTTTTCATAAACATGACACATCTCTTGGCTGACAGAGGTTCTGGAGAAGCAAAGAACAGGCTGTGCTGACATCTGGTGGCTTTTCCTGCAGGCAAAGAGTTCATGGCAATAGGTCTTGGCTTTTCACTGCCTTTTTTTTTTTTCTTTTCTTTCCTGATGTAACTCCTTCATTTCCTTACAAGATTAAGAATAAAGCATTTGAACATTTGATTAAGGATAAAGCATTATGATAAAAAACATTTTTGTTTCCACTGACTGGTGGACAGTGCTGTCCTGGGTAAGTCTTCCTGCAAAGCAAGAAAAGAGCCTTTGTTGTGCACTATTAGTTACAGTGCAGAAAAAGTCTCCATTTCAAAGCATATTTTTTCATGAAAAAATTTTTTTCAATGTACATTCACTGCTACAGGAAACGCCGCTATTGCATATCAGATGAGGTGCAAACCTCACCATTAAAGCACTGTAAATCACCAGAAGTGGCAGCAAGAAGCAAAGGGAAGTGGTTGGGGAAACGTTTGAAGCTGTGTCTGTTTCTGTGACTCAATAAGAAATGGGGAGTAGAGAAAAGTCAATATCCTGGTAAAATGAAAAGCAACAAAAGTTGTCTACTGGGCGTTTCTTGACTCGTTAATCACTCGTTAATCTGTGCCAAGTACTCCTATGGAAAGGAAGCAATGGAAGGGGGATCAGGTGCCAAAGCAGGGAGCCTGAGCTCCGTCCAAGCTGTTCAATAAACAAAAGTGTGCATTTGCCTTAGGCATTTGTGATGCCTCCAGTCATCTGCCCTGCTCTGTACCTGGGATCCTATCAGTCACAGGAGAGCAAGAATGAGTATCCTATGTTCTGGTTTTAGCTTCTTAATCTTTGGACACTCAGGATTTCTGTGGCTATTAGCTTCCAAGGACAAGGGCCCATGGATGTCCTGTCATGGCTGTGGGAACTCTTGCCCTGCTACTTGCAGGCTTATTTTTAAATAAGTGATCTGTTCAGGGGATGTTAAATACTGCTAGGAAATGAAAGAGAAACACCATAGCTTACAACACATTTTTGGATCACCTTAAAGTCACAACGTTTACATCAGATAAAGCAGTTAACTGTAAAAGTGGTGCTTATCAGATCTTTGAGTTCTTTATGCCACTGGTCAACTCAACTGTCCATGTCAGCAGATTTTTCTTAACTCCTGCTTCTTCAGAAGGCAACATAACTACCTCCGGGCAGAAAAATAACTAAAACTGTTGGATACAAAAAGTATAATGTCACAAAGCCAGAAAAAACAAGATGCCTATTGGAGAAGTTCATTAATTCAATTCCAGAATTATGAAAAAGCACCATTTTTATATCTTTAGTTCTACGGAAAGCAGCACTGCTCTGCTATCTCTGCACCAAGAGTGTTGCACATGCAGATTTTGCTGTTTATTCAGTTACACAGATACCTCTTCTTCCTATTTATAATTCCTTTCCAAATTTCCTCTCTTCTTCAGTAGCAATGTTTTCACACCTCCTAATCAAAACTCCAGTCTCCCTGAAGTGATTTTTCTCTCCAACAAATAGCCAAGCCCGACACACCATCGCAGGGTTCCAGTTTGACTGCCTTTCCCTGCTACAGTGTTGCAACCTAGGATAAATTTTGCCTTATTGCAGAGTCCTCTCTGGATATTGTTCTTTTGTTTAACAAAAAAATGGTGAATGGTTCCAAGAACATCCCACTGTAACACGAATCCTTATTAACCCCACAATGCCTAAGACCACTGGCAAAGCAGTATGACTTACCCCACTATACCTTTAATTAAAAGCAGCTGTAAACCAATGCAGTCCATGATTTCTGCCAGGATAACAAATCACAGCACTAGCTCTGTGACTTCCTTCAACAGAAAGAGGATTTCAAAACAACATGGGCAAAAACATCTCAGTCTTTATTAATTTATTAGCCAGTGTTTAGAGATTTCATACAGTACTCAACAATTCTGGAATCAAACCTACTTTGATACAAGGCCACACAATATCCCACCAAAAAATGTTGGAACAGCATCTTTCCTAACAAGTTTTCAGTTATTATCTCTGGTTTTGTGGGGTTTACTGGAAAGAAGGATTACTAAAATTCCCATAAAAAAAAAAAAAAAAAAAAAAAAACCAAAAACACCACAGTAGAAAAACACTTCAGAAAGAAATCAGTTTACAAGTATAGCCACTGAGAGCATTACAAAAAGCTCCACTGTGCTGCTGGAGAAAGAAGCCAATGAAGTGCCATTGCCAGAGGGAACTGAGCTCACAAAGCAGTAGTTTTAACTCTTCCCTTGGAAAGAGAAGTTACTCTGGAGTGCCAGTCACATCATTCTTGGATATTTGCAGTAGAACATTTACAGTTTTTCTCACTGATGCTGTAGAATTGCTCTTCCACTGTACCAGACTTGATGTGACACTGTAAATTTGGAACTGTACAAGCCCAGAAAGGACAATTGTTAAAATGTGGTTACTCTTTCAAACACAAATGCTTTAGAGGAAAGGGATCACAAAACTAATCCAAATCTATCTGAAAGGGCTGTAGACCAAATTCAAATCTGACGACGATTGACAGAGAGACAGGAACTCCACGGGTTGCATGCATGAAGCCATTTACTGATACACCTAGCTGAGCTTATATACCTTTTCATTATATAACAAGTAATATTGCCAAGTACATTGCTTAAGCCAGGCCTCGTACTAACTAACACAGGTATGTGCTGTCTTACCCAAGTTCTGCTTGCTGAGCACGTATTGTACCAAGCACATCCCTGTCTCTTGCATTCCTTTCTCAAACTTTTGCTTTCAGCTGCCAAGGCTTGCGGCCTACTAATGCCAACGTGTCCATTTCTGTCATGAGCTGAGCAGTGCTCCCAGCTCGGCTCTCTAGCTCTATTCCCACACAAGTCCCCAAAACAGGAGGAAAAGAATGGCAGTGCTTGCTCAGTCTGAGAGCCTGCATGTGCTGACTGACACCATTTAGATGCCTTGGCAGGTCAGCCTGAGACACTGATGTCTCTGGTACACTATCTGTTCTCACAAAGTTACCTTCATTACTGGAAATGTGGCTGAACAAAGATGAGACAGTCTGGAGTGCAGTGCATCAGCTTGCACTGTCTGAGAAGATGAGCACAAACTTGTATTAACCACATAAATGTGCAAATGTGTAAGGAGGCAGCTGAACGTGGGCCCATGTTTGGAGAGCAGGTACCAGCAACAGAGGCTGCCTGCACAGAAAGAGAAGGTAAATTCTCCTTATAAATTCATCAGGGCATGCATAACAGCAACTACAAGCCAGGAGAACATAGGTGACTTCAGTGACACAGGACATCTCCTTACAAGAAAAAGTTACAGTAATTTAATCACAGTTGAGAAAGTGGTAGAGTTCTTTCACTAGAGAATAAAACTCTGAAGCAAAGCTGTGGGGGAATAAAACAGCCTAAACCAGAGAGTTGTCAGGAAGGATGAGGTGAAAATAAGAAAATAAGGTGGGAACAATACACAGAGGGTTCTTTGGCTCTACATCTAAAATAAAGGGAAATTTTACTTAGATACTTTGGAAACCACACATGTCAATAAAAACAATCATCAAAGCTCTAGGACATGGTAGGGTTACTCCTCCAGAAAGTCTCATGGATAGAGCATTGTCAGCTGTCACCCAGAGCTCAATGTAGATGTGTAGGTCTAAAGCATTTGCACGTGAGGTCTCATTCAATTTAGCAGAGTTTGTGCCCAAAAAGCCTGCTAAGGCACAGAGCCAGCATCACTCCTATTTCAGTGAAGAGAGGCTTAAAGGCACAGAGCTCCCCGTTGGTACCCCCTAAAAAGCATTTCATACGTGATGTCTACTTAAGGGCATTTTACTGGATGCATGAATATTTTCTATTATTCTTAATTTGGTTCAGGTAGTATGAAAGTCTGGCATTCCCAAGAACAAACACACAGCAACAGAGTACTTGGCTCATGGAAAGCATAAAGGAATCAATTCCAGTCTTGAAGACATGTGGCTCACAGACTGGGCCTCTCCTCACAAAAAAATGCAATCATTCAGGTTTTATTCTTAAAACTGGAACTATGAGCTTTCACTCCACTTGGAAAAATGCCCAATTCCTACTTAGGCACACTGATGTCTGGGCAGAACTCAAGCTGCTACCCCGAAGTGAAGGTGTCTCCATGAAGCAAAGCTAGAAACAGGCGAGCTGCTCCTTGGACACAAAAGCCTCCCAACAGACATTTGTCCTTTTCAGCATGCTAAAGAGGGCTGGAAGAGAGGATAATGGAAAGCATTCACCACTGAAAAGCATGAAACACTGGCCAGTCTGCACTATTTAAACAAAAGAGACCAAACATAAAATGAGAGAAGTAAAGCTGTGATTTGAAACAGAGAGAGAGATTCCCTTCCCAAGTTCTTTAAAATACCCAGTGATTCGGTCGTAAAACATTTCATTTTGTTTGAAGGAGGTTTCACTTCATTTTCATTAGAAGTTAGTACTGTGATGGGATCATCCTGTGCATTCTGCAATTTCCATATGCAGTTACTGTCTGCTGTGGGATCACACCAAGAACGTGTGTCACGGGTCAGGGCTGGCACTGCCTGAGGCTCAAGAGCCAAGCACAGCAAAAAGAAAAGGGAGGAAGAAAAAAAGTCATTTATGTTCTCCCGTTTTCCTTCTCCCAGCCTTAGCATATTGACAGAAATTAATTTCTATAGGAAGGGAATTGCACTGTTTGCAAAGAAATCCTCTAGGATTTATTGATCTTTAAGAAAAATCTCATTAAGCAGAATAAGGAAAATTTACAACAGGTATGGGAAAACAAAACAATCTCTTGGGATCTTCACCAGGCCGAAACAGGATTAGCTCTGTAGTTTCTGTAATCTTCCTCACAGAAGAATGCTAATTCCGTCTCATTTGCTAGAACGAATAAAAAATTAAATATTTAGCACACCAGTAAATGAGTCACCAACAGCCAGCTATTTAGAATCTTAGAAGGCAATTAGCAACTTTATGGTCACAGACAATTATAAATCACCACACACTTTCTTTTCTTCCTCATCATATTTTTGAAAAGGTTGCCATTATTAAAGGTGTCATTTAACCTCATTAAAAAACACCCCGAACAAACAAAGCCACAAAGAACACATGTATAGAAATAAATATTTACACGAGACCCCTCAAGATTTGTTTAACAGCGTCTTCAGAATTGTTTGTATAAGAGTTCAGCAAATTAAGTGATTGCATTTCTAACACCTTCAAATGCTAGGAAAGTAATGAAGTGTGATACACTATTTTTTGGTGCATTTTTCTGTTAGGAAAGGGAGAAAGAAACTTCTTTCTTCCATTAAATTAGCCTGTAGGTATAATAATTTAATACTTAGAGGATCAGTAGAATATTTTACAGATCACTTTACATTCTCCCTCATGACCCATCAAAATATGTGTCTGAAGAAGTTAATTTTTTGCCCTGGTGATGATTAATTCATGAGGCTTCGACAATATGCAAAGTGAAAGACACAAATTGGCTTCTCCAGCAATACCTTCAAATACCTCTAATTATTCACAGGGGATATGGCAGAGCTAAAGGACCCACAAAGGTTCAGAACAGTCACAATTCTTTCAACCCAGTAGGTCAAGGACTTCCTCTTCTAAAACAATAAGTCAGCAACATTACTAATTCAGAACAGAGACAAATCTGATGGAATGCCTTCACAATTATTAAACATGGAATTCTTTAAGGTGCTGAGCCAATAAATTCCACATTCGTTTTTTAAATTAAACCTCAAGTTAATGAAGTCTGCCTGTCTTGTACAAAAAAAAAAGAAAAAAAAAAGAGTAGAAAGGATTTTAGAATCTCTACTAGAAAACAGACAAGACTATTTGTAATGAATACTGAACACTTTATTAACATACACCCTGCTTTAAAAAAAAAATGCAAGCATTAACTTTGCTGACTGGATAATAACTGTAATAATCATCAGTACTACAGAGGCTTTCCTGAGGATACTTATCTAATGTCCTCATAATTTATAACTCTCTAGCCCAACCCTGTATAGTGCCAAGGGCAATCAACTGCAGCTTAGGAAAAATGTTATGTTCTGCATGTATCAGAATTTCCCAGATTTTCCAACGGTGATTCTGATTGTTTTATTCTAGTAAGTCCTGTCCAGACTAGATGCTGAAAAAATTTCATATCTCAATAGGAGATTTCAAATTTTCTTACTGATTTGAAGAAAATGTACAAAATTATCATTTTGTACAAAATGAGGACCAGTTGTACACGATACATGATATCACTTCCTTGGTTTACTCTTTTCTGCTTCTCGTTGAAGGAGGAAAGTCAAATCTTCAAGATTTTACTACAAAGACCCCACTTCTAACTTAGCTAATTTTCACATGAAGATGCAAATCATGTGAAGTGATTTGTATCTTATCCAAACTCAAAATCACACAATGGCACATTGCATTTTCCAAAGAATGGATTTTCCTCTTCTATCACAAATATCCTCCATATACTAATGACAATAACTGCTGTTATTCAGAAAAAAAAAAGAAAAAAAAAAGAAAAAAAAAAAGCAGCTTTAAATTATTTTGTGCCCTAAATGAACCACCCCTCCCTTTGTACAGAGACACAGAACAGGCTGCTGCATTCCTATTTCCTTTCACTATAACATTTAGTCTGATGTTTTGACACCTTTTTTGAGATCACATCCAACTGCTTCACCGCTGTAGCTACAAACCCCGTTTCAAAGACAGATAATATATACAAATACTTACCCATACCCTTTTGAAAGAAGACAGCTTTGTTATTTCTAATTCAACATTTGGCACTGTCATCAGTTCCTCTCCTGAACTGCACTGCCTCTTATGCCTTACATAGATAAAGATCATAGTTAAACGAATTTCCTGCTAACTAAATTACAAATCTGTGACACTCAGGTGCCAGTAATCCTCACCTTTTTTTCCCCCCTTGCAGACAAAAAGATCTGGTGTAGTAAAAACTATGATTCATATTACAGGAACACTCAAAGACCTTTAGGAATGGTATATTGGGACCAGTTGTAATTCACACCAGAAAAAAAAAAACATTGAAGAGACATCCCAAAGCACTTAAAACCAGAAAAAAATTCACAGGAACCAGGAGAGCCAAGTAACCTACGGGAAAGAAATCCCATTCAGTAGCTGGGGAGCAATCAGTGAGCACCAGGAGCAGGAGGGAGCCTCCTCTGTGAAGCCCCTGCACTTAGAGCACAGGCAGTGAAAGCTTTCCAGCCAGGCAAATCAGATTGAAATGAGCAAACTGTCCATATCAAGGTGGAATGCGACCACATCCCTTAAGTGCCCTGCTGCCACAAAGTCATTCAGCCACATTTATGAGAAGCCCAAAGGACATCCAGGGACCATCAATTTTATCATGACAGACATTTCTTTACATTATTACCAAAAGACATGCCCTATATGTAGTCTCCTGTCAAAATGTGAGAAATCAGGTCAAGTTTTGACTCTTTGCTATGTTCAGCACATTCTCTAAATGATACTGCTCAAGCTTCCCTGAGCAATCTGCCTATCAGGCACTGTATGCTGCACATTAAACAAATCTAATCTTATTTCATTATTCCATGCTGGTTCCACTACTTACATTTCTAACCAAAACATCACTTTAAATGTTACTGATAAGACTAAGCAGACACGGTACTAATAACCTATCTGTCAATCATTTAAAATTACTCTCAGCAGAATTACAAGCATACCCTCTAAAAATCACGATTTGCATTCTGAACATTTGGAGTGCAGATACCTGCTGCCCTCAGACCAATGATTTGAATAATGCTTCCCTGAATAATTATCAAGTCGTGTAAAGAGCATCAGAAATAGCATTTACTTTTCAGCAGCCTGTCCAAACATAATCAGCCAGTTATCAGTTTAATGCTGCCACAAGGAACAGCATCCCCAGTCAATACAAATGTACTCCTACCTACTCCAGCTGCTTTCAGCGTGCTGTCTTTCTTCAAAATCAGTTTGTCATCATCTTCCAAACTCACTACAAGCTCACCAGTCTACAAATCAGAGAACCAGAATACAAAGATAAGAATTTACTGATTTCCTCTGCTCCAGTCTTGTTTGAGAGTGCAGAGATCTGCCTGCATAAAAGCATGCAAAAGGGGAAGAACACAGCTAATAATCTTACCTTAGATTTGTGTGCTTGGTGAATAATCTTCATTGTATCTGAAAGAAAAAACAGTGTTTTCCTAAAATAAGACTTAATAAGCGGACAACACTGAAAGTTGTACTTGGGGAAAGACAAACAAACAAGCGGGGGAGGTTCAAAATCTTTTGTTATTAACAATTTTGTGTATTCAACCTGAAAGAGGAGAAAACATCTTAATCTCACAGTCCTGCGGCCACAGGCTTAAAGCAGTCAATGCAACATTAAGGTACCACATCCTATTGGGCTTCTGTGTGCTGGCTGAATTACAATAACCAACTAATGACCATCTCAATTGCCAGTCAAAACACATCAATTTAAATGCCACTTAGGGTGTTTTAATAGGTTTTACATATGCAACTGGGGCAGAACCAGCAGCATTTATGCACTGTCAACTGCTACAGCTAAATTGATAGGCAGCAAGTGATTAAGACACAGTAACCTGATCACTTCAGATCATCCCTTGAAATTTTCCTTCTGATGAATACAACACCCACCATCCACGGTAGCAATTTCATTAAGCAAGTTCATTTTACATGAATATCTACAGCCTCTTCTCTTTAATGCTATACCTTCTTCAATAACTTTTATCTTATGTTTGTGCAGTGGTTCTAGAAATTTAAAAAAAAAAGTACCACTTCCTTCTGACAACATGGGCAGGGCTTTGCTAACAGAAGGGAAAAACAGGGGAAAATAACACAGTCACTAAAGCAACTGGATGAGGGCAAAGATCCAGAGGGAATGGCTTAAAGCCATGCAACAATTAAAAAAAAAAATTGAACTCTGAAGACTCTGTGTTTGAACACATTTGGAGTAACACATCAATCCCTTCCCAGCAAAGAAGAAAAACCAGTTCTGCTTGTCTGCTCATTTTCTGTTCTAGTTTAGTTCTGTGCCTTGAGTGAAGATTACATATTGAAATGGTCTGGTAAGAGAAGGATGTAGCAAAGTTAACTATTGGCTCAACCAACTTTCAAATTACCAGGAACAAATATTCAGATGTTCAGAATAACAGAGATCACATTCCCACTCAGAAGTTTGCTTCCATACCATTCTGGCCCATTTTGAACACTATTTAAAACACGACATAAGGTAGGAAGTATTCTGTATTCCCACTGCAGAGGTCACTGAGAAGGCAGCCTTGGCATGTTGTAATAACTGTGGTATTAGAAGCAAGACAGACATTAAATTGCAATTACCAGAATCCATCTTGCATAGAAACATTACAAAAACACCAAGCAATCACAGAAAAAATACACTGCAATTGTGAAACCTTTCTACTACAGCAAATTAACCCAGCCTGTGCCTGTTAGGTTTCAGCTCCTCTGTCTACTTTGATACATTCCCTTTTCTCTAGTCTTTGTCCAGTCGTGCCCTGAAGTATTGTCTCAGTTTCACTTGCTCAGAACTCCACCACTGGCACCCAGCAGTTTACCATGGGTTCATCTGAGCTATTAAATGGCTTCTTGAACTCTGTTACACAGATGAAACTATAGTGTCTTCTCATAAGCTAAATCCTCTGACTAGCCTTTGCTATTTCATCCCCATTTGGTCCCACTCAATCATACTGCCAATTTTTTATCTTGCCCTTTCTGATAATAGGTCTATCATGGCAATTGATAAGATACCACTTTCTAAGTGATTTTATGAACTACCTGTCATACTGCTTCACATTCATGGATGAAAGAAATAAAACTGAGAAGCAGCTCATGGAACAAGCTGGCACCCAGACTGCCAACATCAGTGAAAAGATGGCAATGACAAGGTACTAAGATAAGACTGACTCAGAAGAGTTCTAGACTAAAAACAAAAATAATCCATATAAAGAAATGAAGAGAAAATGGAAGTCAGAAGCTTTGAGATGTGAATTGGAGCATTAATCCAAGAGCGAAAATGTGATGCCACTATATATGATGTTAAAACAAAGTGATGCTGAATTCTGCAGGGAAGGAAGCTGAAACAGGCAAGGTGAGAGACAACCCTTCCAAGATTTCTGGCACTGCCAAACAAAACAGGAGAGAAAGTCTGGCTCTTACTGGCACTATTCATGCAGAAGTCCCACTGCCCTCTCCTCACAAAAACATAAGAAAGACAGCAGAGCACTGTAGAGACAGCAGAGATGCCAAAAACATGAACCTAGATGATTCACAGCCTGAGGGGAAGGTGAGGAACCTGGCTTTGATCTTCCTGTGTGAAAATTTTCCTGCAGTTAGCACCATCACAGTAAGAGTAGGCCCCCAGCAACTGGTGCAACAGGTTTTAAAGTTATCCTACACGGCACAATCAGGCCCTCAGCCAGCAGATATGTCTTGGGAAAAGCTAAACTGATCATCTACAAGTGATGAAAGAACTGGCAGCTGGGATAGGCAGCACCAGGGATACAACTGAGAGCAGCAGTTCTAGACAGGAACCCCTCAAACCACCAAAGCCACAGCTGGGGGGAAGGGCACCTCCAAATTCAAATTTACAGATGTTAAGACCTTAAGTAACACATTAAAAATAATAAAAACATTCAAATCCCTACCACTGATGTATCATCAATCTTAATCTCTAACTCTTTCTGGCTTCAGTTTGCACTCTCTGTTTCACCATCAGCAACAGCACAAAATTAAATCCTTTGGGTTTTTTTTAAATAGGCAAATAGAGTTTATCACCCTTCACATCCATTGAATAGATCTCTCACTCAGTTCTTTGAATCACCATAGAGGAAGGAGTTTGTCAGCTCCAAGAACATGGGAGACAAAGAATCACTTGCAGGAAAACTCCAAGGGAACCTTGAGAATTGCCAAATTTAGGAAAAGATATGTGACTGACATCTGAGTTTACAAACTCCAAGAAAGGAAGTAACTCAGCCTATTTAAAAAGTTTTATCAGTCCCAAACAGATGAATTGCACATGTTCATGCCAATTTACACAAAAAGGAAATATACATATAGCTTTACATTACAGGATAAAGTCAGGTTAAATTTCACATAATGCTATTTCATACCACCAGCTTGTATTTAAGACCTTTCATTTCTACTTGGAGCAAAGTTCCCCTGTTTCCCTTATATTATGTGGGCTACTTAAGTATGTAAGTCTTAAGCATTTTCTACTTCTTGCCTTCAGCTTCTGCTTCACCATCAATAAACAGATATTGAAGCACACAGAGAACTACAATTTCAAAGTGTTTTGAGATCACAAGCTGCCAATTAGGGTAAAGACAGAGTTAAAAGGCACTTATAAAAGTAACAAAAAATTAATATCAAAACCCATCAGTTCCTAGTAGCAAATAATGTAAACCACGCAGCCTAATTCAAAGATTAAAACAGATCTTCAAAATAATGGTCAAGCTCTGCAGACAAGATCCCAGTGGCACAACTCCAGCTTCAAGAGTTGGATAGAGCTGCAAATGTAGGCAGGCACTGGCACCAACACTAGTATTGTACAGCAGTTATCTTTTAAGTTGTATAAATGTGTAAAATATTATGTGGCCACTTGACAGTAATTACAACAAGAAAAATAAAAACCACCTACCATACTTGTAATTCTTAAAAGAAGGAGGAAGTCCCGTACTGGTAGATAAATCTACTAAGATAAAAGCAAAAAGTTGAAAGAAAATTCTCTTTTTTAATTATTTCCAATACTTCATTTTCTGTTATTGTGCAACGTATGCATCCCCTGGGCAACCTTTACATCAAAATAAATCTACAACATAGGAGACTTGTTTGAGCATCAAATGCTAAAACACAACCTTTGACCCAGATTCTGTAGTGACTCCATATGTGAATAACTTCATTTGAGCATGAAGTCCCTCTGAACAAAACACCCCACAAGGACAGTGACTCTGTGCAATGAGGGTATGATCACGGAGTCTGATCCTTCAGAAATCTGCCAGAACATCCTTTTAATGGTTTGCCCAGCATTACTCTTTACCTTATAAAAAAGCTGACAACTTGTCATTCAGAACTGAATGGTTTGGTAAACACACCATGAGAACCAGCCAGGAAAAGGAAGCCAAACTGTAGAAAATGAACTCTAGCTGCCTACAGGACACAGCCCTTGTGTAACTGCAGGAACATTGACACCTTCCCTGGTGCCAGTGCTCCCTGTGACTTAACCAGGACCACAGAAGGCCCAGACATCTGTAGGGTGCCCAGCAGCAAGGTGGCTGAAGCCATGATTTCTTCAGTAGTTTAACAATTCATCTCAAACTGCCTGTTCAAAACAGATTACAGTAAAGGAAGAACAGGGCTTTTGGACCCCTGTGGAATGAGGTTCTAAAAAGTCTCAGTCAAGACATTGGCTTTGTCTCAAATAACAACGAGCTGCAATACTGCACACAGCAAAAGCAAGTTTCTTAGTTTATTTCTTCTTCACAGCAGCAGCTGTGCCATATGTTCTGAAAATGCCTGCAGTTTTCTAAAAGCATCCTAAGATCTTGTCATGCCCATCACTGTCTACAAGTATAGAAATTGCCAAACACAAGACACCACGAGTCCCAGGGCAATGTCCTAGGAGTTGCTCAAATGTTATCATCTATAACAGCTCAAGACTTGTTTCAGCTGACTTCATGCAAAAAAAAACAAATTATGTTATTTTGTACCCTTTGAATGTCTCCATTGAGGTGTGTGGAAATACACCTGCAGGATTAAGGGTAACACCCTAATTACCAAGTCTTTGTGTGGGCTGGTCTGCAGTACTTAACTTTTAGATCCACTGTCACTTTCAACAAGGCTTCTAAAAGAGAAAGCCCACAGATGAATGAATCTGCACCACAAAGCTCAAGATGGAGACAGAAACTCAGAAACAAACATGCACAGTGAGACCACACGGTGTCAAAAACAAATTTTCAAGATTCTCTCTTCTCACAAATAGCAAACAGACTTGTATTCCCACATTCCACATATTTGTGTAGTTAGGATCAAAGACGTCCTAAACTCTATTAATTTACTCCTATTAATTTATGAATATTTGTCTGACAGCACCACTCAAGGAGCCTGAGGCACTGAGCCAAATGCAGCGATGTCCTTGTTTCCTTTACACTAAACATGGGGATGTGGGCAGGGGGAGCAGTCCATCCAAATTCAAGCACGGCACACCAACTGTGGAAGCTCTTATTAACTCCAGACCTTTCATCTAAGGAAGGGAAGCACAGAGGGGATGTAAACACAAATTTGGCATCTCTACCAAAGCCACAGAATTTGCTCCCCTCCACTCTGTCGCGCAGGGACAGCAACGCTTGGGACCGAAGCGAACGAATGAGATCACCACATCTTACGGTGTGTCACAAAAGCAATGAACTCTTGCACTGTCTGGTCCAAAGCAACCCCGTGGTACACCAGGAACCTCATATTCCGATGTTGGAAAGAGCGCACGAGGCGAACGGTGACGGTTGCGCTTTCTGCTGCCATGGGAACTGATTCCAAATAACCTGGGAAACATCAATGGGAGGAATTATTGCCTTTCCCTCTGCTCAGGAGCACAGCTGGGAAACAAGGTGCAGGTGGGCCTCATGCAAAGAACGAAACACGATGAGAAATCCAACAGCGTGGTGCCTTTCAGAGTTTCGCTTCTATGATTCCTACTGGAGCAGAAACAGGGTCTCAAAACAAAGAGGGCATTACTGATACTGCACACCACACACTCCAGTGTCTGTGCTGTGTAATGCCACACCAGACTCCCTACTAAACATGCAGAACTGCTTTGAATAAATGCAAGTGTGTTGTGTGGGTTTTAAGTGACTGAAGACTTCACCTGGTGGGAGACTAACCCTGTGCTCTAGAAGAATGGCCTAATACAAACAAACCCAAAGACTTTTTTAACATACTTATGTTGTAGAGGGTGTAATACTCTGAAAAATGCCTAAGCTGTTACACAATGCTCATTTTCACCTCCCCAAGGAAAATGAAAAACCACCCCCACATACAAAAGCAAATAATTTTCCTGGTACACTACTGCATAATTAAGGGATTTAATTTATACTAGTCAGTCTCTAGAATGACTCTGTGGGCTTAAACTAGAGAGCAGAGCCTAAAATAGAGTGGCCCTGTCAACCCAAAACTCTCTTCAAACAAGCCCAAGTATTGTTCCATTGGGTTTTTTCTCTCCACAGGAAAATAAGCTCTTTTCTACCTTGTTAACTTCTCTATTTTTGGCGCCGGGCATCCCTCAGCTTCCTGGCCACGTGGTAAAGTGCCATTAGCTGCTGCAGCAACGAGCAAGGACTGCAGCCCACGTGCTCCAACATCAGCATGACCTTTGCACCTCCCATCCCTGAGCAGGCATCTCAGTCACCACCTCCAGTCCTGAGAGGGAACCTTTTACCTATTCACCTCCTTATGTTCTTTCTTATGTTCTTTTTTGTGTGTCTTTTTTTTTTTTTCTTTTTTTCGCTGTGGGGTTATTTAAGTGCCCCACGATCATGCAGGTGCATCCCAGCCTTGGCTGTGTTTGTCCCAGCCATAGCCTGGCAAAGCAAAATACCAATATTTTCATCAAGCACTATCTTTAGAGCGGGGACAAAGACCTTCCACCACACATGTCAACTTGCTTTAACACCATCTTGGTTAATTACCCCCCCGGGTTCGAATTTCATTTTAAATGGGCTGTGTGTAACACAGCACACAAATAACACATGCCAATCAAAAAAGAGCATACTTTGCACCTGAAAATAACTCGACGTATACTAAGCAGGAAAGATGTAGGTTTTTTTGGTAGTATTCCACATGGGCTGGCGACTTGGGGGCGGAAGTAAAGGCCACAGCATTTAACTCGCTTGCTCCTAAGCGGCACGGAAAAACACTGCGGGAACACAGAATCGGGAGCTCAATCAGAAATCGCCAATTTTCACATTTACTACTCAAACCCATCGCACGTAGGGACCATGTACTATCCCGCGCCTCCATGGGGACAAGAAGGCAGGTGAGAGGCGCTGGTGGCCCATTCCTCTGGATGTGAGGGACCTCCCCGGCCCCGCAGCAGCACCGGCGGCGCCGCCGCCCGCCTCAGCATTCCCCAACCTCACCCCACCACCCGACCGACCGACCGGGCCCGTTACCGCTCACCGCCAGCACTTCCGGGTCTCGCCCCGCCCACCGCTCCGCCAATCACATCCTTTCGGTGTCACCCCCGAGACGCGCGATTGGCTACGAGGGCTCTGTCGCGCCCCTCGCGCAGCCGTCGTCTTCCCCATGCCCTGATGAATGGGAGGCACCGGCACCGCCTCCGCATTGGCTCCTTGCCCACCCTGTGCCCACCCCCGCCCCGCGCTGATTGGTGTCCGGGGGGCCCGCGGCGCTGCGATTGGCCGGCGGCAGGTCTGGCGAGGAGTGAGGCGGGCAAGCGGCGAGGGGGGCGAGGCAGAAGCGATCGTGCTGGGACTACGCTGTGCTCGTCGCAATGACTGAGGTGCGGGGGGCACCGGGGCTCCGGGCGTATCTGGGGGGCGCCGGGGGGAGCTGGGGGGGCTCCGGGTACCTTCCCCTCACTCACCCGCTGCCGTCTTCCCCCCAGGCCGCGTTCCAGAAAGCTGCCGAGGAGGTGAAGCAGCTGAAGTCGCAGCCCACGGACCAGGAGATGCTGGACATCTACAGCCATTACAAACAGGCCACGGTGGGCGACGTGAACACGGGTAGGTACCGCCCCGGCTGCCCCCCGCCGGCGGCGCTGGGGACGCTTCAGGAGGCAAAACTCTCTCCCCTCATTGCGCTTCCCTCAATCCCGCGGCTCGGCGAAAGTGACTCGGTGCCGACTTGGCACGGATTTGTGTGCAGGAGGGCAGGGGCTCACCCGATAAGGCTTTGTGCAATTCCTGGTTTTTAGATTAACCCGGCTGCAGCCGTCTGTACCGTGCGCTGAGGGCCTGAGGATGCTTTGTGTTGGCTTTGTGCAAATATTGGGATTTTTGGAGACCTCTGTCAGTAAGTAGTTGCTCAGGCCGAGGGGTGCTGCTTTAATGCAAGCACTTCTCGGTTATACAGACTTAGCAAGGCAAACGATACAAGCGTGGAATTGCAACACTGCAGGGGATGACACGTTCAGTTTATTTAGACTGGATTGGCTGCTAAAAATAGTACTGGAAGGCAAAACCAGGAGAATAGGAGAAAACTTTTACAGGGGCTGCAATTAAATATACTTCAGAAAGACTGTACCAAAAATGTGTCTGCAAGTACACAGTGCAAAATGTTTCTGGCTACTTCTCTCGTTACTGTTCATGTCCATGTGCTGCCCGTGGCACCTCAGTCTTTGGCATAACATTTAAAGTGAAGCATGTCTCCATCGACCTTGTGTAATACTGGAGTAGCTAGAATTAGAAAGGGAAAAGGTCAATTCTTCGGAGTGCTGGCCTCCTAACCCGGTAGCTGGCAAAGTTTATTGGGTTTATTGATTTAAAAGCTGGCAGTGAAGTGTACAGGAAATGGTAAGTAATTTAATCTCCTTTTTCCAAACCTGGCAGCATGAGGGAGAAAAGAAATTCCTTTGGGTTTCAGATGTGAGCTTTTTGCTGTGGCTGGGCCTCAGCATTATTAGTGCTTGACAGGGTGAAAGGGTGCTCAGAGCTGTGAATATGCCACCATTTCTGCAAGTGCCTGCACTCCTGTGAGGCAGCAGCCGACGTGAGCTGGCCAGAGAAGCAGCTTGTGGGAGGGTGACTGGTGGGGTTTGTGCTGGAGAGAAGTGGAGCTGCCAACTGGAGTGCAGGTCACTGTGCCATGGGAGCTGCACAGGGGTGTTTCTGTGGATACTGCCCAGATCCATTTGTGAGTTCTAAGAATTGTCTTTAAGGAGAGAGAGGAAGTAAAACCACAAAGGGGACTTTACACAAGATTAACCATATACATGTCATTCATTTTCTGCTTGGCCACACCACAGCCTGCAGTGAAGTGAATCAGATTTTCAATGTTTCCAAGTGCAGATACAGAACTATAGGTTTGAAATACACCACTAACTTGATGATAATGAGTTCCAAGCTGTATGTTACTACAAACAGCTGTCTGTTGTCATGTCTCTGCTTGTTATGGACCTCAGGGTATTTCTGCTTTACTTTAGAGCTGATGTTCTTTAATTGGATAGCTCTTATGTGACAGCAGGCTCTTCAGAAAGTACAGCTAAACCAAATCACAATAGTTGGTGCTCTTCTGCTCAAATGCTGCTGTCTCAAGGGAATTTGAAAGAGTCTGTTTCTGTTGTCACACCAACCATGTTGTAACAGATTCCCCTGAGGTGATCTGCTGGCTACAGGTTAGCCAGTAACAGCTGCAGAGATGAGCCATTGGATTTTGTCACAGTTAAGAGCTAACTAAGCCTTCAAGTGGGTTTTACCTACAGCCAGATCACACAAACTAATCCTGCTGTTTATCCTGTCTCTCTCAGAGCGCCCTGGTATGCTGGACTTCAAAGGCAAAGCAAAGTGGGATGCCTGGAGTGCATTGAAAGGTAAGTGTCTGATTAAAGAAATTAATAAAATTACCTCTGGCAAACTAGTCAGAAAGACACATGTAGTTCAGCAAGAAACAGAACAGTGTTGCCTTTTAATACAAGAGTTCTGGAAGTTCAAAATGCCATGATAATAAACTTTAATTACCTCTGCAAGGCAGAAGTAATCCTGAAAAATATGGCCTGTGTGAAAGAGAATTAGGGTGCAAAATGCCCAGCTGGCCTAAGATATTAAATAAAGAACAATAACAGCAGCAGAAATCTAAATTTGTTTTCCTGGTCCTATCTTAGTACCCTAAAGACTGTGCTCTTCTTCCAGCTGTTGGGCATCTTCCAGTTAGGAAAGCTTTGGAAGAAACAACTGAGTTCCCAGCTCTAAATGAGGAGCCAAACACGTGGTCTGATTGATGATAATGGGGGTTTTTTTCTGGTGTTTTAAGGAATATCTTTCCTGTAATAATTGTCAATGACATTAATAGAACTAATACACTGCCTAGATGCTGTCTGTGCAAAAAAACAACTTTGCTTGGAAACACTGTTTCTTCATGACTGATGGAACACATTTATTTAAAACTTTAGCAGTGGATTCAGAGCCAAGTGACCTTCCTGGCTCCTTTGCTCTCTGGTGGCACGGGCTATAGTGAGGAATTCTGACTTGTAAAAAGCATCTTAATCTGTGAAAAGTGAAATCTGACTGTGAAAAGTGAAATCTGACTGCTTCCTGTGTTCTGTCCTTCAGGAACATCCAAAGAAGATGCAATGAAAGCTTACATAGCAAAAGTGGAAGAGCTAAAGGGCAAATATGGCATCTGAGGACTGGATAAATCAGCCACATGCACGCCTGAAACCTGCCTTATTTCTAATAATGTGGAAAACTGGTTTCTAGGAGTAATTTTAGATACCTAATAATGTCATAATCAGTTCTCCTCATGCCTGTAGTTCGGGAGAAGTTATGTACCTGCCTAATGTACTGACACGGTATCAATTCCTTCCGGGAACAAAAATCTGGAACTCATTAAAGTGCGTTTGGTACTTTAGCTGTTGTGCTGGTGGTGCCTTTGCGGTCACGGTGAGCTCATCCATCCATCCCGTGGCCGCCGCTGCCGAGCAGAGCCGCCTCCCCCGTCCCTGGGCCACTAGAGGGGGTCGGTCCCCTGCGTTCGGGCACTGCCGACTCCTGCCCGAAGCGCTCCTTTACAGGTAGGTGAGTGGCAACCCGCAGAAGCTGGAGCAAGGCAGAGCTTATCTGGGAAAGGTTATCTCTAATGCTGCGTGTGCTAAGAACAAGGTGCTTGATGCTTGTTGCCCGGAGCTTTCAGAGACTTAGTCAACAACTGCCAAATCATCTTTCATAAAACGCTTCTGGGACATGTTATTTCCCAACAACAGTGTTGGGCTTCTAGAGAAAAGGCAAATGCTGAACACAAAGCCTTCCCTGGGAAAGGAAAGGTTCCACAGGCAGTGGAGTTGATTCTCTTGATGCTGTAAAAGCAAGAGAATCAACTTGATGTTGCCATGCTGCAGTGACGGGTGAGTCACATATAGACTGGCTGAACACTGTCAAGACTGCTCAAAGAGAAGGAGTTACAGTGATCATCAGCAAAAGTTCAATTACAAAACACACTGTTGTGACCATCTCTAATAGGCTGATTGTTTTGGTCTGCTTCTTGGAGCTGCTGATGATGGAAAGGGAAGATTTTGCTTTTAAAATGTGACATTGAACTATTCCAGCATAGAGCATTTGAGAATGAAATCACAACCTTATATAGAAATATGGCATTATAATTCCTGCTGAACTGGTTAGCATCTGAATAGGTGAGGACTTCAAGCACTCTTCAGATAATTGATTTATAGAACTACATAGGGATGAAAACTAATTATGTATCTGTCTAGGTAAATACAGTTTTGTAGCTAGTTATACATGATGAGTAGTAGATTTAGAGATTACTTCACATGCTGTCAAAAATTTTAGCTTCCCCCTTTACTACTTGTAATGGGGAATGCTCTTAGAGCTGCTTTTTGTCCTTTAAAATGTATTACGATAAAGAGCAAAAATAAAAAGGCAGTTTATTCTTGTTCCTCTTTGTTTTTCTGGGTAAGTAAAGTAAGCATTTGGGGTTTTTTACCTGCTCTTGTATCCTCTATTACTTGAGATTGTCTCAATTAAATTCACTTTGCCAGAGAGGGGTAAGACCAGATGTTCACTGTAAGAAATGCTTTTACCTCTTCTCTAGCCCTAAATTCCACATCTTCTACAGCTCCATCTTGGCAGCTGTATTTTGTGAAGCTGGTTATCCTTGAAGGGTTCTGCCAACCTTCGCCAGAACAGAGCTCACATCAGCAAATTCTCCCTCATTGCTCTTGTTTGCCTGGAAGCTGATGCACCCTGAGTACACTGTGCTTTGCCAGCATGTTTTCTGTCAAAACTGGTGTAGTCAGAATTTTTGACTGCTAAACTAGTGGAGTTTGGTCTAAAGGATGGGCTGGGAGCAGCAAGTTCTATATCCCAGTCCTCATTTGGATTAGTTTCCCCTGTGACAATTAATTGTTACAGTGCTGCTCTCCTTTCTCATACCTCTAACATTAGGAAAACATCACTTTGTACACAGTGCTTATCCCAGAGAAGGTTTGCTCTTAGCCAGGCTTACAAATAATGCTATTTGTCAAGTAATACAAGTGACTGAGAACTCTACCTAGTATGTCTTCAGCTGGATATTTTATTTTTTTACTGTAGTAACATCTTTCTCCTTGCAGCTTCACCATCCTTGAGAAAGTAACATCAGTGGTGTTAGTATTTAGCTTGCCCTTTGGCAATCAACTGTGTCTTTCAGGAGCAAGCTGAAACATCAAAGATGTGGAAATAGCTCTGCAGTAAGTGGCTACAAAAGGCATGAAGGCAGAAGCAAAGGTACTGGTGGTGACTGCATACAGTGTTTGTGACAAGAAGCAGCAACACAAAATTTTGCTGCACAGGTAGTAATTGTTGAGTTGAAATAGACTGAGAGTTGAAATAGACTGAGCTAAGGGGCTCGTTGTGGTTGTCTAGCAGCAGGATGAATATCTGTAAATGTGTAAGGATGCTGGGCTGCCTGAAAATGTTGGTCACCTAGTGACCACCTAGTGCTCGCAGGTGAGGTGTGTGAGGCACCTGGGCTGCATACATAACACTTGGGCAGCAGTGACACCCGGGCAGTGGTTGTTTAAGGGCATCTACAAACAGATTTGTAGGTAGAGGTAATTGCTTTTATTAAACTAATAAGGTGGTAAAAATAGGCAATCATTATCGTATACAGCCTTGAGATCGGAAACAGAAGCAGCAAGCCTCAAATCAAAATATAATCCAGAGCTGTTGCTCAGCATGCAGGGCAGAGTAAGGTACTTTTGGTGGAGGATCAGATGCTTTTGATGGCTGGGCAGTGCTGCAAAACAGGATTGTTCTGACACCCGCTGAGGGAGTTGCTGCTATTTCCTCTTTGTTAGATCAGAGAAAGACCAGCAACATCCTGATCCTGGCCGTGCCTGGGAAGGAGGAGAGACGTGCGCTGAGGCCAGCCCCACACGCGGGAGGTCAGAGGCCAGCTGGCACACACACACACTCAGCCCTGCTCTGCTGAGTCTGCAGAATGCAGGACAGAGCCTGGACTTTGGATATGGCAATAATAAATGTTAACTCCTGTGTGTGATAAGACTCTTCCTTCCATTGCGCTTCTATGATTAGCTCTTCCACAGAGCAACACAGAGCTGATTGGCATCCACTGCAGGCAGAGATAAGAAAGAGGATGATGTTTTCCTTGGAAATCTCTGATGGATTTTGCTTGTTTTTAACAAACATGTAAAGGTGCAACACTCCTAGCAGAGATTTAACAAATCAGTATTGGTGTGTTGCTTAAGGCCCATAACTGATTTTCCAACCCTGTGAGATAAATTTTTCAGTTTGGTTAAAATGCCCTCCAAGGCTGACTGCACTGTGCAACTGACTCAGAATTCTTCAGTACTCATCTGGAATGATCCTGTTTCACGATGGAAGCATTTTAACCTTTGAACTTATTTGACCTTGATGATACTGCAAAAAATAAATGACAATTGCATTTGCTGCTGGTCAAGATATTTGCTCCTCCCCTCGAGGGTTCAGAGCAAACAGTATTGGGCAATACTACTTCGGGGTGACTAGCCATCTAAGCCATCTTGTGAGATTGATTATAAATTTGGGAAACAAAAGAGAAAGTATGTTTTGGTTGGGACAGTTTTCTAAATACCACAACTGTCACCCCAGAAATAGGATACACAGTCTTCCAAGTTGTCAAGCTGTATAGAAGTAAGACAAGTTGATACTACATTGATATAAGACATTTGAGTGCATTCACAGTAATAAACTCAGAAGGGTAGAAGTTAATAGAATGAAAATATAATCTAATTTTTTCTACTCTCCACTAGTCTATGAGGTACCTTCCAATCTATGAATTAGCGAATCTTCAGCTGCTTACTTAAAGTGAAAATAACATCATTTTAGATGTGTCTTCATCATTTAGAGAATGAGCTTGTATTTCTTCTAGAACTAGAGTATCTGTGAAAGTTAAACACAACTTAGTTATGTTATCTTTAGAATAGGGAATTTACCTGGAGTTTGGCTGCAGTGATCTTTAAGCTTTCATTCCCAGTTACTCCCAGTACACACACGCATTTATGAGCTGCATCAAAAGAAGCATCACCACACACTTTCTTTCCACACCTTGGAAAGAAAAACAATTACATTACTTGGCCAACACAGCCAGGCAGACACCCTTTTTGTCCCCAGAAGACACCAACTTGTGTTCCCCAGAAGGCTGAGAAAATGGTATGTCATCTCCTCCTAACAAACACTGCTCCTTTCTGAATCTGAGAGATGGACTCACCAGTTTAATGTATTTGTCCTTTTTAAATCTGGTGACCTGACTTTTTACTGAGAGAAAAAATGTATATGACAGCTGAGAAACTCAATTATTTTCCCCAACTTATGTAGTATTGAAATATGGACCCAAAATTTTCTAGTTGTGCTAAAAGACTTAAAGTTGGGGTGGGTTTTTGTTGGTGGTTTTTTTGGGTTTTTTTCTCTTGAATGTGTATTTCAAAGCAGAATTGTCAGACTGGTCAGATGCAAATATTTTGAGCTATATCCTAACCCAGTGTAACTATTGTCAGAGGTCCCTGGAAAAGACAGAATCTGAAGCAGAACGAGTGAGCACCCAGTGTTGGATCTCTGCAATGTGATGCTGAGGTAGGTCCAAAACTGATCAGAAGTGAAAACACAATTCTTTCTGGGGTACAATATCTATTCCTTTAAGCCTGTCCTGCTTAAAATCTCTCTTCTTAAGATGTAACTGAGATGGGGGATAAAATCACTGTAATGGACTCCCATATTAACAGCATGTTTCTAACCCAGCTGAGTCCCTCAGCAAGTATTGTTTGATGTGGGTGGTGGGTATCACTGGGTGTTATTGCCATGTGCAGCAGCCCAGTCCCTCAGGCACAGCCAGCAGTGAGTGGGACAGCCTGGGGCTGCAGGGACACGTGCTAGCCCCTGTCTGGTGGCCAGTCTGCCTTTCTGTGGCACAGCAGAGGTGTCCAGGCAGGAGGCAAAGTGACACCATCTGGCCCAGGAGCTTTCTCCTCTTTACGTGCTTTTACATGCCAGGATGAGTTTGTCCGCTTGGCTGCAATAACTTGCAGCTGATGGGAGGAAAATCCTGAGGTAAAGTGGTTGTGATAAGGGGCTGGTCTGAGCTGTGTGGGCCTTGGCACAACCCAAACCCCCTTTTGTTATGTATGCTGCTGCCTGGGGCACGATTCACCTAGGATGACTGCCTGCGTTCCCAGAAGCTGCTGGGCTTGAGCAGTTGCCAGCAACTTGCTGACTTTTTGCCCCATTCCAGCAGCTCTGTTTCAGCCCAGCTAGGCTGAACCCTCGATTTTCAGTCTACTACCAGGAAAAAGAGAAGGCAAGAGAACAGTGACAGGAGACAATTAGCCTCTCCCTTCTTTCTCGTAGCACTTTCTACATGCTCACTGCTTGGGGAAGATACAAAAAAAATAGTAACATTTTTCCTCCCATACGGACTTTAGACACCTCTCAAAGTCTCAGTCTGCAAGATACTCAAGATCTATTTGTCTCAAGGATCAGATCCAATTCTCTCTGCAGAGATACCTTGAACTACGGATCTGACAAAACTGAGGGTTTGAATGCCTCATCAGGTGTGTTGCTATGCCAAGAATTAAAGATGTGATCAGAAAGAATTTTATTAAACAGAAAAAGGCATCTATAGAAGTAACCGGCTTCAAGATCAGATGAAGCTGGATTGGTGGTGCCTCAGTCACTTGTGCTCTGCTTCACCTCGAAGTGATTTCACTTCATTGGGCAACTGTTCCCTAAGCCCCTGGTGACACTCAGATTTTGGTCTTGAACCTTCTCCAAGCTGTTCCAAAGCTGGAAAGGATTCTTCAGTCTTGAACTTCTCATGGTTTTAAGTGAACCAGATGAACCTATTTCTGTGTTGTACAACAGTCTCTGGTAATTTCCATTATTTATGCACACATTTC
This sequence comes from Trochalopteron elliotii, assembly GCA_024734555.1. Lineage (NCBI taxonomy): Eukaryota > Metazoa > Chordata > Aves > Passeriformes > Leiothrichidae > Trochalopteron > Trochalopteron elliotii. The sequence goes on from JANPWX010000011.1 coordinate 461,278, forward strand.
CCCGAAAACTTTCTCTCCAGGGAAAGGATGTGAAATGCCTATTTAAACAATAGAGAAAAGGGACTTTCTAAACAAAATAATGAAACTGGCAATATACCAAGAACTCTACATTAACACAACCAAAAATACTTCTAAGGTGCTTTAAAGGTCATTTGCTCTGTTGTTATTACATGGGTGATGTGTTTTTCAGACAAAAAAAAAAAAGGTTTTTTTGTTTCACAGCACTGAGCTCTTTTTTACTGTAAAATACCATTTTCGCATATTATTTTCAAAAATAGTACAGAGGTATTTTCCCACTTTTTTTTTTCTTTTAAAGTCAGATAATATGTTTGGCTTGTTTTCTAATGAGACAATGAAGATAAACTCATTACATTTGAAAAATGTGCAGAGTTCTCACAGGCTTTCTAAACTCAGACAGCTTTACGAGAAGGTATCTCCAGCCAGGCAAGTGCAGAATTAAAGCACTCACTGTTACAACCATCCTGTCTGGGGTGACTTCAGGAAAATGACTGAGAAAGTGCCTATTCAATGCTGATTATAAGTCCAGGTCCACTTTCATTTTCATTTATATTTGGGGAAACTAAATGAAATACAAAACATTAAAGCAATTTCTCGTTTGCAGAAAAAGTACCATCCCCTATCACCCTTTTTCCTCAAAGAACAAGCTTGGTACATAACTATATATTTACTAAAGAATCCAAGTATGACAGGGGAACAGTTTTGGTTTAAAAGTAATCACTTTAATTTCCTCATTCATCAAGGCTTTTTTATGCATGTTTTTACTTATGTGAACCTTACCATGGGCTTTTACAGAAAAAAAAAATTATCTTACCCAGCAGAATACCCCTCACCGTTAAAAGTTAAAATTTTTAACTGCTGAAGTCGTTAGGATGACTCAGACCTTTTAAATGCAGATCTATGCTTAATGATTTTGCTAATTGCGGGCCCACTTGCTTATGCTTTGCAGGATTGAGCCAATGTTACAGAAAGCATAAGTTAAGTGAGGTTTTTGCCAGACAAGGGTTGGTATATTTTGTCTGGTCCAAGTCTGTGTTTGCTCAGCATGGTTACATGCAAGAAGCATTTATTCAGCTCATGCAACAAATAAGACAAGACCTGTTTGTGCTTTTTGAGCCAAAAATACATATATATTGTTGAATTTGGAACTTTGAAGTGCAAGGGTATAACAGCAAATGCATGTAATCAATCTGCACAATGCAATGCAGAAATGTTGTTTAACCTGTGGAATAAAGAGCCCAGGATGTTCATAAAGATCTTCTATCAACTGGTGAACCTAAGATGAAAGGGATGTGGCAAGCAACAAGTTTTCTAGCTTGGATAGCACATTCAGAAAACAAAATATGTTGCTACAAACCCACAAAATAAGTTTTAACAACAGACCTTGAAAAGATTTGCCATGGATTGCAAAAGGAGAAAATCTCAATTCTGTGTCTGATAAAAATATAATCTAACATTGTATACAACTTTATAGAGAAACATTTAAACAAAAGATTCTGCAGGAGGAGAGAAATAAAAAGGTCAGCATTTATCATTAAAATTAAAAGTATGAAAACTAAAGTAAATGGTGCTCAGAACACCCACTCTTCTTAGAAATAGTGTTACAGAAAACACCCCCAGACAGATCACAGCAGACATAGATGGTGTATTAAAGGAAGCACAGTAAACCCTTATGAAATTGCATAGAGATTAAAATAATGAGACAATCTGTATAGACAGATGATTAGTTCAGAAATGGAAGCTGCAAGAAGGGTAAAGCAACAATAACTTCTACCACCTTCTTCTATTGGAGGAGATTCTTCCAACTCCTTTTGGCTAGAAAGGGAATGGCCAAATTCTGACCCCTGTGAATATGAGGGAGGCCCAGAACAACGACCCGTGGGGCTGTCCACTGGACCTCAGACTCTCTGTCGGAGTCAAAATCAGAATTTGGCAGTAAAACAAGAGTTTCTGATGACACAGCAACACCCAGGTTTCTTGGGCTTTTTAAAAGCTGTTTCAGACAAAAAAAAAAAAAAAAAAAAAAATAGAACAGTCAGTAATTCATTAGAGGATGGCAAAACACGAGTGAGAAAAAGAGCTAAGGCGTAAAACTTCATGAGCAGAGAGGTTTTTGCTGACAGCACAGGTAGAAATAGGTAAGGTAGAGCAGGCTGGTAAGAGATAAGAGCGTGCACACAGCCCAAGGTGCGAGGCCATTGCTGCACCGGAGCCGGTGCCGAACGTCTTCGGGTACACAAACACCGGCGCACGCACGGCGGGGACCGTGCGGCGAGGGCAGGACGGGGTGTTCTGTACCCACAGGCATTCTCCGGGGCTGGGTGTCACGGCAGCCCATCACTACAGCCCCAGAGACGCTCCAGGGGTCTCCCGCGGTGCCCCGGGAGAGCGGGCACGGCTGGGGCAGCCTCCCCGTCCTCCAGCACTTAGCACCGGCGCTACATCACAAACTGTTCCCGGCGGCAGGAACACACCTCGAGCCCTCCGGCAGCCGG
>JANPWX010000011.1:464190-531834 GCA_024734555.1 Trochalopteron elliotii
GCACGTGGCTCTCCGAGGGGTCTGGGGTCCCTTGGCTCAACTTCCCATTACATCTTGTGTCACTTGGAGGGTTTCGGTGAGGAGGGGAAGTGTGTTGCCCACGCGGGTCTGCGGGGGCTGCAGCCAAAGATTCTCCTCCCGCCTCCCCTAAACCCCGGGGTAGCTGAACCGTGCGACCCCGGGGTGAGCACCGAGGTCCGTGCCGCTGGTGCTGCCGGCCGGAGCAGGAGAGACCGGCTGGCTGCGGCTCAGGAGGGCAGTGCTGGGAACTAGGAGTCTCCCCCCCAGCCCGCTGCTGCTGCCTCCCCCGTCCCAACCACCGGCCTCCATCCTCCCAGGGGCCGGTGGCTTCCTCCAGCCCTGCCACAGCAGGAGGCGGTGCTGCAAGACCGCGGGGCAGGGACCTGCTTCAGCCGAGAACTTTTGTGATCTCGGTCCCAGGCCTTGACGTGGAAGCATTGTTTGTGCAGCCAGAGAACCGGGAGATCTTCACCCACCCTTCCTTTCTCCTGTGTACAGCCTTCCCCCGCGAGAAGGGGTTTGATGCGCACAAGTAAATATTTTCAAATACTGACTCCCACAGCTTTGTCCCACTGGCTTCGTTTCGCCCTGAAGTAGCACCGTTAACTCTGTTACGTTTTTTCCTTTCAGGCGCAGCAGCTGCTGGCACACCGGAGACCACAGAAATCCTTCTTTGAGACGCTCATCAGGAGCCTGATCATCCTGTGCGTGGCGATCGCCGTGGTCTTGTCATCCGTCTCCATCTGCGATGGCCGCTGGCTCTTTGCGAGGGGGCAGCTCTTCGGACTGTGGCACTTCTGCACCGTTGGCAACGACAGTGTCCTGAGGTGTGTCACAGACCTCAGCCTGGCCCAGGTGGAGGGACTGAGCGTGGGGGCGATTCCCATCCGGAGCATGGTGTCCTTTGCTGTTGTGGTTGCCATATTTGGTTTGGAGCTGCTGATGGTGTCCCAAGTCTGCGATGATGCCCATGCAAGGCGGAAATGGGCCATGGGTTCCGTTCTCATCCTCATCTCTTTTTTGCTGTCAGCCACTGGTGTTCTGAGCTTCTCCATCCTGGTGAAGGATCACCTCACCTTCACAGGCTTCACTCTGACATACTGGTGTGAGTTCATTGCTGCCTTTCTCTTCTTCCTTAACGGAATCAGTGGACTTCACATTAACAGCCTCACACACCTCAGGAGCAGGGTAGGCAAAATCTAGGCAGAAAGGTTATACCTCTGCCTTTGTGTAATCAGCTTTGCCAATTAGACTGGAAAAAAGAGAGTCTAATGAAGTTTGAAAAGGATGCCCTGTCTTAATTTGTGTGCAAGGAGGGGAAGGATGAGTCAGTCTCAATGCCTGTAGAAGACATAACCACCCACTGGTCAGCATGGAGGGCTGTGCAACACCAGCCAAGCAGAGACTGGAACTGGCTGCTACTGCAATGTGGTTTTCTGGAGGAGTGGATTAAAGCAGAAGGTGTCCTATTAAACGTGCAGAGATTTGGAAGACTGCAATCTATCCCCACGTGTTGATCTGAGGCTTGCACAACACCTATACTGCTGTGGGTTTGGTGTTGCTGTGCTTTTTCCCCTATTCTGGAGCCCGTGAAGAGTGTGCTACAACTTCAGTGTGTCTCATGGATTCGTTCTGGTTCAGGGAAAGATGATTTCTTCCTGGCCATGCTCACTGGTGTGGAGTATTGAAAATCTTCACCGGATCTTACTCCGTCATTTTTCTTTCAAAAGAGAAGGCACACAGAACTTGATCTGGTCACAAGTTTTGTTTCCTTCCGGCATGTTCCTTTTATCTGTTCTTTTCTTGGTCAGTTTTTTGGGGACACTTCAGACAGAGGTGCTGACCTGGGGCCAGGGGTAGGTGTTGGGTGATGCAGGTGTATGAGGAAGGGATGTGATGCTTTCCTCAGGAAACAGTGCATATCCCTGTGTTTGTGGCCTCTCCCCAGTGTCACCACCCTCCTGCCACCCCTGAAAGACATGTGCTAACTGGTCAACCAAACTGGCTCTCTCACAACCCTTGAAAAGTTTACAGTAACAGGGCATTGCTCTTGGGGGTTTTTTTCTTGTTTTTCTTTTCCCTCTTTGGGGCAAGAGGGACAAGTTCTGCAAAGGCTTCAAGGGGTGTTGTGGCTGGACAGACCATGCAGAGACCACCATATCTTCTGGGATGTGTTTTGGTTATCACAGTTTCCACAGGGGCAGTGGAAAAATCTGTTTATCCTGTATCTGAGTCTCCTGTAGCATTTCTAAATCCTCCTGACCAGATCAGGTCTTTTTCTTCCTCTGACTAACAGTGAGCCTGGGAGGAGAAGCAACCCGTGATTGCCTAAGGAGGGGCTGATGGGTGCAGCTCTAATCTGTCACCACTGGTAGAAATGTTGAGAGACCTGGCCAAAATTATTATACTAAGGCTGATCTTCCTTCTGCCAATGTCTGAGTCAAGATCTAAAAGTGCTACAGCTTTGAAGCTCTCCATGGTGTCTTATGTAAAAGGAGAGAAAACCTCATGTGTAGAGTAGATTGCCCTACATGTGTTCTGGTTTACTGTTTGCTTTGTATCTACTGGTAAAGCTGCTTATATCCTTGTTTTAGAACAAATGTTTCTGCATGTTTCATCCCTGTACCTTGTCTGTTGAGCAAGGTTTTAGTTTCCTGTGCAACAAGTTTGACACAGTTTTTCACCTGAAACAAATGCATCCTAGCACAGAGGCCAGAAGGCCTGTGTAGGTGAGCCGTGAGTAAACAGCTTTGTCTTTGAGAGCTAAGGATCTTAAGCTATGCCTGAGCTAAATGTGCCACACTTTGATGAATGTGCTCCTGTGGACTTGCTGGATTTCAGGACAGTCTCCATTCCTTCTTGGACTTCTGTAGCTTCTTAAGACGACACTCCTAGGCCCGTTTTGCAATTCAGGTTCAGACTTGGCTTGCTCTGGACAATGCCAGTTGTACTTCTGCATGTGAATCTGCTCATCTTTCTGTCAGAATGATGCGGAGCTGTGCTACCCAGACAGCTCCTGAAGCTCTTTTAATGTTTGGGGCTTTGTTGGGGTTCCATTCTCAATGACAAGGACCTGTGCCCTTAACTTGTGTCTGGAAAACTGCACTGTGACTGTCTGTGAAGGTGCTTTTGATTTGCTGAACAGAACTGTTGAAGGCATCCTGCTGGGCTGTACTTGCAGGTGTTTGTGTGAGCTGGTGCTGTTGGTTCTAGCAGAGCCATTTAGGCCAAAGAGACCCTGCAAGGTGTGGTCCCAAACTGTTGCACTTTGGTGTTACCAGGTGTTCCAGGGATATCTTAACTAACCAGTGATAAAGTTGTGGTCCCCGTGGGTGCCCGTGCCAGGCAGGACACTTCCCTTACATGTAAGTGTGTCTATGGCTTGTCTAGAAATATGAATGTAACTTCAGAGTGACACTTTGGTGACATCCACACTTGGAAATCACTTCTGTGTGTACACTCTCTCTTGCTAGTGGGATTCTGTGCCTTCATCCCTTTCCTTGAAAGGCAGTCACAGCCAGATGGGGTTCCAGGCTGGTGCCTCCTGCTCGGGTTAGAGGGAGACTGGACAATTGGCCATTCAGTTCACCCTAGACATGGTGCAATTGTAAATGATTTTAGGATGCCCTCTGCTAGCTGAAGAAGAGGCTTTTTGTTGGGGGTAGGGAATCCCCTGGGGGAAACAGAGTAACTTCTTTTTCCAAATGGTTTTGTATAGTACTGATCAACTTAATTACACTGGGAAAAGATGCATTTTGACAGCTAAATATTATAAAACAGAGTTGATTGTCTTGGAGACATCCTTATATAGAACAACCTGTGTGGCAGTGGGTCACTGTTCGTTTTCTGAAGTGTTAAGCAATATTCCTGAAGTTTGTTAAATAAATTGATTTGAAATAAGAACTGTAATTCACTCTTTTTATCTTTAGATTTAAGGGGATGAGAGGGGTTTTGCATAATTTCCCAGGCACCATTCCGTGTGTTTACCCAGCTAAACTGAGGAAGAAATTACTTCTTGGTGCTCTGCCAAGCTCTGACCAAGGGAACTGAGGCCACTACACGCCCCCCTCTCCTTTTCCCTACAGTGTCTGCACCAGCCCAAGAAGCCAGCACTGTTTTCTTGTCTTGCAAAACAAGAGGGGCAGTCAGCTGTGTTGCTTCGTGGGAATTTGAGATAACCTTGTAGGCGCTTTAATGATTTCCTGCTGTTGCATGTGCTCTGTTTACCAGCTAAAGAGCTCTTTCCTGTGTCCTTCACCTTCCTGTTCCCACACTGCACCCCGTGTCTGAAGCATCCTTGCTCTTTTCCTCAGCTCTGATTGTTTGGCCTGCAAGAAGTGGTATCTGAATACAAATGTATTTATGTATTTTTCTCAGAGCTCACTGTATTAGCAGGTTTAGTTAAATGTCAGGAAAATAGCTGCCCAGCTACACCACTGAATTAGTTTATGTAATCTCAAAGTTAATTAGCACCTGGTGTTCTCTTTCCAACAGGAGAGGTCGTTGGCCTGTCTCAGTGTAACATCTCTTAAAAACAGTGTAATGAGCATCACTTCTTGTTAATGAGCCATTTAGACTTAGTTACTAACTTTAATTGGACACTTGTACACAACCATTGCCTGTGGATAAGAATAAGGAAATGTTGATACAGGGCATGCTAGCTAGGGAAGTATCCTGCCTGAACTGTATTCTTCCAGAATCACAGAATGGTTGGAAGGGTGCACTGGAGGTCATCTAGTCCAACCTCCCTGCACCAGCAGGGCTCCCTTAGAGCATGCTTTTTTGACTTTTAAGTCTCCAATACGTTCATCAGCTATGCTTGTAGGGACATCAGGAATGGGGTTGAGCCTTGCTTGCTTTTGCAAACCACGGGATGGTGATTACAGAGATATATTACATGAGTGTCCTCACTTGCTTTCTTTCCCTCTGCTGGGGCCTATGGTAAGCTGATGAGGGCCCTTCTTCTCAACCTTCTAAATCAGCTGGCACATGCAAGAAGGGCCTCATTTCTGGATGAAAACAAGGTCTGCCCCAGGCAGTGTCCTGGAAGGAGTGTTGCCTGAATTCCTGAGGCCTCTCACCTTCACTGGCCCCAGCCCAACTGAATGGGTACCAGCCCTTGTGAAACAGCCCATTTCAGCTCCCCTGCACTCAGGCATTGCACAATGTCATTATTCACGGCACAACTATTGGTTTTTGCTTCTGACACTTTTGCTAGGAACTTCCTCGTTGCCGTGTTGGAGAGAAAATCCATTAATGGCTTCCTCTTAAAATTCATTAGCTCTTAGGCTGCTGATGCTCCGGCTGCTGGAGCTGCTGCCTGCTGTGCTGGCTTGCAGGACAACTGGCTCCTCAGGGCACCTGGAGTGACTAGCCAGAGGGTGTCACCAGTGTCCCTGAACAATGACAACCACTTGTGTGAAAGGTGGTACTCAGGACCTATTTACTGGTAAAGCCACCTGCTTTACATTGAATACCCAGGAGCAAGTGTATTGAAAGGGAAGTGGGTGGGCTCTATGAATATGGAGTTTGTGTTCAGCCTCTGTGCCTTCATCTCCTGCTTTTGCATTGCTCGCTGAGGTCTGCTTTCCTGTTCCTCTTCATCTGCTTATAAACATGTCAATGTCCCCAGAGCTAAGTAGCTCTTTTCTCTAGTGTCCTTCAGCACAGCTAAATCTCCAGCAGTGCAGGGAGCCTTTGCAGTGCCTGCCCAGGAGATGGGGGAGGTAAGAAACCATTCCCCTGTGGTGGTGTTTGGCAGCAGCTTCCTACACCCAGCAGAAAACAGGACAAGATCACAGCAGGGGCTGCCTGCTTCTGGTGCCTTCCCAAGCTGACGTGCTCTTCCCCAAGAGCTGAGGATTCCAAACTCCAGCTGACATCCAGGAGTTTTTATGGAGCCTCAGCTCTTCATACAAACAAAGCTTGTGTTTGATGCCTGTAAGCGAACATGTTACACAGAATCTGGGAATAATTCCTTTTTCTTGGTTATTTCAGCAAAGACAAAACCAAAATGGCCATGGAAAACAATAATTTATGCTAGAGCTGGGAGGTTTTAAATATAAAAACCATCAGCATTTTTTTCTGAGGCATGTGGCATGCTCCTGTACAAATAGGTATCATGCTCAGCCTGGGCTCCTCCCAATCTCGTGCTGGTCCTAACTATGCACTGCAGGGCTGAGCTCCTACACTGGCTCATGTGAGAGCCAATAATTGCATCAGATCTAATTAATTACATGTTATTATATCTCTGAATCTGTATTTCTTCATTTATTCTGGAAGGAGGCACTTGCATTTAAAACAAACAGCTGCTTTGGCTTGAAGGATGAATGTTTAATTCTTGAGAGAGGGAACATACAAGTTGTTTCACCCTTCTTGGTCTCATTCATAGGCCAAAGAGAAAGTTAAGGTTATATTTTTTCAGAAGTATTTGACTTGCTAAATGCACTGGGGCAGAGTGAACCCCGGAGAAGTTTGGAGGCTCTGCTTGGCTTGGTGAGTCAGCAAAAAGTGAGATCATTCCAACCTTCATGGAGGGACTTTCACTTCTCCTTTGGTCATGGGACTGATCCTGCTTCTGTTCTTCCTTCCACTTGGTTTGGCTGATTTTTAAAGGACAAAGCCATCTTGAAAGCTTGTTATTTCCAAAAATGTAAGTTTAAAGTAATACCTTGAAACACTTGCCAGTTTACAGCTTTACATCTTGTCATTTTTTTTTCCTGGTCACTCCTACTGCTGAGTGACCTGCATGAGTCAAGAAAGCCAACCAGGCAGGGCAGGCTGGAGCAACCACGAAGCTCTTCCTGCTGCTAGTGCCTTTCCTCCTCTCCTGGCTGCCCTCTGTGTGTTGCTGCCTGCAGCACCTGCTGCACCAGGGAGGGTGTGGGATTACTGTCAGTACTGCCAGTGGAAAAGAAGACCTTTTTCCTAAATCTCAGATTTTAAGACAGAGCTAACAGCACTCAAAAACCTGCTTTGGTACAGGTAATATAAGCTAGAATGTATCCTCTGGACTTCTCTGCATGTTTGTCTTCTGATAAAATGGCAGAAGCCTACCATGTGGGCATTTGGTGTGATTAAAAGCTCTTGGAGCAGTTTTGGCAGAGGGGGTTGGGGAATGCTGCTCAGGCAGCATTTGACATGCCATGCATGTTTTGCCAATGTCTTGTAGGTGATCGGCAGGAGGGAGAAGTGATAAACACCATTTGCTTTCGGTTCAATCATCTTTGCCCTTGAAGAAACCCAGCCAAAAATCACTCCAACTAGGGAAATGTGGATACAAAACCACATTTTTGTATGTCGGAGATTTGATTTCCTTTGTCAGATGGATTATTTCATCCTTTTCCCATTCAAAACTGAGAAATTTGCTTAACTATGTCCTTAAGAGCATAAAGCTGTGATAGGTCAGATACTTTTTGACAGCATATTATAGTGCACAGCTTTGCAGAATTCAGTACACTGAGGGACTGTAGACTCTAAAGAGATTTTTGGTAGCTACTATGGTATTGTTTTTCACCAGATACCTTCTACTGTCCAGTTCAATTGAGTTTTAGATGTCTCAAGAGCTTTCATTTCTTCCCTTCAAATACAAGCCGGTCAAGTCTCAGATGTACAGACACAATAGGGATGATCTGTCTTACTGAAGATTTTTGGTCACCCTTGGAATATGTTGTAATAGCTTTTTTTACCATTTCAAAATGATACAAATATCTAAATTGGACCACTGTTGTTTCCAAGGTCTCCACCATGGAAAGAGGCAAAGGTAAAAACATGTCTGAACATGCCAGTGTCAGTGGAACAATGAATATGCAGAGAGGAAACTGGAGCTCAGCTGTGCCTTATGTTCTCAGTGTCCACCATCCATCACCACAACAAAAAGGCTTTGAACCTTGATAAATTCTAGGGATTAATTACTTTGGCATTTCAAACCCATGGAGGATGGCATGTAACCTTCATCATATAAAATACAATGTCTTCTCAGCTCCTGCAGCAGAAGAAATAAAGAACACCAAAAAATCACCAGCCTGACTTAGTCTGGAACACGTTGGAGAGCCACATGGAAAATGGAAGATCACATTTAAGGTTAAACTAGCAGCAGATGTGGAAAGAAACACAAATTACTGTGGCCAGAAACTCAAGGAAGAGCATAATATTTTGGCCCGTTTTGCTTTGCACAGGATATACACGAACAGATGTGCTCCAAGAACCGCTGATCTACAGCCAAGTCCCGCTTTGGATGTGGACACAAGACTCCCAGCTCAGTCCATGGCACTCAGCCATGTGTATCTGAGCATGGAGCTACCCTCAGGTGCACAGGGCTAAAGCACACTTGACCTTTGGAGGGTTCCTCTCCTGTGCTCTGCTGGGCTGGACCTCACCACCTGCATCTCTTGAGTCAAGCCGCTTCCTCCATTACTTGCTGAGGTGCTGAGATGCTGATGCCAGTGTTTGCTTAAATGCCACTGCCTCCATTTTCTCTGAACTTCCAACTGAACCTAGGTAGAAAGGTCACAAAACACCTAGTTCAGCTAGTTTATGTTGGAACCCTGCACTGCAGAGAGCAGCTAAACAGGAAACTTAGAGTGGGTTACCTTTGTCAAGGTTTGAACTTATTTAAAGCCCAGTTTAAGGGGCTAAGGTAGGGCCTTGTTTCTTGACACTTCTAGTGATATTGTTGTTGCAGCCACTCAACTTTCTATTTAATTGTAGGTGAAACTGTTCACAGAATCTAGCTGGCCTTAGGGAGTGTTTGGTTTAGATATTTCCAGAATTTTAATTTTAGATATAAGACCAGGACATTTTGGAACTCTAAGGTTAAAAAAAAAAAAAGGCAGATTTTCTTTTCCAAACCATTTTTCTGAACCCTGTTGAAAGATCAGAGTATTTCAAAACCGTCCTTCATTTCAAAGGCACTGGTTTGCATTTTTTTCCCTTCCAATTAGCTCTAGATCTTTCAGGTTTGTATGTTTCCCCCCACCTCTACCAGCAGCAGCATTTCAGAGTGCAAGTTCTAGCCCAGAAGCCTGGGAGTTGTCATGCAACTACAAAGGAAACAGTCCCTCTACCAATAGCTTTACCTTATAAGAATCCTAATAAACTTGGACTGGGTATAGCTTTTGATAAATTCCCTCCTAAGGACTGAGTAAATAAAACAGCCAAGGATGGGATGGCAGATAATGGTATCATACGTCAGAACCAGTCTACTCTCAGTGTGACTGTGTGAGGGATGGTGCTCTCACCCTCAGTTCCCAGACAGTAATAATGCTATCTGATTTATCTGAAAGGGTTGCAGTGCTTGAGAGGTGAAGTTTGCATCTGGCATACAATTACCTAGGCTTGCCAGGTCTAGGAGGAATTTCACGGGTGATGTTAGGCAGCTGGGAAGAAAACCCTCAGACAAAACATCTAATTCATTGGGGGATGTATCCCACGGATTAATGAGGCATGCATCAGCAATAAAAAAGAACGTTATACACACGAGACTCACCTCACCATTAAGAAAACAATAAAGTACAGCCACAACAAAGCCCTAAAAGATAAAAGAACCGTGGTCACAGGACAGCAGTTTCAGCTTTTGAATGGGGATGAGGCATCTCAAGGGAAATCAGACAGCTTAGCTTTGCCATTGGAAACTCAAGTCTGTTACAGAGTAATATGTTCTACCTCTTTTTCTTATTTTAAAGAAACAATAGCTTGTCAAATATTACCTGGAATGATCCAAGAGCCAATTCAAAAAACAGCTGAATTTCCATTGTACCATTGCTTGCATCCTCAGGGAAAAAAGCAAAGATGATATAGTGGACCCCAAAGAGAGGGATGAGGAGGAGTGTTGACTTTGCAAGTCTCCTGAGAATGAAAACAGAGGGGAAAGCTGGTGTAGAAGGAGCAAGAAATGCTCAGGTGGCTTTGAATGCTTTATAAGGGATGTAAGGGACATACTTGTATTGGTTGAAATCACTGTTCCGTTTTTCAGGGGACCTGAGCTTCCTCATCAGAATTCTTAAAATGTTGACAAAGATAATGAAATTAATCTGAAAAGATAAAAACCAAAACCAAAAACAAAGTGAGAATGCAAAAGCAACCCACCAAACAGCAAACCCAGTATCCATTTATGTAACTTGCAGGTATCAGCAGAGCCACTTTGGGGGGTTTGGACCAAGCAGAAAGAGCAGAGGGGTTGGGACTGGCCTGCCTGTGTCCATGTTCCCATCCTAGTCTCTGTTCCTGCTTCTCCAGCAGACAAACCAGGAGCATCATTTTGATCCCGTCTCGCTGTGGGGTTCTGACAACCTCTGCACAGTCTGGCCAGCTTTGGATGCCAGCAAATGGGCAGGACTGGAGCTATCACTTGCTAACTGGGACTACAAGTGCTCTTTGTTCCCTGCCAAAAACACTCCATGTGGTTTGGGATCACGAGGCAAAGTAGTTAAAAGTGGGGAGATGAGAGAGTCGACACTGGAGTTCTTCCTTTTGCATTTCCCCCCTCTCGAAGGGTGGATATCAGATAAAAATGCTGATCTGCTGAGTTCGAGTGCAGATGAGGCAATAGCTGTTTCTGCTCGTTTGACCCTCAGGCAAGGAGAGGGAGTTGCAGGAGAGGTAGAGCCGCCTGAGCGTGTCTGTCTGTCTGTCCCGCGACCCTTGGGGAGCGACCTCGGGCTGATCTTCCCTTGGCTCGCACAGCCTGCAGACCTGTACCCCTTTTGCAACACCCTGCACCGTGTCAGGCCCTTAACCCTTCCCTGCACCGGGAAACACCATGGCAGAGGTGCATCCTCTTCATGGGGGGTCGTGCGTGCCTGTGGGCATTGGGGCAGGGCTCTGGGGTGATGGGTCTCCCTAAAAGAACCGGGTCTCCCTAAAAGAACCGGGTCTCCTGGAGATGGGACAGACACAGCAAGTCCCTGAGTTCTTCAGAGTTACTGGATGGAAAGGGAGCAGCTGTGGCGGAGGGAGTCTGGAGAGGGCTGGAAGTTTGGGGAAGCTGGGGAGGGAGGAGGAAGGGAGTAGAGGTGGAAGGAGCTGGAGGTGGAGAGCGTGAAGGAAAGAAATACTTCAGGGGTGGCAGGGAACAAAGAAGGTTCAGGTCGGGGTATTTTGGGATTTTTAACCCATTAGGCCAGGGAAGAGCCGTGTAGCTGAGCAGGACTTTTCCCTGATAAAAACCACAGGGGAAGGGGGAGCGGCGAGATTCCTGCCTGGAGGAATTGCCCCCGGACAGCTCAGGAATGAGCGAGTCTGGGAGCACAAAAGTGTTTATCAGTGCTGATTGTCTGCCCTTTGAACTGCTGAAGGCTGTGAGGAATACAGAGATTAGATCTGGGCTCTTAAGATCTGGCTGTTTGTTTGGTTATGAGCTTGAATAAAGCCTCTTTTGGGGAAAACCTGCAGAGTCATGCAGCCGGGTTCTGCCTTCAGTAGCTAAACAAGGCAGGATCAGCATTCTGAGGACACTTGGAAGGCGATAGCGGGTGGGGGCCGCCCAAAGATAAACTAAGGTTGTGCTTTTTGTCTTGCAGGATGCCTAGGTCTTGTTGGCTTTTTTGTATTGCTGAGTGGCTCCTAGCGTGAGGCTTGTTTCATTAAGAAAAATAAGTGCCATGGCCTCGTTAAGTTGATCCCAAATCACTTGTGCGGTCTGCTGATTGTCTTGTGGGAATGCAGGATTGCTCACTGGTCAATAGGATCAGAACTTTAACCCACCATCTCAGCTGCCTGGGTTTCCGAGAAGTGTGCAAGTGTTGCACTTTGTGTTTTGCAAACAAAATGGTTCTTACTGGAAATGTGAAAACCTCAGCCAGCCTTTGGGGTCTCACTTGGAGTGTCAGCAGGGTACTTGAGAGTAACCAGCAGTTCACATTTCTGGGCTAGGGTTTCAGACAGGTCATTGCAGCATGGTCTGACCCAGAGTATCTTCATCGGTCAGAACAATTATCCCAAGCAGCAGCTCCAGCTCCCTGGTACCTAAGGCTCTGAAGGAGAGTTCCAGCAAATGCTCAAAACAGAGGTGCTGAGTATTATACACACCAAACTGCTCCTGGCATCACCACTGCCTTGCACTGGGCAGGCTCACACTGAGTTTCAACGCCTCTGCCTTAATTCACTGAGCAGTGCCTCAGTGCTGTCCACTAATATGGGGTGCGTGCAGCCTGTGAGCTGCTTTCATTCCTGAAAACAAAACCCAGTGGTCATGTAAGGCAAGTTGGTTTTGGCTTTGCTGAGAGAGTCATTGACCAGCAGACACAAAAGTAATTGTACTGAAATGTACAGCCACTCGTTTCTCCTCCAGAGCTTTCCTTGAAACAGTCCAAAACAAGCTTCCACAAAACAGCCAAGTTCATGTGAAATCAACAGGATGTGGAAACCTGATCTTTTTCAGGCTCTTGCTTCTTGGGAGGACACTCTAGCTTTCCTTGTGAACTTAGCTTTGGGGCATTAGTTACTAAGTCCTGCTGAGCAGAAGTTGCTTAAGCAGTAAATCATGGGTCACACCAGTTCAGACACATGCCTAAGATCAGTTGATTAATACACTTCTAAAGCATGTTGAGTAGATGAGCTCTGACTTCACAATATTTGAAAATACAGTTTGAATCTGCTTGTCCCAGAAATGACTTACAAAAATAGACAAAACTATGGGGCCTCTAATGATCCACCAGGTATTGGCATCAGTGTTAATGTCCCAACACCTGTAAAAATAGAAGAGAAGGTGAAGTCAGTTAGCAAAACATTGGTATCTTTTCAATCAGGTTTAGTCTGGTTTGCACCTTACATAGGCCCCAATTCTCTTCCCTACAAAACTAATTTCCTGTTCTCACTGAGTGGTACAATGTGTCTGACAGAAGACTGCCCACCTGCACTGGACAGAAATAGGTCCTTCCCTTAAAATACAAACACTGTTCAAAATTTTGAAAGGGAGAAGAGAAAGAAGGAAAGTTTCACTGTTCAGAAAGTTAAATACAGATACTGAAAAAGCTGTGGTCTGAATTCATACCTGAAGGCTACCTCCTACCCTTGAAAATGCTCAAATGGAATTGGAAGCTTTTTCTCGTGCTGCTCAGCTGTTCTTCTACTCACACCCACACTAGGATCCAGGCTCACACCACAGCAGGATGTTGATTGATTTGCTTGCTCCCAGCAATTAGAAATGAGCAGGACCCCATGGAACAGCCTGCACAGGGACTGCATGCTCCCCCTGGCATGCCAGCTTCCCCCACTCCATGCCACTTACCCAATATTTTCATAGAGTTGCCTAGCAGTTGCCCATGCAGCCACGAACACCGTTGGGGCACCTGCAATTGGAAAAACCAGTTACTGCTTCATAAGTCCATCCCAAAGGCAGAAAAAACCCAGTTATTCTCGTTGAAGGGAGAACCAGTACCCCATCCGAGGGCGATGAACCACCAGAGGACCTTCCTTTCCGAGAAGAAAGAAATCACCAGGAGGGTGTGGAGGTACAGTCCTTCCACGAGGAGCCAGCTGTAGTTAGACATGATGCAATACTGAAAGAAGACCATGGTGAGCTTACAGCCAGCCTGAGGAAAGAGAGGATAATTAGCTCCTGCCTGTGTTTGTGCCTTCCTTCTAACAGAGAACAGAGAGAGAGCGAGCTGTAAATTAATCTTGGCAAACAGAGATTTTGTAGCAATTATGGGACTAAATGGGTGTCCTCGAGACAGGAGTTCACATGACAAGAAAGCAGAGCTGGCACTCCTAAATGCATTAATCAACCGCCTCACTAGAAGAACTGAATGTGTCACGGACACTTGGATTCAGGTTACTGTGTCAGGGGAATTTCACTGTTACTACCTTCTTAGTACCATTAACACTAACATCACCTTAGAGAAGCACGTGAATGTATTGTCAATCCTTTTTTTCCCAAGAAAAGCAGTGGATAAAGACAAACTAAAATGTTCTCAAAATGTTATTTTTCTGCAACAAAAATCCAGCAAAACCAGTGGGTTAAAGCAAAACAAGACAAAACAAAACAAGCCTATTTTTGTTCCTGTCCCTAATTCTTATCTTTGAGTTTAAAGCATTGACCATCATCTCCAGTGTTGCTCACCCCTCCTCACACCCAAATTTTCAAAATAGTTTGCTGCCAATAAAAAGAAAAAGCCAAAAACATTTCAAAATCTCTGAGCGCAAGCCCTTATCTTACTATCAGGTCTCACACTGCAGTGTAAGTCAGCAATATTTAATGTGTTCTCAGAGAAGGGGCAGAGCATACCTCTCTTCTCCCATAACCCCTCATGATGAATATAAAGCTGGGATGGAGATTTCCTTCCCTGTACACTAGATCCTGCTAGGATCCTGATGGGAAATTGAGGGGTGGGACAAGCTGGTGAGCAGAGGGTTACCGTGTATGCCCCACAGTAATTAATGTCATCAGAGGAAAACAAGACAGCATCCTTGATGAAGTTGGATGAGGCTCGCAAAATGAATGATGTGAAGAGATGCATGTGGATGTAGTTCCTTGTGCAGCGAAGTCTTCTGCAAAAAAAACAAAAAAAGGGAGAGAGATCCAGTGAAGTGGCATTCCCCACCAACGTCAGGAGCCTGTGGCTGTAAACAGAAGGTTTAACTGCTGATAAACTGACAGGTGATAAACTAGCAGATGAAGAACAGTGTTGTTCTGTCTGTGAAAGGAGGACTAATGCATCTCCCAAGAGGGATATCCTAGAGAAGACCTTAAAAAGCCACAGTCATATCTGCTCCACTGAGGTACTAAAACAAGCTGAACATTGCCAGGAAAATTGTGATTTCATGCCAATATGTTTGTTCTAGCATCGCTCTCTCCCTCCTTTCTGGAGTAACATGAACCCAAGGTGTTTATTCACACCTGGATGAATTTATTTTTTCTGCCAGTGCACTTGTGCCTGCAGTGTTTTCTGTATTAAGTCTCCACGTAATCTATGTCCAGAGGCTATGAAGCCTGAATATAAATTTTCTAAGTAGTTGGGTTTCCTTTTGCCCAGTGGTGCCGCCCTGACATTTACTGTAAGGGAAATTTCACTGAATAAGCAGCACAGTACAAATTCCAGGTTACAGGGATGAGTGAAGATAAGCTGAATGTCAGGTTGCTAATAGAAGCCTGAAACACCTTGCCAGAAGTCAGTGCAGTTGCACTTAGAACAAAGTTTTAGCCACAGTCTCAAGTAGGGAAGAGAGCAGCAGGGGGAAAGACACTCTGCCCAAGGGACACTGAAATCATGGGAAGATCTCAGCAGGGAGTTGGTGCAAATGCCATTTGCAACATGCATCCAGCTACGATTTGGAAAGAAAAGGAGAGCACAATACAATGAGCAGCCCTGACATTTTCTGGGAGACAAGATAAATTTTGTCACTGATTTCTGTGAAGGTTTTCAGATATACTTCAATTTTTCAGTTTGCCCAGAAAGTCAATAGAAGGATTTGTGTCAGCTGAGATGACCACAAGTCTTGGTCAAACACAAACCAGAGATGCTTCTCCTCACCTAAAGGAGGCCAGGACCACTAAGGCTATCATCAGCGTCACAAGGGAGGTGCAGTATCCGATGGTGTACATGGTCTTCAGGGTCATGAAATAGGAACGCTGCAGGGGAACATATAATCACATCTGTACCATGCCTGCCTGGTAGAGATCAGCCCACGCCAAAAGAAAGATCCCTCTTCCTATTTAATGAATAAATTTTATTGTAAAATCAGCTACTGAAAATTCACCCTGAGCAACCACTTCCAATCATTTGCAGGAAGTATTCGTGCTGAAAACCACCAATAGCAATAGCCCCACCTGGGTCAAATCACAACATCAATCAGTCCCTCCTAAAAGTGTTCCTCCTCAGAGCCCCAGAGCAGCAGATCTGTGGTCACAGGCACTCAGACTCACTCTGGCCTCGTTGGTCGTGTCGTTGACATTGTAGCCACAAGCAATGTCAGGTCTCGGGTACGGGTCTGACCAGCCCTCACTTGTACAGTTTCGGTACACAAAACCTGTGTGGTAACAATAAAAAAAGACAGAATGGGGTATGACCATTTCCAGTTGTATCTTTGTTGTCCTTGGGGTTCAGTCACCATGTAGGGCTGCTCCTGGAGCCAGGAGAGTATGTTGTCCCAGGCAGGGCTCTCTGCATAGCTGGAGGCGAGATGCAGCTGAGCTGATTCTGTTGATACTTGCCCAGAGTACTTGTGTGGGTCATAATATTGTTTACCCACTCAGGGTTGACCGTGATGGATGTGTTTTTATTAATTGCAACATAAATAATACTGCTCAGTACATCTGGTGTTTCTTGGCCACTATTCCAAGATCAGCAAACACATGACTTGTTCAATCACAGATTCAAACTCCATGTAAACCTGATACTCTGCTGAATGCTCCCACCTCTTTACTGTGGTTTGTCATGCTCCAGATAGAACACAAAATTGTAGATGGTCACAGATTTTCAGTAAGATTTAAATGAATACTAAAAGTCTTTTCACCACACTGGACATTATTTTACACTGTTGATTTCCTTGCTTACTTGCAAATTAAAGGTTAGGAAGAAATTCCCCTCACTTAAACTCAGCTTCTGGAAAGCTGAGTACTTGGGTCCAACTGTGTCCCTTGTGGCTGTCTTCGGAGAAAAACAGGCATTTGCAGAATTCAACTCATTTTTCAGACTAGTATCCACAAAGGGCAGTTTGTCTGACCCTCATCTGCTGGGATGTCTGATTTTTGACTCCTAATGCTGAATGAGATGAATGCCCAGCAAGTTGCACATGGCTGAATAGGATAGTTTTGAACTTGTCCGTATTAATGTTTGGCCCTAAAGTGGAAGTGGGAAGTCCTGCCCAACACCACTTACAATGTCACTGGAAGAAAGTGGCCCTAGCAGGCGTGCATGTTGTGTCCTGAAGAGAAACTTTTAGAAAGAAGTAAAACCACTGCCCACTGTCCTAATCACATTGATCTGTCTGGTAAGAATCATACTTTGGAAACATGGAGTGAAATCCTGTCTTTGTTGCAGTGATGGCAATGTTAGCAGGTATTTAAAGGGGACATGAAACCAGCAGTTCTTCTTAGTACAAGCCTTGCCCGAGGGCACCATTACAGTCTATTTTTTTTCCACACATTTAGCCATGAGGACATTAGGGTGTCTGGCTCTTGCAAAATATCCCTGCAGTGCTGAGGGAACTGAGGGAGATACATATGCAGGAGTGTTTGGTAATGGTTTATCCTCTTTGAAGCCCTGCTGGAATTGTCAGGACCGAGTCAGGGCTCCTGCTACCTCTGGGCTAATGCTGGTGACCTGACAGCATGCCTCCACTTGATTTGAACTCACCTCTGTAAACCTGCAAGGCAAGCAAACAGTGTGTAGAACCCTGAGCGGGAAGAGCTCTGGGTGTGTCCTTATCACACAATTATTCTGATGCTTTACTGAACATCTTGTTCCAGCTTAGCATCCTTGAAAGGGCCAGGCTTGTTTTATAAGCCAGGTTTTCTATGTTTTGCTGCAGTGCAGCAACAACAGGAAAGAAACAGCTCTCCAAAGAGATTCTCCCCTGCCTGTCTTGCCATCGAGCAAGGGGGTGGTGTGGTGGCAGGTTCTCTACATCAGCATCAACTATTAAGACACACTTACTTAACTTGGAGCAAAGCACTGTGCCTGTAAACGTGCCTGTGACTGTTTTGTGCTCAAGGCTGTCAAAGCAGATCAGACAAGAAGAGGTGAAGTTCTGTGTTGGTGTGCACATGCTATTGCGTTATATGCAAAGCACAGGGGATTATGCCAGGCACATGATATGGATGGACACAAGGGAAATTTTAACTGTTAACTCCTTGGTTGTGGGTGACACTCACACTGGGCAAACTGCAGCATGCCCCACTCAGAGCAGACTAGGGGTCTGCAGTTTGTCTAAGGATTTGGTTTGGTGTTTACTGGTACCTAGGAATTGACTAGGCAAGAAGGAGCTCAAGTTAAAAGGGCAGCTGTGGAACTGGGGCCTTCTGATGTGGCCTTTGGCTCTGAGTCCTCAGAATGGTCACACGTTCCTTCATTCCTTGCCTAAGACACCATGTTCAGTTCTGTTACTAGGTTCCAGATAATTTTGTTTCTTTGGTTTTCTATGTAGAAAGGGACCAGACAGTCTAGGCTGCAAACGCAAGCCTAGATGTGAGCACAGAGACCAGTGTTTGGGCACAGCTCAGAGCCATCCACATGGCTTAAAATATGGGCCTTTGGTGTTTGTGGCTGCCCATCTGCTTTGTCAGTGGTAAGGAGGGAAAACCTTTGCTTTTCTTTTGAAGCAAGCAGATCTTTGTTTTTCTTTTTCAAAATTGTTTCAAACGGGGCAATGACTGTAGCAGTAAATAAACTCTGGAGTCACAAGCCAACCACAGTATAAAATCAAAGAACGTGGCCATGAGAATGAGGTTAAACTATAGCTGACTTTACCCAAAATGTCAGATGCAGAGACTGAAATAAGATGCTAATGATGATGGATCAGGTCTTGGAGCTCTATTTTGAACACTGTCACTCTGATTATTGTTTATCTGTTTCTTGATAAGGAGAGCAACTAAGGTTTAAATTGATTACCTCCAAGATAAGGCAGTGAACATCTGAGATGTAATTACGACCTTTGAATGAACAAATTCCTGCTTTCTTCCCCGGTGAGAAGGCCAGAGGCAGGGAGCAGTTCCCTCTAGTGGCCGTACCAGCAGGGATTTCAGTTACTGCATTTAAGGGCCGGGATCACTATGCTAAAGATGTAGATGCCAGACAGATGGTTTCTTCAGGGATCTATGCCTTTATGTAGTTTATCCTTTGGCTTTAAACCAGATTAAAGGGCTCAAAGGGCAGATAATGTTCGTGTGTACAGAAAGTAGCAAGGTTTCTATTTTAATCTGAGTGGCTCATGTCTGATTTCATTTAAAGAGCACTAAGTGCTTCTCCTCTGAGTTGTGTAATCATTATTAGACAATCTAATACTTTGTCTCCTGTTCCTCCCTTCATAAAATGGATCTGTCTGCTTTTCTGTAAGTACTGGACCTCATTAATCTGTGCCCTATAACTGAAGAATGCAAAACCCTATTCTCATTTGAATCATTAACTCCCTAAAGAGAAATGTAAACACATTTCTTAGGCTTTACTGAAAAGCAGAAATTAACAGAAAGCAGGCTTACTTAATAGCTCATGATTAGTGCAGCCTACTGGGAGTAAATTTCACTTCATTTCTAGCTTAGATATCCCAGAAAAAGGACAAAAAGCATTGCTTCACTTGCCTCTGTTTGAGTGAATTGTTTGGTGAGCCATGAAACCTGAATTTCCATGAGATTGTGCCACTTGTATGGATCCTGTGACAGGCAAGAGAGAAATCCGCAGTGCATGTTTCCTCTTAATGAAGGCAAAAAAGGGGATCTTTTCTGCCTGCCCAGATGGATGTTTTGCCAAAACTCATGTGAACCTACTGCTGTGTGAAGTTTTGTCCCCATCAAGCTCCTCTGGGACCACTCACTGGCTCTAAGAGTTATTAAAAGGATAAGACAGAAATAAACACAGAACCTGAGTGGAGAAAACCCTTTTCCTTAAGAAACCATGCTAGAAACCTGCTTTTCAGGATAGCATTTAATTCCTGCACTTTTTTTTCCATCTGGCTAGAAAAGACAAAGACTTAAAATATCTTGCTACCTTAATTCCAGGCTTTTTCATGTTTACCTTAGTGCTGGAAACAGAGCTGCTAAGTAACTATCATTCTTTAAAAGAAGGAGGGAAAGAAATTAATTTCAAGCTCAGACCTGATCATGGTGTCTTTGTAAATAAATAAAAAATACAGTGTTTAATAAGTGTTTAATAAAAAACACCTGGACAAGAAAAGCATCATTTTAGCATTACCTTTTTTCCCAGTCAGCATCTGGAAGAATTCAGGGCAGTGAGCATTGACAGTCTGTCCCACAGTGGATGAAGGCCAGCAGCTCATGTTATCCCACATTCCAGCACATCTGCCTGGGGGGGGCAACAAGAAATACCATACAGCATCTCCCAGTGATATCACACCATGAAACTTCTTCCAACAATGAAACACTGGGAGACATCTCTAAGCAGCACAACACCATGCAACATCTCCCACAGACCAGGGCAGCTACAGGGACAAAGATGCTCAGTGCTCTGAAAAGTAAGCTGGATGAGACACAGCAAGTCCTGCCGAGACCTGGATAGGGCAGAGCAGGTCCTGATTGCTTCAAACCAGCCTCAGCAAGCTCCCAGACCTGTCCCGTTCTTGTCATTGATCCTACTGGTCTGTACTAGACACACAAATAGCAATTAGGATCATTCAGAACTTCACATCCATCCTTTTGCTACCTAATTGTTTGCTGGTAACCATTGAATAGCCCTGGAAAGATGAAGGAAATCAGATGGGAATTTTTAAACTTATTTTCAGTCTTTCTAAAGCTTTCACTTTGAGTCATCCTAATGTTTTCCTTACATAATATTTCTGTAAATAGGAGAAAATTGGACAAGATGATCCATTGGTCCCTCCCAGCCTCACCCATTCTGTGATTCTGTGACTAGGAGTTTAAACGCCTTCAGGATGGCACTTAAACCACAGATCACTCAAATCAGAGACTATTCTGAGTTGCAAGGGACCCACAAAGAGAGTACAACTCTTAAGTGAATGGCCCATTTGGAGATCACACCCACAACCTAGACATTATTAGCACTATGCTTTAACCAGCTGAGCTAATCTCATCATACTGGGGAAAGGACAGAGAGGAACAGCATTAATGTCTTCCTTTCATCACCATAAATACTCCTCTCCTTCACTGTGTTCAGGCTGTGGTGAAGTGAAAAATGCCAGTGGACAACACAATGAGCTTGACAACTCAATCAACCCAGACTCACCCCATTTCCCTCAGTTAGGTGCAAGGGCTGCTTATTTTAAGGATGGGCTTGTTATGCTCCCCTCTCGCAGTCAGGGAGGGAAGGAGACTTTTCCAGCTGCATCCTCAGCTTGACTGTATAGCCTCCTGGCAGGGCTGGTAAAGATGCATCAGGGAGCTCATCTGGTGGCCAATGGAGCAGAGTATGGTGGTGATCTCTACTTAGACATCTTGCTTAGGTGCTGGATGCTGGCATGGATTAATTTTGGTCTGAGGTGCAGAGTGTTAGTGGAGAAGACCTACATTTGATGCTCTTTGTACCAAAGAGAAACTGCAATCCTACTATTTCTTATTTTGCTCTTCTCCAGATACGGGTTGAAATCATTCAGACTCATTCCCTTTTGCCTCTATTCCCTGTCAATGGTTTTAGCACAGCCTTCTTTGAGGTTTCTGCAACGTAACGGGGAAAAAAGGCCACTGGGGCATGTCAGGACTACCCTGTGCCTGCTGTATCCGGACGTGTGGGGAGGAAGTGCTGACCAAGCACTCTCCTCAAACACTTCATGCTTTATAAGGCTAACCTCTATTAGCCTGACAAAAATATTTACATTTCTAGAAATGTATTGGTTTCCTCCTGTGCAACAGTCCTAGTGCCTGAAAATACAGAGCTGTTCACAGACAGGGCGGCACTCAGCCCTGGTGTCCTCCCTGTGCCAATGTTTATAAGTCTTGGAAAGGAATTACTTCAAAGCAGAGGTTTAAAGGCAAGCAAAACTTCACCTTTGGTGATATTTATGACTTAATGTGCTGCATTATTTGGTTTATTGAACCTTCATGCCAACACCACAGGCATAAAACCCCCAAATCAGACCCAATGCACAGAAACACCTGGCAAAATTATGATGTTGGATGGTTTCCATCCAGGAAGAGAGATCAAAAACCAGCTGAGCTATTCCTCCTGCAGGTGGGCTTCTTGCTACCTCTCATGGATGAAAGCCAGTGTCTCCCACCCCCAGCTGGATAAAGAGCCTCAGGGTGGAGACAAAGCACAGCAGCATCTCCTTCACACAGCCCTGTGCTCTTTGGGATCTCCCTCAAGCAGCACTCACAGCATTCTCCCAGCAGCAATACATACACGGTGTCACCATGATCAGGGGTTCCATGTCTCCAGTAGCTTCCCTGCCCTGCTGCTTGCTCCCAAGAGAATTTTCTTGCGTTCACTCATGCACAAAAAAGAGCGTGCTTGGGTTATGTTAATATTACACTGCTCCCTTTCCCAAGCTAATGTTATCATAAGGGCAGAGGCTTGCACATGACCCCATTTGCTCAGCTGTGAAAGCAAAGCTGTCTACATGATGAGGACTCAGTACCACAACTTTCCCAGGCCAAAAACTCCTTTATGTGATGACAAATCCTCTCTGAAATTCGAGAACTCTGTTGGGTGACAGTAACTTGGAACAAGGAGGAAGTAATGAGGACCTTCAAGCCATGTGATTTAAATGTTGGCTGCTGGTCTTCATTGATTTTTTAAGGTAAATATAGTTAAGTAAATTTACATTTGCTGGGGTGACTTTTTGAATTATCCTTGTCCAGGAAGAGATGATTGCGATTTGCAAGATTTTGTTGCCGGTGTGTTCCCTAGTTGTGAGGATTGCAGTCAAGCAACTGGATTAGAAGGTTCCCACAACTCTTCCTGTCACAGAAAGGTCAAAATCCTGCTCTCAAAGCCTTTTAACAGATCTTACCTGTTTTTCTGCTTCTGAAGGAGAGATGTATACTAAGTGCATACCTCCTATGGGAAGGGATGCTAGGGTATCTTAGTTTGAGGCACCCAGTTCATGTGAGAGCAGCTTTTATCATGTGCATTTGTTCAGCCTTTACCTGAGCTCAGGAGCTGATCATTTTCAGTCGTTCTGTTCCTTGCCTCCAGGGAAAGAGTCTCCACACACTTTTCTTCCTCCCTTTTCAGGACGCTTAGAAGGTCACAGATGGGTGGAATAGCTTTGATCTACAAATTTTAAAAGCAGTGAAATCACTTTTCCTCTTAAACCATATAATATCTGAACAGAATCTACCCTTTTAATGCCCATATTCCCCATGCAAATCTATCACTTGATTGTGGGCAATATTTCCTTCAAATACAGACAATTTTCCCAGTTAAGTCTGCATTTTTGTAGTAGCAGCAGGCAAGCACAGACTGAGTTTATGTGTTCTCCCTTTTGCTGACATTACTGACATTGAGAAAAATGTGTTATTCTGCTAAATTAAGTACATGAACAGGATGCTCTTCTGAAAGACTGCAGAAACATCCAGGACACTGCTGGAGTCTCCTGGAATAACAGAGAATTAATCACTCAGCCATGGCAGTGTTAAACCATACACTTGGCAGGTAATTTTCCTGGGCACAAGTGATCCAAATATGCCCACTGGCTGAAGACCACCCACCTGTTCCACTGCTACCATCTGGTAGCTGCAGGAGCCCACCTGAAAGCAGAATCTCACCCAGATTTTTGAGAGAACTTAGATGGTAATTTATCCTAAGGTCATTTTCTCATCTTCCCATCCTTGTTTCTCATAAAATCATGTGGAAATGTTAGTGTTCACTCAATCCTGATGTAGCAATTAAATGTGTGTTTATGTTTTATGCAGCTGGACCAAAATGAGTGAAAAAACCAAACAGCTACAGACCATTAAAATGACAAGTATTGAAAATCATTGGAAAATTATTTGTAGGACAAGGTCTTAACAGTTACATCATTCAGAAAAAAGTACTTTTACCCTTTCTGTTATTTTACCAGTGTCTATTCTTTTTGACACAAGAAACCTGAATATAAGTGGATGCCCATTATAATGAATTAGATAGCTTCTCTCTAATGTATAAACCCAAAATCCCTATAAATTCTCACTATGGAACTTCTATGTATATATATATAAATGCATTTGTATGTATACACATAATGAAGAGATTAGAAGGCAGTCATCAGGCTCTATTAGTTGAAAAGTATCAGAAAAAATTCTTTTATGTTCTCTGTTCAAGAAAGTTAACCCAGCAGCATCACATTACTGCTCAACCTAATAAATCTTGTAGCATTGCTGATCACTTTCAAATTAGATTTGGGAGAAAGAACAATCCTTGAAAATCTTGTAATGAGAACTATTACTTTTCTACAATTAAATTTTAGCATACCAGACTATAGAGACTATACTCCCACTATTTTGGCTGGAAATATTTTGAGTATTGTATTTCTGAACAAAGTTTGATTTTTGAGAAGTACATCATACCTCATCTAATACGTCTGGTGTGTTTAACTTCAGTATCTTTCTCCCTTGTCTTTGTGTGTCATGAAATAAGTGAACTAGAAACCACCCTGTTTTGCACAATGTAATGAATTTTCTGGAATCACACACGTGAAGACTTTACATGAAAGAAACTCTCTTCTGATGCCAGGATTTGAATGCCAAGCATTTGAAGTGGCCAACATAACCAGTCTGGTTTGCGTGTGGGTTGTTAAGATGATACTGAACATATGTAAAAATAAATGCTAGGAATCATGTGAACAATGATCTCAGGAACAGAATACCCCATCTTAAAAAAACCCTCTACATTGTGTGGGCACTCTTTTCCTTTAAGAAATGTGGGTCCTAAGAAAGTTTTTGTTTTAGAAAGATTTTAATTTTATGTCATTGCTTTATGGCTAGAGTGAGGCCACACACTTAGCACACACAGTTGTGAAGATCACCCTGATGATCTAATACAACATTACTTTCTTACACTAAATATGTTGTTCAAGCAGGAATACAGCATAGGTAGTGCCTTACAATTACTGTTTTACCCCACAAAGTGATATCCACCCTATCCTTCCAATCAGCTGGATACCACTTCCTGGTAATAGATGTGCAACTAACAGGATTTTAAGCCCAGGGAAAACGGAGATCTTCCAGGTGCAGGTTTAAAGACCTTGTTTTCCACCAACACTGTCCCTGAGGCAGTCTTTACCAACACTGGCATGCGAGGGGGCAGGCCGGGTGTGAGCCGCTCGGATGTTTGCGGAGCGATGCGAAATCCGCGGCGGCCGGATAACCCCACTCTGCTACCAGCTGTGCTCAGTCTCACTGGTGTTTACCATCCACAAGTGGGAGCAAACAGCCTGTCCCCGCTGCTTGAGGACGAGCAGGAAAAGGGGCTCCTCTACGTGCGGTTTCTATGTCTCTTCCCAAACAGTTCCCTGAAACAGTTTTCATCTCCTTGACACTTCACCAGCTAATAAAAGGATAATTAACTCTATCCCAACTGAAACCACGACAAGAAAGACATCCTCACATTTTGTTTAAAGACAAGATAACAAATCCATTCCAAACAGAGATAACTGTGATAAACAGATCTTCAGAACAGGCAAAAAGATGCAATATTGATAGCAATAGCCAACACATTTTTTAAAGTGTTAAATTAATGGATCTAAACATTATTCAGAATTCACAGCTATTTAATTTTAAAATAAGTGGATTTAGTGTAATGAGAGGATGTAAGGAGCAAAAGAAGCCTGGCAACATCAAAATAGGTATTTTGAAAGATTGGAAGAAGGAGGTGTTCTTGGCGACACTCTGAGTAATGACATCTATTTACAGAGTCCTTTGGGTAGTACTAAGAACAAGAAACCAAAATTACAGGAAAACCATCACAGTCACAATTTTTATTGCAGAAGATGATCAAAAAGAAAAAGGTTTGAAGATTGCATCCACTCTGCAATTAAAATGTCTAGGCAAACCTCAGGTTTTCTCATAGTTGGAACCAAATCCCCTGCTGGGACAAATACATTGATTTTTCCATTTGTTCCAATGAAACAGTGATTTGATCTTTTCCTGACTTCTCACACCTAAGGTGGACATATTTCACCCCTTGTTTTCTATGTATTCAAAATCTGAACAACCTGAGCAGCACATGGAGATCACAGCCCAGGTTCCACTCTCCTTTCTGACTGATCCAAGTGCCTGGAGCTCAGCAGTGACAATCTGCCACATAAATCTCAGTAAAGTGATAAAGCTAAAGAAAAAAGGAAAACAAACTTTGTGGTATAAACATCACTTCACATTCCTTTAATCTGAGTCCAGGGAGGTACAGCTATATGTGGCCATTGCCCCTTAAGGGGTTGATTGCTGGTGTAAATCAGTAAAGCTTCGCTGAATGGCGTCAAATCTTTTCACCTTCATCACAGCACCTGTGTTTGTCAAAGTGGGTATGCAACACTGCTGTCTTTATAAAGGTGGGGAAACTGAGGCAACCAGCATCTAGTCATCTGGCCACTGTCAATTAGTGCAGGAAGCAGCAGAAGCAAGAATAAAATTTAAAAATCCCAGGTTCTACACAGATGTATTTAGACAGAGGCACCATAACTTCATGGAATAGAGGTGCTCAGAATTACTCAGATAACATGTGATTCCATGCAAATGGGAATAAACAGATGTAAGTACCTACCGGGACAGTTGAAATCCAGAAGATCACCCAGATGGTCCACATAGTCAAACACAGTCTGTTTTCTTCATCCCTCATGCATCAGAGGTCAGCAGGCTGTTTGTATGCACTCCAGCGTGGCTCCTAGCTCTTTTTACTTCATCCTTTTCCCTCCTTGCTTTTTTCCCTTCCCAGCTTTGACCATCCTTAGCCAATGTTTCTCCTCAGCTGCTGAGCTCTAGAGAGCATCAACAGTGACAGGACCCCCCCCTTCCTCCCATCCACCCTGCAAACTCTCCTCCTCCTCTGCAGAAGCGCCCTGTCCCAAGAATTACAGCACCTCTCTTGAGCATGTTCCTACTGTTGTCTGCCTCTCTTCCTGGCTATTATTCACTGTTATCGATGGGTGTCGCTGGGGAATGATCATTCCTCATGCTCCCACGATAAGGGACCAAGCAGGACTCCCCTGTAAGATGTCAGCCCCACAATGTCAGGGGCAATCAATCAAGGGGAAGTACAGCCCTGGAATAAGTGCTCTGCTGAGAAGCGAGTTGGAGGAATGTGATTCAGGCTGCCTGCACCGCTTCTGCTCTCAACAGCTCTGCACGTGCTTCCCACAGGGAGCCCACATCCCTGAGAGCCAGAAATCAGGAAGCTGGCAGATCCTGCTGCAGGTGAGCCTGCTGCCTGCATGTCGCACCAAGCCCACGTGAGCACAGCTGCCAGAGCCAAAGAAAACATCTAGTCTGGGATAAACAGGGAATCTACTCTTCCCTTCCAAAGACGACTCCAAATACTCCCTAGACTTCATCCTCTTATCCAGCATCTGAAGAAACAACCAGTCTGCATTTTCATCCCAGTACTATAGGCTGTAAGGTGCCATTGCATTTGGACCCCACTGGTACCTTGTCGTTGGGATGTAGATTCCAGACATCCTGGGTTTCCCAAAGACAGTGCCTTGACAGTCCCCTTGCCTGTCAGCAGAGCACTCTTTGTTTTTCCTGGTTTTGTTTCTGTGGCAAAACTGTTGTAAAGGGGCTGTGTGCCTAGCTGGGTGTGACCTCCCATCTGCCAAGGCAGGCACTCCAAACCCTTGTTTGTCACATTCACTTCTAGCGCAATACAGAATACAGCTTCAAAAATGAGTCAAAGTTTGCACTGGGTAGCAGTGCTCTTTCTCAAAGCATGTCAGTCCTCAGCTTGTCTCTAAACACCTTTTACCACCTATTCCAATTTGCCATCATCAGACAGGTCAAATTTAATGATGGGCTGCCTGGAACACAGATGTGCTCCAGGTTTACCAGTAAAGTCAATGGCTAGGAAAAATATATGGCTAATTGCCTATGCACTGAAAATCCTGCCTTTGGATTAAACAAGTCATCTGCTGAGCAGCACAATGAAGGAATTTGAGTTTCCTAGCAAGTGCTGCCCTTTCCATGCCCATTCTGACTTCAGCTCATCTCTACATGTGTTCATGAAGATCGCTGAGTTGGAATGCTCCCTCTTTCCCTACACACCACCCTCATCTCTCCCCACAGTCCCAGAACAGCAGTCAGGTAAGTGGCAGCATTGGCTTAACCCCACACTAACTCTGTCCTGCTCACTCACCACAGTCACACAGCGTCCTTTCCCCTCAAAATGGCAAATGCTTCAGTCTTCCTTGCCCCAGTCCACATTAAACTTGTAGTGATTTTCATTTCTTGAAGACAGCTGCTTCCCCACAGAGTTCGGTTGAAAATATCAAAGGGTTAAACAAACTGTTGAAAGGGGGTCTGAGAGGCAGCCAGACAATGTCACTGTAGTAGTCTGAAGAAACCACACTGACAACGCTGCATCATCTCGGTGGGGTGCCAAGACTTTCTCTTCCTTTGGCTGAAGGAATATTTTATTATTCCATTCATATTACAGCATCTTCTCCTGAAAGCCAGCACTCTTTCTTGCATTTATGTAATTGAGGGAGCTTTGCTTCTGAATGTACTTTGGAGTGTGGGGCTTTTTCCAAAATAGGCCCAGGAGTCTGGAGAGTCAATGTTGGATTTAAACACCAACAGTGTGAATTAATATTTTCTGATCCTCCTGTTTTATTCAGGCTGAGTGTTTGAAAGAAGATTGATGCAAAATAAAACCTGGGAAATTCTCACCTGTGCAAACCATTGCTTAACTCACAGCAGATGGCAGCCCAGTGGGACAGGCAGAGAGAGCTGGGAAACCTAACAGCAGTAGCAGACTACAAATAATTATTACCAAGAATTCACAGAGCCCCAAATGAGATGTTTGTTTAATTATACAATAGCTGTGTGCATTTGCTTTTATACCTACTCAGTATATCCCTTGTAAATTTGTCACAGCTGGGATTTCTTTCAAGTTTGATATCTAAACCAGGAAAGAAGCATCTGAATTTGTTCACACTATTTCAAAAGACTTTTCACTTTAACTTTAGGAGCAAATAAAAGAAATTACTTTGCTTTGTACTACTCTGACTGTAGGATTGTTTACTTATTAAACACTAACCAACCTTGATTGCAAATATTTATTTATTAATACTTAAAAATTCCATTCGTGTTTGAAACAACTAAATTTTCTCCTCCCTTTGCTAAATAATTAAATTGTTTGCAATGCATTTACTACAGCTTGACAATCAGGCCACACATTTTTCATCTGAGATTTGGAATACAGAGATGAAACTGAGGCAAGAATCACCTAACTAAACTCTGGTTAACATTCCTCATTTATATCAGCCTTCCCAAGGAAACCTGAAGGTTTGTTGGCTGATAACTCACTCTTTTCACCTACCTTTTCCACTCATTTCCTGCTTCTCAGGAAACTTTATAGAGTGCTTCTCCAGAGGTGCATCATGTTTAGACCCTCTGATGTGGAAGCTGACATTGGTTTTTGGTTTACACTCAGCTTTCACTGTCCAAACAGACTGATGTACATGTGAATTGTGAGGAGAAATATGTTCTATTTTACCTCTGTGTTAGAAAAACTGAAAGTGAACAATTTTATTCTTAGAATATGTGAGGAAAAAAACTCATTGAGGAAAGAATTCTAGCTTTCCATATTAAGCCTATATTTAAAACATCATGTCAAGGGTATAGGAATATTTTTTCCTAACCATAAACATTTACATCTTACTAAGTATGGGAACCATGTTCTGGGATCTGAATTTTATAATCTGAAGCTTTTCTTGCTTACATTTTTATCCAAAATGAAAGTTGCACTAGTTCTGGACACATTTTACCCCTGCGTTAGAAAAACTGAAACTGAATAATTTTATTGTTAGTGCAGATTGCCTGTCTGAAGGGAAAAAAAAAACCCAAAACAAAACAAAACCCAAAACAACTTTGCTTTCCATCCTCCCCTGTACCTATTTAGGTAAAAAACCCTCATAATTTATGGGTGGTATGAAAAATACACTGAAGAAAGGTTTTCAGGATTACTCTTCAAGGGATGGTTCTTTAATGCTGAAAGCAAGAACATATAAATTGGAGGTGAGGGAAGGGAAAGAGAAAAAGGTTGGGGTTTTTTTAAAACATAATATTGTAATTAAAGTCTCAAAATCTGTTTTAAACCGAGTAAGAGCAATTTAGGTGCTAATAGATGAGAGTTTTTAAAAGGAAAGAAGCGCCTCCGCTCTGTCTGCGGCCACACTGAAAACGACGCTTACTGGGAAAAAAAGAAAAAAAAAAAAAAAAGAAAAAAAAAGAAGTTGTTTTTTCCTCTTGTTTTTTTGTACTTTTCGCCATCAGAGGAGCCGGAGTGCCGCTGTGGGGATCCCGCCCAGCCCGGCCGCGAGTGGTGCGGCCCAGCGCGGCTGCCCCGTTGCCGAGAGACCGCCGCGGGGCCGCCGTGAGAGCAGGGCCGGGCCGGGCCGGGCCGCGGGGCTCCGGAGGGACTGAGGCGGGGGAACCGGGCTCTGCTGGGGCTCCGGGAGGGCTGACAGGGGGAACCGGGCTCCGGGAGGGCTGACAGAGTGGGAACGGGCTCTGCCGGGGCTCCGGGAGCGCTGACAGAGGAGAGCGGGCTCTGTTGGAGCTCCCTTGGGCTGAGGGGGACTGTGGCAGCGGCAGGTACGTGCTGTGTGTACAGCGATGTCTTTTCCAGCCTGGGGCAGCTGTAGTGGCTTTGCACCGCATCCTTTGGTGCGGTGAGGTGTGAGAAGAGCTCCGAGACACGAGGAGGGATCAGAAAGCCCGAGCGCTGACAAGGAGAAGGGTGATAGCCTGGTCTGAGGGCGTTCGGGGTGAGTTTTACCATGGGCTCCCAGGGTTTCATAGTTCTGTTGGTGGCTTCATACACACACAAAAAAGTCTCGATAGACACAGCTGTCCTGTAAAATTTAAGAACGTCAGGTATTCAGACATTCCAGGACCTTAAGGATTTGTCCTGTATTAGCCCTTTGAGCAACACCCAGTGTTATTGAAGTCGGTGAGCCATGATGGCATCATCACTGTAAATTATTGAAAAGGTTACACCAGGAATCCTTTGAGCAGGCTTATGTCTCCCTACACCTTTTCCAACCTTGCATTCCCACTGCGGAATGTTGACCAGGAGAAGGAGGGTGGCAGTGGTATAAATTAAAGTTGAAGAATACAAGTGGAAAAAATGTAAGCCTTATCCTTATGTTTAGAAATCTTTTGCAGTGGTTTTTTTCTGAGTTTGGTTGGTCTCACTACCTCAGAAGAAATTTACCGTTGTGCACAATAAAGCAGCTCCTCTTACAGGTTTTCTGTTGTGAGTGGAAAATTTGTGGTTGGAGTTATTGGGTGGAAAATATTATGAAGGCCAGGGTCCTGGTAGCACATTATTTTAAGCTTCTTGCTTATTTATTATTTAATACTGCACAAAGCCATAAATCAAAACAGCACTTTATGAGCTTGAAGCACCTCTCAAGTTGTGCCTGAAAGATCTAAAGCAGACTGGAAAATCAGACAAATACCAGAGATGAGACCATAAAATGTAATGGGGGAGACGGAGTAATGATTCAGCTTTGAAACTGTTGAGTGCTGCCTGCTTGAGTGCTGAGAATCCCAGCATGGCTTTTAAATTCAGTACTTGTTCCAAAAGTATTGTGTCTTTTTCTGCATGCAGTTCTCCAGTTCATACAAGAGCCAAGGGCTCTGCGTGCTGTATTTATGAAGATAATTTCTGGTGGATGGATCATGGTTGGTGTCTTTATTATGTAAAATTTGCACTTGTTATTAAAGAAGTTTATGTTCTGATAACTCTGCATACTTTACACAGGATTTGTAATGCCCGTGGCTTTCTGCGTTTACAGTTATGGTCACTGAACAAATGACCCAGATGATGCTATCCAAACCAAATATTCAAATGCCAGTTTTCTTATCCCTCATGTTAATCTTTGAAAATTAAAAATTAATCTGCAAGTTAACAACTCGAACACCCAGGAGAGGTTAAAAGAACGTCTCTGCAGAAATCAGTTCAGATAGTGGAATTAACAGAACCTGCTCTCTTCCTCTCTGCTGGAAGAGAAGAGATGTTATGAAGGAAGAGAGAGATGGTATACACAGACCTGAAAGACAAATGTCCCCAGCAAGCCTTAGAACAGATTCCCAAAGTTCTAGGCCTTGCAGTGTGAGTGAGGTTTCCTGAAATCATTCTCTCCTTGTACTTAGCACACACAGAGTAATCTACTTCAGCAGGGAAAAAAAGTAGCTCCCTCTCCTAAATGTTTTTGGGCAGTTTTAGACAACAGATATTACCAATGTGAGAGAAGAGATTTTGATCATTACGTTGTTTTCGTTTGACCCCAGGCACTGAGGAATTTTAGTGCCATTGAGAGCCTGTTTCTGTCCTAACATGGACCTGGTTCAGTCAGCCTCCCCAGACGTCACTGTCACTCGGGGATCCTTCAAGAAAGTACCCAGTGTTTTGAGAAGCCTCGTGGAGGAACCTAAAAAAGGACATGCTGTCCCCAATCACCTGCTGGAATCAAGTAAGTTCCTGCTCTCTGACTGTTCCCAACCTTGTGGCAGTTCTAAGATACATTTGGCTGTTATTTTTTTTGCAACTCCCATCCTGTTGGTTAAATTGCAGCTTCCTGAGAGCCCAAATCGTGGTGGGGGTGGGTAGTCAGGAAAGAAATAGTGGCTGTGCTGATCCTGACTGCCCCTAAAGTTTTGAGGTGGCTGGTTGAAGCCATGATGCCAAGAGATGAACTGGTGGCAGGATCGTGCTGCTGCTGGGGTAGTGGATGGTGCCATAACTTTCCATTTCAAATTCATGACTACCTAAAAGGAGAAAGAATCTTTTTCTTTTTCTTGATAATAGATCAGTATACCATAACTAGACTGCATCAATGTAAGTACCACTCATCATGTGTGTTTCTGTTCTCTTTTTCTCCCTGTTTTGTGATCTATAGAGATTTATTCAGAACGTCAGAGGAGCAGGGTTGTACAGGCTGAGCCTGCTGTGTTACACTATGGAGGGTATGAAGTTGGAAAACATCACAAACAGATGCTGGTAGGTTTTGGAGCAGGGATCCTCTTGGGGCTCATAGGAGCACAGCAGAATCTGAGTTGACTTCTTGTGGTCATGAGACCTTTGCCCTAAAGTGCTCTAGAAAGCAGCACTTAAATCCAGTGGTCCTGTGGTAAGAAAAGAGACGAGTACCAGGCTGTGAGCGTCACCCTCCTTTATGCTCCCTGATTCCCATGTCTGCACCAGTGCTCGTGATATGTGACTTGCACATCATGAATGAAGGATTTGGGCTTTAACTCCACAAGAGACTTGTTTTCAAAATGTCCTTGGGTTGTCACTGGGTCTGCAAACATGTTCACTGGTGGGAAAATTTTGAAAGCACCTCTGGTCTTTTGCCAAGAACAATTTATTCTGAGAAAGGAAATTCTATGCATAGGTTTGATTGCCTTTC
Source organism: Trochalopteron elliotii (assembly GCA_024734555.1). Lineage (NCBI taxonomy): Eukaryota > Metazoa > Chordata > Aves > Passeriformes > Leiothrichidae > Trochalopteron > Trochalopteron elliotii. Next base: position 497,386 of record JANPWX010000011.1, read on the forward strand.
CTTGTGAATGGTTTGGGTATTTCCTTTTCTACTCTCTGCTTTCCCTTTGTCTGCCTTTGTTATTTATGTTTTAAGTGTGTTGAAACAGAGGTTGGTAGTTATGTTGGGCTAGGTTCTCTGAATATAATGAAAGTAAACAAATGCAGGAGGTTTTGCAGGCTGAACTATCACTATACAAAAGTTTGTTGGTTATACACCAAAACAGAACCATGAAGCATTACGTAATTCCTGTTGTTTCAGATGTCCCTAAAAGTGATCAATAAATTGTTTATTCCAAATAAAGTATTTGTTCCTTTTGCACATAAGCAAAACAGCATTACAATTTGATTCAATAGTAGCGTCTTTCAAGCAAGACTAACTGTTATTCCTTGGTTGTGACTTGTTTCCAAAGAATAAAAATGCAGGATGTAAATTTTGCATCATTTTCTTTTAAATTCAGAGCATATTTAGAATTATTTCTGCTAAAGTAAAAATTATTTCTTCTTTGCCATGGAAGATTTTACAAAAAGTACAGTTGGCATTCTTAACTGACCTCTTATATTGTAAAATGTGTTGTGGTTTTTGTGTTCTTTTGTTCTACAGAAGCTGGTAAATATTTCTACCAATGCAATAAACTTTCACATAATACCACCCCAGACAGTGTATTTTCAGATCAAATACAACAAAACAGTAAGTGTCAGAAAGTCTTCACACTGCTCTTTGCATGCAGTACAGGATTTGTGCCATATAAGCAATTTTTACATGGCTTCTACCTTGTTTTGGGTCTTGTTTGTTATTTTCTAGCACCGACTTGCCCCTGGTTTGTCCCTTGTGGTCACTGTTGATTTTTGCCCTGATGAATGGAGGTATTACTACGACTGCATCCGACTTCACTGTGAGGTGAGGATTCATTGCAAAACATAGTTAAGAGTCATAATGGAATGAAACAAGTATTAGGGCATGATGATAATGATAAAGGTATGGTCAATTTTCTAGAGACACATAGATTTATTCCCAGTGAGTCCTGATTGGAGTATTTAACTTAAAACATTAAATTTTTTTCTCTGCAAACATCCCAGAGCTGTAAGTAAGGTTATATACTTTATTCTGCTATTCTTTGCCAGTAAATCAGTCTTTGTGCCACGCTGGTGTGGTTATGTGTCTTAGCTGAGCAGCTTGGAGGAGCTCCAAAGAGTTGATGGAAAGAAAGGATAATGAAAGCAGGTAGAATATTAACGTTCTGAGGTACAACACAGTGATAATCTTGAAGATGTTTTATGCCTGCTTACTGGCTAACTACTAGAGGAACTTTTTACTTCCAACAACAGGCTGAGAGAGTTGGGGCTCTTCAGCCTGGGGAAGAGGAGGTTGCATGGAGGCCACATAGCAGCCTTCCAGTATATGAAAGGGGCTACAAGGAAGCTGGAGAGGGACTCTTCATCAGAACTGTAGTAATAGAACAAGAAGTAATGGGTACAAATTGAAAGACAGGAAATTTAGGTTAGATATTAGGAAGAAATTCTTTACTGTGAGAGTGGTGAGACACTGGAACAGTTGCCCAGGAGGGCTGTGGATGCCCCAGCCCTGGCAGTGTTCAAGGCCAGGTTTGGTAAGGCCTTGGTCAGCCCCATTTACTGGGAAGTGTCCCTGCCCATGGCAGGGGTGTTGGGGCTGGATGATCTTTAAGGTTCCTTCCAACCCTTAGCATTATATGCTTCTATGATTCACTAATTATAAGATATAAATGTTTGTACTTGTTTGTTTGTTTGTTTGCAGGGAGATGATACCTTAGTTGTTCCCATGCATGCTTACCCTGCTATGAATGTTGTAGAATTTCCATCATTTATAAATCTCTCTGATGTATCAATTGGTCAGAGGTAAGTTAAGGACACACATTTGTCTACATTTTGCAAGACATGCCCAAACCCTGAAAAATCTCATTTTCCTCTGTTCATAAAACATAATGTCTTGAAAGCCTTAAGAAACTCAGCTCCCATCTGGACTGCAAAATAATTCTGTGAATGAACTGTTTCAGGTGCACAGTCACCGTCAAGTAAATGCTGTGTAAGCTAAACATATATAAAGATGGGGCTGGGTTTTTTTCTTCTTGTATTTAAAAGTATTTAATGAGCTAGACACCATCTTACTTTGTTTATTGCAAGGATGTAGCACTGACTGTTCTCATGAAGTAATCAGTAATAGTTGTTAATAGGAGCTAGGAAGGGGAAAAGGAGAAGGCAGATTCTATTTATTAGGGCCTAGTTGTGCAGTATATTTGTTGTATTAGTTTTAATTATGGTGATTTGTGTTAGTGTAAAAATTTGGGTGAATTCTAGGAAGTGAAAGTCTTAGCAGGTGGTTTTGTCTTAGGCTATGAGTTGAAAGTAACTCATGAATTTTACTGAAGCACAGAAATACAAATAGACAAGGCACATACAAGAAATATACTAAAGTGGTACAAATGAGCCCAGCCTGGCAGAATGAAATTTGTGTCCTTTTGTTTGTTTGTTTCTCTAATCTCCTTTAGTCTGTTAAAGTTTAGTGAATCATGACCTTGTGAGTTTCTCACAGGACTGAACATAACTCCTGACATTCTGGGGGCCTTTAGGCATGAAGTGGTCCTGCTATTTGCTCCATTTTAGTGCTGGAGTATACAGAATTTTCATATTCTCCAGAATACAGAGAAGATATTAGAAAGAGAACAAAATATGATTTTAAATAATGGGATTTTTTTTTAACACAGCAGGGATGCTCGAAGATACTCCTGAGGAAATTTGGAAGAATTCCTGAAGACAAAACTTGTGGTTTCAAACCATAATTTTTACTAGTATTTTTCAGTATTAAACTATTAAAAAGTTTCTAGAAATGAAGGTTTTCTGATATAGCTGGTACTTTACAGAACGTGAGAGAATTTGGGCTCAATCCATAGCCCATGAAGTCAATGGAAAAACTGACTTTTACTTCCATAAATTTAAGATAAAATCTATATTCTACCACCCACCATTCTCCTTAGGTACAGAAGGTCCATCAGGCAACAAGTGGCATATTTGGCTTGTTTTTAAGATACTTTGGTTGCTGTTCAAGCTGCACTGTACCCTAAAACCAACTGCCTGCCCAGTCTGCCATTGCATCTTCTTTGTGAACAGCCCATAGTAAGGCAGAGAAAAAAGAACTTGGCTACTATTTCTTATTTCTTTAAGCATTTTAAAATGTGCTTTCCAGAGGAACACTGTGTGTAACATGCATTCTTTGCTAATCAGCAGGGTAGGATTTCACTCAGAGAATTGATAAAAACCAGAAATAAGCCTGCATAAATGGATCTTGATTTGCAGGGTGATGAATAGTGGTGCACCAATGCTTTTGTGTTTCAGTTTGGTCTGTGAAAACACTTGCTTGCAAAGGCAAGACACGTTGAAAAGATGTGTGCTAATACTCCTCATACAACCTGCATGAGATGTAAAGGGCTATTCTGAAAATTAGGCCCCAGCATCATTATTTCTACAGTGGTTAAAGTTCAGTCAATCTGATGTGTTGGAGTTTTCAACACTTTCTTTTCTCATAGTCTTTAACAAAGAGGGCCATGGGAAAAGGCTGATTTCTGGTTCTGTACTCATTGTTGCTCCAGTTTGCATTGTTTGTACCTGCTGGATATTACAGTCTGTAAGAATTTGAGGATGGGCATAATTAACTTCCAAAAAGTAATTTTCTTTTTAATTTTTCCATAATCAAATTCTGTATGGGTAGGAGAAAGTAATGTCCAGCATTCAAATCAAGATTTAGCTCTTATTTCCTGGAGGGATGAAAGATCTGATTTTTTTTGCTATTTGGGAATAGTGACAGATTATGATTTTCACATTAATAAGTAACCCACTCCCTCTGAATGCAGGTAATTTAGTGCATGGGGTGAATAATACAATTTCACAGCTTGTAATTGATGAACGACTGTACTTTGATTAATTTAATTTTTCCTTTATCTCTTTTCAGTAAGGAGTATGTTATCCCATTGCAGTGCAGCTGTCCCATAGATTTTGAATTCCACATTGATATTATTCAGCCTCACAGAGCCTTCACTGTCCAGCCAACATTTGGTAGACTGACTTCTTTACAATTCTAAATGTTAAATCTGTATTTATTAACTGTAGTTGCTCGTGGCAGTGTATTCAGTGCTGTACAGAAAATAACTTTTTTCTCAGGCAAGGCTTTTGCAGGTAAATGCTGCCAGTCATTTGCAACCTCATGGCCAATAGCCATCTTGGCTCCAAGTTTCTTTAGACAATGCCCAGCTATGACAAAATGCCAGCTCTGACAAAATATGGGATGTTCCAAACAGTCCATGCAGCCTTTATCGTCCCAGAAATTATCCCTGAAAAAAGGGTCATCTCAGTAAAACTTAAGTCAGGAATTTTGGTAGCCTGAAACTATGGCTAAAGGCCATCTGAAAAGCACTAAAAAGTTTCAGCTCCTACTCAAAGCCATTGTGCTCAGAGTAATCATAGTGTTATAGAGTCACTTAGGTTGAGAAGGGCCCTGAATTTTTAGGGATATGAATGGTGGTTAAAGTGGTTGAGAAAATAATGGAATAGGTAGTAAGGAAATAAGGTCAAGCAGAGACAGGTAATGCATCAAATCCAGATGAGTCTCCTAGTCTGGAAGAGCACAGAGGAAAATGTTTATAAATGCTTTGCCCATGAAAGCAGAAAGTGCCAAAGACTTAAGACTAGCAGATGCAAGTGAAGAATTTCTGCATATAAACAGGCAGTCATTTTCACAGCAGTATGAAATATTATAGCTCTACTGCCAAATCTCCCTGTTATTGCAAAATATCTTCTATTATCTGGCAGCAGACATAGTTTTTGAAAAATGCTTTGAGACCTGAAAGATTTTCCATGCCTACTGCCATCGACTCAAACAATTAAGTTGTTTAAAGAAAAGTAGCCCCAAATCAGTTCCAGCACACTTAAGTGGGCTCATGTTATATGGACTCTTACTGTTTTTCTCCTCTGATCACAGGAATCATTCCAGGCAATGGAAAAGCCAAAGTAACTGTGAAGTATTCCCCACTTGAGTATGGAACAGCACAAATGGCAATGCAGTTACGGATTTCAGAGTTTCACTCAAAACCCTATGTGTGTGTATTCACAGGAACATCAATACCACATCTGGCTCTGATGTAGGTGTGGCTCACTGATCTTTGAGTGGTTTTGCCTAGTTCTAAAAGATATTAATGTACAGGATTTCATGCCATTTTGCTATGATCATTTTAAGCATCAGTTTCTTTGGAGACTTACAATGCACTGACATAATTCTACTGTTGATATATGTACCTGCTTGTTTACACTGTTTGTTTTGAACATCCTTCACCTGTATGAAATGAAACAAACAAAATAGATATAATGAGAAGTTACATATCCTTATAGAAATGTTGAGCATCCTCAGCTTCTAGCTTCTATCATTCCCACTCATTCTTATTGCTGAGGCCTTGCAAGATGCAGGAGGTTTTGAGCCTTTTGGGCTGTACTTAAATTTTTTGTGAAAAGATTGGACTTATATGCCATTTAGAGAGTACTTATGAAAGGAATATATGTCTTTCTGACATCTAGAAAAGAATGTTTTGATGAACAACAAAGCCATCCAGAGAAAAAAGCTGTATGTGGAAAACCCGTGTTGTGGAGAAGAGACCGGTTCAGCCAACTACAGTTGAAGCCTATTCAAAAACTAAAGGTGTGAAAAGATAATCATTACAAGTACTTTTCTGCACTGAAAATCTTCCATGTTTCTGTTTCTTCCTATTAATTTATATCTCATAGGAAATTGAATACCAGAACCTCAGATTCCCCACAGACTTGTCAAATCCGTATGCTGTAGCTACTGTTTTGATTCAGGAACCAGGCAAATTGAAGTTAAAGGACATAAAAGAAGGTAAAGTAATTAAGCAGCATCAACTGGGTCTTAGCATTATTTGTAGATCTGATGAGGAACTTGGCTTCAGAATTGCTGAGGTGATGTGACTGTTGTTTCTGTGAGAACTCTCACCTTAGCTTTATGTGTTAACAAGTACAGTTATCTTAATGGATGATTTTCACAATTAAAGATCAAATCTAGACTGAGGCGTGATATAGCTTTCTGATGCTCCTGCAGCCCTGTCCCAAGGCAAAGAAGGAAAAAAAAACAGACAGATGAAGGATGCTTTATTTCAACTAAAAGTCAAACAAAATGTTCAGGAAGAGAAAGCGAATCATCTAAAGTGGTAAGTGTTAGTTAATCATATTAGTTAACAAGACTAGGATTAGTTTAACCAAGGCCACTATGAATGATGTGTACAATATCCACTAGTGCAGAGTGCTGCCATTTCACATCCCAATACGTTTGGTTTAAGTCTAAATTACTGTGCATTTATTTAATTTTTTTCCTCTCCTGCTAGGAGCAGACTCAGTAGTAATCCATAGTAATACCCAGTGAGGACTTTGTCTTATTGTTCCATTCAAAAGGAAACCTGCTGAAAACCTGGTTTCCCTGACCTTGTTCTCAGGCATCTCATCTTGTGCCCTTAAGGGCAAAGGAAGATTTTGTCACGGCTGTCAATAAATCAAGGCTAAAATGAATAATGGAGTAAGAGCAGAATTACACTTGGAAGTGTTCAAAAAACACATAGATGTAGTGCTGATAGATGTGGACATAGTTTAGTGGAGTGTTGGAGGCAGTGTTAGGTTAATGGCTGGACTCAATGATTTTCAAAGAGTTTTCTAACCTTAATGATTTCATGGTTCTATTGTACATCAAATGGTGCAAAGCAGAACACAGTTGGATCTGTAAGCACATCATGGTTTCATTTGAAATCCACAGATCAGCTATACACTGAATGTCATGGACACCTAGGGCACCTTAGGAAGAGAAGAGTAAGTCTGTTAGCCTTTGAATGAAACAAACTGTGCAATAAGTAAAACGTTTTTCTTGTCTTCACTGTAAATACAGGCAAGTTCATAAGGGAAGTGATCCAATCTCTGTGGAGTTTAAAAAAGAGGTTATTGAAAGCCGGCAAAGAGAAGAAGAGCAATACAAGGTTAGTCTTTGATGGTTTTTTCTGTAAATTTAAAATCAAATATATATTTTCAGACTGTGCAGTGCACTAGTGAATTGTATCAGGCTCTCTACATGTTCAGTTTTTCTTCATTAATCAGTGCAAAACTGTGCTGGTTGTGCTTGTTACTGCAGTCGTATCTTTATTGTGCCTGTGCATCACTGTTTCAGGGGTAGTTTTATCTTGAAGATAGACAGTGGTATTACTTGAAATGTGATAATATTTGCCCAAATGAGCAGATTTGTACCCAGCCACCCAATCTCATCAGAGTGCCACATTTCAGCGTAATCCTGTCACCACCAAGGCTGCATAAAACATTCTGTTTGTATTGTACCTCTGAGGAGCTGCTGTCCTGAATGGCTCATATTCACCTCTGTTTAGAAGCACCTCTTTCCTAACCTGCTGATTTGGCTATGCAAAGCAAGCCATGTTTCATTAGGACAAAGATTTGATTGAAACTCAGACCTGAAAAGACATTTTTTTACTTTGTTTGACTTGCTTAAGGGTTGCAATAATCACACCCTAAAAGGAAATTAAGTCTGTGTTTTGTTAAACACCTCCAGAGTATTCCATTGTGAGTTTCCCTAATTGTAATGGGGGAAAGAATTCACTGGATGCTTTGTGCTAATGTGATTTTTCTTTAAATTAGCTCCAAAGAGGAGATCCTATAATAGAACAGGAGTTTCAGAGGGATGAAATAGAAGTTTCCTTCAGACGTGTTACCCGGCGTGTTGACCAGGTTTGTTCATGTTTTTGTATCCTGCTATATGCATGCTAAATTATCACCTCCCAAGCTAACAAATAGCCATAGATGCTTGACACTGAATACTTTTCCTCCTGGTGTTCCTATTTCTGTGTCAGTGCCTTATTTCCCATTTTACTTTTAGGTAGGGCAAGCACCGTGCTACATGCACAACTAATTTTCTAATGTTCTGATCTAATATGAGAGTCAAGTGGAAATCTGCAGGCCTAACCTGAGATTTATATTGCTTGTTTTCTCAAAGATCTCTCAGGAGAAGGTTTCTCATGCTTCATTGTAATGTTAAGCATATCAAAAGATTTCCAACCTTTACCTGCAGGTCAGATGGACAGAAACCTTTCTGATGCTTAGATTTTTTTTTGCTCTTCTCTTTGGTGTCTTTCACTCTTCTTTGGGTATGTGCCATTATTGGAGAAAGGATACTGGTTTTGCTGGGCACCTGGTTTGAGTCCTTACAGCTATTTCAACTTCATGTCTGTGCCAGATAGTGTGTGTTTGGTAGAGCCCCTGTCCATTCTCTCTGCTGTCCAACTGCCCATGGAGTGCACTGAACTCCTAAGTCTGTGTTGGTTGTTTGTGTGGATGTAGGCCATGCCACATTATCTCTGCATTCCCCATGCTACATCTGTAAATACTTGGTGATTACCTCCCATTAAGCCCTGCAGTGAAGGCTTCTGGTTAAATGCCAATGCTGCAAATATTTTCACTGAACCTGATTTCAGTATTTAGGATTCAGGCCAAAGAGTGGCTTGGGACGGAGAAAATTTCTCCCTTATCTAATTGTAAAAAGGGTTGTCCTTTTTCTTTTCTGTTTCCTTTTTAAAAATACACCATGCAGCAACCAAGTGTCCATCCCACATTTGACTTGCTCCACAATGACCCTTGGGACAGCAGAAAGAGGATGTTCAGGAAATTCCAACAAGCAGCATACAAGGTAAAGTGAACAACCAGAATACAGTGTGAGGGCATGACACCTGGGAAACAGCACTGAAGAACATGGAACCAGCACATAAGGAGTGTTCACAGCTAGCTAGGAATTTGGTAGTTTGATAAATGTGCCCCTACCTCACCAGGAAATAAGGATCTGGAGTAAGTTTTGTATTCATCTCATCTTTCATATTGCAATTTATACTAAACAAATGCAGGTAAATTCAGATTTTTTTTAAAGTAAAAAATACTTCTGTACAAAAAAAAGAAGATTTGAAAATGCATATAGAATATTGTACCAAGTTTTGGGCACCTACTACAAGAAAGACTTTAATGAGTTGGAGTGAGTTCAGTGAAGAGCCACCAAGATGTTCAGGGCTTAGAGCACTTACTCTGTAAGGAGACACTTAATCTGGAGAGGGAAAGTAGGGAGAGAAAGCATCACCTTCCAACTCCTCTGAGGTTACTGATGATGGGAGGATCTTTGCAATGGTGCATGATGGGAACATGGGAAACAACAGGTAGAAATTCAAATAAGGGAGGTGTACACCTGTAAACTGAAGACCAATCAGTAAAATCACTTATTTCATTTGGTTTAAATATTATCTTGCATCACCACTGCTCTTTCCCCAGTAAATCTTAATGTAGCAAGCAAGATGGAAATGTCCTACTCTTCTAGTGTCCAGTTTGGATATTCTTCAATCTATTCATAATATTGAGGTATTGAAATTAAATGCTCTTTTCTGTATTGTACAAATAAAGAGGTGACTAAATGGGCCCATCTGGTATTGAAACCTAGGATCCTTAATTTTTATCCTGTAGGGTATGGGCAAAAACACAGTGCAGGTTGCTGTTTACTCTCCTCATTCTCAGAGCCACAAATATTCATATGGCCCTGGTTAACTGACTGTTCACCCTCTGTTTAATCTGTATATGCCAATAAACACAGCTGAAGAATTAGAACCTAGCCAGAAAAAAGTCTTGATTAACCTGTAAGACTAAATTAAAAATTTTAACTGTATTTATTGTGTTATGTCATTATAAAATTGAGATCCATTCTACATCTTTTCTTCCCATTTTCTCCTGAACAGAAAACTGTATTAAAAATTCTCAAATAGAGATGTTTGAGTGAGCTCTGGAGAATAAATACAGGTGTAACACATACAGTATTTCTATGGCTGTAAATCTTAGGGTGTTTGACTTAAATTTAAAAATCATTCTCTCAGATTTTGGTCCAGATTCGTCTAAATCGTTTATTGCTTCTGTTCCGTGGACTGAGCAAGGAGGCCAGAGGTCTGGAGGAAGGGTCTGCATCTGGTAAGGATAAGAAGAACAAGTTGATATTTTGGCCATGGGCTATGATAATTCAAGTTGTGCTGCAGTGTGTCAGGTGCATTACATATAAACATAAAGACAAAAAAGTCTTCCAGAAAAAAATAGAAGTGTGACAAGGTAGAGGCATAGAGTGATTTGGATTGGATGACCTTTAAAAGATTTTCCCATCCTTTTGGATGGGAGTCACAGTTGGGTGAATGGGAGACTGAGAAGAATTTGAGTCTCTTATTTCCCACTCCCTTGTAGATATACACAATTTGACAGCTCCTGAGACACACAGTTCCATATCAGGCCTTTTCCTGCTTCTGCAGGTAGGCACTTTTAATTCCAGGATGCAGGAGATGCAGGAATGCTGCAAATAGAAGGTCTAATGACATTTAGTGTAAGAGAGGCTGGTGACTTGTCTCAGCCTTGCTGAGAACCATGCTGGAAGGAGTAGGCTGTAATGTCTTTTTAGGAAAGGGAAAAATAAATCTGTCTGCTGTTCAAGGTATTGTGCTCATATCTTGTAGATGTGACATTTAAAGTCTTTAGGAAGTATTAACTTACTTTTTATATTAAAATTACTAGACATCCTGGTTTAGGAAAATGTTAAATACATTTTGTGGGTTGATTCTATTTCTGAGAGAGTGTATTAAGATATATTACAAAATCTTAATATTTGGTTTCCACTCATGACAGAAAGCAGGAGTTTCAGCAAAGCAGAGAAGAGTGAAGAGCATAAGGACTTTTCTTCCAGGATATCTGAAGATCGTATATTGCCTTTTGAATTCCCCTTTTACAGTTCCCATGAACTACACAGTTATTTGGTAGGTATAGTAACTCACATGTTATTCAGCACTCTGGATAGAATTTTGTTGAAGACATTGGCCCCAGGGCTGGTTGTCCTTTTATTAAAATTTCACAATGTGACTGGTGTTCTGGGATTCTGACAAATTAATTCAGGACTTCAGATTTGCTAAGGGTTCTGCTTAAAACAGTAAAAAAGTCTTTTCATTCTCTTAAATGTATCCTAAAATTGTGAGCATTACATTAATGTTCAGAGTTAGTTAACATCCATTAATCCATGAAATGCTGGAGTCCAAGAAAGAACAGCAGAAATATCAAATTATATAAATATAAATAATATATATATTTATATATATAAAAAACTATATAAACTAAATATTTGCATAATTATTTCCGTATGTTTTCAATTAGCTGTGCTCATGGATTGCTGCCAATACAAAGCAAAATGCCTACCATATTACTGGTTTTAAAAACTGTTCTGTTTCAGGCACCTGATGCTCTTGGCCTAGTTCCTATTGAATCTGTAGATGTGAAAGTCGAACACGTTCTGCCTTTTTATGACTTGAAGGTGAGTCAGTACAGCTCCCTCATGTTTCTCTTACCTGTGCAGTTAAATGTTTCCAGCCTGATTCAGTGGCCTCTGCACAGCCCAGTAAAAATGTTTCTTAATAAGGCTGTATGATTAGCATGCTTTTATTAAAACCAAATTTCACCAGTTTCCATAAGTAATCAGCTTACAGCCAGCAATAGTCCCCTCTCTCCAGACAGAGATGAATCACCTCAGCTGAAATTATTGTATCTCAAAGATCAAAGTCCTGGTGAAGTATGGCTTCTCAAAGTTTTGGTTATATACTGTGTTCTGAGAGAGTGTTCCAAGTGTCTTTTACCATGGAGATGTGATGTGTCCACACCTCCATGTATGACTTAAATGAAAGTGATTATTGTCATTTCCAGCAGCACATCTTTTTTCTTTGCACTTAGGTTCCTCAGCATTGCAACATTATGAAGTATCAGCCATTTTGTACACACTATGCAGCTACAAGTTACAAACCTGTAAAACTCTCCAGACCACTGAGGCAGGGAGCCCAGGTAACAAAGTCACTCCCAATCCTACATTTCCACAATTATTTGATTAATTTTGCCTCAACATTTTATATGAAAAGATTTACTACAATCTGAAAATCTTTGATGTCTGTGTTTTTCAAGGATGAGTTGGTTCAAGTAGTTCCTTCTCCTGAGGGGCAGCTCTCTCAGAGGACAGATTTTGGCAAAGAAGCAGCCAAAGGGGGTATCAGCCTGTTAAACCTGGTTCCTCCCCAAGCTTTACTCCACCCGAGAGAGAGCAACCCACTTCGCATTTTTGTAAGTAGGAGTTGGTGTCCATAAAAGACCTAAGAAAGAGCAGAAGTATGCTTGTTTCATCAGAAACCTGATGTGGAATTTGTGGACAGTTTTCTTACTCAGATTGCTTATGAAACTATCCAGAGTAAGAGTAATCCTTCATGGTGCAAGCTCTGATAGATAGGAGTCACAGAGTTCATCCCACTGAGAGGGGCACCATTTCAGTTTAGGGTGGGGGTTTGATCAGTTTAGGGGAGGGATGATCAGACAAAATTTCACAAAAGTGAAAGCAGAGAGCTGGAGACTCTTCCAGTCTGACCCTCCACAAATGCTCAATGATCATAGGATTTCTGGGAACACCATGGAACCCCTCCGTTCTTCTCCATTTGTTTCCCCATTCAGATGTTAGAGGAAAAGCCATGGTCTTGGCATCTCAGTCCATCTGTAACCTCACATTCTTGCCCAGATGGGTAGGACAGGTGCAGTCTTGTCCTGCTGTTCAGCTGGGTGACTACAGATCTGCCTAATCCTTGGGTAAACTGAGAAAAGTGGAGTCAAACTCTGCTCACATTGCATTCTGCTGCCTTACAGTTTCTAAGAGTTCTCACAGCATCCCAAACCACATTTCCAAGTTATTATTAGGCACAGAGATTCAAAAAATCACTGCCACTTGTATGGGAGGGTTTTCTGTTGCTGTTGTCATGTAGGTTGTGCTACTTGGCACCAGCTGCAGGAGGCATTTCCCACAGTGCAGCACAGCCTGGAGGTCCCCAAGGTGCCTCTGAGCAGGCAGAGACAGCTGTAGGGCTCAGTGCAGGGCTGTGCATGGGCACAGAATGGCACTGTGTCTGCCTTGGGTGGCTCTGGCTCCCAGCCCTCCCTAGCTGCAAGGGACCAGAGCCCACTGTGTTAGTCTGCTGACCCTGGCATAGCCTCTATGATGTAGATTTGTCCTCCTTGCACACAGCCAGGACTCCAGTGGACGTGCTGATGAGATCCTCTGTGCATCTCTTCCATCCCTCTGTCATATCAGTGTAAGAGCCAGGCACAGCTTGATCCCACACTACCCAGCACTGGGCTTTATCCAGAAACAGATGCTAGTGCAGGGAAATGGATGGCAAAATGTTCGCTGGCTTCCACCATAGAAAGTCCATTTTCCCTTCCTGGATTCTGAACTATTCAGAGAATTAGCAATGGATTTCAGAGTACTTAGGCATTAGTTTTTTCTTCTTGGAGACAACAGCTAAACTGCTGTATTTTAGACAGTAGGGATAATGAATAAATCAGACAAAATTGTAGGATGAGGGGAAGAGATAGAAAATGAAGGATCATACCAAACAGAACAGTCACAGTGGAACAGTCACAGCTAGGTGAATCTGGGGACACTACATCAGTTGTAAGAACTGAGTTTTCATTAATTTGATTTGATATGGTACTCAGAACAATTTATTGAAATAATCTCTTCCTTGTTTTTAGAACCCCATTCCAGGATTAATTCCATTTTTACGTCCGTTGGCCTATTGTGAATCAGATATTGAATATCATCTTTGTCCTCATCCAAAATATACTTTTACCAAGGAATGTCCCAAAGGATCCAGTATTCCAGTCACACAAAAGAAATTTCTGGATCACAAGGTATGGCCTTTTGGGTTTATTGTGTGAGTACCTGTCTTGGGTATGTTCTTCCTGAAAACTTGCTCTAAGGAATCAAAATGGAAGGTGGACTCATTCTAGATAGAAGATTGTTTTCAAATCTAAATTATTTATGCACCTAAATAGTCAGTACATGGGTCAAAATAACTAGCTTTAATTAGGCATTATCCATGTCTCTTATTTATGCCTAAGTGTTTCTTTGCTCTTCCCATGTGTTCACTGTTGTATTTTCACATCCTTACAGTGATGGAATGATCTTTGAAATATTCAGCTCCCCAAATTCAATTCTCAGCCAAGATGCTCTGTCCTGCAAACCTCTCTCCCCACAGCATTATGTATTAGAGATCTGATTATTGTATCACTTATCATTTCAGGAAGTGATTTGTGGAGTAATGGAATGGAGAAAATTCTCACCACTGGATTATTCCACTTTTTCTGACATTCCCACATTGACAAATACAGTACTTAGGTAAGAAAGTATTTCAGTATACAATGCCTCTATCCTGCACTAGTTTCTGCTGCCTATAACTGTATTGATCAGTCATTAGTCCCACAAATGAAAGTGGGCCTACAGATGGAATTAATTGCTGCTCAGAAATCCAAAACCAACAGAAAAAACTCCTGCTGCACTCCTAGAAGGGTGGGTTTAAAACATCATTAGAAGAAATGCTTAGCCCAGGAAGGAGAATTCCAGTCTGGGCTTTTGATAACATCTCTCCTGAAAGCTTGTTGAGACAGTCCTAGAAGACGCCAGGGGGTACAAACTCTGTCTGTCTGTCAAACCTTTGACTTCTGGACACTTGCACCCAGTGGTAGCCAACATCTCCCAGGCTCACACTCCCTCATATCACAGCAGTTGCTGGTGCAGCCAGATTTTCCACAAATATTTAAAAGTACATCATCTTTGTTGTAACTGCAACTGCTGTGAAGCTTCATAATATGAAAATATCATTAGTATTAATATATTAAACTAATACCATTTCCATCACAGGGATCCTTACAGTTTAGATATGCTTCCAAGAGATGTACCACCAGTGCTGTATGACTTACCTGAGAGAGACAAGGAGAACATAACTGACCAGTAAGTTTCTCCTCTGTTCTGTGTATGGTGTTATTTACTGTGTCTAAACCACTTGTGTGGATGTGTCAAAACCTGTCCCAAGAGATCCTCAAAGGTGAAAGCACAAAGTCTCTTTTGCATAAAACATACTTTTGTTCTTGTTGGCTACAAAAATACTTTCAAAAGGACTAAAGCAAATTGTTCATCACCTTACTAATTTTTAGTGAGACAGATGAAGCTGAGTTCAACATGATTCTTACTCCAGAGATGGTGAAAGCTGAATTTCCACAGATTGGGGGAACACTCTCAGAAAAAGATGAAGAAGAATCAGCAAAAATAGAATGGTAGGTATATTTTGAAATTAGGAGAGAGGAATGGAATCTGAAGTCAAGCATCCCTTTCAGAAATGCATAGAAAGTCATGCTGAGATGCTCTAGGGGTTCCATCAAAAGTGGGATGCAGATCTAGTACTTTGAGCAAATTTGCTCTGCAAACTCAGTCTCTGGATTTTACTT
The DNA here is from genome assembly GCA_024734555.1 of Trochalopteron elliotii. Lineage (NCBI taxonomy): Eukaryota > Metazoa > Chordata > Aves > Passeriformes > Leiothrichidae > Trochalopteron > Trochalopteron elliotii. The sequence continues at coordinate 512,823 of JANPWX010000011.1, forward strand.
CAGAAAGCAGCTGTGAACATGATGCATTGGCCTGGATCTCTCTGACAATGGTTGTATCAGTATGCTCTAACACTTGAGGCAGTTTGCTTGCTTTCTCAGAGATGCTCAGCATTCTTGGACCAGTGACTTTTGCTTTTCATTGCCCTTTTGGTTAGATATTTATTAATGCTGGGAGAGAAAAGGGCCCTTAGAATTTCCCCCTGGCATGGTGCTTTTTTCACTGGCTTTTGTTAGGAGTGTTTCCTGTTTGCTCTGCCCAAGCTTCACACTCCCCCAACACACATCACAACAGGCAGTGTGGGTGACAAGTGACTGCAGAGCAACACAGGTGAAAGTGCTGAGTTCCAACCTTGGAGCAAAGGAATTCATTTCTGTCTAGTGACTACTACAGCACTGATTGAAAAGAGTTTGCTGTAAAAATGCAGATGTTGGTTTTTACATTTTATGACACTGATTGTCAGAACATGGGGATTTGGGACTGGGACAGCTTGTGTAACTAAAGAGTGACCTTTTTCCTCCACAGTGATACAGAGATGGATGGTGCTTTTCCTGGGTGAGTCATTTTATAGCCTCAAGTTTCTTTCTTTCTTTCTTAAATTTTAGATGTTTTCAGAAAAAAAAAATTAAAATAATTTTCAATGTTAGACAGCTCTGGGTATTGATATTTATTTGTTGAAATCTTGCCTATTATTTTGTGTTTGTAAAGAGGGAAGCAAAAATTTCTTAGCAAACAGTGGAGTCCCAATCCTTTCTATTGTCACTGAAAAGTTCTTTGTTGCTATTGAGGGGGTGGAGTTTCACTAGATGACAGAGAACATATTGCTCCTCTACAGCAGTTTCAGCATTTTTGTCCTTAAGGCAAATCAGGTTTTCATGTGGCTGCTCTTGTTCTGGCAATCACAGCACGTGTTCCTACATGGATAAAATGTAATTCTCACTCAGTTTGTGTTTACCTGTCAGATGGCTAACTTTCCTAACTGGCCAAGCCAAGGGTTAAGTGTTCTTTCCACAGTTTCACTACTTTTCCAGTTCTGCATAAGTAATGGAATACCCTCTGTGTTCGTTATGAAAAAAGAAATCACAAGTGCCTCTTTCTTTGGATTTTGAAGACATTCCTAAGTAGTTTCCCTGATTATTATAAATACAAGTGATGTTTTAAATTTCTTGCAGAGACCCACAGAATGGTCCAGATGGACGTTTTCAACTCCAGAACAACGGGATTGGAGAGAAAGTTCGAAAACATCTGGAGACATTGAAGGAGAAAGCAGTTAATAAAACCCTTATTCTGGGATAAGGGCAATTTTACAAAGTCCATGGCCTTGTCCTGCTTATCCTGTTAATGTATGAGGCCTTCCCTGTTCCAGCTACATTTACTTTTGTTAAGTGAGGTCAGCAGCTTCATATGCAAAGAGAAGAGAACCACCAGTAATGCCACCTCTGTCAAGGACTCTCACTGTGCCCACCACTCCAAACTCAATAATTACTCCAGTGAGAAACCTCAGCTTTGCACCTGCTTATTTTGTTGTGATGTGAAGGATGAGAAAACCTCAGTACTACCATGTAAATAGTTTGGTAATTAATTAACAGCCCACAGTTTTCAAATAAAATGTGAGAAGACCTTACCACCAAAATCTTCTGATTTTGTTTTTTTAGCTATGACCTGTCCTTGAATTTTTGCAGGTAAGTTGTTAAATCTCAGACTTGACAGTAAACCATACATTTGATATTTTTAAGGAAAATGAAGCCTTGAACACCATTACTGTCTGCAAAGACAATGTCCAAACAAGTCTCATTAGCTGCTCGGGGATTTAATTCAGTGCACAGGTCTGGGCAAAAGTATGCATGGGTTGAGTGAATGAACTGCAGAGCCTCATGAGAAACCTGTAATGCTCTGGGTGTATTTTCTAGGAAAGGAGATTTCTCAGCATATCATTCTTTTCAGCAAGCTGGACTTCAGACAAAATTGTTTTTATCCATAGTGAATTGATTACTCATTTTACAGAGTGGTCCAGGCTGTTTGTGCTGAAATACACAAATCTTCTGTACTAAAAGGCATGGAAATTGCAGCAATACACTACATTCCTAGGAGCCATACTTCTTTCCAGGCATACTTAAAGCCCCTAAGAAAAGTTTATTTCAGAGAGTGATCAGTGTAGACAAGCTATAAAAAGCCCAGGGCGGTATAAAATGGGAAAGCAGGGTGGAAAATCTGCAGAATAACCTGTATTATACTAGCTACAAACTATCTCTGCTCACTTCAAAGAAATAAAAAGCTGTTAAGTTTCTGCTAACTGTCTAATTGACAAGGGGTTGTTCAGAATGCAGGTCTGGATATCTGCAGATTTCTCTGACTACAAACAACTGCTTGAACTTGTACAAATTGTTTTCTTTCTTCTACAAGTCCAAAGGGAAGCAGTTATCTTTTGAGAGATGAGCTAAGAGTTGAGCGTGTTTCTTAACATGACCATGATAAAAACATTATCACAGTTTACAGTGAAAGCATTCACAGTTCATAATTCACTGTTTAGGTAAATCAAGCATAGATAATTTTTTGGAACTGTTATCTATCAGCTAAATATCTACTCTAGTAAAGATGGAATAAGTGTCGAGAAACAATAGTGATTAAACTAAGTTAATCTCTTTTTCTTACAGCAGTATCACCCTGCCTCCCTTCTCCAGAACAGTTTCCTGGTCATCCCAATGGAAATTAATCATGCTTCTCCATTCTCCAGCAGTAGACACCAGCCTTCAAAGAAATGAACCCCCTTTCTAAGTCATCCTCCTTTCTGTGTTTTAAGGTTTTTCGGGGCCAGGTTTCAGTGTGCAGAGAAGGTAAGGAAATACTATTACCATGCAGTAAAATCTTCCTAAAATTCAAAGGGACTGATGGTAGGACTGATGGTATGTGCTTTATATCCCTCCAGGATATGATGATAAGCCATCAAAGCCAGTCCAGCTGTGTCTAAGAACATGAAATTTGGCTAAATAAGTGAAGTTTTAGGTTTTCATGAGACCACTTAAGTCAGCCCCTGGTTGACTACTGAACACTTTCAGAAATGGGACAGAAACCTTAAGAATGATAACCTGCAGTTGGTGGCTGTTCATAGTTGTGTGTTCAGTGTTTGGTGAAAAGGACTGAGATGTTACAGAAAATTAATTGGAAGAAAAAGGAGTGATAAAATGGAAAACATGCCTTATTTGGGGAATCTAAGGGATGCATTTTTACTGATGCAAGTGGGAAAGTCAAAATGTGTAAATTGATGTGCAGAATGTGCAGACAAGTTTATTTCCATTCACTGCAAGTAAAATTGCTACTGCTTCCCTTGTTTGGAAAGGATTAATTGGCTAAATGACAATGCAACCGTTTTACTAATTAAGATATATCCATTTTGCCTGAAAAAGCCTGTCCTATTAGCAAGGTTAATAAACACTGACTCACTCATCAGCTTTTCTCCCTCTTATTACGTGAATTAGCACTAAACTCTAAATCAAATAAAAGGTGCATTTTAAAAATTAAGAAAATGTTACTGTGGAAATGATCCATGACCTTATGTGCTCAGTAACAGGATTATTAATCTCACTTACTGTTCCATGATGAGAAAACCCATCAAGGTCTTTAAAGTGTAAATTAATTCTATTTTATAAGAATGCTGGGAGAAAAACAGCAGTGTATCTAATGTAAAGAAAGGGGTGAAATTATATTCTTAGCTCATAAGAATATTTCATAAACCAAAGAAACCTTGTTACCTTTGAATTTGTAACACAAAGTTCAGTTATTCCAAGGTTCACTTGAAGGGGTTTTGGTCATCTGGTCTTTTTTCTGCACAGATCTATGCTCACATTGCATCTTTTGCCTTATGGAAACACCTCAAATTCTTCTCTCCAGCTGTTTAACCATGGAGAATTTTAGCTCTTGCTGAGCCCTCTCCTGCTCTTTCTGTTTAGTTGAGAACAGCAGGCAGGTTTATAATTGTATTGTATTGGGTGATACACAAATGGTGCCATTTCCTTTGGAGGTTGGATAAAGGTAGAGAATAGTGACATCTCTGTGTACAAGTGTGGCTGAATTTCTTCTCTGCAATCTGTGAGTGCATAATTCTTATGATTCCTTTAGAGACACCAAACAGCCCATATGAGGGCTTCTGTTGTCTTTGAAAATCACAACTGTCACTGATGTACCTAGGTTTTGTATAGAAGTTTTTTTAAGGCAGAATTGGTTTTAAAAATGGGGTATTTCTCCTCTGTTTTCTGCTTCTGCTGTTAGTCTGTGTGAGCACTGGATATCAGCGCTGGTTGCTTGGAATCAGTCCTTTTCTTTAAGCAAATGCAGCTCAATTAGAAAGCCTTCTCAATATATTTTTTGTTGTTTTGGGGATTTTTTTTCCTGAAGTATAAAAGTTCTTCATACAGGAATTCTAAGCAGTGACCAGTGTCTGCAACTGTTTGGTCTGGTATAGAATCAGCTCTTCCAGTCTAAACAGCCTCCTTGGCATCCTCCAGCTCTGCCTGCTGCCAAAGTGTGGTCAGTGGTAGCTGCTTTGGTGTAGGGCCTGGAGAACCATCAGGGGTGCAGTGCTACAGTCACACAATCCTTCTCTGGGCCTTGTGGTTTGGGATATTGTCAGTAGCAGAGTCTCTTGAGTTGGTGAGAAGGACCTCCTGTCATTCCCAGGAATGCAGTTCCATTCATACCACTCCCACAGACTGAAGGACTTGGCCAAAATTGTCTTCTGAGTCTTCCTTTTTATGGACCTCTCAAATAATGTGTCATTTCTCCAAAGCTGGAATTGTTTGTCAGAAGTCTCCCATAAATATTACTGTACTGAGCCATCCTTTCATTGGCTGTGTTCCTCTGTGTCCTCCAAGAAAGCTGAATTTGGCCAAAAAAAAGGCAGGCACATCTGACAGGGCTATCTTTACCACTTAACACCTGCAGAAGGCAATTGGTCGTGAGGGACCTACCAAATAATGTCTGCATGATCACAGCAGGGACTTGAAAATTAAATCAAGCAGCTCCTGAAAAACTCCAGGTGATTTCAGAACACCTGCAGGAAGTATTTTTCCAAAGCACTGGTACATCAGAAAACATCTTCTGATGAGCTTCACTTGTGCCAGGCACTGTTTAGTTCCAGCATGTTCATGTTTTACCATCCAAAGGTTAAACTGTGTTTAAGTGAGTGAGAGCTCTCCAAGGTGAAGAGCAATACCATGTCCTTCTGCCTTTAAAGAAATAAAATTTCCAGTTCAGAACCCAAACCTATTGTTAGCTGAGCACATTTTTAAATGGTTACAGTTTTTCCTTATGTTTCTAGATACTTCAGTCAGTTTCTCTGAGTTTTTACTTGCACAAGAGACCGAGTTAACAGTGCATTATTTTTAATCAGTTCATTTTATCTGGCTTCAGAATTCTGAACCAAATTATCACCATCACCAACTAATTACTGGTTTATAATAATTTCACAGTGTGGAGTCTCTGGTAATCCAATATGAACTGCCTACAAAACAACAATGCCCTGTCACCTCAGGGATTTTGGCTGTATGTGTTACTGGCTGAATTTCAGAGCACCAGATGAAGAAACCAGGGCTTATTTCCCTTGAGTTTGGATTTGCATGATTAGTTCTCTGTATGTTATCCTGCAAATGGACGTCAAGTATCAAGAGAGAATTGCTTTCAAACAATTCTCTTTTTGCTTCCCTGCCTCTGAAGTACCTTTCCCTGCAGGCAGCATCACATTTCAACCTCCTTCCTACTTCTGGTGACACAGCAGGAACAGATGTCCCTGTGAAGGTACTGTCAGCAATCACAGATAGTTATTTTCCACGTTGGTACAGGGAAACTCAGGATGCTGCAAAGTGTTGATGAACTATGATCACCACCAGAGCCAGTGACTGAAAAGCTTCTGATTCCTTGTGTAGGATACAGACCCGAGGATCTCAGATTTCTAAAGTTTGGTTCTTCCTGCTAATAACCCTTCCATGTCAATGTGAGGAGTATTCCCATCCCCTGCTGGAACACAGCATCATGTGCAGTAGCTATTTAGTAACACTGTGGAACAGCTGAAAGGGAACAAAGCAGCTGTGTCTGCTATGACAGCAAAATCCACCTTGGTCATTCATTTACCCCTCCTGCAAGCACCTGTCTGGCTGCTTGGGTGAACCCTTCCTCTGTGGATCCTTCCTCCTGGAAAATGCTGATGATCCTACTGATGAGTTGTCTTTCAAATGTGGCCCATAGTGCTGAGGTCCTAATCCAGCAAGGTTTTCCTGTCTGCAGCCTTCCCTTTTTAATCTGTGCCACTGGAAATAGTGGTTTATGGGACCAGGGCAATTTCAGTGCTGTTCCCAGTGCATCATCCATCATTTTACTATCACTTAAATTAGTGTAGTCACATTCTTGCCCTGCTAAAAGCAGGTGATATAGAGACTGTGAGCTTCTATTCACTGATATTCACACACTTGCTGAGAGGAGTGATCCAAGCTAACTGGACAGTCCTGGTAGTAACAAAGGCAGGCTTCAGTGCAGACTGGTCATGAACATCAGTGTCCAGCATCCAAGAAGGCTCATGGTGCTCATATTTAAATCAACCTTGGTTGAAACTAGCATGGACAGACCTCCCACCTTAGAAGAGACATGCTTGAAGACTCCTGCATTTTGGAGTGCACCTCTGGTTCTTCAGAATTAAAAGTTAACAGTGACTAATAACATACATAATGAGTGATCCTGATTACTTGATTAACCAGCAGGAAAAGAGAGAGATCTGAAAGAGCACCCCTGGCTATCACCATGAAACTTCAGCTGATGCAAACTGATCCAGCCCTCTGGAGAAGACATAGATTTTCAGTGTGTTCATGTAGTTCACATTTACAAAATGAGGCAAGAAGAGGTTCAAATGATTTCAGTGCTAGAAATGAATGCCAAAAGGCAAAACTGCTGTCCAGATCTTAGCCAATGTGCCCAGTAATGCCAAACAGAGACATTTAAAGCTCAAGACAGATATCCAGAATATTGAAATTATATTTAACCAATCTGTACTTCTTTCTCTTTTGCTTCTGGTTTCTGAACTGCAGGTTCTGCTCCAAGTATGTTTTAAAGCCTTTTCTGAAATTGTGAAAGCTAGAACCTTGATTTAATTTATCTTAAAAGGTGTGTAGCTTAATCATCTGCAAATCAGTTATTTATAACAACACCAGACACTTACTGTTACTGCTGACATCCTAAAACTGGTATTTCTCTAGTATCAATAAAGATGAAGCTTCAGCCAAGGACTGGTTTAGGATCAGATCCCATTTTTATGGGAATAAATGAGCCTCTGACGAGCAACCATGTTTACATATATAAATTCTTTCTGTCTGTCAGTGTTGCTTGAGGATACTGGCTGTCATCCTCAGTGCTTTCTGGTCCAAAGAAGGTGCAGTAAGGGAGTAGCAGCCCTCAAGGAAACTTCAGCAGAACACCTCCGTAAGAAACTGTAAACAGCACAAGCTCTATTAACATTAAAACTACTTTTCTGCCATTTCCTGTAGAGACTCTAACACTGTGTTGGTCACAAGTTCCTGGTCACATCTTGATAATTTGTGGCTATTTCTAGTCATTATTGGATACATTATCCTGATGTATTATTTAGAAGACTGTTTATACCGACAGACAGATAAAAGGAAAGTTAGCTTTGCAAAAGCCACATATTGAAGTGTCTTCAGAAGTTCTGAGTTTCAGTTCTGATGTGCCTTGGCTGAAAACAAAAGGCATTGTGTCACTGTCATCAATGCCATTAGCATTAGGCCTTTCAGATCTGGATGATTCTCACTGCATTAAACATTTGCCATGGACACAGTCCTATATTTAAGGTGATAGATTGGAACTTTGTTCCTGAGAGATCACTTCATCCTGCTTGGCTGGAATTACACAGAGGGGGCCTGACAATAGCCTGCTTCCCTTGGAAAGCTTTTGCTTTGTTCTGCTGTTAAATCCTGCTAAATGTTCTCTGTTAAATCTTGTGTGTTTATGATGGCATCATATGCTGCCTCAAATCACTGAGGGAGCAGATGGCAAAGAATTCCAGTCCTATCTCCCTCTGATGCCCCTGGCAATGAAGTATCCAAATATCTTCGTAGATCAGAGTGTGAGAGCTGTGCCAGAATGCAAACAAAGGAATCTTTAATCTCAGGCATTACAGCAGCTTGCTGATTGTGGACAGTCCTCCTTTCAGTCTCTCAGACCCCACAGGTTGAGGTTGTTTGCAGTTATTGCTCTGGAGTGTTCTAGACTCCCAAAGGGACAGAGCAACTTTACTAATTAATACTAATCACTCTAAAAATAACCAAAAAGCTGTGGAAAAAATATCAGGGAAGAGACAGTGGAGAAGCACAACTATCCTATCTGCTCCCCTGTAAATATAACACATCACAGTGAAAATCTCCTTTTTTAGCAAAAAGTGGTGACAGAATTTTGTAAGTACCCTGAAAGACATCAAAAATCCCCACTCTGTGCACTGCTGACATCTCACATGGGAGAATTAAAACTATCCTTGGACTCTGAGGAAAGAAGTAATAAATTACTCCTGTGCTTATGGTAATTATTTAAGTGAATGTCTGTTGCAGGAGTTGGAGATTGATGTACATCTGAATGCCACTGCTGAGGTGGAGTTCATGTATCAGATGAAAACAAATATTCAAGGTAGGGGGAATAGATAGTGCAAGAAAGTTCTTCCCAAAAGGATGAAGTGAAAATAAAGACCACAAGATTGGCCCACTTGAAAAATATTTTCCCAAAGAGTCACTTCATCAAATCAGAACAATCCAAGTCTGATAAAATGATCATAAAGAAAATCAAAAGGGAGCATCTGTAATGGAAAAAGGTATCTGTGTTTGATCACAGGATTTTTTGGCTTTATGCAGAAGTTACTGGATAAGATTGAACACATTGACCATACAAGAGGTTGTGACAGTCTCTTATCATTTAGACAAGGGAATATATATACAAGACTGTCTCTGTTAAAATATGCAAGCGTGTGGAGGTGATGTTTGCAATCTAATTTCAGGCCTCTGAAAATAAAGAAATCCAGACACAATTACACAGAGACAAAAATAGCTATTTACATGAGCTGTTATTTGTTTAACCTGCAGGCAGAACTCAGATCAACCTAAAATCATTTATACATAGCTTAGCACTGGAAGCTAAGTCTTTCATATGTCCAGACTCTAGTTTGGTTTTGAAATTTCAACATTTGCCTACCTCTTACCTTGTTCTCTTTGATTATTTGTTGCACGTGCAATGTGTAACAGTGTCAAAAATACAAACGTTCCTTGGCATGGAACACTCTTGGAAGGCCTATTTACAGGTAAATATACCTGAGGTAAAATCTTATACTACCAACACTAGGACAATCTTGGAGTTTTATAGAGAAGCCCCTAATAATGTTTTATTTTTTATCGCTCAATGTAATATTGGAATTACTGGTCATTTGATTTCACCCATGGTAGTCAGATCTCAGACAGCTTCTTGGACTGTCCTTCAGCTAGAAAGATTCCTGGTCACTTGTAACACTTGCACCTCTGAATGCTTTAAGGAGTGTTGCCTTTTACAAATATTCCCCAGAGGACTCTTTTTCAAATACATTCTTCCTGTGACCGACATGTAACATGCCAGTTTTGCATTTTCTTGTGTTATACTGCACACTGCCAGGAACATATTTTGTAGTTTTATAAAATCTCTCTCTTTTATCTTTGTTTAAAAATATGATTATACTTCTGGTTTTCTTCTGTGTGAAAAGCCTGACTTTCTGGGACCCATGCCTTCAAGATAACATACTTTCAACTGTTTATTTGGGGATTTAACTCTTTGAGAAATTTTGGTGTGTTTTCTTTGATGAAATTAGCAGCAGCAGCTCAACTCTCAACACGTCCATAGTTATTACTAATGAAAGCACCTATATTATCACCTTATTCACATCTCCAGGTAAGACTTTAATTCACATTACAGGAAACAGATTCTAGTATGTGTAACTGCAGCTGTTGACTTGAACAGATGTCTCACTGGCTTTTAGCAATCTCAGACTGGGGTTGTTCTGATTAATATCCTGGTTCTGATTGAAATAGACTCTAAATATTTTGTGTGACCACTATTAAATACTATGAGACGTCTATGAACTTAGAGACTCCATGGGTTGTAGAGTGTCTCCAGCCAGGCCCCAAGAATTTCTAGTTGGTTTTAATATTTGGCTTGATTGATTTCATTAAAGGGCAGCAATTACATCAGAAAACTACTTGAAATAAAGCTGACTGTCTCTGAGCTATGTTTCTAATGCATTTTGAAATCTTTTAACTTAATGTATTTTAGTTTGTCTGCAGCTACTTGAGTAATGTAAGAGGGAACAGCTTGTTTCCTTCAGAATGGAGATCTATTTGTGAAATAGCCTTTTCAGGAGTGAGTCACTGATGAAAGGAGGAAGTTCATTTAATGTGCTCCCATGAAAACTGCAAAAAGAAAACTGAGTTTTCTGTTTGTCTGAAAGAAGACTGAGGGTTGATAAAGTCAGGCCACATTAAATATGGGATCTTCAGCTGCCACAGGAAATAAACTCTTTCCTTTTGTTATAATTTTGATAGTACTCAAAGTCAAAAATGATGTCTCGAGTGTCAAAGGTTTAACATCTCAAACTGCTGAGCCAAACTAAGTCCTTGCTAGAAACAAGTACTGCATGAAGTACTTGGTCCAGTCACATGTAATTAACTCTGAGGCACAGCCACCTCCGTGGAAGTAGGGGACCTGGCAGTAAAGAGTGCACAGATTGCATGTCCAGAGAGTGGACATCAGGTGCCCACCCAGAGCAGTTCTTTCCTGAGCATGACCAGGGGCTGCTCTGGCTGTGAGCATGAGGTGGAGCCAGACACCATTTCTGCCTATGCACATCCCATGTGCCTCTGGATTGCCTGCACAGTATGGAAAGGACCTCCCAGGAGGCACCTTTCACCCCAGAGAGCTCAGATCACAAGTCCTGCTGGCGGGTAATGCTGCCATGGGAACACAGGGAGCCTATGGGCCAGTTCAGGGCTGGAATTCAGCTCCACTGATTGCAGTTGGTGTTGTCTGATCAGCACCACATGGATCAGTCCTGTTGGGATTGGCTGACTTCAAATAATATTTGTCATGTTAGATTTATTTTTGTTTTAGTCAATGTCAGAAATTTCATCCAGGGCCCTTCTTATTAGACATGAACTCTTACTGGAGCCTGTTTTATAAGCTATAAATTTGTAGTCATTAATCTATTCAGAAAAAAGGCCATCTCTTAGTTCCTCATTGTCTGGTCCTGATTGATTCATGACAGCTTTCATTCAGCAAAATGTAACTTTGGTATCTTTCCTTCTAGACCTTTTCGGCATATTCTGCCAGATTCAGACCTGCCCTCCAGTGGATGTGTGGTCTCCACTTTGATCTGGCTTGAATTCCCTGTAGGAAAAAAAATTATTGGAAAAAGCCAGCCAAAATCACACAGAACTACTGGAAAAGCTGAACAGTTTTGAAGGAGATAATTAAGTCCAGGGCCTTTGCCCTGTTCCTCTGAACAAAAGATTTAGTAGTAAGAAACAACATTAGAAATGAATGCAGGAACTGGGGACAAAAGGGTTTTCTAAGCTAATTTCTAAGCTAATTTGCAAGAAGAAAAAATGATGTAAGAAAACTTGGACAAAAAGAAGGTTTAGTGCTACTGTTCTGTTTCCAGTTTGAAATCAATCATGACTTTATTGGGTTTTATTAATAGTATATGAAACCCAAATTTTGTAGGAATTCTCTTGAGCAGAAGAGGAGGAGGTTTTTATTATCATTATTTTTTAACAAAATAATTAACCTTTCTCTTTTCTGTATCAACAAGCTTTTCCATGGGCAGCTAGTGGAATCAAGCCCGTAAAAGAATGGAAACTGATTGGAAGGTAAATAAAAGAACCTGGAGCTATGATACCTCTGAAAGATAAATTCTTCAGTGAAAGACCACCAAACTCCCACAGAGAAACAAAGAGGAAAATGCCTGTTTATAATGACAACTTTATATTCTTCTAGCTGCAGTGAATTTATACTCTCTAGAAAAGTGAAATAGAGGCTGGGAAACTGATTTTTCACTAATGGAGAACACCAGGAAAGCAGCTCTATTTTTCTGATGTTCAGAAAAGAGCAGACATATGTTTCAGGCTTTTTTTTTTTTCCCCAAGATCTCTCAGCTGAAGTGCTGAGTAAGCAGAATGATATTTTCCATATCTTTTGAGACCACTTCTGTTCACACTTTTACCAGAAAAATGCTGTTCTTGGAAAAGTAGATCACTCCCAGCCATGCACACTTCTAATTTTTCTTCTTTTATACCTTCAACACCACATAAAGCTGAAGGTTTAACAGATGACTCAGTTTCAAATCCAAAGGCAGCAGTCATATTCAAAGCTTTTCTTCAGTGATTTTCATTTGTGCCCATCAAGACTTTTTTTTGCCATAAATATTTCAAGTCTAAAACAAGCAGCTATAGTGGGACAGTGATCTCCAGTGAGAACTTTCGGCTGATGATTAATACAGTCCTGGTGATGTTGTCTCTGCTGCTGTCACCAATATCTATGTAAATCTTAGCTGAATTCGGGCCTGCTGACACTTGAACAGGTGCCGGGATCTCAGTCCTGGCCAGCAGAGGCCACTAGAAGATCGTAGGAACAGCTGTATAAGACCCTGGAGGCCTTACCGTTCAGCATGCTCACTGCTGAAGAGATAGTATCTGGGATGTGGATCGGGATTTTCCCAAAATGAAGGAATTTTTGGGAGGTTTTTCAAACTTTCCAAGATTTTTAAAATAACCTTTGGATTAATATTGCCTTTGCTGCTGGTCTGCTCTCTATGTGGGCTGGTACTTGCTAGCAATGAGCTGGAGCAGGTGCAGAGGGAAAAACTCTTTACAAAATGAGATCCTAGATACTCTTTTACTTGTGCCCAGTGCTGTGGAGGACTTTGTAAGTACACTGTGCAGTTTGCACAGTCAACTGAAAAGGCTAAATTCACTAAGCAGAAACTCAGCAGGAGCTGGGAGGTGCAGCCTCACAGAGAGGCAAGATGCTGTCATTGCTCTTCTGCAGTAAGTTGGCTCAAGGAAAGAGGTTTTTGAGTGGATTCCCAGCCCTGTGCCAGCCTGGTGTGCCATTGCAAACTGTGCCTGTGCTGTTCTTGGCAGCCCACACTCCAAGTGGGAGATGGCAGGCAGGATGTTCCTGTGTCAGGATCCATTACATGAAGGGATGTTGAGCAGGCAAAACTGGGAACAGCATTCCTCACGGTTTCACATGCACTGCCCTTGTTGTTACTCTGTACATCTGAATGTGATCTGTATCCCTTGCCAAGTCAAGCACAGACCACAGACATGGGGAGTCCTCTGGCAAATCTGAACTTTCAATGCACTTAAAAGGTGCTGTTATGTCTGAATCCTGCAGAACACAGAGAGGAGCAGAAAGTGTCAGTTTTTACCTCTCTCCTTTCAGTCTGGGAAGAGAAAGTAGCAGGTAATGTATCCATTACTTCTTCAAAGCCTGAGTGTAAAAAACACTAGTGGAAGAGGGATGATGTTATTAGGTAAAGCATAGAATCATAAAATCCTTTAGATTGGAAAAGACCTCTAGGATCATCAAGTCCGATCAGTAACCCAATGCTGCTGAGCCCACCACTAACCATGTCCCAAAGTGCCACGTCTACACACCTTTTAAACTCCTTCCAGGATCATGACTCAGCCACTTCCCTGGGCAGCCTGTTGCAGTGCTTGAGAACCCTTTCAGTGAAGAAAATTTTCCTAAAATATGATTTAAAGCTTCCCAAGGAAACTTGCCCTTTCCTCTCATCTTGTCACTTACAGTAAGAGACAAATACCCACCTTGCTACAGCCCTCTTTCAAGTAGTTGTGAAGAGCCATAAGGTCCAATTTATTGAGAAACACCTTTGTTCTGTGGCACTTCAAGTGGAAGGTGCCAGCTGAACAAGAGTCACTTTCAATGTGTTTCATGAGGGCTGAGCACTCAAAATCCTTTAAGATGTTTCTGTGAGCTCAGTCAAGTCCTTTAAGCACTTGAAACAGCAGGATCTAAATTGTACAGATTAGAGACTAAGCTGTAGATTATTAATAACATTGTTCTGGAAATTCATCATGCACTTGAAAGGCAATTTTTGTAGCCTAATATCTGTCAGTAGCCTGTACCAGCAAGCTCTTTCACTCAGCAGAATCAAGAAGGATTTAAAAGGATGGGAAGACAATTTTTTCCTAGGATTTTCTTGCTTGCCTTTCACTGACAACAAAAATCTATAAAATGTTTTATCCTCCAAGAAACGTGTTGTGCTAATTTTAGACCAAAGATATTGTGTATTGTGCTCACAAATCCTGTTGCAGAAACAATTGTTCAAACAGAAAAATTGCATAAATTGATGTTATAATTAATGGCAAAATTTAAGCTAAACAGATTTTACAGGCTTTGTTTCTGAGATTGGAATATACAGTACAATAATAGAAGTTGTACTTGGCAAAGACTTTAAAAAATAAACTGAATTGTCTCAAGCTTATTGCAGCTCTCTGCTGATTCTTCTGTGTGGAAAATATAGTCTAATTTCAGGAAGATTTTACTTTGCTGGTTGGAATTTATTTTTCCTCAGTCCAGATTATAAATGTTGTAATGTTCAGCAGGTGGCACCAGCTGCCCGTGGCCAGTGCTGGCTCCAGAATGACACCAAGGTGTGCTCATGTGCCTTGTGTGAAAATCTGAGTGGTACCCAGAGCCAGGGAAGTGACAGCTCCAACTGGAAGACAACCTCCAGCTGCACAGGATAATGCCCTCCTCACTGTAAGGGAAGTTTATTTTTTTTTCCTCTCTCTGATGCCATCATATCTTGTGCTTGTATTCTTTCACATTCTTGTGCCTCACCTCTGCAGTTATATAATTTTTGTGTATACAAGGCACAGCTTTTCTCAGTGTTTTGCTAACCCTGCCCAGTGCCAGGGCAGTGTGGGATTTGCTGGTAACAGGGGCAAGGGGCTGTGGGCCACACCACACTCTTACCTCCTGTGGTGAACACTGCATCCTCCTGCACAGCTCTTGCATTAATGACTCTGCTGTAAAAGAACAAATGGATATAGGAAATAAATTGCTGTTACTGGCTCTGTTATCTTGCCAAAAGTCCCAGCTCTTCAGTGCCTCTCTACTGCTTGCTGTACAAAAGCAGTGAGGAGCCATCAGCCAGGCAGACATGAGTCACAGTATGGGGAGTGAGCACAGTGGAGCAGAGCCCTTAAAGCAAGGGTCATGGACTCCCAGACTGGCTTTGCACATATTCCCAATGAAAGCCCAGGGCTTGCAGTCTTCTGCTTATGATTATTTTTCACAGGAGAAGAGATCCATTAACTTTACCAGTCCAGACCATATTTATAGATAATACCAGTTAGTCCTAGATTTGTATTTTTTTCTGACAGTACAATGATTCTCAAAACAGGACATATATACACAATTATTTTCATGACCAAATTACAAATGTCCAGCCAGAATAGTATCTCTGGCTGAGCAATGTAACCCAGACTCTTTTGAGTTGCCCAACTCATATTTAATTTCTGGACAGAACCAGCCAGCTTTCCTTGGAGAGTTGCACTCCAGATTTGCCTGAGCACAGACAGCAGGAGGCTTTTGCCCTGTGATAGGCAGGGTCTGGATTCGGCTTTCCTTGACATGGAGAACACTGCATGGATGGAGAATAAAACCAGAGGAAGCTAAACAAAAATGCTTTGTCAAGTGATTGAGTGTGCCAAAAGGGGCAATAGTTTTAATCAGGTCATAATACAGAAGTCATTCTGTTAACACAGGGAGTCAAGTTTTAGCCTTACATAAGTGTTTTATATTTTGCTGTAGAGGCACAGAAGAAAAAGATATACTGCACCTCTAACATTTGCCAACATTAAAGAGGGAATTTCACAGTGGTCACAAACCCTGAAGCCACAAGAAAGTTAAGTTAGAAAGTCATCTTCAGTAAACCCTTTGATAGCTTGTTGGTATGTGCTTCAGTTGATTCTTCAGGTTAATTTCTTTGCATGTCCTCTGCAGTTGAAAAGCGTTGGCAGTTTCTCACAACTCCCTACCTTTAAAATGTGTTGCCTTAGTTACCATGGCCAGCTTGAGAGACAGCAAATTTAGTACTAATACATTTTCAAATCTCTGCGGTTTCTGTAAAATCTGTGTCGTGATCAGCTACAAGATATACTTTCATCATAGTGTTAATAAGCATAGTGGTGATGCCTAATCAAGTTAAAAAAGGAGAAAAGATTATCACAGGCCAGAACAATAGCCTTAGGTCATTACCTTAGTGACTCTCCTGTGAATATTAGGTGAAAGAGCTTGTGGAGTTCCCTTGTAACCAGAAATAAGATTGGCTTCAAGTGGGTCAGATGTCTGGTGCTTCAAAGTAACCTGCTGCAGTCAAGGCCATACTTTCTCCAAGAGGAAATTCTTAAGTCCTAAGTTGTCTTCTTGGTTGGTGATTCAGTATTTCCTCTGGCACTTCAGAAAATCAGAGATTTATAATAAAATTAGTATTTTAAAGGTTATTTTTTGAAGGGTAACTACTATCCATGATAAACAGAGTTAAAAGTAGTCTCAAAGGTTATTGATTTATCTTGGTTTCATCAGCACAGTATTTGGTTTGAGAACACCTCTCTGTGTAACCCGATGTGATAAAAGGAATTTTTCACCTCTACTCTTTTTCTTTTGTTCATCTTTTAAAATTTTAAGTAGGGTGAGCTAAAGTTTAATGACATTTTATATTATTTGTGCAATTGTTTAAAGTTCCTAAAACCCCTTTAATTACAGAAAGATACTTTCTCTTCTCAAGGTAAAGGAGTTGGCAGTAAAGCAACAAGCAGTGCCTGAGGAGGCGTGACTGTTTCCAAGCTCAGGGTCTTAGAGGACAGTAAAGGAAGGAATTTGGAGTTCTGCTTTCATGGAAGCATCTTCTCTAAAGAGCAGCTGTGGGCTGTGCTCCAGGAATGGAAGTGCTCTGGTCATTTGTACAGAGGGAGTGCTTTTATTGTCCTTAAACCTCACTCTAAGTTGTTGTGATCAGCTGAGTGAAGAATAAGAAACCAAAAACTGTGATTTTATTTATTTATGAAATTTAATTTATGAAATTAGCCGGTATATATTTCACTGCAGGCCCACTGTTTTTCCTGCTCAATAAACTGACACTTGTTGATGCTTCTAAACTGCATGGCTCTCTATTACTCAGTAAGAGTAATAATGAAAAGGAGGAAAACACTGAATATGTGTTTTAAAGCTTCTTCTAATAGCAAAAGCAACCTTCCTAGTCTTCAAACCACTGAAAGAGCCCACTTTTTCTTAGAAGCTTCTGTTTTTTCTGAAAGGTAGGGCTGAGTCTATCCTTGTGAAATTTCAGATGGCTGAAATGATTTAATGAGTATGTTTTACAAAGCTTTAAATGACAGAGGGGAAAAATAAGCAACAAGTCAGCCTCAGTCTTTGGTCATAGTTAGGACCAGGTGGTTTTGTGCACGTAGATTTATCTCCTGATACATGTAATTGTGCAAAGTAACCACTGTGGGTTTTTTAATACATGATATCAAGAGAGCGGGTACTACTTCAGCTTCTGTGAGTTTCTGGACTTTCCTTCACAGCTTTACAAACAGAAGTGCCCTCTGGGGTCAGCCCACTGGTCCACTTGCTCCCAACGATGTTGCTGTTTGGGGGAGGACATGAGCCCAAGCATTTCCTGCAGTCCTTTCTCCCCAGCCTCTGCAGCTGTTGTGTCTATGATGTGAGGGAATACATTTACGGCCCCTTTCCTTGAGAATGCACCTAATCCCTTTTTGAACCTGTTAATACCATCTGCCTTGCAGCCTCTTGCAAGTTCTAGAGATTTACTGCCCAATGTGTACTGAAGTACTTCCTTAAATGTGTTTTATAATGATTTATCTTTGCAACATCCCCAGGAAGAAGAGCATAGTCATCCTCGTTTGACAGTAAGGGAAAGATTAGGAGGGTTGTTTCCAAAAGCACCTGTTAATAGATGTCTCATGCATGAGCTTCTCTAATGTGAGGCATTTGAGTTTTCAGATGCCTGAACTGATTTCCAGCCCAGAGCAGTCATGTGCAATGATTAACAAACAGATGAGGATCACTTGTGGTGTTGTTGGATTTACTGACTGACCCATAATTAAATACTAATTCCATAGCAAAGCAGAGACCAAACTTCATTCTCCCAGTCATGGTCAACTTCTTTTTCTTGGAGGTTTTTATCTGGCTCATCATTTGTTATCTTGTGCAGCCAATATCAAAAAGGGGCCACAATAAAAGCTGGCATTATTCACTGACGTTCCAGACTTATCCACTGAACAAAGAGTGGCATTTGCCTGATCGAGGGAAAGCTGCAGTGGAAAACACAGTGTAGAACTGTAAAATTACAGCCTGTCTGTTAAGGCATGGATATAAAGGTATAGAATTAATTTCACTAGGGGGGAAAGCATCTCAAAAAGTGTCTTTTAGAAAAACATGTCTTACAAGGAAAGGCTGAGGGAGCTGGGTTTACTGAGTCTAGAAGAGATTTAGGGGGGACCTAATCGCTCTCTACGATGACCTGACAGGATGTTGTAGTGAGGTGGGAATCAGTCTCTTCTACTGTGCCTGCACTGAGAAGCCTAGAGGACAACGGCCTCAAACTGAGGCAGGTGAGATTCAGATTACACGTCTGTAAAATCTTTTCCCTGTGGTCTAGGGATGAGAGTGCTGGATTGATGGCTGGACTTGTTGATCTTAAAGGTCTTCTCCAACCTTGATGATTCAATGATCCCATGATTATCAATATTTCAGAATCTAAACTCCCACAGCATCCCCATCGAAATCAAAAGAGAAAAAAATGCCAAAGAAGAACGAAAGCAGCAAGTGTCCGGAACCAACAGGTGGTGTGTGCCCCGTGTCATTCCACACCCAGCCGTGACGATGGGTCACAGT
>JANPWX010000011.1:532233-600982 GCA_024734555.1 Trochalopteron elliotii
TGGGGACTCATCCGGCGGGGGAAGCGCGACCGCCTGGCCGCCGCCTTCGCGCTGCTGGAGGACGAGCGGGAGGCGGTGTGCCGGGGCCTGGCCGCCCGGCACCTGCCGGCCTGGGTGGGTGAGGACTGCGGGTTTCTCACCGCATCCCGCGGTACCGGGGATGCTGCGGGGCCCGGCGGTTCCGGGCGGCGGGAGCAGAATAGAGAGCGGGTTGTCCCGGAGCGAGCTGCCGAAGGGGTGGCGGTGATGCCTTGGGCCGAGCAGTAACGTCTTTGATTTTGAAGTCGTGCTCAGGAAAGCGAGGATTACACTAGAAGTTGTTTTAGCCCAGGAGATGTGCTCTAAATAGGTGTGTAAAACAGACTGATGTATCGCCGGAGACACCTCCCTTCAAATATATATTGTTGCATTGCAGGTATTTTGCTGTTAAGGATACTTATTTTAGACTTTCTCATCCAGCAGATTTTCTCCCCTTTAGTGTCACTTGAAAACAAACAAAAAATACGTAAACATAATACTCTCTTCCTGTTAAAAAGCCAAATATTTGATTTTAAGAAGTCATCTGTGGATGGTACGGAACGCCAATCCCTCTTGCTCACATTTGTTTCTAGTCACTCTACGTTTCAAAGTGAAGAAACTAGAATTTCTGCCTGCACATTTTATTCTGTCTTGGGTTATTTATTGGGCAGCTGTGGTTGGCTAATGGGAAGGATGATGAGGTGTTTGGGTCTTTCTTCTTTTATCATCATTTACTTAGCATTTAAAAATATGTTAGGGACTGGTAGGGAAATGCATTTCTTGTAAAGAGCGTTGCATGAAGGCATTTATAGTCGGCAAACTTTTATATAGCCTACAGCACTTGGCTCTCCTTAATTCTGTGGGAAATGAAGGCAGCTGGCAGTTCTGAGGAGTGAGGCCAGGGTCTCCTGCCAGGGCTGATGCAGCTCCCAGCTCCCTGCACATGTTCCCTCCCACCAGGCACAGAATTCTGTCTCTGAATGAGGTTTCTGCTTGTTTGTATTGACAGAGCGTAAAAAAAAACTATTCAGGGCGTTAATGAATGTGGTGATGTCAGGTCTTGCCCTGATGCTGTGAGAGCAGTGTTGTGTTTTATCCTCAAGTGCCCTGAATCATTGTAACCAGAAGTTGAGCCTCTTAGTCACTGTTGAAAAATCAGGCTTGCCCCCACCGTGCACACAGATCCAAAAAGTTCCATTAGGTTTTGTGGTTGAAAGTTTCAGGCTTCATTAGTGTGGGAGCAGGTGGCCCATTATTGATTGCTCTGTACTTGGCCTTCACAAGGCTGCACGGAGAGCACTCTGTGCCCCAGCCCAGGAGAGGTTTGGGCAAATGGGGAGGCTGCAGCAGAGGCCACTGAGATGGTCAGGGGCTGGAGCACCTGGTATCTGACAGCGCTGGGGCTGTTCAGCCTCCTTCAGGAGAAGGGAAGGTTTAGGGGGTATCTCATTTCTATCTCCCACTGCCCAGGATGTGCTCATAGAGATGGTAGTCAGACTCTTTCCAGAGGTCTGACTCGTGACTTGTGAGTTCTTGGACCTTACTCCTGGAAGGCAGGATGTAGGACCTAATGATAAAGGGGCTGCACAGTATGCTTTTAGTTTCATCTATATTGCCACTTCCTTTCCTTTTGTGTGTGGGTAACTTTTGTTCATCAGTTCGGTGTTTGCTTCCACACTACACTTGTCCTTGATGCTTTTAAACTCCACAGTTTTAATTTTCCTTCCATCTCCATCCTCTATTTGATTTACTTTTTCCATGTGCCTATCTTGGCTGATTTTCACCTGATGTCTATTCAGTTTATTCTCCCTGGTGTTGTCTTTTTTATCTTTTGTGTTTGCCTTTCAGTGTTCGTGGACCTTCAGTTGGGAGCTCTAAAACTGTCCACTGAGTTCTTCTCTCCTGTCACACAGAGGAGGCAGTAGGAATACAGTCCAAGGGAAGCATGGCTTGGATTTCCAGTATTGTAATCTTAGGAAAGGTTCTGAAGGTGTGAAATGATGGCAGTGTCTTGGGATTCATAATCTTTGTCACTTCATATGGTCTGTGATGAAATGAGGGGGATCCATCCAGTGAAGAGTTAAGAGCAATCATTGATTGTGCTGTTGGTTACAAATTGTTCTCCCTAGGAAGTGACTTCCTTAAATTGGCTCGGGTTCTGCTCAGTCCTGGTACAGTGCAGTCGTGGTAGAGTGCAGCCTTTCCTTTAGAGGGAGTGCTGGGAGGGTTTCCCTAATCTGCTCAACCATCTGTTTTGGGGAATTTGCAGGATTGTTTTGCAGCACCAATTTCTTGGCTGAAACCAGCCAGTGAGTTTGGAATAGGCACATTCCTGTGCTAGACAGTGTACGTGGGTAGGCTGTGCTTCCTCAGGAAACCAGGCTGGAAATCTGCTCATGACAGGCACAGCCTGTCTTGGAGAGTTGAGACCTTCTGACTTCAGACTTTGCAGCCTTTAGCATGACTTCTCTACAAGCATGCAGTGTTCAGAGCAGAGGTAGCCAGGCTTCCACCTTCATTCCAGCTCCTGGGGTTGTAGTGACTTCTCTGAGTTGCTTTTGCCACTGGTTATCTGGCTGCACATGTCAGAATCCAAGTATACTGCGTTTCTTCCTGATGTTAAACTCCTTTTACCAGGCAAAATGGTAAAACTGTCCTTTTTAAACATTTCCTTTTAAGTCCTTGTTCATGCAAAAGCCTCGTTTACACTTTGTTTTACTCCTGTATGAATGGCTAAAAACCCTGGGTTTTTGTAAAAAGAAACAAACAAAACACCAAAATCCCCAACAAAACCCGAAACAAACAAACAAACAAGCAAAAAACCAAACCAAATCCTGATGGATAGATTGCTGTGTTGCATTTGAACAGAATGGTGCTGTTGTCAGACATGGGTTTTGTTGTTGCTGTGATCCTTGGTGTGGTTTGCTGCAGGGCAAGGTGGAGTCATGCACAATTTACACATTTTCTTTACTTGCTAGTAATTGCCCCTTACCTAGTGCTTTTGATCTTCAAAGCTCTTTTCAGATGCTAAGTAATTTTTGCTGCGTTCCTTAAACTTTGACAAGAAGTATGCCTGCTTTTGTAGATGGGTAAAACTGATTCTGATAGTGGGACTTGCCCAAGGCTACAGGATTAAATCTTACTCTATGTTAGTATTAACTTTGGCAGCTCTTGGTGTCTGGTTCTGGGCTCAGTAGGAGTGTTTTGGGCTCCTCATACCTGTGCTGTACTGATGACAAACTCGGGGCAAGACCTTGCTGGCGGGGCTATCACCAGCAGCAAGGGCCAGAAGAGAGTCTGAAATCCAGAGCACATGGTTCAGAAATATGGAACTGCAGATGATTTTATTTTCAAAACGTATTAGGACACATTAAATTCTTGGAATAAAAGGCTGGGTCAAGAAGAGAGCTTGGTGGTGTCACTGGGCTCAGCTAGCCATGTGACATGCTAGCTAGCATGCATGTTATGGGGATACCCCATGGGTAGGAAAGGAGTTGCTCAGAGCTTATGTCTTACTACACAGTGGATAATGCAGTTGCAACACCTGGATACCAAGGTCTGCTTCCTCACAGAACTGCTCATTTAGTTCATACCACTGAGTGGAGCTGGACTTTGGTATTGAGAACTCACTGAAATTTGGTGGCCTGTCATAAAGGGCAGAAAGCTGGTTTTCACCAGAGTCATGTATTAGCCAGTTTCTGTGGTGTTCTCTGCAAGCCCAATTGTGTCAGCCCAGGAGCCCCTGGTGGTCTTTGGTCCCAGCCTTTCAGCTCCAGCAGTGCCATTCCTTCCATCTGTCAGAGGAAACTGAAGCACCAAGTGCCTGGGTGGGAGCTGGGTTGCAGACACCTGAATGAGGGGGTGTCAGGTGGGGTGGAAATGTACCACAGATGTCTGCTATCACAGCATCTGAGGTGTGACACAGTGCACTGTGATTCACTGCAGTTGATTTGGGTGTTTGCTGTGGGCTGTTGGTGGTTCAGGTGTCTGTGGCACAAATAATAAATTAAGTTTTACTTTTTCTTAAGTTGGGTCTACCTACAGCCTCATTCTCGTATTTTTTGCCTCTTTCCTGATGCTCGTTTTTGCTGTTTCAAGTCTCTAGGAGCCTTGCCTCTAGCAAAAAATCCCAGACAACTTTAATGATTTATAATGGGCCACATTTCTCCCCTCCACGTATGGGCTGTGACTTTTTCACTGGGAAGGGGTAGCCTAACTGTTGTCCTGTCCTTTCTTTTGGGTCACATCCCTCTCCTGACTGTAAGATGTTTTGGAGAACAAGCTCACCATGCTACTTCCATCCCTGCTCTATCCTTCCTACATCTGATCCCAAGCTGTGGCCCAAGTGCTGCAGGACCTTGGCACTTGGCCATTACATTGGAGCTGAGAACCCAGGATTTATGTGCCCTGGTGGAGAACCTTTAGGTGGAAGATGAAAGGCTGGCAGGTGAAGTGGAGGTCCCCTGATTCACATAATCTGCCTCACTGTAAAATGTCAGCAGCAGTTTGTCTGTGTTGATTGTCCCTTCTGGTGCTGAGTTCTTGCTTCATCGTGCAAATAGACCTGTGCAGGCTGACATTTCAGTGAACTTCTATTGTCTTATTTAATGGAAAAGTTGCTATTTAGTGCATCAAAAGAAATTTCTTACAAAGAATATGGTAATATTACTTTGAGGTTTTTCAATGAGATCATTTGAAGCATTATTTGAGCAAGGAAAATGGGCTCTTCAATCATATATGAAGCTGTACTAAAAACCAGACTACTGTCCATTCTGTCCAAACATCTCTGAGCACCTCTCTGAAAGCTGATGAACAGTAAGCCTTTGCCTGGAAAGTGTAATTCACAGCTCTTGTAAGAGGTGGTATTGTCCTACCCAATCACTATTGTCAGGCTAGATGACAGTCAGATTCTCTTTGTATTCAGGTGCTCTCTAATGTCTATTCTGAGAAGCTGCTGCAGTGTCCTTCCCCTCTGCAGTAACCTGCTACTTGCTTGTAACACCAGCTGCAAATACCACATCCATAAGGCTTTAATGTGTGATTGTAGTGAGGTGATTGTAATTCTTCACTCAGCAGCTTCTTGCTGGGGTCTGAGAGATGAGTTACTTGAGAGTGGTGTCAGACCCAGTTGTCCTAATGGTGATTAAGCAAGTAATCACTTAAGGGAACTGGCAGGATTTTGTAATGGCCATATACACTTCTTGGCATTTGGTGTGTCTAGGTTGAAAACAACACACATAAGTGACTATTTCATTTTAATTTGTCCTTACCATCTTAAAAAGATCTGAGAGGTGAAAACACGGCCCTGTTACACGTGATAGTGTATGCTAATAGGCTTGAACTCTTAACAGGTCTTCTTTTCCCTGAAGCCATTGGCACCATGTTGATATTAGTGGAGAAATGCTGCCACAACCAATAACTGAATTTCCCAAGCAGCTTCTCGTTTTCCAAAGTGTGGTGTCCTGGTTGAGGTGAGCATGTACAGGAAACAGGTCCTGCACAGCTCATGATCTTAAAGAGAAGTAGGTTCTCGTGGCTTCCCAAGGCATGACAAAGAGAAGGATGAGAAATCTAATGCTGCTTTACATCATGAACAGGATGTGACACTTGCTTTAGTCATGTAAATGTGCCCAGAGGCATACCGATACATCAGTGCACGTGGGTTCTTTTGTCTTTTACTATTTTTACTGGCTTATTTGCATTTTACAATTTTTCAAGGAGGTAGTAAATTATAAAGGATGTATGTATGAAGGCAGAAGGATCTCAGCTTACTCCAACACTTGTTCCACACTCCATGCTATCTTTTGCATGTGTTGCAGTGTGCTCAGACAGATGGCATGTGGCACTCACTTTATTTTTCTTTGCATCCAGGTTCACTTCCCTGATGTTGAACGAGTGGAGTGGCTGAACAAGGTGAGAAGTTCTGAACTCCAGCTGGTGAGGCCACCTGCTCGGGGCTGCGTCCCTCCCATCCAAACTCTGTGGGACCAGTCTGAGAAAGTTATCAAATTACTACGGTGTAGCTCAATTGTATTGGTGTCTGTACTGAAACATGGAGTCATTTAAGTGTGGGGTTTGCCACTGAGGTTGAGAGCCAACGTGAGCCTGGTTGATACAAGTTTGATAAATTCAACAACACTTCATTCTGAGACTAAAAAGAAAAAGCAAGTGTTTGTCTGTACATATGGATACATACACGTGTATGTTATTATTATTATTATTTTAGCAAACCTGCTGGTATCTCCTCTTACCAGGAAGGTTCCCAGAGGTCACTGAGGAAAGTGCTCCCATCAGCAGGTGTGGCCAACCTCTCAAAGCAAAACAGCTGAACTTGCAAATTAGCATCCAGTGACTATCCTCTTTTTTGGTGTTTTTTTTTAGCAAACTTTCTTTTTTATAGAAAAGCTCATCTCAAGCCTCTCTAAATAAACCTAACTTCAGGGAACATTGTGACACTTTAGAGTAATTAGGGACTATTGTACTTTAGAAATTTAACCCTGGGCTTTGTTGGTTCCTGTGGTTAGAAGCAGTCTCTATGGTGCTGAAAACTCACCCTTCAGTTCCTGAAACAAATTCCAGTTCTGAGGAACAGAGATGGATTCTTCTATAAGGGTGACTTAAGTGCACAAAGTTGACTTGGTATTTTAAAAGGACAGATATTAATAGCCAGGGGTTATGTAATGGTTGTGTCTGTTTCTCAACAAAAGGTGTCTTCCTGAAAGAATCTTTAGTGTGTTTCTGCTTTTGCCATTCTTTAGGTCCTCATACAGGCTTGGCCGTACTTTGGAACTATCATGGAAAAAACATTTAAAGAAGTTCTTGAACCAAAAATCAGAGCAAAGAGTGTACATCTGAAAACATGCACCTTTACCAAGATCCACTTTGGCGAGAAGGTAGTGGGAATCTTTTGTAACACTTGTGGCTCACTCTTTTCTGAAAAATTCAGGTGCAAGGGGAGTGAGATGTTCAGCTCTGTAATAGCTTTGCTCCCTCCTCATGTTGGCTTGAGCATCTTCACCATGAAGGAAGGATCATACAGGGAAGACACACATCTCTCCCCACTTGCTGTCAGTATCCTGGGACTGGAGATAGAAAAAATGGACCATATCCATATTTATTTCTGTTGTACCCTTGCAACAGGAGTTTTCAGTGCTCTCTAAGGCTTGCAGGATGCCCTAGGACTACTTGCAACTAGCTCTGTGTTTGAGAACTGCCAAGGCTGTTCTGTCTTTAAAGAAAAAAAAATAGTGTGGTATGCTCATATTTTACATGCAGTTTTGCAAAGTATTTAATTAATGCCTCTGTACTCAAATTAATCAAAGTGAGTAGGACTTTACACTTGTGCTTAGCTTGACAGATGTTGACTATGTTGTATCTTGTTTGTTTCTATTTCAGTGCCCTAGAATTAATGGAATAAAAGCCTACACCAAAGAAATTGATAGAAGACAGGTTACCCTGGACCTGCAGATCTGGTAACATTGCATCATTGATTATGTTGGTGGTTCTCAACTTACTGCCTGTGTATGTGTCATGCTGGACTGGGCATGGTGCACTAAGATGAGCCTAGGATGATGTGAAATAATCTGTCTCCCAGCTGGATGTCCTCAGTAGTTACAGAAGTGAACTGTGCATCAGTCTCTAGACCAGAAATAACCTGCACAGCTCTAAGTGTTACCTCTTAAGTGTTACCAGTGTTACTCTGGCCCATCATTGCTGCCATGGGTATAAGAATGTGTCCCTTGGCTGTGCCATTGATGGCAGTGAGAACCCAAGTTTTCAAGCTGTGTTTCCTGTTCTCAGGAAAGCTCTCAGGTCTGGAGGTGCTCAGTCTTGCCCATAGTGGTTGCCCATAGTCTTGCCCACTATGGTTTCTCATTAGTCCAACTTTTCCAGTTCTTCCAGAGCTACTTGCACTATTTATTTTTTAATTCCTTCCCCTAAATTAATCCTCTATTTTAGTCATCATTTGTTCTATGCGCCATCCAACACATTTGGTTTTTTTGATTACAACTGTTGTCTGAGCAGAATACTGCCTCTAGCTCTATTAACAACAACAACAACAACAAAATTAGATAAAACATTTAATACCTCCCAGGCTGCTTTAAATGAGCTTGTATGTTTTGTTAACATCAGAGCCATTGCAGAGCTAAACTCTCTCCTGGTTTAGCCCTGGAGAATGTAATTGCTGGGGGAATTATCACTTGCATGCTGCTGTATCTCTGTAAGTTTAGTGAGTGACTGAGCTGCCTAATATAAATGGCTTTTCATGGTAGTGCCAGGAAGAAGCTGTGAAATTATGGACTGTCTTGGCAACAGCACAGAGCTCCTCAGAACTGTGCCTGCTGCTTAATGTGGCAATGGTGTGGCAGCATCCCCAGCCCTGGCAGAGTAGCATCATTCCCTGTAAATTCACGTTTGATTTTCAGTCAGGTGTTCCAGTGCTGTTGGCAAAGTGCTCTTTGTGATACCTAGATCAGTGTTAGGGCCTTTGGCAAATCATTCATGCTTTCCATGTTGAGATTGAGAGATCTGATGCCTTTTAAGTCTTGCAGAAGGTTGCTGCTGTTCTCTGCTAAACTGCTGCTCCCACATGCTCATTTTCACTGTCTTTTGACAATCCTCTGCAGAGGGATTCCCCCACCTCCACATTCCTGTCCCTCTGGCAGACCCATCAACATCTCCAAACTGGCCAAGTACTTCTGTTCCTCATGCTGATGCTGATAACCTAACCCGAGCTGATGCATCCTTTGCTTTGGCAAGTGTGAAAAATAGCACTTGGAAGTCCCTTATTTGTGTGGGCTGTAGTTTTTAACAGAGTCAGGGATGCAGGAAATCTGGTACTGCATGAAGTTACCAAAAGAACTTGGGAAGCTGCTTTACTTAAATCTGTTAATAGCAGCTTACATGGCTGTAGCATCAGAGCATTGGGAAAGGTTGTGTAGAGCACTGTCCTGTCATAGTCTTGACTGTCCCATGCAAAAGAACTATATGCTCCATTTTTTAAAACAGGAATTGTCCAAGTGCAGCCACCTGACTTCCTACAGCTGCTTTCCTTTCCACTGATTGTGTAGCTGCCTGAGCTGCTGCATAGCCATATAATCATAGGCTATAATCATCAGTTTCAAGTATTTCAAGGCACTATCACTTCCCTGAAAAACACCTTGCAATCCAATTTCTTCCTATTTCATTAGCATGATTTAGTATTCATAAGCATATTTCATTAGAAATGTTCAGAATTTTCTTTTGCTTGATGTTCTGTGTCATTTACATTACATGAGATGTCATAGGAGAATAGTTTAATAATTGGCATGTGTAAAAATTCATTGATTGCAATTTACTCTTAGAAGACAATCTCTGCCTACCTGTAAAGTTTTGAGAGCTGGAAAGACAGTCTCTGTCTGGTGAAAGAAGTCAAAAGAAATGTGCAACAATACTTTGAGCTTTAGTGGAGTTTGGGATAACTAAGTTTGTAGGCTCTTAGAAGAAACTGAAAGCATTTTGGAAACGGTCAGTCTTGAAGAAAATGGGATACCTGCCCCCAGAAGCCTGACTGCACAGGGAGAGGGGAAGGACAGAGGTGATCTGGCTTTTCTCATACCCTGTGTTTTCTGGTTACATTTCCTTATCTCTCTACCTTGTGTAATTCTGCATGTTGATCTCCTGAGTCCAAAGGCAGACCAAGCATAGTCTGTGTTAAAAAGCACTTGAGAAGGTTGGGCCAAAGGGGGCTTTCAGCATGGAGGGGCCATGAGAAGATGGGGCCCATGGGCAGTTACTTTACTGGTGGGGAATTGCTCAGGCTTTTTCTAAAGGCATGTGCAGGCATCCAGGTTAGTTAAACTTGCCAGCTCTGGTAGCAGCCCTGCCTTCAGCCAGTGGATTGCCTTTGTATCATAAATACTGGGTCCAGATTTTCCAGCCAAGTACAGAAAAGACACAGATATGTGAACCTGAACAAGGTTCTCATCCACAACACAGGCATATGTGCATCACCTTGTGCAACAGGTGATGGAGAAGAGAATGGGGTGATTCTTCCACCCTCCACAAGTGGGTAAAGCACAGCCCTGTGTAGGGTGGAGGGCTTTAGCCCTCAGCCTTTTAAGTGTCAAGGCTTGAGTTTGGCTCAGGTGTGCTCTGGGGTAGGACAGCAGAGAGCACAGCAGGGTTATGCTGCACAGAGGAGCAGATGGAAGCACGAACAGCTGGGACTGGAAATGAGGAATCAACTAATGAACGAAGTTCATTCCTCTTGCTAAGCACCCTGGCAGGGGGGCGATGCCTGCATGAGGCAGACATAAGGCTAATTAAAGGCTCACGCTCTGATAAGACATCTCTGACATCTTTACTGGAGAAAAGAGACATCTAGGACTGAGTGGGAAGAGTTTTTGACTGTGTGGAAAGGTAGAAAGGCTGTAAGTTGAAACACCACAGCTCTTACTTGTTGTGTTAGACATTTGCAAAAGCCAAATTAAATCCTCTTGGATTAATTACTGCAAATTGAGGAACTAATTTTGGCTTCTCATTTAGAATTTTATTGTAACAATACTCTATTAACACCCACTGTAATGACCTGTAAGATAATGTCAAAACTGTAGAAGTTAACAAGCATAAAGTAAGTTTAATTATGTCATAGCTTTTAAGAAAGATTGTGTTAATTTTGGCATGGTTTATGAGGTTGGAAATAAGAAATGAGAATGCTTTAACATTAAAGGCTTTATTCTGTGTGTTATGAGCTCCTAAAATTCTGTTAGGTGACTATCTGTAAACAAATATACAAAGAACTTTGCTTGCAAAAGTGGAGGCAAATTCACAGGGTTGCACAGTCTTGGCATGTTTTTTGGGGGTGGGAGGGAATCTTTATTTGCAAATTACAGTTTGAATTTGTGGCAACTGCAGCACTATTTGCCCATATACATATGTTCAGGGCAGAACTCCTGCCCTTTTCCTTTGATTATGGAGTGAAGTTATGCATGCAGGCAGCAAGCACAGCACATTCACTGCTGCACTACCTTTACAGCCTGCTTTACCTGCAGGGTGTTTGTGTGTCTGCAGCCAGAGCTATTTCTTAGAGGGCTGAAAGGGAACTGGGTAGCTCCCATCAATTGTTTTCTGCCAGAGGCATCAACAGATCTGGATGTTCTGCTCCCTGGGGAGTGGCTATTGGTTTCTGCATAAGGTGATGTTTGTACTTTTAATAAAGTCTAAGGTGTTTTCCAAACTGCCAAGGTGTACCACATTCAGCATTTGCTTTATTTAAAGCCTGATGTTCTCCATGGCAACTGACCAAAATCTGATCTAAGTTGTTGTCTTTGAATTCAGCCTCAAGGAAACCAGGTTATTTTTAGTGATAAATTTGTCCTTCAAGTGGGCTTTTGGGTTGTGGGCAAGGGTGATCTATGGGCCTTTTGAGTGTGGGCAAGGTGGGAAGCCCATAAGTAATGGCAGGATGGCTCTGCACCAGCTTGGGAGCTGTGTGAGCAGGGTGTGGGGTGGGATCAGGCTTTTGGCAGAGAAGAACAAGAGGGCAATTGGGCAATTATTCTGACCTTGAATTTTGAATGAGCATCTTGGTCCCCTTCTTGGAGCAAGCTTGCTTCAGCCATTCTTACCAGTCTTAAGAATGGAAAAGTAACCTGGAAATACAGATGTTTCTTCAATGTTTTACAGGTACATCAATATCCCAGCTGACTGCAAGGTTTCTCTTGTGAGAAATCTGACCTTTGTTCAACTTCCCTTTTTCAGTCACTTGAAAATCCATCTCTGCCTGCGGGATCACGTTGTCAATCCTTAAATTGATTTCATTTATGTTCTGTACAGCCCCAAATTTCTCATGGGACTATTGCAGACTGTGGAATAATGTGAGAATTTTCTTTCAGTTACATAGGGGACTGTGAGATTCACATGGACATATCGAAATTTAATCTTGGCGTGAAAGGTGTACAGGTGCGTGCAGCGCTAACGTTGTCTGTTCAAGGCTGTGTGGGGCAGGAGGTGGCACCTCCCAGTGGGGAGGTCATGACACTCAACTGGGAAAACAGCAGTTATTGGAATGATTGGCTTTATCTCCTTGTTCTTGGCTGGGGAAATGAGGTCTTCCATGGAAAGCACTTAAATTCCACTTCTAAGCTTCCTAGTGTGACTCTTAAACAGGGTTGGTGCTGGAGCATTCAGTATGTGTGGGCCAGCAGCTGCCACTGGAGTTTAGAGGAGCTCAGAGTGTTGTTAGAGAACTTCAGAAGAACCATGATATTCATAAACTGCTGTAGATTAAAGCTGTTTTTGGAATGTTGTAAGCTAGTAGAGAAATGGCTCCATTGTATGGCAGGATTTCAGAGATATTCCACAACACAGAAAGCATTGCCTGATACCAACAGCAATGGTTTGGGGGAAAAAAGTTTTTTGTTATTAAATTCTAAATAAAATTACTTCAAGTAGAATTTTTAAAATTATCTCCATCACTGCAAAGCACAGTTTTGAAGCTGCATCATGAGAGTACCTTAACACTGAGCTGTCCCATTCTGTTTGCAGTTGTATGGGACGTTGAGGGTGATCCTGGAACCTCTCCTAACCGATGCACCTTTTGTTGGAGCAGTGACCTTGTTTTTTATGCAGAAACCGGTGAGTCAGGAGTGAGCTGCCCTCTGCAAGCTTCTTGGTCTTTAGTGCTTGGTCTTTGGTGAGTGACACAAGCTGTCCATCACTGATAACTCAAATTGCATAACCGTGACTGCCTCACAGCTCAGGTGCTGAAATGACAAATTCCTAATCATTCAGTGTCCCTCTTGAACTCTGTGAGGATGTGAATTAATTCACACTATACTTTTGGAGTAGTGCCTAAAAAGCCACTCACTTCACTCTAAGAATGGGAGGACTGTCTTATGTGGCAGCACAGGAGCTGTTTCTGCAAGGTTTCTGGCTGGTGGATCTTCCCATTCATAGATTTTAAATGCAGTAATTTTGGAGACCATTCAGTCATGGTTGCCTTTTGAAAGCTTGCCTGTTTAAGGTCATGTCCCTTGTACTCAGTTGTGGTTTAATAAAATATGAGAAACCTTCTAGTCTTGTAAGAATCAGTTATCTTACAGCACACAGCTTTGCTCGTGGTTTATGCTCTGCTTGAGTTCATGAAAGTCTTGCATTTTTGATCTTGAATGAGGTGTTTTTGTGTTTAGATGTAGCAGTGTTATTTTGGCACATGAAAGAACCTCTTTTTGTTTATTGTATGAATAGGAATACAGACTCCTGAAACCAGTGGTATTTGTAAATCCCTCTGCCTCAGAGCATAGGCCAAACCCTAAGTGAAAGGTTGAGAAAACAATTTGAAAGTCTTACTAGAGTTGCTGAATTTCCTTCATGACCCCAGGTCATCTGCCAGTGGCCATTGCTAAGGACTGCATGCTGACTTTCCTTCTGCTTGCAGGTTAAATTCCAGTGATACCCTCAATTCAGGATGGCAGATAAAATAGATAAGGGTATTGATAGCAGCTGTTGATTTTAATGTACAGATGCAATTGGTGGTGCAGGTTTTCCTTTCTTTAGACATCTGGCTTTGTTATAGAAGCATTTTCCTTTTAAATTCTACATTTATTTTGAAATAAACTTTAATAGACCTGTATAATATTTTCTCCCTTATCTTGTTGTAGCATTTGGAAATCAACTGGGCAGGCATGAGCAACCTTCTGGATGTCCCAGGGATTAAGTGAGTGTCTACTTTGTTTTAATTTATTCTTTGAAAATCCTCTGGAAGTTGGGATTTAGTTCTTGAGTAACCATCAGAGCTGTTGTTGAGAGCACTGTGTGCAAGGTGTTGTGCTGATGTTCATCCCATCATATCTGACTGTGGCAAAACCTGAGGAGGGTTCTTTTTATGTTCTGTCAAAACTGTTTCAATCACTTCATTGCATTTAGGATGGAAATAGGAAATCCCCCAAACAACAACTTGTAAATTAAAAAAAAAGCCCTTCTGTTTCCCATGTGCGTTTTACTTCATCTACCTTTGCAAATAAGTTTAAACTGACAGTCTGCTTATTTTTATTTGCAGTAAAGTGTAAAAAGGCAAGGTATCACAGAGTTGCAGTCCCTCTAACAAACTCAAGTACAATCCATGATAAAGAGACCTGCACCAGATTTATAAGGAGAAAAGTTCTTTTCTTTCTATGTAATCTGCTCATCTTTTACGTCTAGCTCTTCTCCAGTGCCTCTTGGGTTAATATTACATACACACACAGCAAGGATGAAAATCTTAGTGGGTTTCAGTACTGTTTCAAACTGTTTCACCAGACCGGGGATTCAGTTTGTCCTTGTTCTTTGGTGTAAGGAGAAAATTCTGTTGCACAAGAGGAAAATACATGGGTTACGCTGCCATTGCCTTTCTCCCTTTCACTGCAAATGCAGACACTTCTGTTCCCCTCTGCTTCCCTGCAGCTTATGGTTTGCAGACTCATAGGAAGTGTCTGGCCACTTTAGGTGCCAGTTTGTGCCTTAAAGATCCTCTGAAGGCTTTTGATGTTGAATGAGAGAAAGCTTCCTTCTTCTCTTAATTTGAGGCCTGAGTGGCCTTTTGCCCTTAAGTTTAGCCTGAGAGCTCCAGTTTTTATCAGAGGAATTAATCTGTTCTTTTCTAACTTGGTTTCCCTAATCCTTGCAGGGAGAAGGCATGTAGGTGTTCCAGCCTACAGCCTCTCATATAATTAAGTGCAAATTTGGTGTCCTAAATTTTTACTGCCTGCTTCTCCCACAGGGATTTGCACACAGAGACCTTTGCTTGTTCCTCAGCAGTGCAATGAAAGCTGGGAGCAAAACATGCCTGACCATGAATGGGCTGAAGTACAGGTTGAACAAGAGCCCTCCCTGTCAAATGAATTTGGCTCACTTTAGATAGCAAAGGAACTGGATACAGTCATCTGTCCTCACATACAAGCTGTGTTTAGTTGGGTGTACCCTGAGACTTGAGAGAGGGGACAATTCTGTGACATTCCTGTGGGTTTGTGTTTTTTTTTTTCAGGAAAGCCAAGAGCCTGACCAAGGTTCCTGGTTTACCATTTGAAGTAGACTTTCCTTATGTATGAATCCTCCTCTGTGAATTGGGACAATTTTGTTACACAGTCTTACCCTTATAAGCACTAGATCTATCAAGAGGATAAGTCTTTGAGATACTTGGTGCTCTTGGGTTTTCCTCTTAATATTGTTTTTTGCTCACACCAGGTTGTACTGGTGTGTTGAAATGCTCTCATTAATCACCTGGAGAGTGCTTGGACATCTGTGATATCTGTGTATTTCTTGTACCTGCCGTACAAAAACAGTAGTTGTAAAGAAAAGATTAGAATTGAAAAGCTAAATGTGGGCAAGTTGTAATTAGGCTGGAAAGTTCCTTGAACTCCAAGATAGTGCCCTCAATTCAGCCAGTGTGATCCCCAGTTACTTCAAAAAAAATTTTCCTTCTTAGTGCAAAATCTGACAAGATCCAGAACCTTATCTGAGAAACGAGCTTGGCGGTTTTTTCTTTTTAATGTATCTGGCTTCTTCAGTTTTGCAAAAAGGTCTCAGCAGGTGGCCAAGAGTAGGCAGCACTGTGTGCTGTGGCCATTTCTAGGTCCAAAAACAAACTACCTCGAGGCCTTGAGCCCCCTGTGAAATGCTGAAACTTCCTGACTCCCTTTTCCCCTTGTCCATCTCTGGTGTCATTCCTAAGGAAACCCAGAAGGCACTTGAGTTCGTTGTGTTTGGGTGTGTGCATGAAGATTCCACACAGCCTAAGCTTCCATTCATCGTTTACAACGATGAGTCAAATTCACACCCTGCAACAGGGATGCTCTATTTTGCAAACCTGCACCACTAAATTGAAGTTGAGTTGAATTGAACTCTGCAGCTCTTTCATAGAATCATAAACTTTGGAAAAGACCTTTATAGATCACCAAGTCCAACCATTAACCTAACACTGCCAAGCCCATCACTAAACTGTGTGCCTAAGCATTTTTACAAGTCTTAAATGCTTTCAGGGATGGTGACTCAACCATTTCCCTGGATGTCCTGTTCTAATGCTTGATGATACTTTGGGGGGAGATAGACTGCACCACTCACTTTGCAATGCCCATTTCTTCCACTATCCCTCATTTTTCCCTTTTGAGTTGTGACTGACTGTGGAGACTGAGGTTGCCTTTCCCCCCCACCTGCAGTGTAATGTCAGACTCACTAATTCAAGACTTCATTGCTGCACGGCTGGTTCTACCGAACAGGATCACAGTGCCTCTGAAAAAGAACATGAACATTGCCCACTTGAGGTTCCCTGTCCCCCAGGTGAGTTGTTTCTTCAGTGACATGGTGTTTATCTACCTGAGTGTGCAGCTGCCACTATGTGTATGCATCCAACCTTAGTGTCTTTGGATGATGCATCAGCTCTTTCAACCTGAATTGTGGGCTTTCAGTAGATAGTATTTCAGAAATATAGAAGCAGTGTTGCATAGTTCATCATTTGGGAAGGAGAGACACGTGCAGTGGGAGTTCCTATCCTCTCTACATGTCATAAGGAGTCTGTTTGTACTCTGAGCTCATTTATCAATTAAACCTTTAGTCTGTAACTGCAGATCTGTGGTACATGCAAATGAGAGGATAAATACATAACCAATGAGTGTCAGGCTATTTAATATTTTTATTAATACTGTGAAGAGGTGTAAATAGGGAACTTGGAGGATGACATCTCTTTGTTACAGAAAAAAAAAATCTCTTAAATATTCAACATATCCAGGTCTTCAATCTCCTTCCTCCATCAAATACCTAATACACTTACTAATTAGGATAAATATAAATGAGTGACAATGGCATGGTCCCTGTTGCAAACTTGCATCACTAAATTGAAGTGGAATGGCTCCTGTGCCACAGAATAAGAACCTGACAATGAGTGCTTAGTCCCTCCTTCAGTCAGTGGGAGTTGATCTTTACACTTGATTTGACTGTGGCTGCAATGCTGTGTGCATATGTATATTTCTGATTTTAAAATAAATTGAATAATATTTTCTACACAGTTATCTAGACTGAATTGTGCATTTGTTTAAGGGGGCTTTTTTTCCCCTCAAGGTAAATGGTGGGAAAAGTGTTTTATTACAGCTGTCATTGGAAATGTACTGCATCAAACTACATGTCTTTGCAGAACTGTCATGGTGACTACCCTTGCTGCCTGAAATAAACAGTTTAAGGAGGCAGTATAATATAATTACACAGATTGCATTTTCATGACCAATTCTGTATCTTATTTTACCCAGGGAGTAGTAAGGGTTCATCTGTTAGAAGCTGAAAACCTTGTCCAGAAAGACAATTTCCTTGGTGCCATCAGGGGGAAGTCTGATCCGTACGCTCTCCTCCGCGTCGGCACCGCGCAGTATCGAAGCAAGACAGTCTCCCGAGATCTTAATCCCATTTGGAATGAGACATTTGAGGTACTGAGCCTTTTGATCTTTCCATCTGTAGGATACACAGCCATTCACACACATCCCTGTGCTTGCAGGACCTTAGCTGACTGCACTGGGGCAGGTGGACTTCCTTGTTTCTTGGCTGAGACATTTGTGTCCCTTAACCAAGTTGAAATTTACATTGTAAACTTGAAATGTCATTCAGGTTGATCTGATTTACATGTGTGGGTTTTTGGAGGAGGTGCAAAGCACTGTTTTAAATATCAATCAATGCACCAGTCAGTGCAGCTGCAGGCTGCCCTAGCATTGGTTCCTCTCTGCTTATTAGGGATACCAGTTTGAGGGGTTTAACTTGTAGCTCAAAAACAAGCAAACAATGTGAAATATTTTCACCTATAACCAATTGTATCTGTTATGCATTTAACCATAAGAAAGAACAGGGAATGTCCTTGATGTGTTAGACAGCTCTCAAGTGTCATGTTCTTCTCTACAGCCTGAGCCTAAATATGTAGATGTGAATGCTTTTTATTTTTAACCAATACTTCTTTCTCCTCCAGTTTGTTGTTCATGAAGTGCCTGGTCAGGACTTAGAGGTGGATTTGTACGATGAAGATCCAGATAAAGATGACTTTATGGGCAGGTAAATTAGCAAGAGCTTTGATCAGGGCCCAGTAGCCTCTGCTGTGGGACACCTGAATTATTCATACTGGAAATCTAATACTGCTGGAAGTGATTCCCTTTGCCCAGATATTGATACCATGTAACTAGTTCCTAGTGCAACTAATGTTGAACAAGATTACACTCCTGCAGGGAATCCTGGGAAGCCATTAGAAATTGTAGTTACTGGAGATTTGCTTCAAGTTTATTTTAGTTTTGGGTATATTTGAAGGGGGAGACTTCAGGAATACAAGTGTGTTCCTGCACACGCATACACAGGTAAAATGGAGAAGTTGATATTTGGAACAGACTTGAGAGTGGGGTTTTTTGGTGGTTCATGCTGTATGCCTCAATATACATTGAAATATTTGCTTTTTGCCTTTCAGCTTGCTGATAGGCCTAGTGGATGTAATGAATGACAGAACCGTTGATGAGGTAAGGATCACAGCTTATTTCTAAATGTGACTGCTGGTGTATGCTGCATGCACTCATTTGTGCTGCTCCTCTGCTACTACAATGTTTCTTTGTACTTAAAGCTTCCTTGTACACTGGCACTGTGGTATTTTCACAAAAACATAATGCCAAAGTAGCCATTACAATAATTTTTACTACCAGGCTGGAAACCCCAGAGAGCCCTGAGGTTACCCTGAGCCAGCAGTGTGATATCTTGTTGATACCTTATGTCCCATGTGTACCAAATGTTTTGTACAAAGCTGCAGATAAAGTTTGGTGAAGCAGCCTGTTTACTGAGAGAAGAAACTATCTGACCTTACTGTGGTTCATCCTGCAACCCAGCAGTCTACAAACAATGCCAGGGTGCCTGTCTTATGCTGCTGCTGGTTAGAAATATCCACATGCTTTGTCTGTTTATGGGTGTCTTATTTTAATTTTCTTCTGCCTTGTACCTAAGTAGATGGACATGCTAAAATCTAAGTGTCAAAAATGCAAGCTAAGGTGCTTAGAGTAAAATTCATGTTGTTTATTGTGTGTAAGCCTCAGAGTCTGCAACACATATATAAAAGCTACTGTGCCTCTCATTTCTCAAGTTGCTCTTTGTTATGTCCATGTAGTGGTTTCCCTTAAGTAAGACGACAAGTGGACACTTGCATTTAAAACTGGAGTGGCTTTCACTAGTAAATGACCAAGAAAATCTACATGAGGTGAGTGTATTTGCTTAAAGGGTTCAGGTACTCTGATCCCTGTCCAGTCATCAACAAAAGAGTGTGTAAAATTAGAAACCCCAGGCAAACTCACGGGAGTTTATTTTTGTCTGGCAAAGTTTTGATGTGATTCCCTCCCTGCCACTCCTACAGGGGAAGGGCATTTGCTTGCCCCAGGTCTCTTGGTAATTCAGAAATAACTCAAATCTGGCAGCTCTTTTTGCTTGAATTAGCAAACCTTTGTTTGACTCACTGCAAAGTGCCTTCTCAGGGGTTCTTTTCTTTCACAATTTTTCTCCTCCCTCTTCATCTAGGATTTGTGTAGGACCCTGGACCCCTGAAATAATCTGTACTAGTCATAGGCAAATACCCAGCACTGGTGCTTGGTAGGGCCATGTTTCCATGTTTGTCCAGCAGAATTGTTTGGAAAAAGCCCATCTCCCAAAGAGGCTGTTTTGTCATAACCAAGCAAAACCATCTGAGTTCCACTGAAGTGAATAAAATTGTTCCCAGGCTCTGTTGTGCTGACACTGGATTCACGTTGATGTATGTGGTTGAATATGTTTTTAGGTGTCTTGCTGCACTGGGGAACCCAACCAGCTCTGCACTGAGAGATTGACAACCATTAAAGGCAATGAATTGAAAAGAGTTACATATCTCCTTACTGGTCTGGTTAGAACTGTCATGTTGTGTTGACTTGGGCTCCTCTAAATTGAAAGTTTTAAGAGAAAGGCAGAGAGCTGCTTAGCCTTCAGAAGGTGCCCTTGGAATTTTGCTATGTTTTCCATTGTCCTTGGTGGGTGATCATGACTACTTTGTGTTTTGGTTTGTTTTATCTTTCCCTGCCTTTACAGGATAAGAAGGGTCTGTCTACAGCAATTCTGATTGTCTACTTGGACAGTGCCTTCAATCTTCCCGTAAGTACAAACCCCATGCAGCAGCCTTCACTCCTAACCTCCTTTTTTTAAAGACAACAAATTAATTGTTTTAAATACTCTTTCACCTCTTCAGAAAAACCACCTTGAGTATTCGAATGGTGAATGTGGCACAAAGAAGATCAAAAATAACAAGTACCTCAAGGTAAAATCTATATTCTTCTCCCATGCTTGCAAAACAATGTTCTGGATTATGTGGCATCATAGGAACTGAAATTGGAGGTGGTTAAAAAGAAATAATCTCTCCACTGTCAGAATCTAAGTGAGCAGGGGTTCAAAATAGTTGAAAATTGAAAGCCCACTCCAGTGAAAGTCTAGGAGGCCAAAATGGGAATGCCACATGGAAATGTTTGATTGTGTGTGTGGTTGTCTGTCTTTCTTACGCAAAAAAGAGCCTCCAGACATCAGACTAAGTCATAATATCCTTCCTGCTGCTGCTGCTCATTCTTCCCTTGCTGAGCTGTTCCAGCTTGACACTGAGCTGGGAGGAATATACTCGTTTGTAGTAACAACTGGAGACCTGACCACCAGATTCCTCCCCCCTTGGCTTTAGAGGGATTCAGAGGCCTCTCTGTCATTTATACCTTGTCTCTCATATTTTCTGTTTACTTTTTCCCCCAAATACTGCCTTTTGCTACTGTGATGTAAATGGCAGGTATAGGGAAGAATGTCTTTCTCCCTCCTTTCTTGAACAGGCTACTCACAAGTACAGCCCAGAGATATGGAGTAAGCTTCCAATTCTCTCCAAGTAGCTCCTCTCCTAAATACCATATTTACAATTTAGATGAGTTACCAGCACTGTGATACACATCACATTCAATAATCCTTAATTCTCGACCTCACAGTGTGCACTTTGCATGTAGTGTTGTGCCAAGACCAGATCTTCAGCCTTAACTTCTATAGCATTAGTACAAAGAGGTGCCAGAGGTTCAGTATGGTTGCTTCCAGACAGGAATTATTTGATGCCAAAGACTCACTTCCAGCTGCTTTGGAGCAAGTCCTGAGCCTTGGAAACCAGTTCTGAGGATCCTGGTTCAGTCAGGAAACATCAAGATTTCCCACTGAGCCTTCAGCTCTCTTCTCTGTTTCCTCCCAGCTTCTGACAAATTTTTAACTGCTCACCTGTTGAAACCTAAATACATAAAACTTTGGCTTAAATGTGTACTCTTGATGGTGGAGGGTAAGACTGTGCTGTGTTATGGCTGGAGGCTTTCCTGTGTGCTACACTCCTCAGATGTCTCACATCCACAAAATAATGTCAGTTTTCCAGCAACTTACTCCAAGTAAGAGTAGTGGTTTGATATTAATTCCTGAAAACTATAGATTTCTTAATGTTTTTTCCTGCCTTCTTCTTTCTTCCTTGTATTAAATGACAGAAGATGGAACGAGAACCTTCCTCCTTTGTCCTGCTCACAGTTGGCAACAAGACTCAGAAGAGTAAGGTGAGGCTGTTTAATTCTTCTGCTTTCATTAGATGCTTTCCATCTTATGGGTGACTGTCTACAAGTATCCCCTAGGAAGGGAAGGACTTCTTGTGAAGCTGATGTGGAGAGCTGTAGTTGGAGTGATAACTGCAGAACCTCGGAATGTCAGAGTTGTGGTGGTGGGGGATGGATGTCTGATCAGCTGCTGTACACATGTGTAGTTCTATGTCCAAAGATTCATGCTGGCCCAGACACTCTAGTTCTATAAATCTCCAATCCAGCTCATGATTTCTCAGAGCAGGGTGTCATTTACATCAAGCTGACCTTTATTCCTTTCTCAGAGTCTTTCCTGGCTCCTGTGTATCACAGTTTAACTGTTTTGTGGGGTAGTTTTCTTTTTAAACCCAGACAAGATGGATCTGCATCTCCTCCACTTCGCTTTCAGTTCATTTTTCATCATTTAAAAATTACTTTTGCCTCATGAGTATGAGCAACAGCTGAGCTCTGCCCTCCTAGTAGCTGCCACATTCACTGTCCTGCAGCTGGATATGGATGAGCCCTTTGTTCTTTAGGGCTCCCAGCAAATAGGGATGAATCCTGTTGGCTACACATGAGCATTCAGGACTGGCACCTATTCTCCTTTGTTCCTTCCAGCTGCTCCACCCAGAAATTGGGTTCTGTGTGCATTTTTACCTTTTGTGGCTTTCCCTTTCCCTACCACATCATCTGCCTCTCCTAAGCCAGGTCAGGCTTCCAGGCTTTCCCTGCTCCTTTCCACTTGCTGCCAGCACTCATGGTCTGACAGGGACAGCTAGTTTACAGAGCAGCCACAGTCCCCGTGGGTGCTTTCCAAGCTCTTTCCTCTTTGAAGTGGAAGGTGCTGAAGCTGTGCCCTCCTACTCTTCCCACGAGTTCTACACCCCTGAAACTGCCCCTCCAGCTTTCCTGCCCTTCCCTGTCAGCTCACTGCAGCTTAAGGAACTGGCTCGGGGTGCTGCAGGGTGGAAGCAGTGCTCTGGCTCTCCCTGGCTGGGAAGGTGGGAGGGAGGGAGCGGTGCCTTGCTGCGGGTGAAGCAGGCTGCTGGTCCAGGCAGTGCTGGTGGGGCCAACTGCAGCTCACCAGACTTGTTCTTTGGCATTTCCACACCTCAAAGAGCTTGTTCTGGTTTTGCCAGAGACTTTGGTTCCATGTGCTTCTGACCTGGAATCTCTACTCTCTCTATACAGCTGGGGTGTAGCATCACTGAGGGCCTCATGGCCCTCTGGTGATCAGTGCCATGGATTCTTTGCTTCTTAGAGACTAAGCTAATGTATGTTCTTGTTGCAGACCTGCAATTTCAGCAAAGATCCCACGTGGGGCCAGGCTTTCACCTTCTTTGTCCACAATGCTCATTCCCAGTCACTCCACATTGAGGTGAGAGAAAAGCCTTTCCTTTGAAGACCAACTGCACATCAGTAGGAAGAAACCTCTTCTATGGAGCTCAGTGCTGGTTGTTTCTCTGTGGGATGTCACATACTGGGCTCCTCCTACTAAAAGGTGGAAGAAGCACCTGTTGCACAGACAGTTCTGTATTAGATGGTGGTGCTATCTACCTTTTTTTGCTATCTACCTTTGTTCTAGCATTATGTAATGTGTAGTAATTTAGTTAAATTGTGGGATGTTTCTGCCCGCAAAGTGCAAAGGACATTTCATATAGGTTTGTGTGTAGTAAAGACATTAATATTTTGCTGTCAGAAATTGCAGCCTTCATGATTCTTAACCAGAACTCTACCTCTTCACCTTTGTGTTCTGGCTCATTAAGCAACCCTGTCTCTCATTAGCAGCCTTGCAGCCACAGCCAGTTCTGTGGCTGGTCACTTGGATACAGAAAGGAATTGGACTTGGAAGGTGTATTGAGGTTAAACAGGCTAAACAAACTACACCTAAAACATGTGTAAAGATTTAGACCAGTTGCCATCTCAGCTGCTTAGGGCATTGTCCCCAGAGCAAGCAAGGAAAATCAAGTAAATCTCAGGGCAGGTTTTTTCTTCTAAAGCAGTTCTTTCTCTGCATAGTTAGAGATGGGATTTTTACTCCAAATGTACTAACTTGTTACACTCCTGAAATAATTTCATCACCCATTTGGATGTAACCATACTGAAGCAAATAAGCTAATTTTAGTTTCTGTCTGAAATACCTTCTTGCTTTGCTGTTCCCAGTGCTTCCCAGT
Source organism: Trochalopteron elliotii (assembly GCA_024734555.1). NCBI lineage: Eukaryota > Metazoa > Chordata > Aves > Passeriformes > Leiothrichidae > Trochalopteron > Trochalopteron elliotii. The sequence goes on from JANPWX010000011.1 coordinate 556,043, forward strand.
TTGCCAGCTAATAAAAACTTTTGTTTTCTTCCATCCCCCAGATAAAAGACAAGGAGCGGGATAGTGCCCTGGGAACTTCAGTGGTATGTCTCTCCCACTTACTTAAGGACCCAAACATGACTCTGGATCAGAGATTCCAGCTGGATCATTCCAGCTCAGACAGCTTCATTAAGATGAAACTTGTATTGCGGGTAAGTTGTTCTTTCCCATGTTCACTTGGTTTCCCCTGCAGAAGCATCCAGTTGTAACCAGGTAAAAGAGATGAAAGGTGGGTGTGGAGAAAGGCAGCTTTGCTTCACAGTTGAGCAGAAAGTAGAAGTGTGACAAGGTATTTAAGTGAAATTAGGAGTGTATGGTGGAGTTAAGAGGTATCCCTGAGGCTTCTAAAACTTAGCACAGTGGCATGGCTGAAAATTTTCTCACAACAATAAAGAGTTGGACTGAGAAAATCTAAGCTGGGGAAATCAGCACTGATGCTTAGGAGTTGTTTCCTCACAGTGCTCTGGATCAGTCCTTAGACACTGCTGAGTACCAACACAGTAGGATTTGTGAGAGAACACCACAGTAAATCCCAGGGGCCCTTTTCATCTCTAATGGAAGAATCCTACTGTTACAATTTTGTGGTGAAATTTCGTCCTGGGTGGTAATGCTGGCATTCAGCCCAGTGCTATGGGAGCAGCACTCACTGTCTTCCCTTGTGATTTTTAGGCATTGAAAGTTGAAGAACCTGATCCACAAAGAGTCAAGGCTGGTGTCAATGCCTCAAAGCCAGGCCCTGTGCGTGTCACGGATAAAGCTGGAAACCAGCAGAAGTTTGCCTCTCCACCACAAGTCTCAAAAGTGCCTCCCATGAGCAAAGACTCTGCACCACTTGAATCTCTGCCAAAAAAGGACAGTGGAGAAGACCTGGACGCCAAAGACAGTTCAGGAGCCCCAGTACCATGTGAAATTGTGTCTAGCCTTGATGAAGCAGAGGGCAAGCAAAATCCAGAGCATGGCCCACCATCAGCATTGCCCAGTGGAGCAGCAGCCATGCCCACACTGCCTGTCCTGCAGGAAATGAGAGTGGCACCCAGTGTCACTTCACTGGGGTCCCTGCCTTCCTCCTGCTTTGAATTAAGTAGCAGCAACCTGGACATTCATAAGTAGGTGTTCTTCCAGCTGAATTGTTCTTCTCTTTGGGAAAGTTTAGGTGTTACTGTTGCATAGAGGTGAATTCAAGGCTGCTAAGTAATTTGCAGTCTTGGGTCTCAAGTCACCTTACAAAGAATTGACCCGAGTATTCCAGTCAACAGCAAAGTAAATTACAGGGCACTGTCAGAGCAGGTATAAAAGGAAAGTATTCACTCTACAACTCTCCTAAGAGTACTGCATGTGTTGGCTTTATGTTGTTGAAGAGCTTCTCAACACTCATTTAGCAACAGGATATTGGAAGTCTGAACATCACACTTCTGTAATAACTTAAATGCTTGATAGGCACCTCTGGCTGCTCAAAGCTCTGACTGTGTTTATCCAACACATTTTAAGACTGATAGTGCTGTGAACAAAGTTTTTGTGGATACATATGCTTGTGTGTGTCCTTCCCACAGTGCTCAGTGAGAGGCTGCTCTGTCAGGCAGGATAGAGAGAAGGATTTGTCCCTCCTGGGGCACAGAATGGAGCTTGTGGAATCCTTAATCAACAGAAGTTACAAAGATCCACCTCACTTAAGAGAGCATCAAACTCAGCTCCAGCCATGATTTGGTGAATTGGTGACTGGTGAATTCTCTACCTCTGAACAAGGCTTAATTTATAAACTATTTTAAAGCAATGTTTTGGATTTTAAGCCACTTTAATAACATGCAGAATGAAATATGGAAAAGGTCCCATTTTGCATATACAGACATTCCTGAGGGAATGTGTAGCACACTAACGTGTACTTTGCTGCTCCATCTACAGTGGGCCACGCAGGGACTTTTTTGGCAATTTGTGTTGTGGGACTGAAATCAGGTCTCTGTAGAGAAGGCAGGGATGGGGCTTCCGTGGAACCTCTGTGGTCCAGCTGCTTCCTAGACAGCAAACCTTAGGATGCCAGGAAGAAGGATGGTGCCCTGAAAGCTGTTTTTATTCTGCCTGTGGGCTGTTCAATGGGTGTATTTAAAAGCCTTGACTGTGCAATGTCTTGCAGTGGGACTGAGATGCCTCTGGGGGAGATCCAGCTGACGGTGCGTTACGCTTCCATCCGGCAGAGCCTCGTCGTGCTGGTCAACGGCTGCAGGTAATGCTTGTGATGGCTCACAGAAGGAAAAGCTCTCTGAGCTGTGTCAGTCATCCAGCAAGGCTGGAGCAGAGCCACGTGCAGCAGGAGATGGCTTAGCACTGGCTGGTTTCCAACTGTGCAGCCTCTCTGTGCCCAGCTCTGGTCAGTGCCAGCAGCAGGTCAGGGAGAGAGCCCAGCGAGTTGTGCTCACTGCAGTAGAGATACTTCAACTGTCATCCACCCAAAATTTCCTCTGAACAGCCCTGACAACTGGTGTGTGTCTTGGGGTGTTGGGATAGGCATTGTGATAAGGATTGATACCTATGACTGGATATGTAATTGTTAATTCAGGAGTCCCAGTAAGTGGCCACACCCTCAGGAGTAAAAATTTTAACTAAACAACCTTAAAGTTTTATTTGCTTATGTTCTAGCTCCTGAGATGAATGTTTCTGGCTTATAAAGGGTTGCTCTGATTCCAAGAGAGTCAAGATATTAAAACACACAATGGGAGAACCTGCCTTGCTTGTCTGTATTTCTTTTAACAGAAACTTGGTACCCTCTTCCAATCGTGGAGTCGATCCATATGTTCGTATATACCTGCTTCCAGACAGAAGATGGACAAGCAGGAAGAAGACTTCTGTTAAGAAAAAAACTCTGAATCCCCAATACGATGAGAAGTAAGAAAATGTAAATTATGATTATGGTTGGAATAGTTATGATCTCTGTGTAATGACAGGGTTTCCTAAGGTGTGCTACTGTAGCTCCTAAGGACTCTCTTGTGAACATTTGGAGGCCTTCTGAAACAAAGGACTGTGATCTACAAGTACTTAGGGCTGACCTTGCTCTGCCTGTGGTGCTGTCAGTCCCCTGGAAGGAGAGTACACCTCCTTCCCTTCCCCTTCCCTTCCCCCAGGCTGCATTTGCTTCTTTGCAAACTGACATTCTCCTATGGTGTTTAACTCCCTGCCTCTGTCCATCCAGGTACTCCCAGAGCCTACTGCTCAGTTCACACTGCTTTGCCTCATGCTTATTCTGACACCTTTCCAAAGGTCCAAGGCAGAAGTACAGAGCCTTTTGAGACTGGACCACTCTTTGGGCACACAGGTGGATGTTGCCATCAAGGCCTGGTGGGAGCAGGGTAAAATGCTCCCACCTCTTTGCTGACAGTGTCAGCTCTGCCACTGAAATGGAATGTGTTTTGCATAAACCCAAACACAGTAACGCTTAGAAATAGAGCTCTTTTGAGAGGTGCTTTTAACCCCATAATTAGAGGAAGGTACACATGAAAATAAGAGAACATTGTGCCATCCTGGGTGGCTTATATTTTTTCTGTGTTGTGTCCTTTCTGTGTAAGTCAGAAAACGGAGAAAAGATTTTAAAACATTCCTTCTTAACACTCAAAACACCAAAGCTGAAGATTCTGCTTATGTCTATTCTTAAGTAATTCCACTGATTTAGTGCCATCCCAGCAGCTGGGAACAGCATTTCCTTTTCCTCATCCTCAGTACTGACATATCCTGTGCATCCTCAATTCAGGATAATGCTTAGTTCCAAAACACATTACCTCTTTCACAGCTCTGACTGGAGGAAAAGCTATTCAGGTGGGCAGAACTGGAGTGATTTAGCATGGACAAAACTCACTTGACATTAACTACGTGTGCCAGAGGCTTGAGTCAGAGCCATTAAGAATTTAACTGCCACAGGTTTCAGCCTTTGTCTGTTCTTGGGGTGGTGTAAGGCTGCTCTATGAACTTGCAGGGTTGGCTCATGATTATTTCCTCTTGAGTAATGAACATTGCGTGGAAAACATGCTGATCTTCCATGGAGGAGGGAAAATGATGTTAAATGGCATTTCATCATGGATGCATGTTTTCCTCCTTCCCCCTAGCATGGTGGACAGTCTGAATACAGTGTTGTCATCTTTCATGAGGAAGAGGTTTCCTGCAATGTGAATCAAACCTCACTCTAGAATTGCCTTTTCTGCGTGTTCCTTCCCTGTTAAAGTCCTGGCCATCGATGCTGTACTCTGTCACTATATTCTTCCCACTGGTGCTTACAGGATTTTACTTTTTGCCTTAAGTCTCTTTTTCTTAAACTTTATTTCAAGGTTTGAATTTTTCGAATCTTTGGAAAATGTCAAGAAAAGGACACTGGACATTGCAGTGAAAAACAACAGGCCATTCATTTCACAGGAGAGGAAGGAGCTGGGGAAAGTAAGTTTCAAGAATCTCCACTACAGATATAACAGAGCTGAACACTCTGGGCTATTCCTGACATCCTGAAATGTGGTTCCAGTAACTGATTCTCAGCAATAGGACTGGCAATCTGGAAACAACTTTTTTTCTGCCAGATTTTCATCTGAAATGAGGCTGTATCCATGTGGGAGCTGTGTGATCTCATGTCAGAAGGGTGTTCCTGAAGTAACCCCTGGTTCCTAGGCCCTGGTGATGGCCGTGTGGGGAACAGGTCCAAGAGCACAAACATGGAGCTGAGAAAGGCGTGGGACTAAACCCCACAATCTGCCAACAGTGCTTTGAGCTTTCTGGGAACAACTTTGATTCTGTGAAAAGAAAACTGCAATTGCTTCTTTGGTGACAGATACATTTCCAAGTAGTTCTATAGGAAACTGAGCTGGTTCATGCTTGTACCAGAATGTGGGAAGCTCCATTTTTCCTCAAGCCTGAGGTGCAGCCCCACAGCTGGAAAGTGGGTCTGACTTGGGAGGAGTGGTAGTTTAGCTAATCAATTTGTATGCTGAATAACCTACAAACAAATAAAATTTGCTTTTTAAAGGTGCGCATTGACTTGTCCCAGGAGGATTTAATAAAAGGTTTTGCACAATGGTAAGTACTCATTTCCATACTTCCAAACCCTGCCCATTGCTTTGCTGAGAGCTTGCATGACTGCTGGGGGAGTGAGTGCTGGTAACTTGCACTGTGTTTGGGTGAGCAAGATGAATATCTGACCTGCAAAGGCAGGACTAATTTGAGCTAATCTGGTAGTTCTGTCTAAATTGTGTGTTAATCCATTGGCTGTGCAGTGCCTGCCCTGTGAGACAGCTTTAATGAGATGCCTGTGTCAATTATAGTCTTCAGCATATTTTAAGTTGCCATAAAAGCCACAGGGGCACATAAGTAAAAGAATTTTGTTTATTAAAGTAACCTTGCAACAAATTTTAACTTGAATAAAGATCTTGACTAAATACTCTGATCAGCAATATACATGCATGATAAAACTTTAATTACAAAGCATTTATAGAAACTATTATAATAAGCCACTTACAGTTTTGCCTGTACGTTCATTGTGGTTCTGAGGTTTGTATGTTCCTGGTCTGAGGCAGAGCAGAGAACCAGGCTTGGGTGTTTTTTTCACTTCTGTGTCTTTGGTTAATGGCAGGAGCTCTTCCTTCTTTCTCCTTCAGTGGAGCCCAAGGAATGTAGTGTGGGTAGTCCAGGAGATTGCCATCTGCACAGGCAGTGAGCCAATATTCCAACAGGAAAACCACATTTCCCTGGCCAGCTTGTGTGTGTGTGTGTGTCTCAGGGCAATTATGGGAAGAGGAAAAAAGGATGCACCCAAAGTTCCTGGTGAAGAGCTGAAGTTTGAGGCCATCTCTGGAGCCTCCTTTGCTGTGCTGCCTGTGAAACACAAGCAATAAAGCAGCCCAGGTTCTCTCTACTGTGTCAGTTAAAAGTTTTAAGAAAGTTTTCAACTACTGGCATTACTTTTTCTGTCTGTCTTGCAGGTATGAGCTGACAAGGAGCAGACGCAAGAAAATCTGATTTCTTCTCATGTACATAAGTTACTAATTTTTCAACTTTATATGAAATGTACATATCTCTTGTAATTAACATGTTTTGCACAGTCATTGCAAATTTGAAGCAGGCTCCAGCTCAGGACATGCAAATTTAATGATCCTATTCAGGGATTAGTTCTCACTGAAGTTAAACATATTTTTCCCCACATAGGGAATAATTTGTCCTCAAAGAGTAAGTCCTTTATTTTTGTTATTTCTGGCAAATCCCCACTCAAAGGACCTTTAAGTGTGAAACCTCTCTTAAAGAAGGGTTGTACCTGGGGAGATTTTGGACTGTCAGCCAGGTGTCATTACTTTGCTTGGTAGTCTGATGGCCCTAGGAGCTTGTTCATGTTGTTTTGACATCGAAGTGGTGTACTTTTAAAAGAATACATTTTCAAACAGTATTCTTCAGCTGTAGGACTACAGAACCTGGTAAAAGAGAAACTCTTTAATAGCTGTTTTGTTTTTGAGGAACAAAGAAGTTGGTAGTCCACTGTTCAGAAGTACCTTAGCAGAGTGTGGCTGCAGGTATGTAAATAATGAGCTTCCAAAAGCAAGGAGATGAATTTACCAAGATGTCATTAAGGTTTTAGTTTGTGATGCCTTACAGGTTTTGTCCTTTGTTACAGTACATTTCAAAATCTTGTAAACCCAGATTCTGTCTGAGGAACAGCAAAGTTTTGTAAACTAAGCTTTAATAATATTGAGGCAAAACATTTTGGAAGCTTGGTGTACTTGTTCCTGTACAATAAACTTCTAATTGTCTTGCATAAGAGACTTGATCTATTCCTTTCTAAAACTGACTCTTGAAATACAATGATCAAACCAGCACCTGAAGCAAATTTCAGGTATTTTTTGCCTTGATTACATTAATCCAGTCTGCCTCAGTCCACAATCAGAGAGAATACTCACTGAGTAACAATGTGTTCCCATCCCAAACTGATCTGGAAATGTGAACGTTTTTAAAGAGGCTCTCCAGAAAACCAAGGCTGAGCATTTGTATAAGTATGATGGCAGTAAGGGTGTCTTCACCTCATATTACTGTGTCAGCAACATTAAAAATGGTCAGTGGATGAAGTTTGCCTGGTGTTGTGCTGGGTTCTGTTTCCTGGACTGATACAGAATATCAGTTCTCTCTCTGGGATTGAGTAGACCAGTTGCTAGCAGTTAAAGTTTTTCTTAAAATGACCAAGAATTAAAAAAAAAAAATTAAAAAATGCAGCAACTTTTATTTATGTTAAAAAATCTGGAATTCTTGCTTAGGATAACAGTCCTTGGAGGTAGCTGCAATGTCATGTGCACCAACAGGTACATTCACAGGTAAGAGAAATCTTGTTCAGGAAGAGCAGAGTCACCCATAACCAGCTCCCCATTTCAGGTTTTGCACTGCAGGTAAAATATCATCCACGTTACTGATCTCTGCAACAGAATGAAAAGCAAAAGGATAAGGCTTATGAACACCTTTGAGTTCAACCAAAATTCTAACTTAAACAGCTGGTGAATTAAATAAGCTCCTCAGACCTTTTAATGCTTTCAGAAAAATATCAATTTGGTTTATAAGTAATATGACTAAGTAAAATGCAAGCCCATGTTCAATGAAAATAGTGTTTTGGTCACTTCCTGAGGAAAGGTGGAAAGGAGGAGAGTGAGGCAAAAGGCAGCACCTTCCCTCACATCCTCCTCCTGTTTTAGCACAGTAGGAGTAAACAAAACACTTTTTAAGTGTTTAGAGTTCTATGAGGAAGTGTTGGCATGAAGATAATTACTGTTGCAAATATTACTCACCTAGAAGACACAGCAAATCTTGAATGAGAGCTTGAAAGGGCGGAAAGAAGCACTCGTGCTCTTCAAGCTTATTGATGATACTGGAATGGAAAGTGAGACATTCAGGTAAGAGGTGCCAGGACATGGCAAGTCCATCCCCTTGGCCATTTTGTTGTTCTGTGCCATGACTTTGTGAAAATACTTAGTATATAAACCCATGGACACCAATGTTCTGTTCTCCAGTTCTGAACCCTGCAGTCAGCAAGGGAGCTGTCACGAGGGTCTCTGATTTCACTACTAATGCTAATACACATCCTTCCTTTCCCCCTCACATGGCACCAGGTAGTCTAGGGCCTGGAACACTGTCTGTGTATGCTAAATATACTGCCTGGGGGTGGCTGGTATAACTGCCTTGGAGGTGAAGCAAGAAATGCTTTATAAGCAGCTGTTCTCCAGTTAAAACTGAGAAATGAGTGCAGAAAGGCTGAGGGATTGAGTATTGTTAACTCAGCATGTGTCAGACTTGCTGCTTGCTCCCTTTTTAGTCTGTCTGTAAAGCACATGCTGAATGCAAGCTCTTAGGGTCTGCTACCACCTAGATGTGGCTGTCATCTGTTGAACATATAACTGGATTTGTCCAGTTTCTAAAGCATTTGTAGACAGCTTGAGGCAAACCCTGCCTTAGCAACTAGAACACTTCAATATTACATCTGAGACTTGCATCACTTTCTCCTCCCCACCCAGGTGCAGGATTTGTCTCGTGATGAAACATGTATCCCATTAAAGCTTGTTTGATCACATTATCCATGCAAACCAGAAGGTGTTTTGGAGCCTTCTGGCCTCAATTTTTCCCTCTGTCAGCTTTATCCTTTTGACAGGATTCCAGATTTGTTTCAAGCAGGACAGCAGTAACTAACACCTGTGCTGTCACAGCTCACTGACTTTGTAACAAATGATGAAAGTTTCTTTCAGCATCAGTTTTTGCCTGTTCTCAACTACTACATTTGATGTTTGAAGAATGGTCAGCAATGGAACAGCCCCACATACCTGTGGATGTCTTGGGTGCCCAGAAGCTGCTGTACCTGCTCAGTCACGTTCTTATTAATGATGTCACACAGTTTCCCAACAGTATCCACTACCACAGTGGGTGGAGCTGAACTGTCTGTGGAAAAACAAACATCTCATGATTCTTGTAACAGTAATAACAGGGAAGTATTTTAGACACAGTTGAATTCTTGCAGGTGCAGAGATTTTATTTGGTTTTCCTAGATCTAGGCATACACATTCCATTGTTCACAAAAAACAGAGTGCCTGTGGTCAGAAATAAACAAATGTTACCCATGAATGGTGATTCTCTCACTAATCCTTTAGTGGCTAAAAAAAATTTGGCAGGGCTGTGTGTTCACAGCAGAGAGTGTACTAAAGTGCACCCTTACAATGTCAGTGGAAATCAGCCAACTGAAATTATATATATATAGAGAAGGCGTTACTCATTAAGTTCTTGTGACACAGCAGACACACTACAGGGACTAAGCCAATAAGGAACCTGCTTAACAAACATTTTGTTAACACCCAGAACTTGTTTTGGTACTAATTTTAACCTGTCTGTAGTGCTGTGACTGAAGGTAGCAGCCTCCTTATCCTTTTCTCCCTCAAATTCAGAAGAACTAGGCTTGGACAAGGCATCCTCTGAGCTGCAGTTATTAGGGGGAGGTGAGGTTTCCTCCTCTCCCATGCTGGCTGCAGGCAGGAACACTGCTTCTCTCCTGGAATGAGGCTCAGCAGTCCAGGAGTCTTGCTCTGGGGCTGGACATCCTACAGCCCAGCTCAGCCTTTTAAACCAGGAGCAGCAGAAGCTGCTGTTCTACAGAAGTTCCCACCAGAAGGGAAATAACCAACTATACCCCTAAGTAATGACAGTTTTTGACATTCAACAACTTGTTTTGGTTTTTAAGTTAGTAGCATAAGATGGAACTTTCTGAGGACTGGACCCAATTACACTTGAATGAATTACTGAGGAGAAATCTACATCCAAGGCTGAGTTCTTTTCTTCCTTAAACTTGTTATCTTTCGAGTGGAGAATGAACAATTATGAAGTCAGCTCACTGAAAAAAAGCTTTGTGAAAAAAAAAAATCTATTTCCCCTGTTATTCCCTCCTTCTGCCTCCCTATATTCCTCACCAGCTGCTAAAGGCTTACAAATAATGGGGATTTGCTATTTGAACTGTAAATTGACAGGAATGTATTTTTATCTCCTCAGTGAAGAAAATACCTAGTTAATTCATTTCTCAATAGCTCAACATTATTTTCTATGAAGGAGGTCAGCTTTTCACCTATGTCCTTTCTTTGGAATGGTGTGAACAAGCAGCAGGTGGTAAGTCTTTACCTAGTTCCAGGAGCTCATGGAGATTCCTCATGGCATTGGTCATTTCCCCCAGCTTTGTGTAAACTTCATTCATCCGTGGATAAACACCATTCAGAGAATTCACATCAAACAACTTCTGGAAGTGAGAGACTATGGCAGACAGGGTTTGCAAGGACTGTGTCTGGCTGTTCTGGAGCAAGCAGGAAGAACTCATCAATGGTACTGCTGAACAAGGCAAGGGTGCTTTTAGCTGTGAAACGTTCTTAAAACCAGTCTGAAGAATAGGTGTAACTTCCCTTCTGAAATCTCAGCATTTCAAGTATTTGTAAATTTGAAAACATAGTTTCAATAGCTTTCAGGCACAAACATACATCAAACTCCAAATACTCTTTTGAAAGGTTTCTTCTCTGTTGCTGAGAGAAGCAGTTATGTATTCTCAGCCCTGAGAGACATAACAGGATAATTCCTGAGACTACAGGGCAATGCAAATTCACTGCTGGTCAAGTGCCTTTGATTAAGGGAGTCTTCCCCAAGGTGAATTTATCCATTATGTTAAAACAATCTGTGACTACTGCATGTCTTCAAACAGGTATTTCTTAAATGCTGCAAGGCTTTCAAATGCACCAATCTAATTACTGTGTGAAAAATGCATTTAAGAATTCTACAGTAACTTGTGATTATAAACCTCTGGTAAAAATTACCTTTTCCTTATGTTCTAATTCTTCCAAGATTGCATCTACTATCAGCTGGAGGTCTTCAACTCGTATAGATTCTCTGTTATCCTGTGGATCTTTAGTGTTCCAAGGCAGCAGTTCCAGAGACAGTTTTCTCAAGGACCTATGTAAATCCTTTTAAAAGAAGGGAGGGGAGCCAATTTATTTTAGAAACTGATTAAGGTGGTTTTTATTATAGAAATAGGCATTTTTCTGTTTTTCATATGCAGTAACATTCCAGCACCGGATAGGTTAAGGTTTTAATTTTCATGAATTTAAGGCCAGTGTCTTGCCAACATTCTTTGATTTGAAAAGAACAGAGTAAAAAATATTATATTTGCTATGTTTTACAGTTTCAGTGAAATAGGAAGTATTGGTCGCAAAGAGTTTGGCTTTAAACAAAACTAGTTCACTTGTATTTGGATCAAAAAGTCACTGTTCTGTTCTTGTTATACAAAAGGAAGGAAGAGAATGCACCATCATTAATGTGTGAAGTCCAGACTCTAAAGCTTAAGTTTCTTCTCAGGGACTCAGATAGTTAATAAAGTGAAATAAAAGATTTACACAGAAAACTATCTCTGCTACATATTTCACATGGACAGCAAATTATTTGTAAAATTTAACACCAACTCAAGCAATAACTAAAGCTACACACAAAAGCCCCCACAAGTACATATAGGGAGGGATGGAGGAATGGAAAGCAGATGAAAGGAAGACCAAGAAACAGAGTGCAACAACGTGTTGTTACCTTTAGGGCTACCAGCTGATCTGCCCACATTTCTATAGTGAGTGGAAGGTGCTCAAATCCACATCCCTGTCCATTCTCTTTAATGTAATTTTGCACTGGCCCTTTGCTGGGCCGGAATATTGATGGAGGAGCTCTTGGGCTTTGCAAAATAGAATCAATCCGGGACAAAACCTTCAACAACAAATAACAAATGTTATTGCTCAAATATATATGATGTGTTGTAATAAAAGCCCTCTCTATCACAGTCATGATTCCCTAAAATTAAGTCATAAATAGCTCCAATATTACTATTGACGAATTTTACACACGCATTCAACATGCAATAGACTCCAAAGATTTCAACATATACTAGCTAAAAGATATGTAAAAGTGATGCAAGTATATACTTCCCTTTGAGGTATAGTTGACTTTTATCCACTTGAGACATTGTAACTTCCATAGTTTACAGTTTGCTAAGTTTTATTATATTTAGGCATTTTAATTACAAGAAAAATAAAATCCACCATCACCAAAGATCCTGAACAAATCCCCTGTCCTGAACAGACTTCAGCTAAATCACATTTACCACCCTAGTGTCGGCTTCCTTGCTGAGTTTTCAGGTAGTTTACACTGAGACAGAACAAGAACCAGCCCACACTGACTGCCAAATCCAGAACATGACCCATCTTGCATAGAGGATTTGATAGGCACTCTTAGCCTCAAACCAGCACACTCCAGTTGACACAGCTGAACAGAACATCTATAATGTTTCATTGTAACACTGCTAGAAACATGCAGAACAGATACAATTTGGGTACCTGCAAGTATTGCTGGCAATCTGCCTGCAGCTGATCCACTCCTGCAACTCTTTCAGAGTCCTTCTTTTCTTCTCTTTTTTCTCCAGTCCTGCTCTCTGAAAATCTGCACAAAAATACACACAGTGGGTCACACAAGCAGCCCTAGCAGGAGATGCTGCCTTTTAACTTGATGGAAGAACCAGGTGTGTGGCACTTAAATATCCAAAGTAAATATCCACATTATGATGCTGGCCAACAGAATTCCATCAGACCCAAGTAGCACAGACTGGCAACACAATACCTAATGACAATATCATTAATTTATCTCAAGTCTCCAGGCTGAGGCTATACCAGACTGCTTGCTGATTCAGAAGGGACACCACCAGTTTTTCTGTTGTCAGAGTTCTACTATGGCTCAAGACTTAAAATCAAGAATTTTACTCTAAAGGTTCAAATTCCAAGCTCAGTTGTTATCTGCTTCTGCTGGAACATCTTTCCTGGCTTATTATACAGAGCTCACTCTTCCCTTCATCTAAATGATACCTACTACATGTGAAAGTAGACCATTTAAATATACACAATGTGTATATTTACTTTAAAGTTTAAGTGATGTCTTTTTCAGGCTATAAAATATTCAGTATACACATGGACAAATGACTAAGTAAAATTACAGATAAAAACACTTTGTTAGCACTGGATCTTTTATATCTTCCATGTATTTTCCTAGGAATATTTCAGAAACAAACAGTCAATTTCTACGAATAATATGGACATAATTTCAGTAGCTGCAACATTTTGCCAACTCACACTTTCACGTTCATAATCCATAATGAAACCAGTAGCTTCCAGCTTATGGAAGCAGCAAATATCACAGATGGCCCTGCACACATTGCCAGCAAAAGAACTCAAATCAAATCGAGAAAGACAAAATGAAATTAAAAACACCCCACAGTGCTGTGCCCCCATTTGGAGGCCCTGCCATCATTTCAGAAACACAAAGGGCTTTAGAGGTCCAGCAGCACTTGCTGCCCATAACCAGGCTCCAAAGAATGCTGATAAGACACATGCTTTATAAGCTACTCTCTACGTTACAGGTTGCAAAGTAACTTTGCCTTCAGAAGTCCAGAGGATTCATGAAAGTTCCTGAAGGAATTTACTTACTGGGTATACTTCTTTAAAGCTTTCTGTAGTTTCTTCACCTGGTGCTTGTAAAATTTTAATTCCTGTGCAGTTGGCCTACTAGAAAGAAAAAGTACCATGTTATATGTCTTGCATTGGAAGGTATCTATAAAATTCGTTCAAGCAAAAAAGTAAGAAAGCTTTGCCAGTGCCAAAACATCCTTCTGGAAATGAAATTCTGCTACATTTCTACATGACAACAGCAATAAACAGCAAACTAACCATTAGCAGCTGTTATTAACAGTGTAGGGAGAAGACTGTGGCTGTTGCTGCCACATCTCATTTCTTTGGTCACAGATTTCACACTTCACTTTTACAATTGCTGGTGCTTTGTAAAGCAAAGTCTACTGAAATGGCCTTACAAAGGATGATACTTATCCTTTCTCACCTTATTTCCAAATCTTTCTTGAGATTTATATTTTCAAGCAAAAGCTGTTCCTTCTTGGCTTTTGTTTCAATAAGCTGCTTCTGGAAAGACTGCAACATAGACTGGGTTATTTCTTTTATTGCACTCATTTCACAATGAACAAGCTTCAACACTTTAAAGTATGTACATGTTAAGAAAGGTTCCCAATTGTCTGGACAGCAAAACAGCATGGATGAGGAATCACAGGACTGAGACCTGGTGCATTATACCCCAGGTGGAGCACTGTGACTAAGGAGGTCTATACAATCCTCAGCAGACTCCCAACATTCTGCTGAATCTTACAGGGAATTCTTCCCACAGAGGTTACAAGTTCAGAAGACATGACAAGACCAAGGAACAGAAATCAAACACATTTATGTTTCTATGTGGCTCTTGAAGGGTTTACCATTGAGAGATCTGCACTGACTTATTCTTGGCAGTTCCATACCGTGAGCAGTGCTTTGTAATTAGGAGTAGCATCTAGATTTAAGAACTCTTCCTTGTTTTTTACTTCTCTCTGCACCTCATCTTCATCTTTTTTGTATTTCCTATTGGGAAAAATAAATTGACTCAGCTTACTGCAGTTCCATTAGCTCAAAAATTTAAGTTGGTTTAGTTAGCAGTTATGTATGATAATAATGTTTCCATAAACTATATAAAGTAAATAGAATAGAAATTCTGCCCTAGGATCCATGCTCTAATTTCTGGGAAAGCTGTTTCATATGCTAATGAAGTGCACTTATCCACAAGAGAAACTCCTGTACAGGCAAATCCCATTTCAGTTTTCTTAATAGTTATCTCAAGCCATAGGAATGTCTCAGGTATCTGTTGCTTTGTGCCATGCAGGCACTGGGATAGAGCTGAAAACCTTTAGTTTTGGGAGATCAATCAGCTGAGCACAGCTAATGCAGTAATTCTGCCTGTGAACCATGGCAAAAGAGACAGGGAAAGAAAAAAAAGAAAGAAAGACTTATAGTTCAAGTATCTGAATATCCCAAACCTCCTAACTGTCCTGGTCTCTTGACTGAGAAGCTGCTTGGCCTGACTGCCAGTTATTCTCTGGAAATATCCAAATTTCCATGACCATTATAATCCTTTGCTGTTTCTTACATGCTAGTGATACCTGGAGCATAGAATATTTACCACTATAGGAACACTTAAGAACAGTAAGGGCTAAGAAAATTTTGAACAGTAGAACCACAAGGCATCAATGAGACCTACCTCAGCTCCTTTTTAATCTGACTAATTTGAGATTCATAATAATCAATTAGACAAAGGTACCTGAAGAAAGGAAAAATGTTAATTTTGAATTTCTGATATTCTCACAAAACTCACTATGACCAACCCAGAGAAACAGGTCAGCTTACACAGCTACACTTTGGAAATGGCTGCTCCAAACAGTGGAGCTCCTCTCACACCAGACAAACATAGTCACACTTTGCCAAAATGGAAAGGTAGACACATTGAATCTGTACTAGTTTAGAAGTAGCAAAATATTTAAGAGGAGAAAAAAGTTAAATTTGCCCACCAGCCTCCTCATCTTATGCCTGTGGCTACCCAGCAAGATTAACAAAGAGGCACAGTCAAAATAAAGTGTGTTGAGCACTCTGAGATTGTCTGGTTTGGAGGGACAGATGAGAGAGGACAGGGAACCAAATTCAGTAATCCTTCCTCTCATACAGTGAGGGCTCAAGGAAATAGCTGAGCACACACAATTCCTCTTAAAAGCTTCCCAGGTAAACATTGCTGGCCAGGCCTAGAAGGCCAAGTGATATCAGCACAATAAAGCAATGGCTACCTGAGGCCTAGGAATTGGCAAATGTCTGCTTGTAGCAGAGCTATGGAAATCCTACTAGCAAGAGACACAACCTTGTGATACTTTGGGAACTTAGCTGAAAGTACTTGGAAGCTCACAACAAGCCTGCAGTCAGCAGTTGCAAACATCACTCCCCAAAACAGGAAAGGCTCTTTTTCGGGGGGCTAAGGATAGTGTTTGTTGGGGGGGTTTGTTTATTTTTAACTTACATTTTTAAATGTTAGAATCCCAGGATGAGATCATCCTAGCCAACACTGCAGCTAGAGAGCAGAGTGAATTATTCCCTTCCCTTTGCTGACATCTAGTGTGAGCAATGGATGGCAGTTTTTTTAATTTCTGCCATGGATTTAGATGGCTTACAATTTCACAAAAGAAAAGTATCACTGCACTGAGGTACCCTCACAAGAATTCATTTTTCATCTTTCACTCCTAAAGTCTCCAGGTTACTTTTTTTTCACATATAAATATCAAGAAGCATTACTTTAAAATCTGTTTCTTCATTTAATGCTACAGGTGGTTCAGCAGCAGAAGAGAACTGCTTACCGCTGATCCAGGAGAGACTTGGGGGCTCTTTTGCAAAACTGACAGAACATTTTGTTTTGAGTGGAAAGTCGCTGCTGCTCCTCCCTCCCAACTCTGCTCAGTGCCTTCTGCAAGTGGGCAATAATCTCCTCCTGTTCTTGCAGCCTTTCCTGCTGCTGTTGGTATCTTTCCTGTGAACAGGCAATGGGAGTGTTATTGAATTGTTCTGACCCACAAGGTGACTGTGTACAAGCCCAGATACAATCCCAAGGAAGATGAGCACTTGGGTTTTAGCCATGCTGAAGAGACAGTGGAAGAGGGATACAGATATTTTTCTAAGTTGTTTCTAGAAAGTTCTGCATAGTTTGAAGCTATAAACAGTGTACTAACCCTATGACCCAAGACTCATGTTTATTTACAGCAATGTAAATATTTTGAGACCTTTCATAAGTCAAAAGTTTGAATCCTCAGGCAGCACTATCTGAATTACCTGTGAAGCCTGTTGCTCTTTTTGAAGTTCCCTGACTTTGTTCTGTTGCTGGCATGCTTTAGCTATTGTTTCATCTTCCAGCTGACAAATTTTGGCCTTAATGTTTTTCACCACATTTTCCAAATCATTAGCCCGTTGCTCTTGCTGAGATGCCCGACCTTGTTCCAGTCGTACCACATTTCTGAAAAAATAAATAAATCCTTGATTTTAAATTAAACTCATTTCACTATAGACAGTGCAGGAAGCACATGCCTGACATTATTGTGATGACCTTTGATAACATCCTGTGGCAGCAGGCATGGGAAATACACTGATATGAGAAGAAGCAGCGGATGAAATAATGGAAGAGCTTGAAAGGAACTGGGACAACATTACTGCATATTAAATAATCAGCTCAGGAAAAAGGTCTTAGACCTCCGGTGAGATAAGATCTCCACCAGGCTGGAGATGCACACTGATAATACTTTTACTCTGCAGGTAAATTCCTTCCACTGCATCTTACCTAAGACATTGATTTGCCTCCATAAGTCCCTGCATCACCTTCTGCTGTCGCTCAGTGTCTTCCACCAGCGTTTTTAATGCATGCCTTATTTCTTGAGAAGACTGACAGTCTAGGACAATCATATCTGGAGATACAAAACATAACCAAAGTCACAGTGAACAGGTTTTAACAGCCAAAGAAGATTGCCTGTCTGCTGCCACTTCGAAGTGACAGCTTTGGAGATGCCTTGTGAACTTAGGGTTACTATTTCCAAATAGGGGCAAAATTACATCTCCTTACCTGATGTATCTCTGCACCTTTGGGGAGCAGCAAGACTCACAGGTTTCAATCCATGACGCATTAACACCTTGTTTAGGCTTTCCCACTCTGCCTTCTCCTGCTTCATTGGGAGAAAGGGAAAAAGAGGCAGAAACCTGAGTTTTTCACATCAGCTGTGCAGCAGAAAGTACCAAATGCCCACAAATTAAAGCAAACCAATCCCAAACCAACAAGAAGCCACTACAGGAGGGCTTGCGACCAGCGCCAATATTATCTGCAAAGCACATTGGGGAAAAGCGTACTTAACACACAGCGCGATCAGTTTTCCTGATCCCTATTTGAAAGCAAAATACGCGCAATGAGTTAAATTCGCCTCTTTAGGAAACCCAAACTACCGGCCCTCGGGTCCCTCCAACGTATCCGCGGCGCAGCGGCCCCGCCGCGAGCGGAGCCCTCAGGGAGGCGGCGGCGGCTCTGGGAGTTCATGAACTGTCCCCTCCCGGTTTTGTCCCGCTCCAAGCACCCAGCAGTGACACCCGGGGCCAGCGGAGTACCTCAGTCATGGCGAGGGCCGCAGGGTAGGAGAGGGGCCGCTCCTCAGGCCGCGGAGCCGCTCGGGCGGGAGCGGAGCGGCGGGAGCGGGGGGGCGGGGGCGGCGCTGCGCGGGCGCCGCCATTTTGCGGCGCGGGAGGCGAGGGGAGGAGACCGGGCGGAGGTAGGAGCGGGGGCACGGCGGGAGCTGCGGTGGGGCGCGGGGCTATGAAAACAAAAAATAAAGACAGGAGAAAATAGGAAAAAAGCGCGTTGCTGGCGGTGATGATGGGGGCAGATCTGTCGTTCTCGGGGTTCATGCGCTTCTCGGTACGACGCCCCGCGATGAGCGCTGCCGGGATTAGGTGGATGGTCTGGGAGCCGTAATCCCAGCCTAGCTTTCTGAACGAGCCCTTCCGTGTAAAGGAGTAACTATGGCCTTGGGCTGCAGCGTTGGTCAGTGAATAGAGGCGGTGGGTGCAGCACTGATGTGTGTCCCCGGTTCGGAGCAGCGGGGGCCGGAGACGCCGTGCCCGCTCCCTCCTGGGGCATCTCACGGCTTTCCCTTGGGACACGGTGGGATGGGCTGGCCTTGAGCTAACACCCCTGGCCTAGAGTCTGCCTTCAGGTTTGGTGTAAAATAAATGTGTATGGCTTCATTGTCATGATTTGCGGGAAAAAAAAATAATAAATTGTGTGTTCTGGGATGCTTCCTAACGCTTTCAGCATTGATCCTAAATGATGCCTAAAATCCACGCCGCAGGACTGCGGCCTGCCCGGGCTGATGAAGGCTCTGGGCTGTGTGGGACACCCCTTCTGACATCCCCTGCGTGCCCGAGGCCGCTCCTTGTGCTGATCCCTGCCCGGGACACGCGCGGGTCTGTGCCGGGCCGGCTCCTTGGAACAGGAGGGAAATATTCCCTGCCTGACTCTCACCCTGTGCCCGGGGATGCGGCCTTGGCAGGAACCAGAAACTTCAGGAACGGCCAAAACAATCTCCTCGGCATCTATTAGCACGTGTTATTATCTGTTTGTTTATTGATAGGCACAGACAAGGCAGATGATGATGAAATTAATGAGTGAAAGTAACACATTAAAAACCAGTGGTTGTAAAACACCGTCGTGGTCTAAAATCCTCTTAAGTAAGTTAGTTACTTGTGGCTCACATAGATTTTGTGACTGAATTGCCAGGTCAAATTTACTAATGCACTTGTTGAAAGTGGTTTAGAAAAGGGAGGAGGTGAAGTTACTGCCTGTGCTATTTCCCAGTCCCAAATTCATTAGAGTGTGGGACTGGGATGGGCAGCTCTGGATTGGGTTCCTGCTTTGGTCAAGTTCTTCATTTGTAAGCTTTGTCTCACAAATCAGCCAGCCCATTTTTCCATCTAGTAACTGAGAAAAAGTTATGAGGAGCTAGTAAAGTTAGGACAATCTGTACTTACTTGCTTTTGTAAAATATAATATTTTTTTTAAAATACACTTGCCTTTCTGTCTTAGAGAAAGATGGTTGTGTTTTAAGTGTTTTTATTTCATCACATACAACAGCACTGCATGTTAGTTAATGATGCTTTTTAAAATGTCCTTTATCTTAGCTGGAGAAAAATGATGAAACTTTAGACCTCAGCACTTCTCTACTACTATTCTGCTTTTCTATTTTTTCTTGCTGCTAATTGGATTAAAAGCTCTTTTGGCTTCTATGGCATCTGGTGAGGAGATTACTGTCTGTGACGATGAAATAAGGTAAAAAATCAGAACTGTGATATGAACAGATTTGGAAAGATATCCACAGTTCCAGTGGTCACTTATGACTGTATCTAAACTTTAAAAAATACTTAAATAAAAGGATATCTTGCCAGATCCCTTCCCCTGTGTCTGTGTGTGCAGAGTTGCGTATCCCAATGATGTAGGTAGTGTTTGAGATTACAGACAAATCTGTTAACACAGGAAATAGCTAAACTGGTTATACTATTTTTTCAAGTCTTAAAAGCTGAAAGACCTTTTTTGAGACCAATCAAATAATGTATTTTAATGCCTACCAAGAAATAGCAGAATTGTCCAGGAGTATCTTTAAACTAAATATAATTTTCTTACCTACTATCACCTGAAATGGGAGTTTCAGAGGTTAGATGGGTAGCTGTGTCTTTTTACTGTTTGTCAAAGTGAGTCTGTTTAACTGTGTATATTTTGTGATGTTTTGTCATATCTGAATGTCTGACAAACGTGAAAATATAAGCAGTTCTATAAGCTTATTCTTTCAAGTCTCATTTTTTATTTGCAAAAAATGACTTGCCCAGAAGCAGTAAAGCTTTGAACTGCAGACATTGGGACTTGAACTTTCAACGACAATTAATTTACTTTGTTGGTTTCTCCTTAGGTCTCGGTAC
Source organism: Trochalopteron elliotii (assembly GCA_024734555.1). Lineage (NCBI taxonomy): Eukaryota > Metazoa > Chordata > Aves > Passeriformes > Leiothrichidae > Trochalopteron > Trochalopteron elliotii. The sequence continues at coordinate 576,535 of JANPWX010000011.1, forward strand.
AGCCACCTAGAGAAGATGACAGATTTGGTGGCTGTTTGGGAAGTAGCTTTAAGTGATGGTGTTCATAAGATTGAATTTGAACATGGGACCACGTCAGGAAAGCGTGTTGTCTATGTTGATGGAAAGGTGAAAATGCTACGTGCTCAAAATTCACTGTAATAAAGATTAGATAAGTGCATGTCCATGCAACACACATCACAACAAACAAAAGACTAATAAATGCGAGTGAGGTACATTCAGTGAATTACCTAATTTAATAAACTGCATCATTCTTTTTTTCAGTTCCATTTAAGGTGTGAGTATTTATGAGGTGCTTTGCTGTCCTTGGGCAGAGGCACTCTGTCCTTACAAAGCACCATGTATGCATTCATTCACAAATAATAGTTCAGTACTGAGCTGTCTCCTGAGTTCCAGTTCAATTTTTTAATATCAAAACATGCACTCAGGTTTTTCAATTAATACCCACTGTCTTTGTTTTTTCTACAGGAAGAAATAAGAAGAGAATGGATGTTTAAATTAGTGGGTAAAGAAACATTCACTGTTGGAGCTACTAAAACTAAAGCTGCTATTAACATTGATGCAGTCAGTGGCTTTGCATATGAATATACTTTGGAGATCAATGGAAAGAGTCTCAAGCAGTATATAGAGAACAGGTTAAAAACAACAAATACTTGGATACTGAACTTGGGAGGTACAGACTACAGAATTGTTCTAGGTAAGTGAACATTGAGTGACTACATATTGCTGCCTTTGAATAAACTTGTGTGCATTTAAAAACTGGTAATTAAGAGAAAGCACAGTTCACTGGGTAGCTCTGATGCAGTATAAAATCCTGGGGGATGTGGAAGTTTGGAATGAGATGCCAAAAACAGTCTAAAAAATAATGGTCTTGTTATACATGTGTGAGCCTACAGCAGTGTGGTCTAGATTTGGGGGAAAAAGAAAAAAAAAGTTGGGAAGCATTACTCCTGCTGCATTCATAGAGCTGCCCTAGCAAGGCAGTTCTCCAGCTGAAGCCTGTTACAGAAGTTTTACCTGCATTGTGATCAAACCTCATGTGTGTCTAAGTTTGTTCAGCATGTAAGCAGGCTTTCCTACCAAAAATCATCAGCCATGGTCAAGAAGTCTTTATCTGAAGTGCAGCAATGTTATTCCACATTTTTGATAGATTGATGAGCATCCTTTTTTCTGCATCACTTCTTATCTACAAACTTAAACTAAAACCTTCCAATGATGTTCTTTCACTTTCCTAATAGCAAGGCAATACATTGCTTCTCTTCTGCCCCCCCTTTCCCAGTTACATTACAAGCAGGTGGGAGGAAAGGATCCCTTGAGGAATTTGTCCATGGCATCTAGTGGAAAAACTTCCACTTGGGCATTGCTGTATGGTTAGAGCTGGAGACAAGAGATCTCAGATTATGATTTCTTCTTAAACCTCAGGACAGAATGAACTGCCCTAAGATGAACTGCCCTAAATGAAGAAAGACAGTTTTAGTGCCAGAAACAGATAAGTCTCCTCACAGAATTTTAATCTCCCTATGCTTACTGGAAAGGCAAGCAGGGTTCAGCTCTCTGCTGATGTTGTGTGAATGACAGTGTCAGTAAAGGGATTCTAGAGCAAAGGAATTTAAGGAGGATGTGCTGGGAGAAGTAAAAGAATATTCTGTTTCAAATGCAAAAAAAAAAAAAAATCTAAGATTGATATTTAAAGTGGTACTTGATGCTTTCAAAATGTTAAGAATACAAACAGCTTGATGGATGTTAAATAATGCTGCTTTTGAATTAAATTGATCTGGAAAAAGTTAGAGCATTATTGAATAAGCAGCAATCAAATAATTAACAGAAATTACTTCACTTTTCTGTCTTTTAATTTTTTCAGTTTAACACTGTCAGAGTACCTCTGGCACTATTCAGAACAACACAGTGTTAATAGCCAGGACTAGGGAGGGGTAAAAATGTATCTTGAAAGCAAAAGTTGATGACAGGTCCTCTCCTTCTCTAGTGTGAGATCAAGCCCTAGAGCTCAGGTACTATGGCTACTTAGGAACTTCTTTTGGGAATTGAAAGTAAAATTCAACAGTAGATTTTTAAAATCCCTCGATCCTTGTTTGTAGGAAGGAAAAAAAACCCTTGTTCTTTCTACCTTGTTCTCTTTTTCCTTCACAGAAAAGGACACTATGGACGTGTGGTGCAACGGCCAAAAGATGGAAACAGCGGTATGTGATCCTTTCCAAAGGCTCTTCCCAGGCTGTGGATATGTAACCAAAGCTTGGCAGAATAAGCCCCACAGGGGCACATTATCTCCCTCCACCAAAGAGGCTGAGGCAGCTGGGACACTCCTGGTCTGTTCCAAATGACCTTCACTGAACTTTATAATGGGCAGTATTTCAGTTCAGATGTCAAACATCTGCTTGTTTAAGGATAAATGATGCTTTTCTTTTACCCTTTTCAGACAAAAAAAAAGAAATTTGAGTCAGTTGTGCAGGTTTTTAAGGTAGAAAACTTTCTGGGGATTGGGAAGGACTCTAGTTTGATGCAGAGTGTAGAGCTACTGCATCCAAACCCGCTTGTCATAATTGACATGTAGTCTGTGTGTACTCATGCTTTTTTCCATCTAGAGATGTTCCTAATACTTAGGGCTGAAGAGCCTCATTGGAACCAGTCAAATCTTTTATCTTGATCACATCTGCATTAATTTTTACAGCAGGCTGACAGCCAGGTGGTATAATCTGTTTGGGGTCTTTCTGCTTATTATGCCTCTCAATATGCACACCAGATAGGCTTCCCCATCCTTGAAGGGTGTGCTTTCTCGCCAGAGGGTGTCAAAGTTGTTCCTGCTGTCACAAGGAAGCCCCTGGATGAGTACAAATTCAAAAATCAACAGGTCTGCTATACCTGAGAGTAGGATGAAAAGATTCACCAAATTTTTGCTTAGTAATCAGTGGAAGAAACCTCCGCTCTCAGTAAATCAGGACTCCTGCTCCTGATGGCTCAGCCTTTTCTATAATGTACTGAAAACACTCAGAGGTGTCCTTGCAAGCTGTGAGTGCAGGTTTAGTACCAAACTGTGCTCCCATTAGAGCAGCACATGGATTGTTCTGCTGTCACAAACATCATGACAAAAACACAGCCATGCCTGGCAAAATCTATAACAGGAAATTACAGGACTGCAGCAGGAGATACACAGCTGTTGTACTCAATTCAGGGATGTGCTGTGGAAGGCATCCTAAATACTTCACCTTTCACTGCCACTTGAGCATAGATTTGTGTGGCACCTACAGGTTGTGCAGCACAACTTGGCAAGATGCTACCTTTTCTGGTTTTGTTTACTGATGTGAATCAATAATATTGATTCACAAACTCCAACTTTACCATTTCTGGTTGTGTGCAATTTTCATTGTCATCTGATACCCACAAATCTTTAACTGGGCACCTTGACAGAGCCCTGCCTGAGATTCAGCAGCATTGTTCAGCTTTCAGGCAGTATTTGTCACAGGTACCTAAAGCTGCTCCAACTGTAGGAACTGCAAGTGATCCTGACATTTATGCACTCAAGCTTTTAATTTATTAAAATATCACGTGTCTGTTTTTATTCTTGTCTCCTTTCTCCCAGGGTGAATTTGTGGAAGATGGGACTGAAACTCACTTCACTGTTGCTGATCACAGCTGTTGCATTAAGGCTGTCAGTAGTGGCAAACGAAAGGAAGGAATTATTCATACCCTTATCGTGGACAACAGAGAAATCCCAGAGGCTGTGGAATAGCCTCTGGTTAACTGATTATGGTAGGACTAAAATCAGGAATTTTCAATTACTGTGGTAATTATTTTAATATGTACTACTTGGTACATCTAGTTTGTGCTGGGTTTATTTTCTAGTTTCTGTACACGAGATTATTCTTTTTGAGGACCAGATGAAAATAATCATGTACAACCTCTTACATTACCATTTTTTTAAAAAAGATGTATATATATATATAGAATATATAGCATATCACTACATGTGGAGAACACTGATGAAATTGAAATTGTGCATCAGGAAAAAACCGTGCTATAATAAAATGAAAAATAAATATTCAGTAACACTGAATCTTTAACTGCAGGTGTGTGTGGAGGGAAGAGAAAGCCTGTACTAGGCACAGGAGTAAGATGTTAAAAGCTTTCTCTACAGCTATTTTATCTATTAAGTTGACTACAGACCTGTTCACGTGCAGTTAAGGGCAGTTATACAGTTAATAAAAAGGTTAATAATGAAATACATAGTTACCAATACTTGTGTTACAGTATTAAATTAATACTGAGTTATGAAAGCAGTTCTCTATTCCCACTTAGGAGCAAGATGTTACATTGTGCCAAAAATAACATTCCTTTAGGTGTTCTGAAAACAGATGCTGTAGTTCAGAAACTGTTTACTGAGTTTTTTCAAAAAAGAAAATAGAAGAAAAAAAAATCCTGCCATGAAACCCCATTAAAATGATAGCCCTTGAAGCATGTGAACATAAGAACTTACCTTTGTTCAGTGCTAACAAATCTTAAATCTACAATTATGTGTTTTCATGGCAATAATGTGTGAATCAAGAAATATGAGGAAAAGGTGGACAGAAATGGAAAACAATTGGTTACTTTAATGGAATAGTTAAAATAGGAGTAGACTAATTCTGTTTTCAGAATTGCAGCATAATTTCTAAGGGCAACCTTTGTGTTAGAGACTCACACTACAAAACTACCCTTTGCAACTGCAAGCATAGTTAATCTTAAAAGTAATTTTTAAAAAACCCAAAATATGAATATATTCATCTAAAAGTTTCTTTCATAATAGTTAAAAAAATCTTCCACTTTTAACCACAGAATTCAGAATTAAACTTTTGTAACTTAATTTCTTTTATACTCGAGTGGTTCCTAGCACTATGACTACTAGCTCAGGAGCTGCAGGTGCAGTACAAGCATCTTGGGAATCCATTAGCAAATTATTTTGAACAGTTTTATTAAATGCTAATTTCATCTGTGTTTTAGAGATCAGACTGCTCCCCATCAGCAGGCTTTACTAGAGGAAGTGTTCACGTACCCAAGTGCTGGACTGAATTCCCTTTTACACTGGAATTACTGTAACAGCTCTTGGGCTTTTCCCTGTATTTGCTTCAGGTCACTGCAGAAGCAATGTGGGTATACCTGGCTACAAAGCTGACAATGTAATCTTTAAAAGATGTTGGTAAAGGTAGATTAATTGAAAAATAATTTCAAGCTGTAGCTTGAACCAGTTCTCTACTATTTTGTAGCCTTTCAAAGATTGAATGTTGCTGAGAAATCTGAAGCCCGTGTATAGTACAAATCACATTCTTAAAACTAGAAAAATACAAGTTAACACATAGTAATATTCATACTTTTTATTTTGAATATATGTATCTACAATGCTTGAAGTAACTAATAAAAACTGTACAGCAACCACTGTCAGAAATAATGAAGTATTGCCTCTTGTTTGTCATAACCGTATATAACAGCATGTCCCTAAGCAGAAAACAGCTCTCATTTCTTACATTCTCCTTTCTTAAGTCAAAGGAAAACTTAAGAATCAAAAGGCACAACCAGGATTTCTTGTGTTTCCCTGACATATGTAATATCTCAGATTAAGAAAAGGCAGTGGAAGAATGACAGTCTACACACAAACATCAGCTTGTTAGAGTCACAAGCTGAGATCACTTTAAGTAATAAAGTAAATGACCAGGTATGTTAAATGTTAATGTTAAACGTTGTGTATTTTGGGATGCTTTCCCTTCTGCTTCCATTCACAGGTAATTTTGTCCTAATCTCCTTAAGGTATTAACTTACTCTTTTGTTCACGAATATTTCAGAGTACTTTTCAGGAAGCACTCTGACCATAGCACACTACTAAGCAGAGCATTCTCTTAAATCTAAGCACTAGATTTTGTTCTCAGAGGGTCTTCATCAGAGCCACTTTTGCCCACTGAGGATCCTGCTTGTTTCCTCCAGCAGCTACATACCTCTCAGTCACTGGAGAACAAGTCAGCAAATACCGTGGAAGGGCTGCAAACCCATTGAAAATGACAAAGGTCTCAGGGTACTGCAAACTATTTACTAAACTGTCATGTAATGGAAAGGTATTCCCCTCCAGTGCTGGTGGCATAATATAAGATGGGCAGCCTATAGTGTACAAGCCAGTTATTACATCAGCCTCAAAAATGTACATTTTAGAATCCATTTCCCAAGTAGCTTTATCCTTGGTCAGGTGCCTCAGGTTGCTTGTAAAGTAGATGCCAGCTCCATATTTTTGTTCTGGAAAGAGAAAGTTTCAGAAGACAAAGCATTTAGCAGTTGGTTCTTTCAGGACTGTAGTTCCAAGAGACTCCTGCTTGATTCAGGGTTACAGGTGATGTGACTGCTCAATGTGTGCCATCCTTTTGGAAGTTAATTTGCATGGAATGGCTCTGGTGCTTGCTCAGACCTCCCACTGAAACCACAAGCAATGACAGCTGATGGCTGTCAATTAACTGCTACTCCAGTGATAACTGTTCAGATTTATCTGTTAATCCAGTGATTGAATCATCAAGGTCTAAAGGATTTATATAAAATAAATATATGACTCACACTTCAGTCATCATGTTCGAGGGACTCTGATCAAACAACAAAGGCAGCAAGATCTTAATAATGCAAACTACAAAAAAAAGCTTTGAGATTTCTATGAAAAATGTCACAGGAAGTTCCTGTTACAGTAACAAATGGAAAAGTGCAAAGAAATTAGACCATCATCTTGTTGCTTTTAAAGTGTGGAAATGTGCCATGGACATTGCACAGACAAAGAAAGGCAAATCTGCACTTTTTGAACAGTTTATTGCTTGAAATTCTGCAGTTGACATGCAAAATATCACATGCTTCATCTACTGCAGGATGAAGCACTAAATGCTTGTTCTTTCCCTTTCTGGAAGCATCTGTCTACTACACTGTCTGCTACAATATTTCATGGATTCACAACTTCCCTCCAAGTGTACTTTGACCCTGAATGGCAGCCCAAGCAATGAGATTATCTGCTGTCTCTGACCACACCTGATCTGAGCAGGGGCCTGGGCCAGATGACCCTCAGAGCCCCTTCCAGCCTCAGTGTCCTGTGATGCCCTTGAACATGCTTTAGAGCACCAAGCTGCTGAATGCATGAAGGACACTGGCTTTCTTCACAGTGATGCAACAAAATAAAACTTGGACATGGAATCATGTGCATACTAATAATTCTGTACAGTGTTTGGGCTAGGCTTGAATTCAGGCTTATCTTCCTAGAGCCTTGTTGGTTCTAAAGTATCAGGAAGGGAAACTTACTGTATATAATAAAGTAAGCTCATACAAATCTAAATACAAGTAAGAAACAGTTCTTGTTTAGGAATGCTGTTTTTTCTAATTTTAACCTGAGTTTAGTAGTCAGTCACTGTTCATTTTGATTAAAGATGCCAAAGGAAGTTATTACCTTTTGGTGGAGAATACATCCTGTGAAATCCAGTTTGGCAAACTGAGCAACAGAACTCGGCAGGAACATCCTGGTACAATTTGCGAATTGTTTTGGAGCTACCATCTACATTTTTTGCCATTTGTTGGAATGCAGCAGATAGAAGTGGATTATGTATCTTTTCAATCTGTAACATAAGTAACAGCATAGCATAAGCAGATAGAGGCCAATTATGAAACCCATAAGTGCTTTTATTCAGGCTATGTTCTTCAATGCAAGGACCTTTGCTTTAGCCTATATGCATTGGCCACTACTGGACAACAGCATCTGAAGTGTGCAACTGATCCAAAGGAAAGAGCCATACCACTATCCCATGCCTCCCATTTAAATCACTGGGAAAAGTTCCTGGTGTACTTCAGTACCTGAGTTGTGCTGAAGAGATTGAGTCCACCCCCTGTTCAGTAAAGCAGTGATACCCAAGTATGATTCCAGCTTTAACACATAATTAGATCAGAACTCTGGCATATTCAGGTAGTAATTTTTGGTGTAAAGCTCATTAAAAGAAAATAGACACTGAATTAGTGTCCTGGAATATTGTATTTAATATACCCTACCAATCTCATATTTCTCTAGAGTCTTATAAAGGGGCATTTGAAGCATGAAGTACGAGAACATACAGTACAATTTAAAACACTTCTCAGAATTTAATCACTTTTTGAGTGATTATTTCCATTATGTTTAAAATACTTTTCATTAGGATTAAAGACTGGATCTGTTTTAAGGATGAGGTTGATTTGATCTTAATTTTTAAAAGCAATGCATTGAAATAGTTCATCTGAATTTTTTAAGCTTACATTAAATACGTTAGTACAAATATGTGAGCTGAGATTCAGTTTTTATATGAATATCCTCTTTACCCTGAGAACACGAAGTCCAGCTCTTTCAAACTCTTTCTGTCTGTGTTTAAACTCCTGGAGGTGACAATCTACCAGTGAAATCTGGATGTAGTCAGCGGTACTTGTCTTGTGGAAGTCTCCTTCTAAAAGCTGTCCTGCTTCTAGTTGGCCTGGATATGAATAAGGGAGTAAAATTTTCATATATCATAATGTCTGAAGCAAAGGCAAGGGAGGCAGACCTACTACTTTAGTTGGTGGTTTAGTTAAGAACAAAGAATATTAAATATTCTCTGAAGTAATGTCAGAGGCTGATATTGAGAGGGACTAGTATATATATATATAAATGTATATAGGTGTATTCTATTTTTTTGCATTTATTATAAAGAAACCAGGGAGAGAAGAAACCAAAGAAAAGCAAATTCTGTTCTCCACTACACCTCTCCACAGCTGAGCTTTTATATAAAGGTATCTATATTGAATGACTATACAAACATGAATTAAAATTGATCACTCAGTAGCTTTCTCTAATGCCACGCATTGTATCAATTGTTCACAACAGCCAAGGACTCTGCAGAACAAGTCCATTGCTGAGCTGTACAACAGTGGTCCAGCTGTAGCCAGCAAGAGCTCAGCAAAGGTGTGTGTTAATTAAGTGCAAATTTTGTATATCTCTACTGGCCAGGCTTTAAGGTGAAGGTATCTTGGAGGGAGCTCCACTACAGCTGGATATACATCATGGCCAGCCCCTGTATAAACTGTGCCCTACTGGGAATACTGCCAAGTGAGGAACTACAGCTAATAAATGGTCTTCCAGGGCCTCACAGGATTAAAGTACAGGGATATCAGTAATTAAAGCAATACTCAGTATGTGTGTGTGAACTGAGTGTACATCTGTCCACTCTCACAATACAGAGATGTATGTTGCTTTATACTTGACCTTGTTTAGGCACTTATATACTGAAATAGTGTTTAGGCACTATTTACTTTACATACACATTGAGTAGAGCAGTTTCTCTTGTTCAGCTATAGTCTTCTCTTGCACACGAAGCAGTAATTCTTCAGTTGCAAGCACTGTATCAATCAAAACATCAGGAGGGCCCTGAAATTTCAGTCTTGCTTTTCCATCTCCCACTTCTTCTGACACACATACACTAGAAGGCTGCTCTCGAGAGAGTTCTGCAAACTCCTCTTTACCAAGGCAAAAAATGAAGTTGTTTTCAATAAGAGCATGGTGACCTTCTTGAATCTGCATTACATTTTGGAGCCATGATTCTGCTGCTTCCAGTGCTGTGGGTGTGCTCCCTCTAAGTTCAATCACGAGTTCACTGCTTGCAGTCTCTTTTGCAGTCTGACTGGCTGACTCTGTACCTGGAAGATGTATTTTTTTTAATACAAGTGCATTGGAAGAGTGAGGAGCTTTCAAGGGCTGACACAAATTCCTACTTGTAATCCCAGCTGTACAGTGCAAGAAACACACTACTCTTCTGGTATGCTCAAAAAAGAGATTAGCTACAAGGAGATAAGGTTTCCAGGATACACACACACATATGGAGAGTTTATCTGCCTTTCACTAAACGACTTCCAACAAGTTAGGCTATGACAATGGGTTTTAACTCTTAAACGGGACTGTGCAGTTCCATTCCTATAAATATCAAAATACAAAGTGCTCACGAGTTTTTGCTTCCTCCTCTCCTCAAGACACATGTGTAAATACTAAGTTCCCTGTTTTAAAGGAATGTGATTACAGATTCTCAAATTGGGAGTACTCATTTACTGGAAATGCCCCTTCTGTTCATTACTTACTCAAAGGATCACTTCTGTTTTCCAGTTTGTATTTTGCTGAATAAAATTTTCTCTGGACAACCTTGAAAGATAAAAGTTTAGGAGCAGTTTGCAATCTCTTATCAAATATGCAATTAATGTCTTCAAAACTCTGTCAGACAAGCAGTTTACACCTCCACCCCAATTCTGAAATTGTTAACACTGGCATTTTTCAGCTTTTCCCAAAATGTTATTCCTGAAAGTATCAAACCCATTCCTGTTCTTCTGCATCTCCTAAGGTAACACAGTTTACACACTGAATGGCACCTTTACCAGCTCCTTGTGGTTGTGGCATATCTCATGCAATCATAATTCATTACTTGCAGTTTAATGCTGAGGCATCCTTACTCAGTTTTAAAATCCAGACTATTCTCTGGCCTGTCTACTTGAAATCCTTCTATTACGTTAGCTCATATAACCTGTTGATAGTGTTTTGCCTTAGGAGCTCCATACAAAAAACCAAACTTGATGGAAAATATTTCCTGAGGAAGACAGTTTGTTCCTTAGTGAGTTAATAGTAGACTCGTTCTTATACATTCACTGACAGACATGAGAATTTTAAAGTTCTCTCCCTTTTTTATCTACAGGCTGAAGACTTCTAGTTTAATGAAGAGAAAATAAGTATTTGCAAAAATTGACTATCTGTTAATGAGAGTAATAGTTTCATAAAGGGACCTGCTGCTCACAATCATTGCTGGTACAGAACAGACTATCTTCATTTTTAGTCATCTACGGAAATATTTTTACAGTTTTGTGCTTCCCTTATCGATAGTTAACAACAAATTTGTTACCTCATAGGCATCATGGTCATCTGGGCGAATGAAAAACTGCACTTCTCTGTTCTTTGTAGGATGTGCCCTGGCAAAATCTAGAACTGCTTCAATCATGGTCTCAGCCACTATGTCAACAGGCAGCATTGGTGACCAATTTACTGGAAAAGAAACTGAGGGAGATGAGCGGTCCGGAAAGTGACCCAGGCTTTTTTTCACTACATCCTTCAATTCCTGCAGGAAAAACAAAATCTTTCAGTCCTCACATCACCCAACATGAAAATCCATTGAAATCCAAAGTAAGCGACCATCACCTCACACAGTAACGCCGGATGCTGGTACTGCAATGGCGCGTGCAGTACAAATGTGGGGTGCAGCTCACGGCTTTTGGTTACTAAGAGCTCCTTAAAACGTGTTGGATGGGTAAGATGAAGCTGAAGTTCCTTCTGAAAAGTTGGACCCTCTTTTTCCAGCAGTCGTCTTGAAGATTCAGAGGAAGGCTCACCCTTTGCATTCAGGGGGTTAACAATAGCTGTATTCTGCAAGGAAAGAGTGCAAATTTCATTGCACTTCAAATTACTATTTGCAAGCTTTGCTATTATAGAGAGCAATCTTTTTAAGCACAATTCCTGTACAAAGGCCTGACTGCCACAGATCAGCTGCTTGAATTTTCCTGCTGCTTACTACTACAGCACTGTAATAGATCAAAGTGTGCACCTTGCAGTGGCAGTTCAGAAACCAACAGCATGCACAAAGCTGTTCCAGTCATCAGGAGTGTATTGAACAGAATTATTACTCTCATTATCTAAGTGACCCACATGCCTATTATCAGCAGGAGAGAACTATGGATATGGCTGTCATCCCAGCCTTAGGGTAGCAAGGACACATCACCAAACCAGTGGTGTCAGTACACCTAAGGGTACTTCAAAGCTATGATTGTTTCCAATATCCAGTGGAAAAAGCAGATTCCCATAGTAGGTGTCCTGTATTTCAAATATGGAAAATGCAAATAACTTGTTTACAGAATGCTGATAACAGCAGTAATTGTTCTAACCTTAATTGTTGAATATTATCTAAAGACACAAGAACATGTTTTCCTCACAGTCTTGAGGGCATGTGCATCTTTCAGTGCTAGAGAATTTGTTAATAAAATTCACTGCAAGGTCAACCTCGCGATCCTTTGTTCTTACACCAAAAATCGAACTTCTTTTTCAATTATGATAGTTCTTTAAAATAAAAATTGGGGGTTTTTAAGATATAATATTTCCTAAATGCTATTCCTGTGATGTACCTTGCAGTCTAAGAGCTCTGTCGAATTCCTATGATTGAGCTCACATATTTTGCATCAGATTTTCTAGCTAAAAAACTAATTTAAGTAATGCCCTATTTAAAGGTAAGCTGCACATCAGCTGTGTAAGTTATTTTCTGCTGTTTCAGTGTTTGCTAGTAATTCCAGTAATGGAGTTATGAGAACATAAATAATAGGTAAAAAAGCAAGGCAGAAAATAAGAGGATACTTCTATGGAGTGCATGATAAAATGTGAATTCCTACATAACAAGAAGATAAACTTTAACATAGTGATGTATTATTAAATCATTCCATTTTTAGCTGCTTCCTATTATAACAGCATGCATACAAAAATTAAATAAAAACATTCTAAAGTTGACAAAAAACAACTTCTTGCTACTATGATTTAATTACCATGTATAAATTCTCATCAAACTGAGAAGAAAACCATTTAGTGGACTGATACAAAATGTGTTCTGAACTCTTGGGCTCCAAATCCTGCAAAGACTTGGAGGCAACACCATGTTCCACAAATTACAGGACAGACTTACCTTCAGATTTTCAGGGTCTTGTTTTATGATGCGCAAGCGAATGTTTCCATATTTGAGGTGAGTTGGAAACTGGCTTGGTGAAGCTGACACGGTGCCTTCAAGTGGACTGGAATCACCCAAAAACTTTTCACAGGCCTTCTTTATTTCTGCAACTGTAGACTCATCAATGTTCACCAGGCGGATTTCCTTGAGACAGCTTGGTGGACTTGCCTCAACAAATTTCTTTACAGCCATTACAATCACTTGAGAACACAAATCAACTGGGAAGGCATAGATACCTGAACTCACTGCTGGGATAGCCACAGACTTTAAAGCTCTTCCTGGAGCACTAACATAAACCAGAACATTAAAAATAGCCGTGTCAAGTAGGTAACAACATATTTCTTTTTCATAAGGATTCCACTTTGGACCAACTGCATGAATAATTTCCTTACAAGGAAGCTTCCCTCCACCTGTCACTGCTATATTGCCAACTTTGACTTTTCCATGCATTTGAATATAACGATTGCTTTGCTCTTTTATTTCTGGCCCTCCAGTTTTTACAAGGGCAAGAGCAAGACCTCCTGCATGTTCAAGATTCTCATTGGCTGCATTGACCACAGCATCAACCTTGTGTCTTGTGAGATCATCCTTATAAACACAAATGTCAATGCCTGACTTTATTTTTTTCCTGTATACTTCACCAGTGCTTTTTGTTGCTTTTCTGAAGGCCAACGTACAAGCAAACTTTTTGGAAACGAGATTATTTAGACAGTTGTCTCTTCTCTTAAGGGCTTCATAGGCATCTTTACTGATGGGGATCATCAAACTGACCTCATCCATTACCATGCTTGACCCTAGGATAAAGATTATAAAATGAAATAGAAGGTATTACTATCAAAACATTTATATTTATCTAGAAGTGTGGTTTATAACTATCAATTTTATCCCAATGTCATTGCTAAACAATATTTTTTACACACTCTAATCTTTCCTCTCCCCTTTTCAGAGGTTTAGAAAACCCATGAAGGTTCGTTTAACTGTGCCACAGAGATCTTATACTGAGTTTTAATTCTGTGACTCTCATTTGGTCTGCACTTAAAGCCCACAAGCAAATTCCTTCTTTGTGTGGAACTTTATATGAACTCAGAAAGGTTTGTTAAACTACTTTTTTTAAAGGAACAGTTTTTACATTATTACTATGGCTATAGAGCCCTCTCCTGGCAGATGTCAGCAGTACTATAATGCAGCAGTTATGTTAATTAGTTTAAATCAATTTGTGTGAGTTTAATCGAACTTTCCTCCGAGGTATGCTACCTGCTCGTAAAAAGTCTGACGTTTTGCACATAAAAAATATAAATGCTGCTCATCAAAACACTCCTGAGCTCTTGCTTTTAAAAGAGAAATGCAAGCAAGTCCTGTTGAAGTAATTAATAATAATGTTGATTCATAACCGTGTCTATTTCACATTAATTATGAATTTCAGGTTGCTTTTGGCTTTCATTTCCCAGTTTGCTGGCGCTAGCTGGCAGTTTTCAACTTACAAATAAGCAGATGGCTAAATGAGAGGCTTACCTAAAGCGGACTTCCCTCTGAAGAAACCTGAAACGTAACTCTATTGTAATAAAAAGAGGAAAAAAAGGAAAAGAGAAAGTAAATGTTACAAGCAACAAAAGTACGTGGGCTGCCATCCTGCAGGAGAGGTTCGGTTGCAAATCAAACCGGCAGCTCCAGCTTTTCAAACATCTGTACGAAGTTTTCTAGTTTTTAAAATGCTGCGGGAGCTCTGTGGGTGATGTTACCCACAGCTTCCTCTGGCTCCGGTAACTCGCAGGAGCGAGAGGCCAGGAAGAGCCATTCCCGAGCGCCAGGCCAGAGGACGGGACTGTTTTGCTCCCCTCAACCCCGCCGGAGTTCCCGCCGCACCCAGAGCCCCTGAGGCAGCCGCCGCCCCGGGACCCGTGCCCCCCTAGGCCCGCTCTGTACCTGGACGGGCCCCATGAGGCGGCTCGGGGAGGATCCTCAGCGCTCGGAGCTGAAGCGGAGTGCGAGGCGGGGAACAGCGGGCGGAGCGGAGAAGGAAAGCGAAAGCGGGCGGCGGGGCGGGAAGCGAAAGCGAAAGCGAAAGCGGGCGGCGCGGGATCATGGCGGCGGCGCCACTGCTGGTGCGGCTCAGCCCCGCGCCCGCTCCCGGCGAGAAGGCGATCCTCAAGCTCCAGGCGTATTTCCAGTCGGGAAAGCGGTCAGGGGGCGGCGAGTGCAACGTGCGCGCGGGTCCCAAGCCCGACACCTACTGGGTGGACTTCTTTCAGGAGCAAGGTACGGGCCGGGCGCCGCGGATGTGAGGGGACTGGAAATGGCCGCCGAGG
Organism: Trochalopteron elliotii; assembly: GCA_024734555.1. Classification (NCBI taxonomy): domain Eukaryota; kingdom Metazoa; phylum Chordata; class Aves; order Passeriformes; family Leiothrichidae; genus Trochalopteron; species Trochalopteron elliotii. Next base: position 591,656 of record JANPWX010000011.1, read on the forward strand.
CACAGGTAGTCCCCTGGGCAAGGCGGCTCTAGGGCCGCTGGTAGCTATCACGTTTTCAGCTAACTTTATCAGCCTTACCTTCCTTATCTGTCCAAATTTAGAGGGGATCTCATTAATGATTATAAGTATCACAAAGGTGTGCCAAACTTTTCGGTGGTAGCCAGCGACAGGACACGGAGCAGAGGGCATAAAGTAAAACACGAGAAGTTTCACCTTAACATGAGGAAAAATTTCTTTATATCGAAGGTGGCAGAGCAGTGGAACAGGCTACCCGGGAAGGTCATGAAGTCTCCGTCTCTGGAGACATTCCAGGGGACCCTGCCTTGGCATTGGGATTGGGAGGGATGATCTCCAGAGGTTCCTTCTAGCTGTAACAATTCTGTGATTCTGTCATTCTGAAATTACCACAGATAGGAAGAGTGTGGAATCCCGCAAGAAACACATCTTGGAATTGGGTGCAAAATCCCTGGAGGTAGTCATCCTGCCGGGAGAAGGGGACCCGGGCAAGAGCCAGGTTCCAGCGCAGGCCTCTGCCAGCCGCAACAACATCACTGCCAGCCCTTCCCTGCCCCAGCAGGAGCAGCGGGACAACGGTGGCTATGGGGCCACAGCAAAGGAAGACCTTACCAAAAAGGTACATCAGGAAGAGCAATGTCACAACCTGCCCTGCTTGTAGTTCCATGAGTCCTTTATGTTGGACTTCAATATTTCATGGCAAAAAAATGTCAGTTACGTGATCTTAGTCAATAAAATGGGGGCCAGGAGTGACTCTGGAGTGCCGGACCAGAGGTCAATCTACACATGTTTACAGGTAGCATGTTTTCCAGCCTGACTCTGGCATGTGCCAACCACTATTCCCCAAAGCAGCACTCTGGCAGGTTTCAGGGGGTAGCATGCACCAAGGGCTGCTCCCAAAAGGTAGAAGAATTGTGTGAGATTTGGATCCTTTCCACCTACACAGACCTCTAACACTCTTTCAACATGGTTTGTACCTTGAGGCAACCCTAATTATCTCTATCCCTTACTTCAGCATTAAAAAAGTCTGCTGTGATGTGATGTGATGTAGCACCTCAAACATGATTTGAGACACTTTGAACTAAAAGTTACACAGAAAAGATCAGCTGTGTTTAGGGGCATGGGATAGAGCTACATGGTGTGGATGTGGCTCTACCGAGACACTGATACCTGGTTCAAAGGGCTTTACCCTGTTTCACATGGTAACATAGATGTTGCTTTTGAGGTAAACACCCTAACGTAGTGTTTACCTGGCATCTATACTGCAAATTTTCTTATCCTTCTGTCTGTGTAAAATAGAGAAGTGAACATGTTACTGTTTTTCAGAGTCCTGTTTTCTGCCCTAATTCTTGGGGTTATTAAAGCGTGACCTCTGGGAAAGTTTTAAAAAAAGATAATAAGTGAAAACTAGAAAGTCTAATATTAATAAGAATAATGTAATATAACTGATAGGTGATGTTAAAACGTGTTGTGTCTGTGTAACCTGACTCTAAGGGGATAGACAGATTCTTTCAGGGATCCTTGGCAGAGTAACGATGACACTAAGATGTGGTTACAATTAAAGCTTTTTTCATTTTAAAAGGGGTTTTATCATTAGTGTAGCATAGAGTTAATGATCAGAATACCACAGGATTTCTACGAGCAGAATCAGTGTAGGACAGTTTTATAAGTAGTGTAGCACTGTTTGGTAGCACAACTTAGCTTATGGTTTCTAGCCAGCTGGACCCTCTGCAGATCGTGTCAAATCTGTATTGATAGAACAATCACAATCTAGACTTGAAAACACATAAAAGCATATGGGTCATCCAGCCAGTCCTCAAAGGAAGCAGAGGGCAGTGGAGGTCATGCTGGCCACCAAGGGATCCCATGGGTTTCACTGTCCAGCCACAGTTGTGGTCTGAATTCCCAGTTAGGATTTGTAACTGGTTGGTCCTGTAGGCAGTGCCATTAAACCTGCCTGCTCTGTGATGGGGTTAACAGCACCTGGCTGGCAGGGTACCTGGGACCTTCAAGGCAGTAAGATTGGTGGCCAGAAACCTTGAGAGTGATAGGGAGGGAAAGAAAAAATCTGTTTGCTTTGTCTGCTTGGTGCACAGGACTTTTTGGGCCTGCTAATGATGGGAAAAGGGTCTAACAGTGAGCTCAGCCACAGAGGATGCCTGCCTTTAGTTATGCTAACCCTGTTGTCAAAGATTGGGAGCAGAGAGTGCTGGTCACAGTCTCAGCCTAAGTAGCAGAGTTACTGTCTTTCCTCCTGCAATGCTGGTGACATTAAGACATTTCATCTTTGCTGCTGACTTAGAAGCAGACTGTATTACTCCTCTGTTTGTACTGGTAGTGAACATGACATAGAAGAAATACTGTGTGCAAACTTGTAGAAATCTGGCACTACTGGGATGGTCAGAACTTCTAGACAAAAATACAGAAGTAGCAAGCAGAGAACCTTAGAGAAAACTAATGTTGATGTATTCTTGTCTTTTCTTTAGATATTTCTTACAGTATCTGCTACTTTGAATACCAGTATGTTCACTGAAGACCAAAGGGAGAAAATTACCATTATGTGTCCAAACCTAAAGAGAGAAGGAAACCCTGGCATGGATGGCTCTGAGAAACTGACAGGAGATTTTACAGATATTGAAAAGGCTTATCACTACTTTGAGGGTATCCTTGCAGGCAAAGACCCAAACCATGATTTTTCACATTCTGAATGTAAGAATGGTTTGAAAGATGAAAATGGCCTGAATACTGAAGAAATGGATGAGTTTACAGTTGTGACAGCTCTCTATGAGTATTTTAATCATACCCGCAAAGAAAAAATCAAAGAACTGCACAAAAGGTTTGGGGCGTGTATAAGAATTAAAGGTCATGACGAGGATAACACATTAATATACATATCTTCTGATAAAAGTCCTGCATCATTACAAGCAGCTAGTGACTTTTTTATCCAAACTTTTCAGGAAGCTACAAAAGATCTGACACAGAAAAAAGTTCCCGTAACAAACAGTCACACATTAAAAGAGACAATAATAAAATTAAATGGAAGGTTTAGAAATCTTCTTGCTAAAGAGGAAGGGAATCAGTTGCTACTCCGTGGTCCAGGGAGTGAGATTTTAGCTGCTCAGAAATTTCTAGCAGAGGAAGTTGAGAACAACCAAATTGAAAAGAATATGAAAATATCGTCTGAACTGTACGAATACAGAAATGGAATTAAAGTTGATGCTTCTGTGTTTAAATTGTTGGAAACCACATTAAGCAAAGAAATTGAAAGCATAAATAACAAATTTGGTACACTGGTAGAAATAAAAGAGACTTCATGTGGCCAGAAGGTCATAATATTTAGGCCCAAACCCAAAACTTCTGATATGTCATCACATGCTACTGAAAGTTTCATCAATGCATTTCAGAGTGCCTCTGCAATGTTAAGAGAAAAAATCATCATCACGAAACTTTTAGAAGATCAAAAGAAAACTTTAAATTCTCTACGTAATACTAAGACAATGGAAGATTTTAATGTAAAACTTAAGAAGAAGGAAGATAAGTTAATCATAAGTGGTTTACCAGACCATCTTTATGCTGCTGAAAAGTACTTGAAGGCCCTTTTTAACACTGAAGATGCAACACAAACTAAAAATAGGGCAGCACTATCCTCTGACCTCAGCTCTCAAGAAGCTACAGGAGCATCTAAGAAGTCCAGTGTTGGGCAAAAGAATAATCTTTCTTCTGAAGGACAGACTCAGGCAAAGACAGAAGAAAACGAAGAAGATGAGTGTCCAATTTGCAGGGACAGAATTAAAAATAAAGAAACATTAGAAAAGTGCAAACATGAGTTTTGCAAAACTTGCATTGCCAGAGCCATGACTTATAAACAAGCTTGTCCTGTTTGTAATACTGTCTGTGGAGTCCTGATAGGAAACCAACCAGAGGGAACAATGTCAGCTAAAACAATCAGGTTCTCTCTTCCTGGTTATCCCAAATGTGGCACTATTCAAATTGACTATGATATGAATGGTGGTATTCAAACTGTAAGTATACTTAAATATTTCTTAAAGATATTTTTCCCACAACAAAACCAATATTGAATGTAAAATTAACTATTTTGCCGTTATTTTAATGCATGTTCAGGCAAGGCATTTCTTTGTTTTGTACAATTCTGCAAGTGTTTAATTCAATATTTTTGGGTGCAATTAAGTAAATATGGTAGGAATGAAATGGTCAGATGGTCAGCCTCTGTTTCATATCTACCAGGACAGAGGTATCTGTCTTTAATTTGTACATTGGGAATAACTGAACTGAAATCTACACAGTGATATCATATAAGCAAAGTTTTGCAAGTATAATGAGCATTTCTGGGGCATTCTCTTTGCTGTGGACACCAATGGACAAAAATAAATAGTGGGCTGGCTTGGTGAGAGCTTTCCACGTGAGAAATCTCCTTGTGTTATGTGCTTGGGTTTGTGACTAGTACTGAGAATGGAGTAAATTAAAAAGTCACAGGTGCATGCCATGCATTTGAGAGAGAAAAGAGGGAAAAACAAATTTTAAAATAACAATGGATGCATGAGCGATGACAAGAAAGTGTGAATGAAATTTGTATGAAAGAAAGTATCTAAAGAGAAAAAAAACCTCAGAATCAGTTATCAGTCGTGCTATGTCCTTCTGAATGATTTATGATATTCAATTTGTTCTTGTTTTGTTTTTCTACAAAACAGAGCAGCCATCCAAACCCAGGGCAGCATTATGGACCAGTTCACCGAACAGCATATTTACCTGACAATGAGGAAGGGCGAGAAATTCTGCAGCTCCTCAGAAAGGCCTTTGATCAAAAATTGATTTTCACAGTGGGGCAGTCACGTACTACTGGTCAACAAAATGTTATCACATGGAATGATATTCACCATAAAACTGCATTGAAGGGAGGACCTACCCAGTAAGTAGTCTTTATGCAGTGTTGCTGTTACTCAGATGTGTCAGGAAGGCTGCCTTGAATATTTTCCACATTTAGAGCTTTCAGATTTTGTCACTAACAGAGTGATTGTGGAATGCCCTATGGATCCAGACATAAACCTTCCCCTTCTGGACAGTTGGAACAAGGATGACCTTAGTGTCCTGCTGCCCCTCAGGCTGCTCATTCACCAGTGAGTTTGTGAGGCACTTAGTTAGTAACTGCTTTGATTAGAACCTACAGGACAACAAGCTCTTGATGACACCTAAGGTTGGACTCCTGATCTGTGCCTCTCCTGTTACCTGCTGTTCTGCACCAGGAGGTGCTGGTCCATTATGATCCCGGTAAAGATGGCACTCAGACTTTGGCAAACATGATTTGAAATTCTCCTTAACAGAGCTAACAGCAGGAAGTGAGGTTGTAGTACAGATATGGTCATGTCCTTTTAGATGCTCGGAACCATGAGTTGTGCAGCCCTTAGTGGGTCAGAGCACAGGACACAGTGCTAGCCCTATCCATAAAAAAGTTACCCCATTTTGGCCACTCAAGCTGTGAGAGGATTCTGTGAGTAGATGACAGCCCTATCCAGTATTTATTGAGGACTTGCTGCACTTAAATGAAAGGAGCAATCACCAGTACTGAGTGTGAGCTGCCTGCAGGGGAGACAAGAGGGGGCCTTGGACCAGTCCTTCCAAGCTTGTTGCAGCCTCTAAGGGACAGGTTATGTCCTGCATGTTCTAAAAGCTTGTGTATAGATCCTCATGACTGGGCTAGTATCATTAAAAGAGCAAAAGGTATCAGTTTTACTTTATCCTCCACTATGTGCAGATTTTCTCTCTTGTTTATCACTTGTTACATACGCAGTTCTGGTGTTGTACTGCTTTAAGTTCAGAGGTGCCATTATGTTTCTGATTTGAAAGGTCACTTGGATATGCTTCAGGTCTGATTTTCTTTTTAAAAAGGTGTATATCCAAACACCCTGTAATTTTGAAGTGAGACCCCAGGCAGCTTTGAAAATCAAGTTCTTAGTGTCAATTTGGACAACAAAATGTAGCAGCTCCTTAAGTTTGTAGCTTTATGCCATCTGTATCACTTCTGTGACTTACAATATTGGTCTGTTTTCTCTCTAGGGCAGGAACTGTATAAAATTGGTAAAGAGATTTCTAAAAAGATTTTGATGACATGGTTCTGTAGAATTGTCAAGTGCTTCATTGCAGAAGTAGCCCAAACAATTCTTCTCTTCTCCTAGGTTTGGTTACCCGGATTCTTCTTATCTGCAGCGTGTTCGGTCAGAATTGAAAGCAAAAGGAATTGAATAAGGAAATCTGTCAACTCTCAACTCTTAACTGTAGTGACTGAACATAGAGCAGTTAATGTACTATTCAAGCTCTGAGGGAAGTTACTTTGTTTAACTGCCATACTTAAATCACTTGTATTTCACAGTTAGCTAAGAAAAGTAATCTTTTCTCATCAAACAATGTATGTTCTTTTCAGAAATCATTTACTTCCCTATATATGTAACCTTTACAGAATTTGGTTCTTGGGAATGTGGTATCAGTACCATTTACACTTTGTATATCTTGCTTTTCCAGCAAATCTGATCTACACTTCCCCACAACTCTCCAGTCTGATTTCCAAAACCCGTAGATCCACTACTGGCTTTTATTAGATGAGATGCTTCTCATAGCTTTGAGTTATGATGTCTGTCTGCATGGCCAGCATCATGTAACCAACCCATCTAATCAAAAATTTTTATGCAGCTATGACAGTGTTAGCTGTGATAAGGCTATGGACTTTTGCTTCTTTTCATGGTAGAAATGGCCTTAGTGATTTGGGTTTTGCACGTGAAATTAGCCATGGATCATGTACAAGTGGGTACATGGATGTTACTGTATTTTTAGCTCTGCAGAAGTGCTGAATGCTGAGAGCTGCGTTGGACCAAATGGGAAGTAACCGTGTCTGTGGCCATATCTGATAGTGGGCTCCTGGTTCTGTGCCTGCCACTGTGCTTAAACTTAAATACAACTTCTAAATCAGTTTTTCGACTGCAAAACTGTATTCTTTCAATTGCATCAATGTAGGTTTAAATTGTATCATAAAGCTATTCTGCAGTGCCTAAATAACCTGCTAATTATCTGTGTGGTGGTGTGTCACACACACAGACATCATTTTTAGTGAGTTGAACCATTTCTCTAAGTCTATTGAGCACAACTAATAAAGAAAATATAAAAATGCCATGTGTTTCTGCATCCTTCTGTACAGATTTTTTTCTCCTTTTTGCAATACATATAGCTGTATATTTTTTTTAAATCTAGGAGCTTTCCTGCAACACCATATTTTGGGGCAGTTTGGACTCCATGCCACCCCCCTTTTTAAAAATGTTGTGTTATTTTTTTTTAATTTTAAGATTCCCACATTGTGAATAGGCAGTACAACTTTGCCACCTTGACTTTCAGGTTTAGTAATAATGGGCACTGTTAGGTTTCCATGTGGGTTAAGATGTCTTTCCAGCCCAGGTTTTGTGTTACTGTAGTTGTTTTAATATTTTACATTATTCCATGTCCCCCCCTCCCTTTTCCATGCAGCAAAATACCAACACTCCAGTTGTTTCTAAGTGACTGAGCTTTTCTGCACGTGGAAACAAGCTGTCATTGTGCTTCAACCCCAACCAGCAGCCACGTACCACACAGCCACTCACTCATCCCCCAACCCCTGTGGGCAGAGAATTGGAAAAGTAAGCCTTGTGCATTCAAATAACAACAGTTTATAAATTAAAACAAAATGAAATATGCTATTACTAATAATTGTGATGAGAAAGAGAGAGACAGGAGAGTAAAACCCACGAGGAACAAGTGATGCACGGTACGGTTGTTCACCAGTCGCTGAGCGATGCCCAGCCTGTCACTGAGTAGCAATTGTCCCCCTCAGCTGACTGCCCCCAGTTTCTATACTGAGTGTGATGCCCTGTGGTGTGGAATGTCCCTCTGGCCACTTTGGATCACCTGTTCTGGCCATGCTCCTCCCTGGCTTCCTCACAGAGCTTGGGAAACTGGAAAGTCCCTGGGGTAAACACTCCTTAGCAACAACTAAACCCTCAGTGTGTTGTCAACATTGTTCTCATACTAAACCCACAACACAGCCCCGTGCCAGCTACTAAGAAGGAAATTAAGTCTATCCCAGGCCAAGACAGATGTGAGGATCAAATTTTCCCAGCTACTTTTGGTCTCTTATTTCACTTTCTGTCCCAGTAAGGCAGTGCACTGATGTCAGACCCTTATCGGGTAACTCACCAGCTCCCATTTTGTCTGTGCCAAAGTTTGCAGGCTGAATTGAGCAGCAGAGTCCTCGTGAATGTCATGGAAAGATCCTGAAACCTTTACCCTTTAACCAGCTGTACAGACCTTTATTTTCTAATCATAGTTGTACAGGTTAGGATTAAATGTACTCAATCTACAATCACAGTCAGGATTTTTTTCAGAGAGAGCATGTATCTGGGCTAGTTGTGGGGGTAACACTGCATTAGGAAATAACAGGTAAATCAGTTGCCCACCAAGAAACAAAGACATCCCCGTGGGTCACTCAGCAGTGTGTCTATCTGATGACACCTAGGCTTAGCTGGATGCTTATAATTTTTAATGACATTTGACTATTTATCCATTTCTTCGATGAATGTTCAGAGAAGTTAGCCAGAAAATTTCATTTTTCTGCTATTTTAGTGTCCCATATTTGGCCACAAGGGAAATAGTTTTCAGCTCGAAATAGCTGAAAACTAAGCTTTGCAAGGCAAAGTCCTGACCACTCAACTAAAAACTTAACAGCTAGCTGACAAGTTGGTCTGAAGTAAACACCCACTGCAACTTTCCACGGTTGTGGAAGTATCTCTGGCAAAGAATGATGAAAATGGTAATTTTACTTTGCATCGTGACTTCATTTGAAAGGGTAAAGCAGGGAGAGCGAGGGTTAGCCAGTGGTTAACCATTGGAAGTTCAGAGGCTGAAAACACTGTGACACTTGGTTCTTATGGAGGCACAGGGGACTGTGCAGCCCGGGAGCGCTCCGAGGGCGGTGAGAAGCCTGTCCTGCTCCTGTGAGGAGGCGCGGCGAGGCCCGGGGCCTCCGCACGTCCCGATGGGCCCGGAGGAGGCGGTCTGCTCCCGGCATTGGGCGGAGCTCCAGGCGCCTCGGGTTTCGCCGGGGAGAATTGAAACCGAAAGCGGTGGGAAGAGGAGCTGTCGGGCGGCCATGGAGGGGCAGCGCCCGTGCGGCTTCCCGCTGCTGGTGCGAGGGGACTGGGGCCCCGCCGAGCCGTCCCCCGCGCTCAGGAAGAAGCTGCTCTGCTACTTCCAGAGCCAGAAGCGCTCGGGCGGCGG
>JANPWX010000011.1:601344-620233 GCA_024734555.1 Trochalopteron elliotii
GAGCCGGCCGGGACACGAGCTCGTATGGGCGTCCGGAGGGCGGCTGTCGCTGCAGGTCACCGCGCTGCCCGCGAGCGGCGACCCCGCGCAGGTGAGACTGGCGCGGGTGAGGCGGGCGCGGGTCCGGGCGGGCTGGGGACGGACCGCGGGTGACCGCTCTCCTCTCGTTCCCTTGCAGGAAGCGGGACCGGCCGGCGGGACCGAGACGCCAGGTACGAGCTGCGGCAGGAGCAGCGGGGGGCTCCGGGGCTGGGAGGCATTCGGCTGTTCCCTGGGGAGGAGCGGGGATAGGGAAGCAGGCGGAGTAGCCTGCTTGGGCCGGGCCGGGCGAACAGCGGTGTAGCGCTTTGATTCTCCTCCCCAGCTCTCCCCTTCACTTCCCGAATCCCAAACACGATATAATTCCTAAAGTGCAGCCCCTAAGACACATCCCAGGTACCCGACCGACTGGCCACGCTATCACGGCTAATATACACACACACACACACACACAGAGCTAATCAATACACACACATACACTGCGCAATCAATACACGCACAGCTACTCAATACACATCTGGCTAATACACACACGTAGGACTAATCAATGCACACACATGGCCAATACACAGCTAATCAATATGTGACTGTCAGTACACACAGAAGTAATCCGTATACACAGGGCTAATACACACACAGCTCGCTGACCTCTACTTCCAAAGTGCCTGCTTTTCAAAGTACCTACTTGTGCACAGTGGATTGATTGCATAGGTGAGGGCTGAGGGCGCAGGCTGGAAAAGCAGCTTGGTCAATCGCACCGTTGTTCTACTATAGCTGCATTTCCTCTTGTTCTAAACTAGGAAGTTGAGCAGTCATGCTGAATCAAATGCATCCTGACAGAGGCTCTTCCAGAAGTCTCGGATTTCAAAGGCTCTTCCAAGGCTGGATGTCCTCAGCACCCCTCATGTCCAGTGCAATTTTTTGTGCGAGGAAAGGGCTGTAGAGCATGGCAGGGCCTGCTCATGGTGGTTCATGCAGCATGACCGTGTGCTAACATTATGTCTGAGGCTTCTTGAGCTCAGAGTATTCCTGTAACCAATTCAACATCTGGTTTATAAAGAGGAGTCTGTGGAAGTCTGTGATTCTGACAGTGTCAAATGAAACTTAATTCAAGCTGTGTTAGCTCCTGGGTGTACATTAATGTGTTCATTTTCTTCTTGAAGTACCCAGCAACTGAGAAACCGTTGTCATTTATCTCTAGTTAATGAACCCCAGTTGTCTATTCCCATCTGCCAGAATAAGGAAACTCCTGTGTGTACTCAGCAGGAGAAGACAGGTAAGTGTGTCACTTATCCAGTGGTGACCACTGTATACTTGCTCCTGTGGTTTTCTGGACCTTTCTGCTGCAGCAGTGCCCTGGTCACCCTCATGGCTTGTGTTGTTTGCCTAATGTAGTGTAGGAATTGTGATCCCAGGCCAAAAGAAATAAATGTATTTTTTCCTTTCTGTGAGTCTCTTTAGAGCCCCTACTTCACTGGCTGCCTCAGACAGGTCAGTTCCTTAGGGGACAGCAGTGGATGCTGGCCTTTGTTCTGGCTAAGGCTGTCCCTACCCAGACATTCCCAGCTGCTGGCAGCCTTGCTGGGGCAACCCTGTGCCAGAGTATCGGGAGCTGTGTACCCCAGGTACACCTGAGCAGCTGTGGCAGCCAGCAGGTACAGACCCCAGGCGACCCACAGCAATGTCTGGAACTGTGAATGGGGAGCACTGGTTCCCCTCATTGTGTGTCTGTGAAGAAGCTTTTGTATCTTTTGCTTCTGCTGTTGTTGCCTGGTGCTGAACTGAAGCATTTCCTCCCTACGTGTTGATACGGCAACTCCTGCTAGTGATATGCTTAACTTGTTTGGGATTCTTACCCTGTTCTTTTCCCTGACCTTCAGTGTGAACAAAAAGTGAACAAAAAGTGGCATGAAAGTTTGGAAGATAGGAAGTTTGGTTTCTGTCTTAACTTTTGCCTAAGGCATTAGGGTGTGATCTTTTATTTCAGAATCATGTGAGAAACTGGAAGCAAAGAAAGGAACCTCTAGGAATTCTGCTGTAGTAGTAACCACTGCCTCTGGGGAGGAAATAGAAGATGAGATTTTGGAAATGTACTTTGAAAATAAAAGGAAGTCTGGCGGGGGGAACATCGAGTCCTATGTCAAAAAGGATCAGCAAGTGATCATCACCTTTCAGGAGGAGCAAGGTATGTTATGGGTGTTACACTGCTTAAGCTCCCTTTTAAAAATAGGCCTTTGCTGGTGCAGGATCTCTCTGTGGGCATTGCTCCAAGCAGAAATAGTGTATTATTGCTATTGTTTAACATGCTACTCTGCTGTGACATCTCTGTTTTTCTGTGGGACTAGATGCCCAAGAAGTTTTGCAAAGAAAGCATCACTTGAGTAAAACTGATCTGGTTGTGAAGCCGTGGCAAGTGGAGACTTCCCAGGAGTCGTGCCAAGTGGAGAACTCTGAAGGATCCCTGCGTCCCACCGCAGTTGTGCTGGAAAACGTGAAGGAGACAACAGAAGATTGCATATTAATTATGCTGGTAGAGAATGTCAGTGGCTTGTCAGAGAATGATGGTGACTTCAGTGTGGAAATGATACCTGAGTTACGTGCTGCTGTAGTTACTTTTACTGGAAATACTGGTAAGGGGTCAAGAGTTGAAGCTCTTTCTTATTAGCTACATGTTTGCATGTGTGTGTGTGAGTGAGATTAAGCTGGAAGTACTTTCTTTCATATTTTTAAGGTTTGATGTGATATTGTGTCCTTTTAAAGGAGGATTTACTCTACTAAAGTTAATGCCATAACCTTTATTTGTGAGGTATAGAGGCCAGTGCAAGTCAAAAGGAGAGCTAGCTCTGGTTTGGATAGTAAACGCAACAGGTAGGACTAAAACCAAACTATAACTTCATCCTTCATTGCTTGTTTTTAGTTGGTCTGAGAACAGATGGATGGTAAAAGCTGTCTTTGCCAAAAGCTATCCTTCAGAGAAGGTGTAGTTTTTTCTGCCTTAGAAATTATTTGTCTCTCAAGTCATGCTCCAGTCATGCTCCATGTCTCTCAAGTCCTAAATTTTTGAAGTAGCCTTTAATAAATAAGTAGATCTTTAAGAAACTTGTTTTTCCTTAACAGACAGAAAAGTGTCCTGTCTTTTATTGTGAGGATAATAGGGGGGAAATAGCCAAAATGAGAATGTATTTATCATAAAACTGAGAGAATTCAAACTATTAACTTGTGTCTTACTAGTTGTGTACAAAGCCATAGCCCAAAAATGAACCTGATCTTGTTTTTTGCCGGGGTTAAAGAAACCCAGTAGGAAAGATAGTCAGTAGGAAAACTAGTGGCAAATTCTGGCTGTAGTCATTGTAGTCAACAATTGTAATCAGACATGAGGGGAATACTAAGTGACAGATACTGGATATGTGGAAAGGAGTAGCTTTGTGGGCCGCTCTGAGCTGATCTTGTAGTTCAGTGCTTTGATCAGTGCACACAGTGATAGTCTGCTAACATCATGGTAGAAAAACAACCTCCAAGTTTGATCTTTTCTTTCTTCTCCTCCTTTCTCTTTCTAGATGCAGAGGAATTTGCTAAAAAGCTCAATCAACACCACAGAGCAAGGAAACAAAACATTACTGCACGGTGCCTTGAGCAAACAAAAAGTGTTCGGGCTGAAAATATACCACCCAACACCCCCAGTCACTATATAACTGTCTACTTTGAAAATGAGAAGTACGGAGGGGCACAAAGAGTGGATGTTCAACAGCTGCCTGATGAAGATGCAGCTATCATTACATTTGGTGACCAAAAAGGTAATGCAGAAATGCAGAGCCTTTATTTCTTTGAGAACCTCTCATTTAGAGACCAAAATGTGTGTTGTCTAGAGACATGCCTCCTTTGCCCTTGTAAAATGGCAGATCTAGTGCTTTGCCTGCGGGTCTCATGCTAACTGGAGTGCAAGTGTCAGTTTTGGACCAGCTGGGCATAAGGCATAGAACTTTTTCATTTTCTAGACAGTTTATTTCACCCAGGCCTTGATCCTTACAGAGTTTAGGTTGCAGTTTGAGTTCCGTGGAGAGTGCACAGCCCCCTGGGCACAGGGGACTTCCCCCCCACCTGCCATCTTGACCACCAGCTGCCCGTGGCAACATGCCATGTCTGGCTCATCTCAGGACAATTTCTTGGGCACTTCTTTGGCTGGAGAGCAAGATGCTATGGGCTGTCCAGCCAGTGGCAGAAAGATGAGTGACTGTGAAAAGTGTAGGACAAGGGAGAAGCTGGAGGTATTGCAGTGAAAGGGAGCTGAAGGAAAGAGATGGTCTTTTGGGCGAAAACGGGAGGTGTGGTTTGAGCTGCTGAGTAATAGCCCAAACAACTATGGAGCTGGGCACTTCAAGTACAGCATATATGAGAAGTGGGAGCAGAGATTATGCATACCTCCTCCCAGAGGTGGATGCTGTTGTGCTTGACTGCCTCTCTTCAACTTAGTTTCTGGCATTTAAAATAAATAATTTTTCAAAAATTTGGAATTATTTCCATCTGAGAAGGGGAGGACATTAATCTAAAAATGTTCTTAAAAATAACAAACATACAGAAAATATAGTTTAAAGACCGACAAAAATTAAAATAAACCCCAAAACAAAAGAGAAGATAAGTGCTGACATTAATAACTCAGAGGGTTGTTTGTTTGTTTGTTTGTTTTAGATGTAACAAATATCCTGGCAAAGAAGCATTCACTCAACAAAACACCAATCTTTGTCTATCCTTATTACACCTCACTGGAAACAGCTCTATATGGAAAGGAAGGGCCACAGATAAAGAAGCCAGATCCAATTACATTGCCTCTGGATCCCTATATCTGGAATTATTTGCAAGGAAACAGTAGCTTAATTGAGGCAATAGATCATGAAATGGCAAAGTGTAACTGTGTGCCAGCGTGGCCTGACTCCCTCTGTGCAGATCCAGAAGTTACTTTGCATCCTTCAGATATTTTTTCTGAGCGGAAGAGATCAGTATCTCGATTGGTCAAGGCATGGAAAGAAAACGTTTCCACAGCATTTTCACACAGCATATCAAAATATGAAGCAATTCAATGTCAAGTAAGCACAGAAGTGTGGGAAACCATTAGGAACAGCTTTCCCCATGACGAAGTTCTGATGATCCCAGATATTTCCAAGGATTTACATGTTCTAGTAGGTGAAAAAGAAATTGTGAAGAAGGTTGAACAAGAACTGAAGCTTCTGATCAAAAAGGCCACCAGAGAAATTGAAAGAGAAAAGCAAAGAACTGAACTGGAAATCAAGACAGTGAATCCAGGGGAATATGGACTTTTACAGATTACTGGTCTTGAAGAAAAATTTCGTACAGAGTTCCCAGACCTGCAAATAACTTATGATTATTTGCAGAAGAGCGTTAAACTATCTGGAGTGCCTGAGGAAGTTTATAAAGTAAAAGGAGAAATACTTGATCATGTACACAAAATGGCAAAGAAAACAATTAATATCCACCCTTACATTTTTCAGTTTTTAGAGCATATCGATAGTGAAACCCTGTCACAGAGCCTGTTCATATCAAAACAAATTAATGCCTTTTATGAGCTTGGTGCAGGAGAGATCATTCTGAAAGGGAGTGCTCCTGAAGACCTCCTAAAGGCAGAGGAAGAAATAAAGAAAGAACTGGACCACAAAAGTATTACTTTGGAGGATGGGTCAGTCCTCCAGAAGGCAGAATGGCAGATGCTAGCCAAGGAAAACAGCTCCAGTGGAGCTGTAGTAGTCACTCAGGCAGAGACTCAGATCATGATCGCTGGTCTTTCTGAAGCAGTGGCAAAAGCCTTTGAGGAACTTTCCAGTTTTATAGATGAAAACACACAGGTACAAAAGATCATTGAAGGAAAGCCCATGGCACTCATAAAATTTTTTGAGAAAGAGAAGATCAATGATTGGGCTGCCTTAGAAAAAAAAGGTGTGAAAGTTGACTTCAGCACACAGAAAAACCGTGATGTTATATCCTTGATTGGGCCGAAGACAGAAGTGCTGAAGGGAGTCAGCTTAGTTGAGCGAATTCTGTCTGGCCTGCATTTTAAGCGTGTGATAATTGACATGCCAGGAGCCAAGGCTTATATGAAAGAGCAAGTACACCTTTTGGCCCCCCATATAAAACAAATGTCCAAGTGTTTAATCTTGCTGGAAGAGCAGCCAGAAGAGCAGCTGCAAGAACAGAAAGAACACAGTAACAGAGGCAAGCTCTATATGCAGGTGCCCATGGGTGAAACTCTAATAACGCTTTATAAAGCTGACTTGTGCACTCATCCTGTTGATGTTGTGGTGAATGCATCTAATGAAGACCTAAAACACATTGGTGGCCTTGCTGAGGCCCTGTCAAGAGCAGCTGGCCCAGCACTGCAAGAGGAGTGTGATGAGATGGTGAGGAGGCTGGGGAATTTGCAGCCTGGTGATGCAGTGATCACACGCGCCGGGAAACTGCCCTGCAAGAACGTCATTCATGCCGTTGGGCCCAGGTGGAGCAAGGAGAAATCAGAAATGTGTGTGAACTTGTTGAGGAAGACAGTGAAAAATTGTTTACAACTAGCTGAAACACACAAGCATCGTTCCATAGCTCTGCCTGCTATAAGTGGAGGGATTTTTGGCTTCCCACTGGAACTGTGTACTTACTCGATTGTATCCTCCATCAAGGAGACCTTGGAAGAATCCAAGGGGAACAGCAGCTTGAAGGAGGTTCATCTTGTGGGTTTTGCACAGGATAACATTCAGGCTTTCAGCAAGGCGTTCAGAGATGTGTTTCCAGATTCTTCACCTTCCTACAGGTCACCACGTCATGTCAGTACAGTTCCTAGGCAGAGAAGAGCTTATAAGCGTATTAAGAACTTCCCATTCATAACAACTCAGGAAGGCCTTAACATCGTGCTGGAAACAGGAAACATTGAAGATGCTGCAGTAAGTGTTCCAAATTATGTCCTATTGAAATATCAAGTGGGTTCTTTTGTGTCTTTTTTTAAAACTGACAAACACGAAACCACTGTAATTGGCCAACACTGGCATGAAACGTGCATGTGGTATTGCACTTCCTGTGGAGAACCAGTGTCATTAATTGATTCTGGTTGCCTCCTGCACTGAATTTCTGTTAGCTGGCTGGTAGATACTTTACTGGGATTGCCAATACTGGAAGCAGTTCCATCCAGGACCCTTCCTGCAATGGCCTGCAAAACCTCTGAGGAGTGGCTGCATCCCCCAGCTTGTGCATGCAGCTCCTTCAGTTGGCCAGGGCAGAATATATGTTAAAATGTGTATAGGGACCCTTCCTGAGGAGCTAAATATAGGGTTTGACACAATGTTCAGTGCCCTTTGTATTTTTCTCATTCATAAGTTACTGCTTTTCTCACTTCTTTCTCCTTAGATTACTCCTAGTCTTCTTTGTCTTCAGTGTCTGCTTGTCCCCCTAAACCAGCCATGCATGGGAGGCCCTGCCTACCTCAGTGAACTCAGTTTGGTCTTAGAGCCTCTCTTTGAGAACCAACTTGCACAAATGTTTTTCAAATGAAGGTAGAATGAATAAATGAGGAATGCAGAATTGTTATGTTTCTCCCATTAAGCTGAATTTAATTGCATTGTTAACTCAGTTTTGTGTTTCTTTGGGCAGGTTCATGATAATAGAATTGACCATAATTTCTGGTTTATTGCAAAACTCTGTTCACTCTGGTTGCTGTCCCAAAAATTTACCTTGCAAACCATCAGGCAGGCTGTATTTGATTATCCAATGCAAAATTGAAATTTGATACTTACAAGCTAGAGTTTTTGCTTGTGTGTTTTTCAGACATCTGTTGTTGTTGTCAGTGTTGGCAGAGATTTCCAGCTTGACAAAGGGCCACTTGGTAGAGCTTTGCTAAGCAAGGCAGGGCCAATGCTTCAGACAGGCTTGAAAAGAGAAGCCTGGAGGCTTCTTCAGGAAGAAGGTGGAGGAAGAACACTTGAGGAAGGATCTGTGTTGAAGACTAAAGGTTACAATCTGGCTTGCAGTGTTGTGCTTCATGCTGTGGTACCTGCGTGGTCCCAGAAAAACACACCTTCAAAGGTAAAAGGGTTTTTATTTGCCTGAATTTGTCTGGGATTCATAGTGTGTTTAATGCCACTTTTCCTTTGAAATGGGGGACAGTGTCATAGAAGATGAGAGAGTTTGATTCATTCTTTTTTAACTGTGGGCTGATCCCTTGTTGACTAATAAATTCCTTGTGAATTCCTTGTGTATGGAATTAATTGTATTTTAATACTAAGAGATAGCTGAAAGGGAAAGTGTTACATATACTGGGAAAATATTATCTCCAGTAACTGAAAAAAATAATTGTTCTTTACAGGTCTTGGGTGACATAATCACAAAATGCCTGGAGATTGCCGAAGAACTGTCTTTGAAATCAATTACTTTTCCAGCAATTGGGACAGGGAATTTAGAATTCCCAAGACCTGTTGTTGCTAAATTATTGTTTGACAAAGTGTTTGAATTCAGTAGTAAAAACAGAGTAAATTCTCTTGAAGAAGTTCACTTTCTGTTGCACACAAAAGACACAGCTAATATTCAGGTGAGTTACTGTGGTGTCCTCTTTCTGTTATATTATGGTATATCTGAGTCTGTCTCATGATACTTGGCTATCTGATGATCTTCAAAGAATCTGCAAGATGCTTGTTTTTGTACTAAAGAAAAGGTTTGCTGACAGTCTCTCTCATCTATACTGAAAGTTTTCTTTTTGATTCTCCCTCCCATGGTCACCCACATATCAAGTACAGTCTTGCTCCCTTCCTACCCTTTTCTCTTTCCTGGGAATAATACACACAAAAGTGTAATTACTCTTTATCTCATGACCTCACCTAATTCTTCAGTCTGTAGGTCAGACAAGTTTGCTGTAATTCCTGCTTCAGTGCCTGCATCCTTGGAAGAAAGCTGTGCTTTTAATGGAGTGCTGGTGTCATTTTAGGAGGAATCATTCTGCTAGGATTGCTGTGCTGGTGAACTTCCTCACTCTCTTCAGTGTCCCATTAATAAATTTTCTATATCAACACTCAAGTTATTCATTTCACACCAAAAGAGAGCAATCATGCTGTGAATTGATGTCCAGATAAGTGTTTCTGCATCTGTTGCCTTTTGTACTTTGTGCAAGAGCTGATACATTCTGAAAGGCTAAACTTGAAGGCTACTGTGTCAAAGCCTTAGCTATTGTGCACAGAGAAGGGTGGCATCACCTGTAAGAGCTGAGCTAGTGTGAACTACTCACTTGCTGTAAGGATGCCTTCTGCTGCTGCATCCCTGTGGAATGGCTTTGACTCAGTTGTTTGTGATCCTGTGTGTTGCTCACACTGAATAGCCTTGCTCTCTGAGAACATCTGTCAGGACTTGCCATCAGCATTGTGGCAGATAACGTGAAGTAATTTGCATTTAGCTCTTTCTAAATGCAAATTAGCTTTGCTTTTCAAATCTTTGTTTCTGCTGTGTAAAGATTTCTGCAGGGGTTGACTGTAATTTCATTCTCTAGGAATTTACAGATGAATTTGAAAACAGGTCTGTAGCTGTTGAAGTGCAGAAGCCTTCTCCAAATGATGCTAGCCAAAGCACAGGTAAGGTTTATTCACAGAAGCTGTGTGCCTACTGATTTTATTTTTTCCAAACATTCCAGGGAATGCATTCATTATGGATATTTAGTACTTGCTTGGTAAGCATGTCATTCCCTAAGTGTGAGTAGCTGTTGTAAAGGCAGTATTTTCAAGCTGAGTGTCTGTTATGTATAAAATAGTGTTAGAGATGCTAAGGAAAAAAGTGTTCCTGTGATTCCTTATCTGGATAGTGCCCCTGCAAATTGGAACAGCAGAAGTTATAAGATGTCAAGGGCAGAAGTAGTGCTTTTTCTTTTATTCCTGCAGCAGTAGATTAAACTGTGAACAAGTCAGTGTCTTCCTCTGTCCTGGGAAGGGAGGTGAGATCCTGGTTATGTGTGTTAAAGTGGTCTTTGAAATACTTCTAAATCTTTTAGGTGTTCAGATGAATAGCAAAACCAAACTGAAATGTCTTTGGTATTATCCATCTTAATGGAATTGCAGCCTGTAGAAAAATGAGTTACATGTTGAAAAGTTAATTATGACTTTACAAATAACACATGGGTAAAAAGTTCTACCTTTTCAAGAAGTAGAGAACTTGCCTGGAAACTCTGTGAGACACAGGAGCAAGAGAGTGAGACTTGGAAAGTTTGCTGCTCTCTTACATTGGAGTTTTGCAATGGTAAAATGTCACTAAGTAGTGTCTGCATACCAGGTGTGCAGCAAAACACATTTTCCCTGTCATACTGCCATGATAGAAACGATGGGAAGGTTGAGTACAGACTCCTGTGAGAAGGAATGATTTTCAGTTAGCATGGCAGGCAATCCTTTTCACAGGCTGAGTCTGGTAGCCAAACTGTGGTCTCTGTAGGCATTGTACCCAAGAAAAAGTCCCTTACCTTTTACATCATCACTGCCTTCTGCTCAGGGTCTGTATTTCTTTCCCTGCAGCTTCTTCTCCTGTCCCTTCAACCTCAGCACACAATGTGCCTGAAATGACTATTGGCTCCATCGTGTTCCGGGTGGCAGAAGGTGATATTACCAAGGAGGAGGGAGATGCCATTGTAAACATAACAAACCAAACCTTCAACCTCAAAACAGGTATTTTAATTGATATTATGTGTGAAAAAAGTATATGTGCTTGGAAGGGCTGGGAAAGAAGAGGAGCAAGTATTTTTCTTCAATGCTTTGTTCCCTTTCATTTGTTTCACCATGTAGTTTCTGTTTTGCTTCATAGGGTACAAAAGTTCAATGAGGAAGTGTGAAGTGTCTGAAACTTTATCCACTTGTTAATCGGCATGTTTAAGACTCCCTTGCAGAAAGGGAAAGGGAAACTAATATATATATATATATATATATAAAATCTTTTTGTAGAGCACCTCTCAGACTAAAGGAGGAGACAAACCTCAATGGGGTTTTCACCTTAGTGAAACTTGTTAGGTACTCAAAACATCAATTTGAATTGAAAAGCATATAAGGCTAAAATTTTGGCTACAGTGTTTTTCATTTTTAATCTGTAATGATATCAGAATTGAGGTGTTTTAGATGTGATGAGGCATACAGTTTTGTCTCAGATGGGACTTGAACAGCAGTAACAGTGGATTCATGTTGCTCTTCTCATTTAAGGTGTCTCCAAAGCAATTCTGAATGGTGCTGGAAAAGCAGTTGAAGATGAATGTGGTGCACTAGGTATGGTACAACATTTCTGACCTTTCCAAAGGTGTTAATGCATGGCAGGGAATCTCTTGGAATACTTTCTCAATACTGACTACTGTAGTTCCATCTGTATTATGCACTGTGTTAACAGCAACTAGTTTTTAATCAGTTAAAGTGACATTTGTAAAACATCTAGTGAGGGAAGGAAAAGAAAAATCTTCAAGAGGAGACAGCTTCTAAGCATACATAAAGATCCAAATCTATGAGTTATTGCATCCTCTTATTCCAGTAAAGATTTCCATGATAAAAACAGTCAACATCGAACAGAGCCGTGAGCAAGGGGTGATGCTGGCAAAAAATTTAATAGAGAAACCATTTCTCACTGGAAACAACTGTGTAGCTGCAAGTCCTTTTGTTATTTCTCAGTGAGATGTTTGCTGTTGGCCTGACTAGTAACTCACTACCACATCCTCTGGGTGACTGCTTTTCAGTTGTGTGAAACTGGGTTCCTGCCTCAGAAGAGGCATTTATTTGTAGGCCAAATACAGCTGTTGGACAGCAAGTATAATGAAAGAGGAGTAAAGATGGATGAGTATGTGGCTTAAAATGCCAGAAAATAAGGGGAGTGAGAAATATGCAGGTGTGGAGGTCAGCTTGGAAGGCCAGCCAAATGAAAAGAGTTATGTGGAAGAGATCCAAGGTAAACAAGCTTCTCTTGCACAGGCCAAGAGGGTAATTTAGGTTCTCCAAGTTTACTGAACAAACCTGACAAATAAATAACACACTAAATTTATTTTCCAAAGGAGACAAATATTTTACAAAAATAAACTGAGTTGTGCCTTGGAAGTGAAAATTGAGTGAAAGTGTTGCTGGAAGGAGACACAAAGCTTATCCTGGGGCATATTTGTCACCACTTCGTATTTCCTAATGAGGACTAGTACACATCTATATTGGGGATAATTGTTGATTATTTTCCCCTACTTCTGTTTCAGCCCAGAAAACTGGCAAAAACTGTATCATCACCCAGGCAGGAAACCTGCCATGCAAAAAAATAATGCATTTTGTTTCCCGAGATGATATCAAGTCCCTGGTTTCCCAGGTGCTCCAGGAGTGTGACGTCCAGCAGTACACCTCTGTTGCCTTGCCAGCAATTGGAACAGGTTTGTGTCTCCCTTTTCTGAAAAGGGTTCAGTGCATGTGATCCTGCTGATCTCAGGGCTCAAGTAATGAGTTTGATTTATCTGGAGAGGTTATTATTTGGTGAAAATTTATTTGGAAATATGCAATCTTTAAAAATGTTATTAGAGGCTTATGAAAGCTAATAAGCGTTACTCCTTATAGTGATCTAGTACATAAAGAGCATGAGTTTTCTAAAGCCAGCACTTCCTTGCTAACAGGAAGTTAGCTACTTCCTTGCTATGTCTGTGCTTGCTGAAGAACCTACAGCCTGCTATGTGTGGGCAGCTCATCAGCCAGGGACCCATTTCTCCACTGCTGAAATCAGCAGATGATGGAACTCTGGCCAGCAGCTGCACAAGTAGGGTTGATACAGATGGAACACGAACCTGTCAAAAAGCCCAGATTGTCCCTCTTTCTTCTTTTGTTATTTTCAGTTAGTTTGGTAGAAATCCCTGGAGTTGGAAAATCCAGAACTGCACCCCATGTGCGTGGGAACCTCTTGCATGAATAAAACTAGGCTTGCGTTTTGAGCAAGGAATGGACTACTGGGCCACTGAGCAGCAGGCCTGTGGCCTATTAGTTACCCAAGCCATATCATCTACATCATAACCTGATTGGTTGCCAAGCCAACAAAAGGAAACTTCCATTTTTCCCTTGCTGGAAAGGTGGTCCCTAGCTTTCTTTTCCTGATAAATAGAAACCTTTCTGAATTGTCAGCCCAACGTTGTTCTCAACCTGTTTATGATTCAGGTGATTGTGGGTATGTTCATAGCTGTTCTTTTAAAGATGTTTTAATCATCTGTAACAGTTACTAACACTTTTTAGAGCAAAATACCTGCAACTTTTTTCAGGAGAGGCACGCCGCAATCCAGCTGAGGTGGCTGACAACATAATAGATGCAGTAACTGACTTTGCAAAAAGGAATTCTGCTACGTCTCTGAAAACTATTAAAGTTGTCATCTTTCAGCCACACCTGATGAGTGTGTTCCAAGCAAGCATGCAGAAAAGAGAGAAGTCTACTGCAACACGTCTCAAATCGTTGCTTTCCAAGGCATGTCAAATGGGTAAATGTAAGTAGATGTCACTTAAGTACAGGTTATAGATCAACCTGTTTAGCCCCAGCTAATAAAGATTAATATTAATGGCAATATTTATGTATTTCAATGTAGCATTCTGGAGCTCTGAGAAACAATCTCCAAAGGAAAAAAACAAAGTGATTTTGGAAAAGAAAATCGACCTGGCTGTTGTGCAGATTTGTGGTGAAAATAAAGAAGAAGTGGAAGAAGCTGAAAAGTGGCTGAGAAATGCAATTTCAAAAGAACAATCTGAAACAGAAATTGTAGATGAGTCTATCTCTTATTTCAGTGAAGAAGAGAATGAAGAATTGGATAATCTACAAAAGAAATTAAAAATTGTTCTTAGGTTGAAGAGTACCTCTATTGAAATTACAGGTATTACAAAAGATGTCTGCCTGGCTGCTGTAGCTGTTCACAAAATGATCTTCAGGGTAAAAGCTGCTAAAGAGACCGAGGCAAAACTTTTACAAAATTCAGTTGAATGGAAATATTTTGAAAAGGATTCTTACGTGCCCTTCAACAGTCTCACAAATGTGGAGTTGGAAGATGCTTACATGGGAAAGCAGAAAACTATTAAAGTCACCATTGGTGAGCAAATGTACACAGTGGATATGGAAAGTAAGACTGCTGTGGATGCCCAAGGAAGACAAATATCCATTATACGTGTTGACAAATTTGAAGGTAAGTAAAGGCATCTTGGCAGACTGATGTTCCCATGTGAAAACCTGGTTGCATCCAGTAAGAGAGAGAAGGGAATGATGAGAATATTTAAAATACATGTTAGGAGCTTTGTGCTCCTAACCTGAGCTCCTAAAGCTCAGGTGCTTTTCTGGGGAATGTAGAAAGGAACCAAATTGGGAAATAAAAGAACCTTGCACCTATTTAAAATATTTTGAAAAGAGAGTAATGCATTCTGGTGTTCTTAACAGGCTTATTAACAATAATTTTCTTGTAGCAATTGTTGTTCTAGATCTCGGCTCACTTCTATTCTTGAGCCATACCCTCTTCCATTTACTACTGGTCCTTTACAATACAAGGAGATACCTCTTTCTGAGTCATCCATAAGGCAGATGTACAGACTTCTAGGAGGATTTGTAGCAGGTCATGTTTAATTTTAAGCAGAGGATTTGGTAAGTATGATTGATCGTGTTTCTTCTGCAGATCAACCAGTGCTCCCTCCAACGTGGGACCATATGGAAAACGAGCAACTCAAAATAGTGGAACTAAAACCAGACTCAAGAGAGTATAAAGATGTGCAAGAAAGGTTTCTGCAGACCTGTCAGTCATTCAAAATTGAAAAGGTAAAAGCAAGTCATCATTTCTGAGCATAAATAACTTGATGGCAAGCAATGAAGGATACTGATAACAACAGAAAAAGAAATTCCCCTGGGATTTCTAAAGGGGGACAAGTCTTTCTGGCTGTCACTAACTTTATTCAGATTTAATCAGTTTAATGTTGCAGTTGAGGTATTTGCAGCAGCTCTTAAGCTTCTTTAAGTCACTTCTTCAGCTCAAGGTGAGAGTGCTCTTCCTTGGAATGGTTTCTGCTGTAGCAGAGCACATTCTTTTGCCCACATAAGCCATGTGTGCTGTGCAGGCCCAGCAGGCATCCAGAGCCTGGAAACCTGTGAAAAGCTCCTGTACTGTTTCCCAGGAAGTGTTTGTCTCACCGTTTGGGCTTGGTTCTGCTATATGCCATGCCAAAGTTTGGAAGGATTTGACTAACTTATTTCATCATCTGGTATATGTGCATTGGAGAGAGGAGGGGAATCTTGGAAGCTGACTGAATGATTGATATGCTAATTTTTTCATGATAACAACCTACCCACTTTCTTTCTTTCTGTCTTTCTGTCTTTTTGTTTTTCTTTCAAACTTCACAGATTGAAAGGGTACAGAACCAATATTTATGGAAAAGCTACCAAATAAAAAAGTGTGAAATGGATAAAAAAAATGGCCACAGAAATAATGAGAGGCTTCTGTTTCATGGGACGAGTCAGGAGTCATTAACCTTAATTAACAAACATGGATTTAACCGGAGCTTTGCTGGAATGCACGGTAATGTAACTTTCAAAACAACTCTTGTTTTCCTGTATAGGGCTAGGACTGATTTGCCATGCCATGTATAGTCCTATCCTTTATGCAAAATTATTTGTTTTGTTGTATCTCCCTATTGCAAATAAAAAGCAGAGTTGTCCAGAGATTCACAGGCTCTGAAGGTGGCAGATAAGGAATTGCTGCTACTGAAACACTCTCAAACCTTTGCTTTTCTGACTACAGCTGCACACTTTGGAAATGGAACGTACTTTGCTGTTAACGCCAACTATTCTGCCAACGACCTCTACTCTAAACCAGATGAGAATGTGAAGAAGTACATGTATTTGGCCCGTGTCCTTGTTGGAGAATATTCTCTGGGGAAAAAAGGATCAATTACTCCAGCACAAAAAAACCTTAGCAACTCTGTAGATCTGTTTGATAGTTCAACTGATAACATGATCCAGCCATCCATGTTCATAATTTTTAATGACATTCAAGCTTACCCAGAATACCTTATCACTTTCACTAAGTAAGGATTTTGATTGCAGCCACAACTGCATGTCTTTCAGACCTTATGTAGGATGGAAACACCTGTAACAAAACACACAGCAAAAATAATAAAGAGTTGTGTCAATTTAAATTCTTTCTTGATTTAAGCAATCTCTGGCAATTTCTGATCCCCCTGAAGCTTGTTTACACTTGGAGCAGCTGAATGTATTAACACTCAAGCACAATATTGTACTGCAATCCTCTTCTAGATTACATAGTGAGCCTTTGTACTGTTTCAGCCTTTCCACACAGCCTTAGAGCCTTCCTAACTGCTGGTGGGGAATTGGAAGGGATAATGCAGCCACGGACTGTTCAGTGTTGCATTTCTGATACCTTCTTACATTCTGTAACCATCTCATAACGAGTTATGTTAGCGTCATTTTCAATAAATAAACCAGTGGTACTTAATGGCTTGTGTTTGTCTAAACCTCTTTAAACATTTAGCATTGGTTTCTAACCAGTGAACTTCAATGAACTTGACATTACAGATATGGATTGACTTGCTTTTAATACAATAACCCTGCTGCTTTGCAGCATCCCCAACTTTGAAAAGCCCTTGGCTCCTCTGAATGTATGGGGTTTGACTTACTTGGTTGTATGATTAAGAAAAACAAAATCTTCCAATGCTTTCTTTACATAGTTAGGTTAAAGTTTTACTGTGGGTTGGCATGTCCGTATGAGTACTAAGTACTGTACGGAAACTGTGGCCAAGGGACACCTTTTCTAGGGAAGGCAGTGTGAAATAACATGAATCTGCAAGTCAGGTATCTCAGTAGAGCCATAAACCTCAGCCTGTGCATTTGTACCCATCCCATCACTCCCTCTGTGACAGTGCTGGAACTGCTGCCTTTGGGCTTTTTTGCTTTTTACTATGTCAGTTTTCTAACCACTGAAAATTGCTGTTGAAATCGACTGTGTTGAAATCAATTTAACCTAGAGCTGGAAATCAAGGTAGTGGTATGGGGGCCAAAAGTTTTGCTTGTACAGTGAATAAACTTGTTAAATCCCTGGAACAAATACCTGTGGCCAGTGGTTCATCAGTGTGCCAGGAGCCAGAGGAGATGGCTCCAGGTGCTTCATTGCTGCTGCTGGGTCACTGGTACCAGTACCCAGGAGCCAGAACTGCATCAGGTCTCAGCTTCCCCAGCACCACAAGAAGCTGCACAGGACACCAAGGTGTTTCTTCACCCGTGCTTGCATTCATTACAGGTGCCTAGGGCATCAAGCCTGGAGCAGAAACCTGTCACCCTGGGCTTTGTGCAGTCCATGAGTGACAGATGCTGCTTTTCCAAGTGCATTTACTCTAACAGGCAAAGGCCAGAGGCAGGAGCATACAAATGGACTGAGAATCATTGAATAGAGTGAATTGGAAGGGACCCACAAGGACCATCAAGTCCAGCCCCTGGTCCTGCACAGGGCATCCCCCAGAGTCACACCATGTGCCTGAGAGCATTGTCCAAATGCTTTTTGAATGCTGTCAGGCTTGGTGCTGTCACCACTTCCTTGGGGAGCCTGTTCCAGTGCACAACCACCCTCTGAGGAAAGAACGATATCTAACCTAAAATCTATCCTGATATCTAACCTAAATCTCTCCTGACATAATTTGTTCCACCCTGATCTTGTCCTTCTGGCAGCAGTGATGCAAAATGTGGAATATGTCAAATCTTTCTTAAGGAATCATGTTCTTTGGTGTTTGATCTTTGTACACTTTAATCAACAAGAAAGGAGATATCATCCAATAAACAGGTAGCTAGCAAGTAAGCTCTAATGTAACAGGTTTTAGGAATACAAATTACTTATTAGTAGAATTGCCTTGTTCAGGTTTAGGGCTCAATTTGTTCCAGTGATTTGAGACTTAGGAGGAGGTTAACAAAGCTTGGGAAGAAGGATTTACCACTGATAGGGGGCACAAAGAATGCAGAATTTACAGGCTTCAAGGACATTTGGCAGAAGCCCCAAGATAAGGAAGAAACAAAGACAACTCAGCAAGTGTGCTGGTCCAGCTCTTACTGGGTTAAGGTAATTCCAGCAAGGGGAGATTGTGACCACCAACTCATGGCCCACTGAGTCAAGAAACCCACTGACCCAAAAGAAGAGAAAGACTGAGCATGTGAACTAAATGGCATGAGAAGCAAGAGAATCATTAACCAACAGGAGATAGAATACTAATTAATAAGAGAAGTAAGTAACTTGTAACCAATGAACATTAATGCCATTTTTTGCTAAAATGTACAACGAGTAAAAAGTTCTGGTAGTCACCGCGCTGGCTTTGTGGATTTGCCACCCAGCCTCCCTCTCTGTGCAGAACTGTAGATGAATCAAATGCCTCGACTCTGTGTGTGGATTGGCCTCTTGCACAGCGGGTGGAAGAACTTCTCTTGGGACAACAGCGAGAGGGGCTGCCAGCCGCCGGCAGAGGGGCAAGCAGGGCATTAGATAAGGCGAAGGAGGCGCTCTGGATGTTCTAGAGCGGGGAGGGCGCAGGTGTGAAGCTGTGCCTGGGGGGCCGAGGAGGCGACCTGGGCAGGGCTATCGCGAGAGGCGACAGCGGCGACACAGCGGGCAGGTGCTTGCCGGGAAAAGCCGCGCCCTGTGCGCGGGGAACCGAAAGCGATAGCGCGTCGGGGAGAGCAGCTGTGGAGCAGGCATGGAGCGGCAGCGCCCGTGCGCCTTCCCGCTGCTGGTGCGAGGGGACTGGGGCCCCGCCGAGCCGCCCCCCGCGCTCAGGAAGAAGCTGCTCTGCTACTTCCAGAGCCAGAAGCGCTCGGGCGGCGG
>JANPWX010000011.1:620615-641395 GCA_024734555.1 Trochalopteron elliotii
CCGCCCCCCGCGCTCAGGAAGAAGCTGCTCTGCTACTTCCAGAGCCAGAAGCGCTCGGGCGGCGGCGAGTGCCAGCTGCGGACCGGGACCGACACCGGGACCGGCCACATCCTCGTCTGCTTCTCCTGCCCCGAGGGTGAGCGGCCGGGCCGGGGCGGATCGGGATGAGGGGACACGGCGAGGGCAGGGGTCGGGACATGGATTAGTGTGTGGGGTCCCTGCGGAGGTGTTGGGGTCGTAACTCACAAGTCTAAACTCTCTGAAAGTTAAAAGATACGTACTAATTTAGTTAGTAATACGATGTAATAATATATCCCGTCTGGCACGTGATGTGCAGTGTCTGTAGTGTATAATATGTATACACCTTCTACTGTGTAATATAGAACAGAGTGTATGTAAAAAATAAACGTGGTGTGATTCTTGCGGGTCCCCTGTGCAGGTCCAAAACTTTGACTCGATGATCTTTGTGGGTCCGTTCTAACTCAGAATATGATATGTACTTCTGTATATGCTTAGATTTGGTGCTTAGTACTAGCCTCTGGATTGTGTTTGGCATAAAGGCTGTAAGCAAATAAATATATCCTAGGAGGAGTATATACATATTCATCTTGATGCACAGTTGTATTGTCTAAACTGCACTCAGAATAATGATTCGAATTCTAACTAACATTTAGATTAGTTACAGATATATATATATAAATATGACATCTGTAACATGCACATATTTTTATAAACTTGCAGCAAGCTGGAAAGGATTTAGCTGCAGTTGAGTTAAATGTATACATACACATGCACGTATGTGCGGAAACACACAGATACCTATACACATACCTATATACAATTTTTCCTTTTCTTGCCTTAACATGCTTCCCAGTTGCTGGCTCTCCCGGCTGGTAAGTTCAGGATATACAGCCCCAAGCCATTTCGGCACTGTCTGGAAGAGGATGTTTAAGGCGTGGGGGGACTCTCCGGGTACCACCATGAAACCCGTGATAGAGCTGAGTTTGCATCTCTGGCGGTTTTTCGCAAGAGTTATTTCCTCTGCTGTTCTTCCGTTTGTTTGTTTATTTGTTTTAAGGGAGAACGCCTTGTGCATACTGCGTCGGTGTTACGACCTTAAAGCTCTTTCATTTTGCGGGACAATGTATCTGTATATCCTTGTTCCGGCCAAGGCGAGGTTGACTTTTCCAGGAGCCGGGAGGGGCACAGCCTGCTCCCTGGGGATATTCGATCCCACCTTAGCCATACCCTGCAGGCACGGACGGGGAGGGAGTTTTTCCCGGGTTTTGCCGAGTGCGGGGTCGGGTGAGCAACGGCGTTCACCTGTCTTGTAACACTCTGTTATCAGTATTGGTATTGTTCCTGCTCGTTTTTCTTACTTCATTGCTATTTGTGGTCTGTTGTTCTCATCTCGTCCTGTAATCCTTGACGTTTTTGTGCCTTCATTTCTCCTCTCCATCCTGCCACGGCGCGGGGAGGGGGGAAGGAGGGAAAGGGAAGTGAGAGAGCTGCGAGGTCTGCGCCTTTCGGTGGAAACAATAAATTGCGGAATACCATTCCTAAACTGCAACACGTGTCGTAACGGTGGGAAAATGCCATGCAGCGTAAAGCTGTGTTTCCATTCAGGTTTTCACAGGGCTTTTTTGGTTTTGTTTAGTCAAGCAACGAGTTCTTGAGAGACAGTCTCATCAGTTGCATTTGGAAGGAGAAAGAGAATTGAGGTTGATTGTCACAGAGCCTGAAACAGCACTAACTACTAAAGAGGAGACATTTGAAGAAAAATCAGTTCCCACAAAGGTGAATAAAAGTTGTAATCCTAACCAGAGCTTTGAAATAGCGGGGAGAGTGTCTAATCTGTCACTGATATTTGGCTTTCATTTTATTTTAGGCTTTGGATGCCATGAGCAGCTATGAAACAAAAGGTAAAATGTTATCCATCACTCCTTGTGCTGATTCTTCATAAAACAAAAATGTTGGTGTTCTTCTCCACACATGGGTTCCAGTTCTCCAAGCTGTCATCTGTATTTTAGTTATACTAGAGAGGAACCTGGAAATCTTCAGATGCTGCTCTCAATTGCTTCATTGGGTCAGCCCGACTTTTGGTTTTGGCTTTTTGATATTTTCTTCATTGGAGTGGAGGAGATGACTCCTTCAGCAGTCTAGTAACTAGCTCCTGAAGAATTGCTGCTTCTTATTTCTTTACTTTTCTTGTTTATGGTGGTAGGCCTTCAAAGCTGTGTTCTGGAAATGTTATGGGTTTGGTATCAGTAGTTTTTATACCTTGGAGAGCAGGCAGAGCCAGCCTGTTGGTCATTCCAGTTTGGAGGTTCTCTCACTCCTCTACCCTGATCTGTCTGCAAAGCTGGAGACATGCTTGCCTCTGGCAGACACTGGACTTGTGGGATACTCAGTGGGCACCTCTGTTATATTTTCTGTTTGCAAAATGTAGTTGCATCCCTATCAGCCCTTCATGCACATGGACTCTCCAGCACTGTCATGCTGCACTGATGGCAGGGCACAGTGGTCATCAGGGGGCTTTACATCAAGTCACACAAAGCTGCTTGTGGCTTATGGTGCCTGTGCATTGTCCTGAGCTGTGTTCAGGCTTGTTTTGCCTGCATGTGAGCTAAGAAGCACATGCAGAGGCTGCAAGGTCTCTCCCAACCTGTACCAACATCTGAGCAGCTGTGGCCTGTTATCTCATTGGATTTTAGTGTAGTTTAGTCTCTGACTGAGAGACATGCCAGTGACCTTGGACGTGTTTACTCAGGTCTGTTTTTGTGCCACCAAAGAAGCTGCCTGCAGCCCTACAGAATATTGCATCTGGGCTGTTTTGGATCTCAAAATGGTCAGTGGTACCCTGCAGTATTTGTTTGGTTAACAATCTCTTTTCTCGGGAAAGGAGAGGAAAGGTAAGAAGAATCTGTTTATTCCAGGAAATGTGTACCAACATTGTATGTGGCTTCTTTTTCTGATGCAGATGATGCAAAAGCCTTGAAGAAAGCAGAGAGTTTTGTTCCAAATAGTGAACTCCAGGAGAAGGTTGACTCTGCAGAGGCCTCAC
This sequence comes from Trochalopteron elliotii, assembly GCA_024734555.1. NCBI lineage: Eukaryota > Metazoa > Chordata > Aves > Passeriformes > Leiothrichidae > Trochalopteron > Trochalopteron elliotii. The sequence goes on from JANPWX010000011.1 coordinate 623,680, forward strand.
CTTCAGTGGTACTTGAGAACATAGAGAGATGCAGTCCTAACTGCCTACAGATGCTGTTGGAGAACATCAGTGGCCTGACTCTAGATGCTGACTTTACTGTTGAACTGATACCTGAAATAAATGTTGCTGTAGCTACCTTTATAAAAAGTATTGGTAAGATAGGACGCCACCATTATTAATGTCCATATATAAGCATGAGTAACAGCTTTCAGAGCTTGGTTCCTCTCCCACTAGGGATCCAGACTGTTTTAAAAAAGTACCTGGATTGCAGGCTCTCAAGAAAAATGTCTTATATACAGCTCCACAAAAGTGCCTATGATCCAAGTGTTACACTGAAAAAATTGTGGCATATTTATTAATTGAAATTGGGCAAGAATGTTTAGTTGTTTCTTATTTTGGATTGGACAAAGAAGAACTAAAAATGCACTGAGTGTGGGGATTATACAAAGTCTCCTTTATAGAAGACAGTATACTTATGAGATGGGAACAGAGAAATAGTGGTAGTGAATAGCAGAGAGTAACATGTCTGTATGCTTTTCCCCTTTTTTATTGCAACGCAGAGTTATTTGGGCACCAGAGACGGTTTTGTTCCAAATACAGGGCGTAGACTCTGCTCATTTCTCTGACTGAAGTGATAGCCAGGGCTGATAATTACATAGGAAAACACAGTCAGTTCATACTGCTCTTCTGTTTACAGATACTAAGAAATTTGTTGAAAAATGTTCACAACACAAGAGAGTCAGAGAATTCAAAATGACTGCCAGGCTTCTTGAATTGACACAGACCATCAAGGCTGAAAACCTGCCAGACAGCATTTCCACAGACTACCTCACAGTGTACTTTGAGAGCCCACGGAACGGAGGGGGGCCCGTGTCAGATGTGCAGCTCCTCCCCGAGGAGAACTCGGCCATCATTACTTTCTGTGACCACAGAGGTAACACTGTCCTTTGCCTGACCAAGGTACTCACAGGCAGATGACCTGCAAGAAAATTACTGCAAATGTGGGCATTAGGAGAAGCCTGGCTTTCTGTTGCTGAAGTCAGTGTACACTGTCCTGCTCCTGGGAAGTGCTCTGGATGTAGAAATATGTGGGTTTGTAAGATTTCCTTGTTTTGGAAAAGGTTTTAAGTTAGTATAGCTCTAGTTACCCCATAAGGGCCCCTTGTCTTGAAGTTTTCTCTTATCATAAGTTGATAAGAGTTTCTGTGCCTCTCTGGTCTTTGCCCAGAGACTGTTTCCTATTGGTCCTTTCCCCATGATGCTCCCTGCCCATCCTCTCCTTCTTCCCCTGTCCATCATTAAGTTACTATCTTCAAGGTCCAGAACTTTCGAAGAGATTCGAACTGCAGTTGGCAGATTCCCCTGAGACCCCTCCCCAAATTACCTTGATTTGTTAGTAGTTAGGTAATTCAGTTGGCATGTATTACTTTGCTTTGTTTTATTGGTTTGTAGTTTGTACCCACCCCTTGAGCCTGTCCTGGACAAAACCCCCCTGTAGCCTTTGTCCGAGGTCTCTCCTGAGGCATCGGGCAGGAGGTAAGGGGTTCCCCTGTGACCCCCCAATAAACCTCTGTTCCTCCCGACCCTCCGAGAGTCCCCTCTTTCATTTACACCACGGCTGTGACAGCGAAAGTGCAGGGGCTGCTGAGCCAAGACCCGCAGATCGATCCTGTTGTGGCGTGTCGGAGCTGCCGGCTGGTCTAGCCGAACACCGGGCTGACCAAAGAGACACGCGCTCCAACAGAAATACTGCTGCATGTCTAGGGCTTCACTATCTATTTTTGTTTGTTTGTTTGTTTGTTTGTTTTGCTTTTTGTTACCAGAGATTTATTTTAATACCTGCCTTGTGCATGGGTTTTTCTCTCGGGTGTTTTTTCCCCCATTTGCAGAGGTTTTTATATGCTTACAGGTACTTACAGGTAGGGGGACAGAGCAGAATCTGTCAATGACTTCAGCTTGCACAGTTAACTTTCAGAAACTAAATAAGGTCAAATATCCTCATTTCAAGCTAATTAAGTCAAATATCTTCATTACCAGGGAAGAATATAGCTAAAGAACAATCTTGTTACTATTTCGTGCCTTCCTTGAATCACTGTCCAGTTTTTGTGCCAGCACAGCTTCTGGTAGATATCTGTTAAGAGACTCCAGGCTTAGTAAATTTACTTTAAGAAAAAGATTTATCTGCCAGGTGATTTTCTTCTGACTCTCAGGATTTTCTGAAGAATATTTTGTACATTAAGTTAAAACGTAATTTGGATCATTGTAATGGAGTTTTAAGTTCCTGCAAACATTATCATTTCTTTGCTTTGTCCATTCCAACAAAAAAGTAAAACTGCACTGGCACTAAGAGTTTTATTTTAAGTTGAGGGTAAGGAGTATTTCATAGCAGTATGTTGATAAGGCCCTGCTCTGTGGTGGAGCTTCCTTGGGAAATTAGCAAGGTGTAGCTCTGCATGGGAATGCAGACATGAGCATATTTACCAAACAAGTTGGAGCCAAGTGTTTTATCTTGCCCCCTACAGAGTAGTTTGGAAATCAGAAAGACATAAAAACAGCTGTTTGAAATGAAAGAAAAAGAAAAAAAGGATCAGTGTAATAATTCTAAGAACAGAGACATTTGCCTGATTTGAAGTTAATGATATATTTGTTTGTACATATGTGCACTAACTTTTAGATCTAACCACGGTCTTGGAAAAGCAACATTTACTGGATGAGATGCTGATTTCTGTGCATCCATATTACCACTCCCTGGGGACAGCTCTCTATGGAGAAGAAAAACCATCTGTCAAGATGCCAGACCCCATTGGGATGCCACTTGACCCATATGTATGGCAGTTTTTACAAAGGCATGCCAATCTGATGCAAGACATAAACCAGGAAATGGCAGTTTGCCATTCTGAGCTCCAATGGCCCCAAGCAGACTGTGCAAACCCAGAAGTTATGTTGTGCCCATCACCATCTCTCTGCAAGCAGAAAAAGCCAGTGATTAAGTTGCTCAAGACATGGCAGCAAGATGCTTCCACTGAGTTCATACGTATCATGGCACGTTACACAGCTATAAAATGTAAAGTCAATTCATCAGGTTGGAAAGATGTGAGAGAAAGATTGTTGAAAGATGCTGCTCTGATCATAACTGATATTTCTAAGGAGATGGTGGTGATTGCAGGCAACAGAGCAGCAGTGGACAGTGCAGAGAAAGAAGTGAGGGAATGCATGAAGCAAAGTGAAAGGGAAAAACAGAGCATAGAAATTTCTGTGTCAGTGATCCCAGGGAAGTATGCTGTGCTGCACAATGCTGGGTTAGAAGAGAATATTCAGAAGGAATATCCATGCCTAAAGCTCTTTTATGATTGCAAAAAAAAGGCTGTTCAGTTGTGTGGGCTACCTGCAGAAGTATATAAAATCAAAGCTGACTTACTGGAAAAGGTACTGAGTGTGCCATGTACATCAGTTACCATTGATCCCCATGTTTTCCACTATCTGCGGTGTGTAGATAATAAAAAAACCTCAGATATGTTATTCATTAGGGAAAAAATTAATACTTTTTATGAACTTCAGGATGATACTGTGTTGCTATATGGAGATGCTCCCAAAGATCTTCTAGAAGCAGAAAAGCAAATAAAAACACGTTTAGAATACAAGTGCATCAATGTGGAAGATCGTGAAGTCATTGAAAAGGATCAGTGGAAGAATCTTCTTCTCTCCTTGCTCAGGACATATAGTTCTTCCCAGGAAATTGTCATCACCTGGCAGTCTGCTGGAAAAGAAAATAAAATGATTATTGCTGGCTTTTCTAAGGCTGTAACAGAGGTTTATCAGACACTTAATGCTTTTATAGATAGAAACACATTAATTGATAAAGTGATCCCAGCTAATTCAGTGCTGGTAGTGCAGTTTATAGAGAATGAGAAGTCTGGTGTTTGTGAAGAATTGAAGAAGAAAGGTGTGACAGTACATTTTGACACCAAGACGCCATGTATTTCCCTGAGGGGCCCAAGATCAGAAGTGCCAGAAGCATCCATCATGTTTGAAAAAATTGTCTCATCCCTTTACTCAAAAAATGTGCCAATTGATAAACCAGGGGCAAAGGAGTTCTTCACTGAGAGGAAAGATTTATGTGTTTTAGAAGCAAAGCAGAAATTTAGCTGTTTCATTAGAATTAAGGAAGAAGAAGAAGAAGAAGAAGAACAGGAGGGTGGAAAAGCTGGTGACGAAGTGAAACAAAAGGTCTACTATGAAAAAAACCTGCTCGGTGGAATTGTGGTAGGAGTGTATAAAGGTAACTTGTGTGACTACCCTGTCGATGTTGTGGTGAATGCATCTAATGAGAAGCTAAAACACATTGGTGCCCTTGCTGAGGCCCTGTTGAGGGCAGCTGGCCCAGCACTGCAAGAGGAGTGTGATGAGCTGGTGAGGAAGCTGGGGAGTTTGCAGCCCGGCTCCGCGGTGATCACACGCGCCGGGAGACTGCCCTGCAAGAACGTCATTCACACTGTTGGGCCCCAGTGGAACGAGAAGGAGTCACAACGGTGCACGTGGTTGTTAAAAAAGACAGTGAAAAAATGTCTGCAGCTGGCTGAAATATACAATCATTGTTCCATTGCTCTGCCTGCTGTACATGGAGGGGTTTATGGCTTTCCACCACAGACGTGTGCAGATGCAGTTGTGTCCTCAGTCAAGGAGGCCTTGGAAGAATTAATGGAAGACAGCAGCCTGAAGAAGGTTCATCTTGTGAGTAATTCAGAAGAAACCATTCAGGTTCTGATTGAGACAGTAAAAAAAGTATTTTCAGCTAGTCCATTCTCCCCAAAATGGCTGATGCAGAAAAAAAGCCAGAAGGAGAATAGAAAAGGGGATCTGAAGATGGTTACAACAAGTGAAGGACTTTGCATACGAGTGGAGAAGAAAATTATTCAGGAAGCCGTGGTAAGTCTTTACTTTTCTGACTCCATTCTAACTTGATGGTGATATCTTTCAATTGAAATGAAAAAAGAAGGATGGTAGGTTTTACAAGTCCTGCTACCTAAGGAACGAACTGCTTTGTGTAGCTAAACAAGGATGCAAGCTTGCAAAACTTGAGTGTAGTTTGAGATCTGTGGCTGCAGCCATTTCTAGAGGGCAGCTGTGAATTTCAGGATATTTCAGTTCCCAGCTAGATCTTATTTGTTTTTCAGATCTAAGGCCAACATGTAAAATAGTTTGCTTTTTTTTTTCATAAAGGTGAAATACTAAAGTACTTTGTAAAAGTAGCTGTCTTGGTTGGATATTAGGGGAAATGTACCTGTCTGGGCTGCTGTTTTGGGTATCCACTGGCATCTTGTTTCTTTTGCTGTGTGTTGCATTGGTAGGGCTTTTAATCTTGGTGCATATTTTTGCTTAAATTCTGCCTGTAGCTATTTTTGTTGTAATTTTTTTGCAGACAGATGTTGTTGTCAACAGCGTTGGCACAGATCTGCAGTTTGGCACGGGGCCTCTTTGCAAAGCCTTGCTGGAAAGAGCTGGACCAGCTCTCCAAGCTGAGTTTGACAACAAAAAACAAAGTCAGGTTGCTGGTCCTGGGAGTGTGCTCTGCACCAGTGGATGTGCTATGGCCTGCAAGTCCATCTTTCATGCCATACTACCAAAGTGGGGTGGAGGACAGACAGAGAAGGTATATTTTAATTATTAACCCCTCATTCACCCCATCTATATATTTATTTGGGATCTGTCCTGAAATTTGGGGTTTAAACATAGTTAATTTAGATGATTTGACTCCATTTTCTTCCATTGGAGTGACCTTAAAGATGCCTTGATACACTCAGAGCTGGTTCTCATACCAGTTTCTTTGGAACTAATAATAAATGATGCCTTTAGAAAAAAAAGTACCTTTGCTGTGTTTTACAGGTCCTAGAAAATGTAATCAATTTCTGCTTGAAGAAAACGGAAGAGCTTGGACTGAAATCGATCACTTTCCCAGCTATTGGGACTGGAGGATTTGGATTTCCTAAAACCATTGTTTCTAAGTTAATGTTTGATGTGGTATTCAGGTTCAGTAGTAGTCACATTCGGAAGAATCTCCAGGAAGTTCATTTTCTCTTGATTCCACAGGATATTGATAACATTCAGGTAGTTCTTCTCAGGACAATGCTGTCTTTGTAACATACTGCTCTAGTTACACTTAAATGATCTGTTTTACTTATACTGCTTTCTAAGGGAATAATTTGGCACTTTCTTACTGGTGTGGGCCAGTGACAGTGAGATGTCTTTCCAGTGTCTCTGAAATACCAACTTTCAGCAAGCTGAAGCTGCAGACAAAATTGGCCTTGCTGTTGGCACCGTAAATGACTGTAGATGCTCCCTCATCTTTTGACAGAGGAGTTCTAGCAATGCAGAGCTCTCTCTTATCACACTGTCCACACTGGGTCTTCCCCTGTTATTAACACTTAAATATGACTATAAAATGTGTGAGGTGCCTCAGCAAGGGCGACATGTAAATGTTAATTACAGAAACATTCAGTGTGTATACTGTGAAATACTATCTTGTGTACTTTTTCTTCTCTTCTTAGGCTTTTACCACTGAACTAGAACTTAGGGCAGATGAAAGTTGCAATGCTGCAGCAGCACAGCCAAGTAAGTTGTGTAGGGGTGGGACAGAGTGTAAATACTGTTAACTGGTTTTATGTGTGTCAGGAAACAGAAGAAATGTCATCAGGGCACAGGGCATTTTTTTTCCTCCTAATGGACTTGTATTTTTAAATGTCATTTGTAAAATTCTTAGGGAGAAATTTCTTTTGGTGAGGGCATGCTGAACTCTCAGTGAGGCCTGTCTTACTAAAACAAAGAAGGTGTTCTGATAGGAGACACAGTAGTTTGTCCTGCTCAAAGGATATAAGAACTTGGAATCACTTGGCCAAACGAGCCATAAATAACATGTATTTCTGTAGCTTTACTCTCCTACATATATGTATTTTTATATATATAGAGTGGATAATTTCCTTTCCATTTATTAATTGACAGTAGTGGGACACAATAGCCAAAACATGGGTGTACTGCATCAAGGGTAGAGGCTTACTCGTAAGGATATAAAGCTCTTCCTCCTCAGCTGCTGAGTGTCAGAGATATGAAGTTAAGAGTGGGCAGATAAAATATGAGTTAGATAAGTTTAGACTAGAAGAAAGGAACAGTTTTATATCCATGAAGGTAAATAGGAAATAACTTACAAAAGATATGTGATCTGATTTCCATTACTGGCAACACTTAAGCTGGATGCTCCATTTCTTGTAAGAATTAATTCAGGAAATTCTGTTACAGAGCTGGTTGAATCAGGTAAACCCTGAAGCCATTTTCTGAATTCATATTGCAGAAATCTACAGGAATAGAAATGGTTTCACTTTCATAGCATTTAAACAGGAAGAACAATACTGTGCCTCCCAGCTTTCAGAAATGGAATAAAGAGAAAAACAGAGACACTCTACAACCATCAGACTTATCTAGACCATATTCCTTGAAAGGATAAGTAAAAGTTTCAATGACTGGAAGAGAATAATACTCCAGACTAAAGGAGAAGTGATTTAATGTATTTTTCTTTCCCTTGCAGGTTTCATTAGGCCTGTTTCTGATGAACAATTGGGAGTTCATGAAATGAAGATTGGTTCCATCACACTCCAAATAGTTAGTGGAGACATTACCAAGGAAGATACAGACGTTATTGTAAACATAGCAAATCCATCATTTGATGCCAAAACAGGTATTATATTGAATATGTAGTTCGTTAGCAATAAATCTGGGCTAGTTTTCAGAAGGGGGTACAGGAAAGAATTGTCCACAAGGGAAACTTTTATGAAGCATTTTTCAGAGGAGAGATAAAGAGTTGTGATTAGTCAGGAAATAGATCTAAACCAGTTTTTTTTACACGTCCTGAATATTTGATTTAGTTTCCAAACAGAAGCATCTGACCTTATTTTTCTTGCTTAAAACCAAAAATGTTTAAATGGAATTTTTAGATTAAGTGTACTTCTGAAAAATGGCTCTTATCCTAAAATGTTTCACTGTAAGACAAAGCCGTGGTTAAGTAAATTGCCCTGTAAGAAGCAGAGGGTTTTGACATAGTGAATTACAAGCATGAAAGATACCAAATAATGTAGTTCAAAGCCTTTGTGGAGAATTTGGTGAGGGGCATATGGCTTTGGCAAGTGAAACAATGAAACAGGAGTTGTTCTTAATGACTCCTGATCAGCAGTGGAGGAAACATTCTCTCTGCAGCCGGTGCAGTGTGTCAGGGACAGTGCTTAGGGAAACTGTCAAGGTTTTGAACTTTGTGGTATCTTTCCATACAGGAATTTAGGATATAGGAAGAGTACAGAGGTTGGGTAGGGTTTTGAATAGAGATAGTTAAGGAGACTTAATGACTGTGTGTGCTTTTCTTGTGTGATTTAAGGGGTCTTCAAAGCAATTATGGACGCTGCTGGTTCCCAGGTAGCAGACGAATGTGCTCAATATGGTATGTTAAAACATACTCTTTTTTTGATAATGCTTTTGTTGTTGTTGTTATTCCCTCTGAAAACTTAAATTTTCTTTATAATTCTCTACTCTGATGACATAATTATTTTATCTGAATAGCAGAGCTTTCACTTTTAGGAATTTTGAAAAGTTCCCTTCTTGTTTTGATAGATACCTTGAGAATTTTTCTTTTAATAGTTGTCTAGCAACAACTAAAACATCAGTGTGTTACACACTTTATTCTCATACTGGATCCAAAACACAGCCCTGTACTGGCTACTAAAAGGAAAATTAACTCTATCCCAGCTGAACTCAGGACAACCCTGATCATAAGTTCCTCCACAGTCTGCATTCTGCCAGACGAGTAGAGCAGTAAAATTCCAGCTCACTGTGGTTGGCCTCTACAAGCACAGAAAGGGACATTTTAGATGCATAACCAAAATGTGTGTGCTCTGAGTCTGGAAACTGACTTTCAAGATGAGTTTCCTGGATTTTTTGCCCAGCCTTTGGCTCTGTAGGAACATTTGTACAAACACACATGTATCATTAACTTCAAATCAGGCAAATGTCTCTGTTCTTAGAACTATTACACTGATCCTTCTTTTCTTTTTCTTTCATTTCAAACAGCTGTTTTTATGTCTTTCTGATTTCCAAACTACTCTGTAGGGGGCAAGATAAAACACTTGGCTCCAACTTGTTTGGTAAATATGCTCATGTCTGCATTCCCATGCAGAGCTACACCTTACTCATTTCCCAAGGAAGTTCCACCACAGAGCAGGGCCTTATCAACATACTGCTATGAAATACTCCTTACCCTCAACTTAAAATAAAACTCTTAGTGCCAGTGCAGTTTTACTTTTTTGTTGGAATGGACAAAGCAAAGAAATGATAATGTTTGCAGGAACTTAAAACTCTATTACAATGATCCAAATTACGTTTTAACTTAATGTACAAAATATTCTTCAGAAAATCCTGAGAGTCAGAAGAAAATCACCTGGCAGATAAACCTTTTTCTCAAAATAAATTTATCAGCCTGATCTGAGTGCTTGCAGAGCATCTTACAGTCATTATGTTCATGATCTGTGAGTTGGTCTGGAACTCTGTGCACATCAGTCCATTTATCTTTGCAATATGACTCCATTTTGTAAGCAATCATGAGTGCTCTGAGAAATCACAAACATCTTTTTTAAAATTCCATACCATTCTTAGATCAGTTAGTCATAATTTTAATAATATTATTGTAACTACTCAGCTCTTCTGCAGAGTAAGAATTCAGGCTTTTAAGGAATAAGTGACATAAGAATGGTTTTCTCGTATAAATTAATTTGGCATGCTTTTATATAGAAGAGAGATATATTCAAAGTCATAATAAATTCTTATATTATACTTAATAGGAAAATACTTCGTAGCAGAGATCTCAGGAAATTAGAAGACACACATTTAGTTCAATTAATTTCTCAAAGAAACTTCACAGAGTATTTATAAAGAAGACCAGAATCAAGTAAACCCACAATAGCTCACTGTGGATTTCTTTCCACTTTTTTCACTTCCCTTGTAGCACCAATATAACAATCAATATTACCAAAAGAGATTGCCACTTTGTAAATATTATGTCTCCTTCTTTATCTTCTCTCTTGCAGCTGGGCAGTATCAACATGGTTTTATTACTACACGTGGTGGGAACCTGTTGTGCAGTAAAATCATCCATTTGATTACCAATAACCAGGTGAAGAGTCAGGTCTCCAAAGTGCTTCATGAGTGTGAACAAAGGATGTACAAATCTGTTGCCTTCCCAGCTATTGGAACAGGTTTGTGTTTTCTTGGAAAAGCAATGTGTGATGGGGTAGTTCAGAAACAGACAAACTTAATATGGCTGACAGCAGACTTGCACAAAAACTGTTCACTGATATGTGCCTTTTATTTTTGTTTAGGTCAAGCAGGACAGAGTTCAGCCAAGGTAGCAGATGAAATGTTGGATGCTGTAGTGGAATTTGCAAGACAAAAACCAATACAGCATTTACAGACAATTAAGATTGTGATCTTCCAGACAAATATGCTCACAGACTTTTATGAAAGTATGAAGAAAAGAGAAAATTCAGATTCATCCACAATGGAATCATGGTTATCTATGTTTCAGTGTAAGTTGGTGTGTTTTCTGTGTGCATGGGCAAATAAAATTGAAGTTCTTTTACTTACAACTAATAATTCACATATTTATTTACAGCCATTTTTGGGGGCAGAAAGCAATCTTCTGAGAAGAAAAAGTTCATGATTTTGGAGAAGAAAGTTGATTTAGTCACATTTCAAATTTGTGGAGAAAACCAAGAAAAGGTGGATGCAACTGAGTCCTGGATAAAGGATTTAATTTTAAAGGAACAGTTTGAAAACACTATTTCAGATGAGGCAATTGAAAGTTTTGATGAGACACACATTGCCATTTTGGAAAGTCTCCAGGGAGTAAAACAAGTCACCATTCAGATTTTAAATAAGCTTTCTCCCCCTCAGATTAAAATTTCTGGCATTAGCAGGGATGTCTATTCCGTTTCTCTAGTAGTTCAAGAAATGGTCCAAGAAATTAAGTCTACTGAAGAAGAGCAATCCAAGGCAGAACTTCTTCATAATCTGGTAGAATGGAGGTATCCAGGAAGCAACGATAGCTTTGTTGCTTTTGATAAACTGACAAATATGCAGCTGGAGCATGCCAAGATGGCTAAAAAACTACATCTGAATATCAAAATTAAAAAGAAGAACTACAGGGTGGATCTGAATACTCTAAAAGCTACTAATGACCAAGGAAAAACTATAAACCTTCAACGTGTGATAAAGGATGAAGGTAAATGATACTTCTGTTAAATAAAAAAACTTGGATATTTATTATTGAATGATGATTTGGATAAATGCAAGCTCAGGTAGCCCCAAGAAGTAAGGTGTTCCTTAGCTTTTTTCACTTTTCTTTTTTTTTTTTTCCTCAGCCAGCAATTTTGAGTGTCATAATCAGTGGGAAATATGAGTGAAATCAGAACATCAGTTTTAAGTGCAAATATTATCTGCATATATGTGAGGAGTGAGCATGGATTTCATGCTTAAGTCTGACAAAGGAAGTGGTGTATGAAGAATACATAAAATTTTTCTGGGGTTTTAAAGCTTGTTTTAGTTAGATATTGGTATGGGGATAATTAGACAAGCTGTAAAGCCTTTCCAGGGTATTACAGAGCCTGTGATGTTTGTAAGAGCGAGAGCACTTGTTGAATGAAGTATTGCAGAAGGTGCTGTCCTCTCAGTCCTCTCTATGCAGGTGGTTTGTAAGATGTGCCTATGGAGCTGAGCTAGTTGTCTGTCATAATAACACAACTTCTGTTTTGCAGAAATGCAGTCAATAGAGCTCCCTAAGGAGTGGACAGACATGCAAAATGAACAGGTCAAAGTGGTGAAGCTCAAGCCATCACATCCTGAATACACAACAGTTGAGAAGATGTTTAGGACAACATGTCCCAACTTTACCATAGAGAAGGTGTTATCATATGGGGTGGGGAGGGGGGAAAATGTCAGTGGTTGGGCAAGAAACATTAATATACTTCCTAAATATTTGCTTATAAGGTGTCTGCAACCCAATACACCTTTTGTATGTCAGTCTCCCCAGCACTGTACAGGGTGAATATAAATCAAAGTAAGTTTCCTAAGAGCTGTTCTGCCATTTCTGCCATCTAATGGAGCAAACCCAGTGACCGTCAGTCTTCAGGCTGACTCTTCAATTGATGTGGTACTCACTAGTTAATATGGTATTTCCAATTAGGAAATTCTATATTGAAATGAAGGCGTGAGCAAGTGCATTCAGAATACAAAGAAAAATACAAATGCACACTGACATAAAGCTTTGGACTAAGTTACAACTTTTCCCTTGTCATCCTAGAGCCTTCCAGGCTTGGTTGTCAGTTTTAACCAGTGTCAGTATTTGATCCTGCTTATTTAGAAGTCTGCAACACAATGCACAGAGATTTAATTGCCAGGGAGAAGATAGAATTGTTCTGAATCAAGAGAAGAGATCAACAGTAGAAAATGCAATTAAATTAGAAGTGAGAACAATGTGTTTAAATTCTTTCTTCCATCATGAGCTTCAATAAGCATGGTCACGAAAACACATGAAGAGAACAAAATATTAGTGTACTATAGATAAAATCAAGTAATGACATTATGTTTTTTTCTGTTAAAAATGGAAAGCTGTTACAGAAATGCCTTTAAGATTATACTTCGATGCAGAGATACTGCTTTCTCTTAAGCTATATTCACATTGTTGGCATAGGGAGCCAGCAACATCCATCCTCCCACCAAGTGATTTTTATATAGTAGTTTCTTAAGGGTTGCTAAGTTACACATTAGAGGAAGCAAGTTTAGATCTAGAAGAGAAATTTAAACTCAACCTAATGCTATTGCTACTGTGTGTCCTTTAGTGAGAAAATCATCAGTAAAGATGATTAGGATGTATAGAAGGCATTTTACATCATTGCCTCTGGCAGTGGTACAGCAACCTGTTTCTAGAAATGACAAAGCACAGCTACTGTGACTGCTGGGTACCTGGTACAGTAGGCAAGACAAATGTATACCCAAAATTAGTGAGCTTGAAACTCTTATAAGCTGCTTTGGTTTGTGATTTTTCAGGCCTACATATTCAGTTCCTCTACCCAAACCTCATGTTAACAGGACATAGTGAAAATTGCTGTAATTCTTTCCGTTTGATTTCATTTTAATGCTTTGCTGCTATGATAAATATTCATCCCTACCCTATTTATCCCTAGTATAAATATAGTTAATTTTGTAATTTTGCAGATTGAAAGAATACAAAATCGCATCCTCTGGCAGACATACCAATTAAAAAAAAAATTCATCTGTAAAAAGAACAAAAATCAAAATAATGAGAAGTTGCTATTTCATGGTACAGCTGCATCCTCATTGAGGTTGATTAACTCCTATGGATTTAATCGTGGGTATGCTGGAAAGAATGGTGAGTCATTATCCAAATCAGTTAATTTCCTAGGCGTATATGAGTGCTACAGGATGTCAACGTTACAGTGCTCTCAGCACAACATGAAAACTGAATGAAATTAGAGAACACAGTAATAAACAACTTCTGAGATTTATCTGTATGGACAGAGGAACTATCCTATTCAGTTAATCACTTGTTGCTGGATGCCACCATGTAAAGGGTATCAAAAAGAGTTGACCTACTCTGAAATGAAGCCTGGGCCGCTTTTGGGAATTGCTTTGTGTCATTTACCTAGAGAAAGGGACAAGGAACATTCTTCAGCATCCTCAGCTGAGGTAACAGCTACTAGCTGATGTTATCTCCTCTCCTCTTAGACAAAGACAGGTAACAAAGTAGAAGTGCAGATACTTCTCCTGTTACCTCCAAAGATTAGGACAGCATAAGATCCTACATCCATATCAATTTTATGCTCACAAAATCTATGAGATCCATTAGTTAATTCTTCACCTTTAATAGCTGTAAGAGACAAATATTTAGCATAAGGATATTCTGCATTAGCTCAAAGCTTGTTTTGTCCACTACCTCTAGTACAGTTCTGTTATGTGTATTATTTGGCAGCATTCAAAGATGGACAGGATCCAAAGAAGTGGAACACGGACTGAACTGAGGTGCTAGTCGATTTCAGCAGCCATGTAACCTCACTTCAAAAGTCCTTAATTCTTGGTCTTAATGTTTTCTTCCTTAAGACAGAATTGTACATGCCTAGGGGTGATTTGATCTTGAGAGAGATGGGCAGCTTAACTCAGATGTAGTTGACACTTCAGTGTGGTCTGGATCCAAAAGTAGACCTTTCTCTGCCTGGTTCCTCTCACGGAATATAATACTCTGAGATTTTCTTGAATAAATGAAGCCCAGCACACACAGAATATATCAGGTTGTGCACAGGTAGGAATGGCAGCCACCACTTTTTTTAAAACATGACCAGAGGAGATGTAGTTTCGCTTTCCTGCTCTTTGGTAGTGTCAGAAGGTTGGATTTACTAGCCCCAGATCCCCATGTCCTCTCTCTGCTTGTGGGTATTGACATCCACCTTTTCATCTCAGCTGTGATTAATGATTGGGAAGGCACACACCTTCTGTCAGGCTGGGTAGCCGAGCAAAAGTATCCAAAGATCAGGGCAGCCAAATAGGAAGGACCTGTCTGGCTTGAACAGCTTTTTACCAATGTCAGAAAAAATAAATCTGTCTTGAACAAAGACATGTGATTACTCTAACTTGCTGGGAAGTGTGACTAGAAAACTATAATTGCAATTATATAGTCATTTTAAGTCCGAAAGCCTTTGAAGAATTGCAATTTGATGGATTGCAGGCTAAATAATGCTAAACAGAGGAGCCCTTTTCTCCATAGGAAAGGGAAGTCAAAACCTGGGTGTTGATACTTACCTGGTATATATGTGGGTTCATATTTGATTCTGATACAAAGGATTAGTACTAGAATTTTGTGTTTGAACTCTTACGACATTTATAGCTTCTGCAGAGTTAAAAAAAAGAGTGTTTTAGACATTCTTAGGAGAATAAGAACACTAACTGTATTTGAAAATGTTGTCTTTCCTAACAGCTGCAGCCATTGGAAATGGAACCTACTTTGCTCTTGAAGCACGTTACTCTGCTCAGAATACTTACTCCATTCCAGATGTGAATGGCAAAAAACACATGTACTTGGCTCGGGTCCTGACTGGGCAGTACTGTGTTGGGAGAGAAGGACTAAAGACTCCACCAGCAAAGAGCCTAGCAGACCCTACTGACCTGTATGACAGTGTGGTTAATGATGAGTTTTATCCAACAGTGTTTGTCATATTTAATGACATTCAGGCATATCCACAATACCTCATTACTTTCAAATACTAGAATGATCTTAATAGTCTAGAAAATTTTAGTGCCTTTTATGTGTAAGAATTTACAGGGCAGTTTTTTTATTCTTTTTACATCTAGGTTTCTCCTTTATTGATCTATCCATGTGTTGAAATATGTCTTGAAATTATCAACAGAAGGACTAACATAAGCAAATATTTTAGAGCATGCTATTTCAGTACTCACATTTCAAGTTCTGTTATGCAGAGATGTAGGCAAGAGCTGTGAGAACAGCTCTGACTTCTT
Source organism: Trochalopteron elliotii (assembly GCA_024734555.1). Classification (NCBI taxonomy): domain Eukaryota; kingdom Metazoa; phylum Chordata; class Aves; order Passeriformes; family Leiothrichidae; genus Trochalopteron; species Trochalopteron elliotii. The sequence continues at coordinate 639,295 of JANPWX010000011.1, forward strand.
CCTACACAAGGCAGAGGAGAGTGAGTGGTAAGAGAGGAAGCTGCTCTGCCTTACCTGTGGCCAGCAGTTAAGAGGTGTGGGGTAGGTCAGAGCACTCCTGCAGATTCCTGTTTCCAGTAGTCACCATAAAGCATCTTCTTTATTTAGGGTTTATTTAAAATATTCTGTGCTGAGGGAATCTGAAAGGTCTTTTCCAATCAAAGCAGTGCTATGGTTCTAATAACCTCACCCACCAGCAGAGTTTTCAGTCATCCTTCAGTATCTACTCAGCCTCGTTGGTGCTAAAAGTCTGGAAGAAAAATAGATGCAATATGAACATGCACTTTGTATTTATTGTTTCAGCCCCCCTACCTATATGTCTGTTACCCTGGCATACTTTGGTTATTCCTTTAGGTATAAATTACCGTATTCATACCCATTTCTTAGGGGAATTCTCTACAATCCCCCCCCTATTACTTCCAGCTTCCACAAAATCATTGCTTTTGCAGCTTTCAAGATTGTAAGGAGGGACTTTTAATTTTTTTCTTTTCAATACTGAAGCATTAACCCTTCTGTAGAATCACCAATTTGCAGAGTCGACCACAGAGGCATAACTCAGTTTACATGCTTAAACATTCTGATTGCTGAATTTTTCTGATGGCTGAAAATTTTTAAAGTTCTCTAAAAAAAGTAAATAATGGCATTTTTACATCTTTGCCAGCGGTACTTTTAATCGTATCTTAAAATGTGTTTTAATCTTAAAACTGCCAATCAAAAGCTGCCAATTCACAGTTTTAATAAAAGCAGTTTCAAACAGCTACACTGTATTGCTGAGTTGCACCAGGAGCACACTTCATTTGGAAGTGTTGCTTCACAATTGAATATGTTACAGTAATGCAATAAAGACTTTGAAGACTTGTATTGTCTGAGTGATGTGACTTGTACATACAAATTCCAGGTGAAATTATTCTGCCTTGGTTGAAAAAAGACCTGTGCTGCAAATAGCTGCCACGCTGTCTTAAAACTTCATCATGATGTTCTCATTGCCTGCAAAGAGGAAAAGGGTTTACCACATCTGAAGATTGCAAGATAAAAAAATTTCTGCTTTTCACAGCAGATGCCCATGCAGCGCTTCAGATGAATGTCCTGCATAAATTCCCACTGAAAGCAGAGCACAGTTTTACCCACTCCCTCTTTAATAGATTTGGTCCCTGTAAAAAGTTGAGGATGCTTTTCTTCTTTCTCTGCTTTTTTGAGTACCTTTCTGTGTCATGGAAACACTTCAGCAGCCAGAGCAACTTGGTTTAGCTGAAAGCACGGGGCATGATGCACTGACTTCTCCCATTGCTGTCACCAAGCAGCTTGGAGAGCCAGGACACACCACTTTCTATTTGTGCGGCCCTCTTTAATACCTGAACATCTTGGAAAGCAGCAGGAGCTGCAAGATAAAGCACTACAAAAACCCAGATAACTTATCACTGGTGGTGGTGGTAAAAGTTTCTTCAGTCATTTCCATAGTAGAAACTGGAGGATACTCTGTTGTGCAGTGTTTGTGGACTGAGAAGCTGGAAAAAGGCCATGCTATGTATGATAAATAAAATCCCAGGCACAAAAGGAACTGGGTGCGGTGTTTGACATCCAGCTGGCTGAATATAAACCAGCCCATGCCCAGATGGCCAAGAAAGCCAGTGACATCCTGGCTTATCTCTGCAATAGTGTGGCCACAGGACCAGGGCAGTGACTGTCCCTTATGCTGAGCGCTGCTGAAGCATCTCAAGCCCCGTGCTTATTTTTGAGCCCACCACGACAATAAAGGCATTTAGGTGCTGGAGCGTGTCCAGAGAAGGGAACAGAGCTGGGGAGGCTCAGCCTGGAGAAAAGGAGGCTGGGGTGGACCTTATTGCTCTCTACAAAGGCCTGACAGGAGGTTGTAGCCAGGTGGGGTCGGGCTCTTCTCCCAGCTTACAAGTGATAGGATAAGAAGAAACGGCCTCAAGGGTTTAGGTTGAACATGAGGAAAAATTCGTTCACAGAAAGGGTGGTAAGCACTGGAATGAGCTGCCCAGGGAGGCGGTGGAAGCGTCCAAAAACCGTGTAGATGTGGCGCTTGCGGACATGCTTC
>JANPWX010000011.1:641788-671943 GCA_024734555.1 Trochalopteron elliotii
TGGCCCGCCCGCTGCTGCCGCCCGCTGCTCGCCGCCTTCGCCGCCGGGCTCCTGATACTCCTGCTGCTCCTGCCGCTGCCTCCCTTCACCTCTGCATCCTCCTCCTGCCACCACCGCGTACCCAGCGGCGACCAGGTGGGGTGGCCGGGGGTCTTCAGGCGGCTGCGAGGGGTGTTGGAGGGCAGAGGCTCCCTTGTTGGCCGTTCCCGCTGTTGGGTCCGTCCTTTCTCGGCTTTCCCGGGGCGGGCTGTGCCGGGTCTGGCCCCGCCGACCCGGCTGTGGGCGCTAACGACGGCGGGCGGGCGCGGAGCATCCTATTGCCGGTGAGGGAGAAAGGCTGGAAGGGCTGGCACCGAGCGGTGCTGCCGCGCGAGAAGGAGCCGAGGGCCGGGGCCGCGGGTGCTGTGTCCGTCCGGGTGAGCTCCCTCATCCAGCGCCTCGTGCCTCTCTCCCTGCCAGGTTGTCTATCAAGTTCCTCTAAGGGAAAATCACGTCTCGAAGAGAAACGTGGATCAACAGCTAAGAATTAAGATTGTATATGACAGAAGCGTTGAGGAGTGAGTATAATGTTGTGGCAGATTTTTTTTTTTCCCCATGGCTGAGAAGGAAACCTTGTTAACTAAAGCTCGTTTGTTTTGTTTTTTAAATATAGTTTGCTGCCTGAGAAAAGGCACCTTATAAAGGTATGTTACATTTGCTTCCTCTTTTTGTATGTAGTTTATTACATAAATGAAGTTAAGTTTAAGGCTGGTTTAACTAAAACCTTGAATGCCAGCAATTTAGTATTCTTCTAGTCCAGGAAACCAAAGCTTGGTGTATAGATTATACCTCCATAACAAATGATTCCACAGTTCTGCTGCATGTTGTTCGACAGGTGTTTGCTATATCCCAAGGTGCAAAGGTATCAGTGAAAAATGTGTATATAATTTTTAAAAGCTTCTTTGAAGCTGCACATTCTAATTAATAATGGTTTCCTTCCCATTTTGTCATTCCAATAACAACATATGGGAATACTGAAACAAAGTATTCCCTAAATATGTTGATAATAATTGAACTTCTTAGAGAGTCAGGCTTTCCCCTATTCTGCTATACCACAATATCTAGCAAGTTTTATGTAACCTGGTAGTTAATGCCCTTGGGGTGAGTTGTGTCTGCACTGCTACTGGATGACTCTTGATTTTTGTTCTTTTCAGAACAAACTCTTCCCACAAGCTATATCTTATTTGGAGAAGACATTTCAAGTGCGCAAATCTGCTGGTGCTATATTGCTAAGCAGGTGTGTGAAAGTCTGTCAGAAATCACTTGCTATATTTGATATTTAACGCTGTGCTGCATAGCCTTTAAAAGAAGATTAGAGTGTAAGGAATGCCCTGCTGAATCAGATCAGTGACCCATCTGATCCAGTGCCAATGGCAGATGTTCTTCTACAAATCTGCCAGTCTTCCATGAGCAATATCTGCATTTGTTGTAGCAGAGATATTCAAAGCTATACATGCTGCCAGTTCTCTTTTATGTGTACCCCCGTTTATGAACCTGCTCCTAATCTCTCTTTGAACCTGTGGATGCTCCATTAACAACTGGAAGCATTATGTCTTCCCTGGTAAGGTAATTAACAATTTTCACTGTGAAAGTTATATCAAATACCAACATAGTGCTGTAAGACTATTCTGTAGTTCTCCTTTAATAATAAAAACATTGACTGTCTCATGTTTCCATTGAAGGCAATGTGTGACCAACCAATATTTAAGGAGGAAAGCTGATCCTCACAGATATTGCCAAAAAGCCTGTGCAGACCATACAAGGTGTGGGCCAGTCATAGTTCCTGAGAAACACCTCCAGGTAAGCTCAGCTGTCCAAGTGTTTCCTAATCTTTGAAATATTACTGTTTGTGGTAATTAATGAAAAAGTGAATATTGGTAATTGTGCATAAGTCACCTGTTTGCTGAAGATCACTAAGTCTGAATGAAAGAATAAAAAAAACTTAAATTAGTGTGAGTTTCCGTTGTTTATGTTGTTGAATCAAAACTCAAATAAAAAAATGGAACTGGTTACTATATTCTGAGCCTGTGTTCTAATGGCCTGTATAGAGAGGATGAGATTTGGAGCTTGCTAAATTGCCACTAGTCACTTTGTTATTCTCCTTGGTCAATGAGTTGGAATTTCACAGAGTTAATAGTTGATTTTTGAAGACTTTGTTTGAAGAGGTTATCTGCTGACTCAGGAGCACGGTGCAAGAAATGCTTCAGACTTGTTTTCTTGATTCAACTCCAGTATGTGATCAATAGATTTCTGGTTTTCTTTCTTTAACTTGGAAGTTTCAACTGTGTTATTAAAAAGATAGATTATGTGAGAAATGCTGTTGCTACTTATGTATACTAGTTTTGTGAGCCAAGATTTTTTTTTTTAAGTTATAGGAAATACAGTGTGCTAATTCTGGGAAGTTTGTCAGGTTTTGCTTTGTTTTATTTTAAAGCTGCCACCTTCCTTGTGTCTAACAAATCAAAAGAGCTAGTCATTTGAAAGTTATTCCTTGGCTCTGGTTTTGTTTACTGTTCTTTACAGGGCATTTTCTTATCTTCTGCTGTCTTACAGAAGGATTTATTCTTGGCTTCAAGCTCATTGAATTGTGTCATGCAGAATTTTGGTCATAAGTAAAGCATTTTAATTGTTGCCTTTGAACACTGTGCAGCAATGCAGGGTGTACAATGACAGCGACTGGCACCGCAGGCCCACGGGCTCACCTGAGCAGGACGGCGTTCGGGATGCTGACTTTGTGCTCTACGTTAGTGCCCTCACCACTGACAGGTGTGGCCATGAAAATATCATTGCATATGCAGCCTACTGCCAACTGGAAGCTGAAATGGACAGGCAAGTATTCCTTCTGTTGCAAACTCTTTTTGCTTAAATTTTCAAGTTTTTTTGGTTGTTCAGATGTGAAATTTGATTGTTTGCCTTTGTTGTATAACAAGAGGAGTCATTATTGAGATAGACAAGCACTGCATTTATGTAAAGTCACAAAGCATTTATGTAAAGTCACAAAACCGTCAAATAGTGCTTGACTTGCAGAGATGAGGCACAGGACTCAAAGCTGATCCTCCACTGTTAATGCCTAAACTTTATCTAAAGGTCCTGTTTCTGCTGAGGTGAATATCATGATTTCACAGACTTAAAGAATGCAAGTCCCTTCTTACATCGCTTTTGTTTCCATTTCAGTTGTAGTCACTGTCACAGACTTTGTACCTCCTAGGATCTTACCTCAAATTCAGGTCCCTTGCACTGTTGTCACTGACACCTGTGCAGAATACTGAATATAGAGACTGATTGACCCCATCCCACCCATCTCCATCCCAACACTAAATAAGTAAAGTCACTGTGTTGTTAACAGATATTTAGAAATTATTGGGAAGGACATATTTTTACATCAGTCTGTATTTTCTTTAAACCTTCCACTGCTTCAAGTGAATGATGATTTGAATTTTGTGGTATTTTACCAAAAACTATTTAACTTACATAACTGTCTTCCAGGCCAATAGCAGGATATGCTAACTTGTGTCCAAACATGATTTCAACACAAGCTCAGGAATTTGTTGGCATGTTGTCTACAGTGAAACACGAGATAATCCATGCACTGGTAAGGGTTGATAAAATGTTGCCCTGAAATGGGTGCCTGCTTGCTCACATGCCTCCAGCTTGTTGCCAAGAGAAGGATGTTTGGTGGAGGAAAGCTCTTGCTTTGCCTCCTTCAATTTGTGTTAATTGCCTTGGAGTGTTGTACTTCCAGTGTGTCTCTGGTGGGTGTGGGGACTCTTTCATGGTGTTTGACTTTTGTGTATGAATGTTTTACCAAAGGTTTCCATGTACTTGTTTTTTGACTTGAAGGGTTTCTCTGCTGGACTGTTTGCATTTTATCGTGATGATGATGGAAAACCTTTGACACCAAGATATGCAGATGGACTTCCTCCTTTTAATGAAAGGTATTACATATTCTTTGGACCTCTTGGGACTTCCACTGAAGGATGTTTTCATGTTTTTTTAGCATGTATTCTTGCCTGTTGAAAATCCAACTTCATTCTGTTATTAGAGTGACTTTCCTTTATAATGTTCAAACAGTGGTGTGTGGTGACTCTCTAGTCTTTCTTTACATTGCCATTAAGCACTTATATTATGTACGTATACTACAAACTAAGACAGGATGTCATTTATCAGAAGGCTGGAAGTTAAGCCTTACACTTATTTATGCTGTCTAATGTCAGTGCAGTTCATTTTTAAGATTTATATCAGTCAAGATTTATGGTTATGCAGAACAGATGATGTGTGTAATCTGCTGTGTGGATTTTTTGATTTGTTACAGAATGAGTAGTTTGCATTCTTTTTTCTTTTTTTAGTTGCTATTGAAGATATTTTTTTAGGAGATGGAAGGGTAGAGAGCTTTTTTTTTAATAATAGTAATACTGAGGGGTTTCATTTGATTTCTTACATTTTTTGGTAACTGTGGAAAATGTGCCTTGAGTCTGTAGACTATATTTTTTAAAATCTTACTTTGCCTTGTTAAATCAGTTGTGTGTATAATAAACACATCTAAAAAAGAAGAAATGCTGCATAATATTTTTTTTTTAATTTAGAAAGCATGAAGGGAATATAGAGATTATCCATGATTCTGTTTCTTATGGAGATATATCTTTGCACAGTAACCTGTCTTGTGGGAAGGATTTGTAACCAAACCTCCTCCTTTCAGCCTAGGTTTGTATCAGTGGAGCAATAAAGTTGTTCATAAAGCAGTGAGGCTGTGGGACATACGTGGTGGCAAAATGCTGCGCCATGCTGTTCATCTTCTAGTGACACCTCGGGTAGTGGTAAGTCTGCATTTCCTTTCAAGCTTTATATGCCAAGGTTGCCAGGACATTCTTGAGTCAAAAATATTACTTATCCTTGAAGAAGTAATAGCCTAACCCTGCATTCCCTTCCCTGAAAATATGGCCCAAAGCCTGTGCCATTAACATGTTGTAATTGAGAGGGCGTAGCTAAAGCAAAGTAGAAAATGGGTGACAGACAGTATGAAATAAATAAATTGACATAGTAAGAGAAAATGAAGGGACTGGAAGGTAAATTATAAAAGGTTAAACAAAACTCATGTTGAAGAAATTCCTTAATCCTGCTCTCTAGATGTTTTCCTACAGAGTTAAGACACCTCCTGCTCCATTAATATTAATATTTTGTCATGTTTAAAAAGAAATTCCTTGAGGATTTTTGGAAATCTTTCTTGCTTCCCACGCCTCAGACTCTCTCTTTGTGCCCCCAACAGAACATATGCTCAAGTGTAACAAATTGGATTTGGAAATAAGTCACAGTGTTAATCATATTTGGCCACAAATAATCTTTTTGTTTTAAATCTAAAACAGTATATAGAGCAAACATGGATAATTACCCCTAGTTTTGCTCATTTATTTCAAGGAGATGAGTAGATAGTGTGGTAGGCTTGCTGTTGGGGTGCTTTCTTAGTCAGCCTGTGAGTAGAAAACAAAATGGTAGAAAAAGAAATGCTGAAATACTGGTAATAGATAATTATAGAGCACTAGGACTGTGTGTGGGTATCAGTACTTTGAGAGTTGTGTTGAAATCTTTTCTTTCTAGGAAGAAGCTCGAGAACATTTTAATTGTCCAATTCTAGAGGGAATGGAGCTTGAAAATCAAGGTGGCATGGGTACTGAGCTCAATCACTGGGAAAAGAGATTGTTGGAGGTTTGTGCTGATACTAGGAATGGAAGGGGATGTGGCAATGTCTGCTCCCTGTGCCTTGATTTTTAGGTTTATTGTGGTACCTACTGGAGCCTTGAAAATGCAGGAGTATCAAACCTCATTGAAAAACATCACAAATAGTACATGATACTTAAATACTTAAAAGTCCAATTTCTAGATACATCTGTCTTTTAACCTTCTTGCTGAGTCTCAGAGTATGAGAGCAAGTGTTACTGAAAAGCTAAATGTCTCTTATTCCTGTCTGCCATTTACTCTTTTGAGAAGGTTTGCTCCTGTTTTAGGGCAAAGGGAGTATTTCTTTGAGTCAATTGAGTTTTGTTGTCCTCTGCCTCTTAAATACTTCATCATTCTATTTATTACCTTGACTTCATCTTTATTCACCTGCCCTGGCTTTAGCTTTTGCCATGTCTCCTCCAGAGAGTAGGAGATTAAGGAAACACTTCCCTCTCAACATTTAAGCTAATTTTCATTTGTAACTTAGCACTGTGTGATATTTTTGGCAGAGATACATTGTCTAGTCATTGTTTTATGCAGTGAGGTCAACAAGAAAGAAAATGCTTAAGGGTAGTCTTTTTATGAAGGAGTATGGGATTTGATTGTCAATAGTAAAAAGAGACCAGAAATAAAATGCTTTTTCCTAAGAAGCATTTCTTACAATAATGATTTTGAGTGGCTTACCAATCAAAGCTGGTAACTTTCAGAATGAAGCAATGACTGGATCCCACACTCAGAATCGAGTCTTTTCCAGGATCACCTTGGCATTAATGGAAGACACAGGGTAAGACTTAAGAATGGGAGGGTGGGTTTTGGTTCATTCATGTTTGGTTTTCACTCTACTTGATTTTATTTCAAATTGATGCACTTGTACTTATCCCTCTGCAGCAGAGTACATGATCAGCATAATTAGCTTTACATTAGACAAGGAGTCATACCTTGTATGTTACTTTTTCTTCAGGTAGTTCAAAACCCATTAATCTAGCCTTCAAAAGCCAGTCATTGCAATGCAAAGTGCTGTTTGTAACACCTATTTAGTTTTTGTCTTAATATAAGTCTTCTTTCAATTGCATGCAATACATATTGATTTTTTTTCAGCTCTTCTTGCAGATAGAAAACAGAAATTGCTTAAGGTTTCATCTTTCTGTATGCACTGTTCCTTTGCAGATCACAAAATTTTCTTCTTCATTGTGACTTGAAATAGTGAAATCATAATGTATTTTCTTATAGGCAGAAGGGGGCACAGTTTCCCTTTTTCTTAATTTGAAAACCTTAAGGCATAATACAAAATTCTTTGAACTGCTGTTTTATTAATCAGAACAGTAATTTTTGAAGTAACTATATTCTCATTTCAAAATACCTTTACAGATGGTATAAAGCAAATTACAGCATGGCAGAGAAATTAGACTGGGGACGCAATAAAGGCTGTGACTTTGTAATGAAGAGCTGCAAATTCTGGATTGACCAGAAAAGACAAAAGTAAGAATACAGTCTTTAAAAAAAAATAAAGAGGAAACCCTGATGCTTGTTTACATTTTTCCTTCAAATGTAACTCAGTAAAAAGAGGTGGAGGTCAATAGAGATGAAAGAGATGCTGCCCTGCATCCCACCCAATTACAATAAATACAGAGGCAGACATCTTAGGATGTAGAATGTATTTACACTATGAGAAGGCTGTTGCTTTAGAGAGGACTTACTCTAAAAGTGTTTGCCTTCTTGTTTTCTCCCTTTTAATTGGGAATGCAGCCTGTGTTGTTTTGCATTAGTGGACTGTACTGAAAGCAACTGAAGGAGATGATAGCCATCTTCAAAACACAGCCTGCCTTGTTTGTTCCTTACAACCTTGTTTGTTCTTTTCTTTACAATCCTCATACATTTCTGGGATACAGCTGCATAGTGGGCTTGTTTTGCTTGTATGTTTCTTTCTTTAAAGCTTACAAAGCAGTGTCATTAAAACTAAATAGGTGAATGTGTTGTAACTTTGTTTGCTGGCTTGATATTCTTTAAATCAGAAAGGTCATAAACAGACAAATAAGAAAAACTAGCCTTGAGAAGAAGTTGATGCTTCTTCATGTGATTAACTGAGTCTAGGGGAGAATGGGACCAAACAGTCTTGACAGGCTGCTTATGTAAAGCAGTTTGATTGATCTGATGTGATTTTTATTCTGTTTTTGTTTGCTTTTTGTCTTTGAGGAAGCAATTAATCAGTCCATACTGCGACACTTTGAGGAGTAATCCTTTGCAGTTAACCTGCAGACAGGACCAAAGAGCAGTAGCAGTGTGTAACTTGCAGAAGTTTCCAAAGCAGTTACCTCAGGAATATCAGGTATAATGGATCCTACTTGACAAATAACTGAAGTGTTTTTGTTGTTGAGCCTGATGATTATATTTGTTTCAGGCTTTTTTTCTTCTGAACTATCAGATCACAGTAGATCCTGCAAAAAACGTCTACTTAGGTTATTGCCAGGATAAAAACCCCTTGTGATCTTAATAAAAGAAAATGATGTTGCTTGGCTATCTAGCCAAATACCGGATAGAAATGTTGCTGTGTAACAGAAATCCCCCAAAATGTCTTGTTTGAGGGATTTCTTGCCCCAGTCTTCTACTCTTTGTCACTGCACACTAAGAAATCTGTCCTGTTTACATCCCAAAGAATGAAATTATTACAGAGAGGGGAATCAGGGGCAGAAGTTGAAAATGATACATGTAGATATGAATCTCTGCATTATTTATGTATTCTTAAATACTTCTGGCTCATCTGGTTCATGGGTATTGTAAGGTGCTGTTAATAGCATTCCTGAGTAGTAACAGCTGATGTTCTTGCAGCTGTCTGTAGTGATTTGGTCTATTTAAAATACAGCTGTACACTTGCCTTTGTACAAACTGTTTCACTATTGTATTTTGTTTTGCAGTACTTTGACAATCTTAATGGAGTACCAGCAGAAGAATTGCCTTACTATGGTGGCTCAGTAGAAATTGCTGACTATTGTCCCTTTAGTCAGGAATTCAGCTGGCATTTAAGTGGTGAATTTCAACGCAGTTCAGACTGTAGAATAATTGAAAACCAGCCAGGTGAGTTGTCAGGGCTTCAGGGTGGTATTGCAGAGATTGCATTTGTTAACTTGGAGTGGACTTGCTGCATTCAAACGAATTACCTGTGAATTTTTTCACTCACGAAGTCTCACACCACGAGCTGTGTAAACACTGTGCTGTGGTAAGAAGCATAGTACAACTATTCTGTACAACTGAGGCAAACTCACATATCTAATGCAGGAATTGTATAAGGAATGAACAGATACTTACCCCAAATGATCCAAATACAAGACAAAGGATGGGTGAGGGAGTATTTATTGAGTCTCTGGAACATAATTGCACTTTTCACCTTTGTAGATTTTTTGTTCAAGGCCAGGGTGTTTGAGAGTTACCAGAACATGGTCTTGTCTCCTAGTCTAATGCATGGATGTTCAGTATTGCAGAGCTCCAGAATGCTATAGGATATTACCTGTCTATGCAGTTGTCTCAAAAACAAACACCCACAAGCCAGCAATGACAGCTGGCATTCCCTGAGGGCAAACATAACCACGTAGCTCTGATGGAAAGTGCTTGCCTGTTGGGTTTTTTTGGTGGTTAGATGATTATTTTGTTTGTTTCTTAAATCTTGTGTTTCTTCCCATGTTATTTTCAACATGGTGTAATTCCCAAATTGATAATAATCCAAGGCCTGAAATATTCCAAAAGTAAACCTTGAATTGCATGTGGGTTGCATTGATTAAATAGTCTTTTAAATTGATGTGGGCTTTCTGTTCCTCTGGTTAAGTTGTAATTCAGCATATTCCTTCTACCTTAGATCCTACCAAAAACTATGGTGCAGAGAAATATGGACCAAACTCTGTATGTCTTATTCAGAAATCTGCTTTTGTTATGGAACAGTGCAGGAGGAAACTCAGTTACCCTGACTGGGGTAGTGGATGTTATCAAGTAAGCATTTGTTGGGATTTTGATGGGTTTTGTTTTTTAATAACCCTAAAGGGAAAAGTCAGACTTAAAATGTAGGTTGTGACTGTTAGAACTTTGTACTTGCACACTGGACATAGTAATCTATAGATCATATAACATATTTTGAAAACAATCTTCCAACCATAAGCCTGTAATTTAAGTAAGTTAAGTGTGTGACTGCTGGATTGCTTCCAGTCTCACTAGGGACATCCCCTGTCTTACCCCATGTCACTTTATCTTCAGCTAAGAAGGAATACTTCCATGAAATGTTCTGTTATTGAAGCTTAATATTAATTAGTCACTCTGATTTTTCAGAGGTGGAAAGCACTGCACACGTATTTCTTATTATCCTCATTTTCTTTGGGACTGTCTCACTGAGGGTGTCACAGTAACTGTACAAGTCTACAAAAGTAGTTACTAGCAGAAGCCAAGTTTTACTCATTCTCAGCTGATGATCTGCATAATTGCACAAAAAGAGAATAGTCAGTGCTTTAAAGCATTCCTGAATCTTGTAGTTGCTCAAAGTGCATTAAAACACTTCCAGTTAATCTGTGCTTCTGATAAATCATCATACAGACTTGACTCTTGCTCTTTTATTTTAAGGTTTCTTGTTCTCCACAAGGGCTGCATGTGTGGGTCAAGGACACTACCTACTTGTGCAGCCGCTCAGGCCAGGTGTTGACTGTGAGCATTCAGATGAATGGCTGGATACACGTTGGCAATCTGATTTGCCCAGCCTGTTCAGACTTCTGTGACTCCTGTCCTCCAGAGAGGGATCCTCCAGCTTCTAACTTAACAAGAACTGCACCCATTGGTAGGTTGCCTTTTATGCTGAAGTGAAACTTCTGTATTAAATATCTGAAAACGTGGAAGATTTGTGTCAGCTCTGACTGTCAGGAACAGGAAAGGAGGGCTATGGCTATTTTAAGATCCCAGGTGTAGGAGGTAAAGGAAAGTAGCAGAGGTGCTCTGCTTTTTGCTGTGCAGTCGTGCAGAATAGTGACTAACACAGGAGAAACGTGTCTGAAACATAACGCCTTCATTTCGTGTCTCCTTCTGGTAATCATCCCAGAAATCTAGCTTTAGCCTGGGAACTTACCAGGAAATCTGACCTGTGTTTTGAAGGCCATATCATTATTGTAATCTTATAAATCATCACCTTGGTGGAAAGGGAGTTCTCACTTGTATAACCTCCTATTGAGAGTGTTCATGTTGTAATGCAGAAAGATCAGAGTCAGTTTTCTTTTTGAGGAAGGTAAAAAGTTTAATTCACTAAATACCAGTTAATGTTTTGTCGAGAAGTTTGTTTTCACTCTTTGGTGGTTTTTAGTGTTCTCTTTGTTATTTTATCTTGTCTTTAAATGTAAAATTTATAATTTTTTAAAATTTTTTTTAAATTTTAGACTTATGCTCCTGCTCGTCCAGCCTGGTTGTAACCCTTTGGCTGCTGGTGGCCAACTTAGTTCCCCTGCTAACAGGATTGTTTCTCTGCGCATAGACTTGAGCTTGGGGCAAGAAGAAGTTCTGAGATGACACCCATCCTGCTGCCCTCCTTACTGTGGAGCACAGGGGTTTTCTCTCTACAGGCAGCTCTCTCCTGCTGAACCTCATCTCCCCTGGCAAGTATCGCTGCACACAGTAGTCAGGGAGATGCTGATGAAAGCAGACAGAGTTTTGAGAGAAGGAAAATTTACCTTGTCCATCTCAGTAAGTGCCAGTATTTTCCTGAATTGCAACCTATGGTTCTTTTGACGCAGTAACAAGATCCACTTTACCAGCTGTGTTAGACTGTCTGGCAGCTCAGTCAAGATCTGAAATGAGAACTCTTCTGTAGTAGAACTGAGGGCTGGTTTTTTTGTTATATCTGTTGTGTGATTGGTAGCAAAGCATTCTCAAACTGGAAATATACCTCAGTGGTTTAGTTGAAAGCCATGTAAAAATCTGTTGTCATCACTGCTGATAACCCAGGCCTAAAGAGGCTGGTAATTTGTTTGTTTTGTCTATTCCTACAATTTATGGGGGAGGAAAGAATGTAATGGGATAGATCAGTGGTTGGCAGTTGCCTCCACAACTGGATTCTGCAGCTTTGAGCCCCCTCAGAATTCATACTAGGTAAAGCAGCTAATTCTTGGGGTTCATTACATCTTCCTACATGCACAAAATGGAATTTCAGGTTAGTAACCAGGACAACTGTCTAGAAATCCCATTTTCATTTAGCATGTGCCCCTTCTACTATGAAATTTAATGCATCACGTTTGAAAATTCTCAAGAGTTTGCTAGGCAAATGCATTTCAGTTCTGATACTCAGACTGTAGATTTGAGATAGGATTTATATTTATTTTTTATTTTGTTGGTTTGTTTCTCAAATAATGAATAATGGCATTATTGTTTCAAAACTAGTATGAACATTACTGCAGATGTTCTCACTTCTTGTTGAAGAGCAAACCAGTAGCAATGGCAGCTATAATTTTACAGGATCATGCTGATGTCTCTAGACCAAAAACTATATTGAATGTGTAAGCAAAGCCTAATCTGTTTTCTTTTTTTTTCTTCCCTCTACTTTTTCTTGGACATGTAAATACTATGAATTATTTGAGTATTTGTAATAAGTTGAGAATCAGATGGTTTGAGCCACATGAGGGCACACCTGGCTACAAAATTAATCACTTGATGACAAAATATATGAGGAAGGAAATGAGTAAAATCTGTCAAGGTAAGGACAGCTGCTCTATAGGACCCTTGTAGGGATGTTTTTTATTTATTTCTGACTATAACGTGTAACAAATAATGCTGTTCAGAGATGAAGAAACTCTTTGTGCTTCAATCCACTGTCTGTCCTTTTAGGACAGTTTTCACTCCTGGAAAAGTATTAAACTTAAAGGAGCAGACATGCCCAGTGCACTAAAAGATGCAGTTATAGGGAGAAAGATCATCTTACTCTGCTTCTTAAATGTCCTGTGATATAATAATTGTCATTGACTGGATTCCTTTCCTAAATGGAAAGTAGGGAGATGGAGTAAAACTTTAGCTACAATTATACTGTAATAGGACTTCCATCATGATTGTAACAAATTCTTTGTGCCTACTGGACTTGATTTTGTTGTATTTTTTTTATTTATTTAAGGAAAATCTTATGACACTGCTGAGGCAAGTAAGGTGCAACCTTAAACTGTCTGAAGACATGACAGTTGAGAGCACCTTGCACTGGGCTAGTTCTCCTTAACTGCAAGGTTGAGCTTGCTGTGAGTTACACAAGGCCTAGGCTGGCCTTAAATCAGTGTCTCGGGGAAGCAATACAAGTCAGAACTCAAATGCTTTAAAACTGTACAAATTGAATTATGAAACACTCAGATTGATAAGTGAACACTATTTTAATATATCCACAAAACAGTCAATGTAAACTGATACCTGGAAAATATAAAGGTTGGAGAATACATCTTAGGTCCCGGAGGTTGATATTGTATTTTTTGTCTGTTGTGCAATAATACAGTTGAATTGGTATCACTCAACAACAATGCTTTTGATACTTGAAAAGAAATTGCTGGTTATTTTTCTTACTGTGAAATGTTTGCACTGTCTGAACTTTCTGGTTAACTTTATAAGTGTTAAACTTTTTAACTGGTGTTAATTTATTGTTCTCAGTATTTGATATGCTGGTCTCCTGTCTAAGTGTGATATTTGTCATATTTAATTGAATATTTTTATCTTCTACACAGTTGTTTATCTTGAGGGCTTTTCTTCTTTTAATCTCTCTTCCTGAGAATTGACTGAAAGACAGCTTAGAAAGTTGTTGCTCACCTACTTCTGAATTGTATGCATTAATTAAAGAAAGGGGATGTAGTGCTTTGTATTGACAGGGAGAAATCTATCAGCCTGTTGGAGCTCTGGTGGTCAGGTTCACCAGTACCTGCTAAGTAGCTGCATCAGTGAATCCAGTGAAGTAAAACTGCTACTGCCTTAATAATCTGAGATTTCAGTTGTAATTTCTTCATCATGCAGCCCTTCAGCTGCCTGTGAACTGCAGAACTGGACGTGGCTTTGGGGGGTCGGGCGCAGAAGGTACTTTAGTCAGAAAAATGCAACATCTTCTATCCCACCAGTAGGTTTGCAGCTGCTAGCAGCTGCAGCCTTGTTGGAACTGCCAAGGAATGTGTCAACTTAAAGTGGCAATGAATTGGTAGCTGTCATACAGAATATTTGAGTAAAGCTGACTACCTCAGTTCTGTTTGTCTTCGCGTTCAGCTTTTAGCCTGCTGTGAACTTCCAGATCTTAACATGAATTAAGTAAAATCATGTCTCAGGTTTTTAAGAGTAAAACTACTACAGTAGGAAGCATAAGCCATTTTTGAGTATAGAACACAGCTAAAATTGTAGCTTAAGCAGATCAGCTATGTAGCCTTAAGTGTAGTTTCTGCCGTAAAATTCAGAATTCTTTTCAATAAATGCAAAGTTTGCTGTGTTAGGTGTCCTGACCACATGTGACCAGTCCCTCCTATTGCATCTCTGAAGTGTGAAAAGTTGGAAATACAGCCCATTTAAGCCTTTGTGTTTCCACCAGAGAAGACTGGGCAGCAGGAACCCTGGAAGTTGTGGTGAGATGCATGAGTTTGCTCATCTGTAACGGAAACATTTTCAGTGTGTAGTGTCCACAGTTTTAATTTAATAATTTTTTTAAAATATTCCATGTTTGCTTAGGGAAGTGAATTAGTCTTGCAGTCTTTTTTGATCCCAGTAGTTCAAATAATTTCAATTAGGAGTGGAAGCAAGTCATATTTTAGGAACACATTTTTTCTGGTGTTGCAATTATAAGGAGGAAGGATAGCTTTTGGCTGCAGAATGCAGCAAGTAAAATCACATTGAAAAGCAGCAATTCATTCCTCCTGATGAGTTGGGGTCTTGGGATACTGTCACGGCCCTTGATGTAGGTTAATTACTGAAAGAGAATTATATCCCCCATTAATTGACTGTCAGTCCAACACAGCTCATTCTTTCTACTGAGCACCAATAAACTGGGGAGACTGATGTCTGAGAGCAAACATATCCAAAATCCCTTACGAGGGCCAGTTGTTTTTAAATCTTCCTGTCCTGCAAATCTTTCTGCTTGATGATATTTAGTAGAGAGGGAGGTGTGCATCCTTCCTTCCCCACATTTCCAAGGAGTGACTTTCAGGCAGCTGAGCAGCTCAAGGTGTTTTCCCTGCAAGGCTGAACCCCTGTTTTTAGCTTGTCTGGATGTGTGGGTGCCTGCTTGCATGTATGTACTGCTCTTCAGGATCTGGGACTGTTTGTGCACTGAGTAACGTGATCTTACACTACCAGACTTCCAAAGTGTAAATGTTGCCTTTTTAATGTGAAGCTTACCTTGGAGATAAAACAACTGTTTTGAGAGAACTGGCTGACCTTGAACATGTGTTTCCTATTTTGGTACAGAATGTAAATACAGAACAAACTATTTTACACAGATTTTGGCTGGACTGAGATATAAGGGCTAATTTGTGTTATTTATGGAGTAAAAATTTCCATATTTTACTGTTTGAAAAAGGTATGCCGTGCAACAGAAGAAAAAACTGTTCTTCAATAAAATATCTCTAGAGTATTAATTCTTCTTGTCCTTTTCCTTGAGAGCTGACGATGATAAACTGCAAGAGTAAGTGTAATAAAGGACCACTATTACAACAGTCATTTATTTTGTGAGAATGTTGAAAAATTAAATTACATCAAGTCTGCATATTGATCACTTTATTAAACTGTTATTTGATACACTTTGAATGTAAAATATTCTATGTTATTATTAGCTCATACATGACTTATCAGATATTCAGCCTGATGATGAAGGAAGGAGGTTCCTGAATTCTCTATCCCATCCTCATGTATTTGATACTCCAAAACTGTGCAATGTGTAAGTATTTTTCTTCTTGAAATTGAAGATCATAAATTCCCTGCTTTGTTTGAAGGATTTGGCCACATGATTCCTGTTTCAGTGGCAGGAATGTTGGTGTTGCTCTGCAGAGCCCCGAGCTGTTGGGTGTGACTGGAGTTTTAGCAGGAGGAGCTGACCTGCCCTTGTTGCTGTTCAGCAGGATCATCAAGGATGCTGCAGCCACTGGTTTTGGTACCCAAGCTAGCTTTGCTAGCTGTGAGACTGAGATTTTTATACTATATTTGTAATTACAATACATTATTTTATATATATATTACTCTGGTAAATGTGAAAGACCTATCGTTCCTCTAAAATGAGTTGAAATTATTTTATAATTAGCTCATTTTTTCCCTCTAAGCAATATGACAGCGAGTACATAGATTTAAAAAACTTCCCTTCCTTTCTGCTATTTCAGAAAATCTGATAAAGCACAACAAAAGTAGGTTACTCTTCCTTTTGGTTTGCCTTCTCCCAAAATAGGAGTATTTCAAAAGGGGATTAAAGCTTATAAAATGTGCCACTGTTCATTTTGTAGATGATTTTAACTCTGAAAAACATTAGGTATGTAAAGTTACCCAAATACAGCTACAAGGTTTAAAAACTTCAGTGTTTCTAAAATGTACGCCACTGGTAGCACAATAAAAAAACCCCTGGTCTGTGAACCCAGTTTGTGTGTAAAATTCAGAAGCAGATGGAGAGCTCTCTCCTGGAGTGTCAGATGTGCTGCTTGAGCAGGACCAGGACACGACTGTGCAGTCTGGAAAGGCGCAGGGAGCTGCACTGGTGTCAGAGCAGTGGAGGTTCCCAGTGCAGCTACAATGCAGCTGGGTGTGAAATGCCAGTTTACAGGAGTTCTGTGCGTCTGGAGCGGTCCTTGCCGTACACGTATAAAAAGTCAAGTATCACAGAGGGCTTGTCACTGTCACTGGTTGCCCCCTCAAAATATCAGCAAGTGCACAAGCTGCAAGCTGAGCCCTGGGTACATCTCCCTGCCAACTTCCACTTCTCCCCTCTCAGCTGGTACCAGTTAATGATGAGGACTTGCTGAGAAAATCTGATGCTAACAAAATTGTCTCTCATTCCAGAAATTTTTTTTCTGTATTTTCAAGAAATGCAGTAAATTTAATCAAGGTCAGATTACTACTGAGGATTCCTAGTGTCCCAGATTTGAAATGAACAATATGCTCATCCCAAACCCCTTCTCCTTTCTCCCACTCCTGTTTTATTTATACATCTGATGAACATTCAGGTGTGTCTGAGCACTAGTACTAGGTACTAGTAATAGTACCTATTTTCCCAAAAAAGCTTATACTGAGAAACGAAATCAAGGAAGGTCTAAATGTCCCAAAATACAAAATGTTATTTGTGTTTGAGGGGACTTGTGGAAATCCAGCATTTGCCCATGTGATTGCATCTAACTGCTCTTGGATTTTTTTTAACTATAATTTGTTTGAATGAATTCTTTGATTTTTCTACATTTTGTGCCATTCTGTAAGTAACTGTAGGCAAAATGTTGAATTTTATGTGAGCTATTTAGCTCTTGTAGAAGTTACAAGGGCAATTGTTTTCAGTCAACAAGAAAATAATTATAGGGAAATACCCACATTACTAACTCTAATCAAATACTGTTCAGTTCTCCATTTTTTTCCTATTCCTTAGGTATAATGTTGAAATTAAAGGCAGATATTTTTACCCCCAGGGCAAGGGGAACGAAATACATTCTTTGCTGCTTTTACAGCAAGTGTCACACAACCTGTTTCTCTACTTCAATTGCCATGGGGTGGACAGAAATCCCAGGAAGGTGAGAATTCAGCCAGGTGAGGAGAAGGGATCTCTACATGTGCTCTGGGTGGTTCTGCAGGCACATGATGAAATCCTGGATTGATCGACCCTCGTAGCAGATCATGTAGATGGTTGTAAATAATGGAAACCTGAAAGAAGCATGTAGGAATTAAAATGGTTTTTAAAGTTTATGTGAACATTTCTATTCCATTTTAACAGAAAGAATTGTTTTGTTCTGTTGAAAGTGGAAAAAATTTTGCCTCTCTTTACAATATAATTTTAGCTTAGGGCTGCCTTTACTGGAAGACTACTAGGCAAAGAAGATGAACTAGAGAGGGGCAAATCATGGGAGTGACAGCAGAGAGAAGCTGTTTTGGAAACAAAATACCTATCCAGTATTTTTTATTTAAAAACAATTTTGAATTGCATATCCTCTTGTCCTGCTGTGTGCAGAATGGATATATTATTTGCAGTCATTACTGGTATCCAAAGGACTAAAAAGAATGAAAATGTCTAACGATTTTCTTTTCTTGGCTTAAAGGATTCTTTTCCTTTTACAGGCTGTCTTAGTCATTATGTGGTAAAAAATGGGTCCATGAATGACTTGGAGCTGAGCATGTAACAAAGTGCAATTATAGGATAATTGTTAGATCAAGCTCTGATTTAAAGCTGCTGTCAAAATGAGCTTTCCTTTTCTCTCTCATTTGAAAGATAATGCCACTTGAATCTTCTGTATCTATTCCAATTCAAGTAAGTTTTTAAGGATTCACTTAACAGTGTTTGACTCCTCAGTACTGCTAATGTATGAGAGGAAATGGGATGGAGGGAAGTTTAGTTCTGTTGTGTAAATTGAGGCAAAGGTTTCAAATTATAAAAATCTTACATGGTCCCAAGGAATTAGAGGTACTTTTTACCTCAGCAATATTTGTGCCACTAAAGCATTGATAGCAGCACACATCACCTGTTCAATGCATGTAAAAATCTTTGAGTAGGAATATGATCCTGAAATTTGTACTGAGATAATCAAGTTCAGGTTTGTGCTGAGACTTCTGCAAGCTGCAGTGGTGGTATACTGAGAATAAGAAACTCTTTGACCCATAAGTCATGTTTGCAAGATGATTCTGTGTATGGCCTTAAATCTTATTTGGGGGATGGGGATGTCTGGGAGGCTTCTTTACATTATATTTTCTTTTGTTTCCTGTGTATGGGCCATTCACTTAAGAGTTGGTGGTGATCTCTGTGGGTCTCTGCCAACTCAGAATATTCTGTGGTTGTTTTCCCTGATGTTCCAATGTGATCTCACATTACTCTGTCTTTGATTAGGCTCTAACAGTATCCCCTGAACCCACTCTGTCTGTGCCTTGTTTCTTCTAACACTGCTCAGCCCTTATCCCATTCAACTGACCCTAGCAATGAGGAGTCAAGCTAGGCTCTAGCAGTGGCCCAAGATGTAGAAAGCTGTTGTTGCAGAAATGAACAAGATAATTAAACACAATTACAGTTAAGGAGGTTATGAATCACTCATAATTTGTTGTTGATTTTGTTGGTTTTTTATAAATCACTTACTTCTGGAGCATATTTTTCTGTTTCAGAATTTTGTAGACTTCGGCTGATGTCTGTGGACCTTGCAGCTTTTGTCCATTCAGCATCTCTTTTTCCAGCTCCTCAATGGACTAGAAGAGAGAAGACTGATTACTTGGGTCAGAGGGGATACTGCTGTGATACCAGCAGTTATCAAGAAGGTAAACAATCAATGATGCCTTTGTAAAACACAGAAGGACTTCTTCATGCATTAGCATAAAATATTTCAAAATGCTTCTTACTTTTCCTGTGCGAGCAAAGGCTTCCGCTACTTTCCTGTTGCGTCCCCCGTAGCAGGTGGTGATGAGATCAGCAACCCCACAGCTTTCCAAAAAGGTGGCTGTTGACACTGGTCCCTTGCAGAACATCTTGGCAAAGGCCACCATCTCCATGAGGCCCAGGCGTATCACTGCTGCCTTGGTGTTGTCACCAAAGCTCAGTCCATCGCAGAACCCCGCACCCACTGCCACAATGTTCTAAAAACGGGCCAGTGCAAAACACAGGGGAGGGAAGGAAACAGTCAGCCAAGGTGTGCAGCTCATCAACATGCACTGAGCTCCAAGGAAACCCCACACAAATCTGTCTTCATTAGAACAAGGGTCAAATTTCCAATGGCCATGAGTTTATCTTATGAAGAAACAGGTCAGATAATGTAGAGCAAAAGTCGCTGGACTTTTAGAAGATTTTATTAAGTATCTGCTGTTACTCCCATGGGCAAAAACCAAAGCAGTGTTTTATACACTAATATTGCAATCACATAGCAAGTATACAATAGTGTTTTGTTTTTCTGCTAGTTCCAAGTTGGATCTCACTGACCTTTCTGTTTAACTATTTAAAATACCCCACACAGAGTCATACTTTTCTAAGTTTTCTTTGTGGGTCTCTGATCTGAGCACGCATGGATTCTGTGAAGATGTTGCAATAGATCAAATTTTGGGCTTACCTACAACTATCAGCAGAACTGCCCTTGTCTACAGCTCTAAACAAATCTCTCAGGATCCTAAACATCTTCACAACTCCTCACCATTGTTCAGCATGCTTCCCTTCCCACCTTCCAATTCCCAGTTCCTAAATAAGTCCCTAAATAAATGTAGTTCAGTGTATGTGAGTAATATGCCACCTAATGCTACCATTGGCATGTTTGCTCCAGACATGTATGTACCCCAGTGCACGTGTTTAATTTTTTAGGGTTTTTTTTTAGCAGAGGCAAAACCAAACCAATGATTTCAAGAAGTGCAATGATTTATCACAAAACAGAAAAAAAACCTCTCTCCCATCTGTTCCTGTCCCCAGTTCTGCTCTGTGGCCAAAAGAGAAATCTTTTGTGCTTGGTTTTGTATATCAACAAATTTTATTTTTTTATGTGAAGTTAAACTGGAACAATTGTTTCCTCATCAGCCATCCACCTCCTCCATGGAAAGGTGAATTACTGAAGTATAAATGACGTAAGTGTGTAAAGAAGTAAAAAGGATCACAGGCTGAAGTCACTTTCAATTCATTTAAAAGCAAACTCTGCATTGTTCCCTCACTGGAAATTTGGTGATTCTGGTGTCATTTCTGATCCCACCTGGGATCTCCATGTGGGCACTGCATGTCTGGCCACACAGACGTGCTGCCAACACAGAGCATTGCCTCTGATGTGAATTTTCTAGCAGGTTAGTACTTAAACCAGGGACATAATTATTAGTGGAGCTATTCTGTGTAGTGAGAGTCTTTTAGTGTGCTCACAACACACAGGCAAGAAAACACAGTGGACTAAACTCTGCTCTCAAAACCAGAGTTTTTTGCCTCTGGTAAAATAAAGATAAAAATACAGGTATTTTGAAATGCTTTCCCTGCAGCTAATTTTTAAATCAATTTCCCCTTTTTGGGGAAATTTATTTCCCAGGTTGGAAAATTTATTTCCCAGGTTTATTTTCCAGCTGGAAAACTTGCTCATGAATGATGCATCTTGTCTGCACTCATTCACTCACATGGTGACAGGATTCAAATTAGACCCTGTGGCTTACAGAAGACAGGTGAGGTTAGAATTTGGCCCCAATAAAAAAATATTGGCTTGAAAACACTCACTTTTAAGGCTCCACAAAGTTCCACTGTATCGGAGTCAAGCACCACAGTAATCCTGAAATTGGGGGTCTGCATTAATTCTTTAAAGATTTCCCCTTGTGTTTTGTTTTTGCAGCCTGTGGGAAGGAATGATGAAAGAGCACTTTTACAATGTTTCAGAGTGCATACAATTAACCTGAAAGAAGCTTCTAGGGACTTACTTCAGCTTTTGTGACCCCTTTCCCAAGGTATTGCTAAACCAGAGATCTGTGCAACAGCAGTTTCTGCTGCTGGATGCCAGTGTTAAGTGTAGGCTACTCCAGGGCATTGATCAACATTGCTTAATGATACTTTAAAGAGCTTAAATGTAGATAACCCCAAATGAATCTTTCTGCCTGAGAAAGCTTGTACAACCACAGACCTTACAAAAGACATTATTTACAAACCATTTTCTGCAGGAAAATATAATTTCTGCTTTGAAAGTGTAAACCTGTGTTGCTGCTAAGTACTGTGATGGGGCACAAATGACTGTTGCCCAGTTATAAGGGGGTCCACAGATGATGAAACTGAAGGTTGGCACTGCTAAAACCTTTTTCTTGCCAATTCTACAGAGGTTATGTATCATGTTGTTACAGTGCTCAGCCAAGGAGAGCCCTTAGTGCTAAAGGAGCTGAGGTTTGCCTTGACCCAGAGTGTCCATGGCCAGCTGGGCAAAGACCTTGAACAGTTTCACTTCAGTTTTGTACAAGGCAGCTTGGTTTCCTTCAGGGGGAGCTCAGCTGTCAGTTTTACTAGCCCAGGGCACCACACTCTGGTAGCTGGGAGCATTCTCACCATCCTATGAGAAACTTTAGGTTTGCTTCTTGTTCTTCACAATACCAGTTGTCTTTGAGGCAGCTCTTTCTGGGTTCATAGCTTTCCATGAGGACAAAAGTAAGGGGCAAAGCTCTTTGCAGAGTCATCATCACACCATGCTTCAAACCACACCAACAGAAGTTAAATTTTCCCCCAGGAGAATTAATATAGCTCAACTCTCCTAATCATGTCTAGTCCTATTTGTGCCTAGTTGTTCTTTCAGTAACAGAAGCCCAGCTGGTACAGTTTACACAATTACTGTAATATTTGCAAGGCAAAGAAACATTATTGCAACACAGTTTATTTTTCTTTTGCCTTTCCTTGCTATGGAAAGATGTAACTTTAATTTTGACTGACTTTAAAAATCTCTGTGTTTTAAAAACTACTGGATGAACTTTCCAATCAGGTCAGACACAGTGTTGGGAGGATCTGAGGCCGTGTCTTGGCAAGCAGTCCAAATGGGAGAGAGGAACAGAATGTTACTGGGTTTTCTATTCCAAAGAGAGAAATTTTAAGATGAGGAAATACACCTCTGGGAGTGTGAGCACATAGGAGCTTCTGATTATACTTCTTTATCTAGACTGTATTGTGTACTCCACAATATGCTGTACTGATGTACTCCATGTTGAGCTCTACAGACACAAAAGGTGGCTCTTGCCAAGCCCTACAGAAACAGGATTAAGCTGTGATATTTTCAGTGGATTAAATTAGCTCTCAGCACTGAAACCCACTGTCAGTTTGAATCTGATTCTTTCAGCACCAAACTCTCTGGAAATAATCCTGGCTCCCTGAAGGAGCTCAGCAGGCACTGCTCCCCTCAGGAGCCACCTGGTACCAGTCACATCCCCCTGCTTCTTCCAGAGGTTATCCTGCCACAGGTGGCTTTAAACCCCAGCTCTAATTGACTCTTTGCAATGGTTACCAATGGTGGTTTCACAGAACTTCTCATCAGCCACTTCTTTGGCTATGTTGGCCCCCATCAGCACACTCATCTCTATTTTCAGTTGCTCTCGAATGAGGTCAGAGATGAGCTTCAGGCCATCAGGGCCCTCATCAATCCCCTGAAAAGTAGTTAAAGCCAAGTATTAGAATAGGAAAATGACAGCAGCAGAGCACTGTAAAGCAGAAGCTGTTCTATTGCCTGCAGCTCTCTGGTTTTAATTGGAGAAAAGGGTCTTATAATCACTAGTGTTAGCCATTAATACAAATGCTCTGGGTTTGTACTTTGGTAACTGCAAGTTCAAGGCAAGCTCAGGGAGAAGGAGAGACAGTCAAGGTAATCCTGCAAGAGGCCTCACATCAAGTGCTGCTGTACTGTCCTGAGGCTTGCTTTCTTTGATGTATTTTTCCTTTCACTTAAATTTCTGTAGTACAGGATCAGACATTTAAAATTAAGTCTATTAGAAATGGCTTTTTTTGCAAGATCTAAGTATTAATCAGAGTGGGTTTTTTGGCTGTTAAAGAGTGTACTGAACTGTCTTGAGTTTTTTCTGCTAAATTTGCAAAAATTTCCTTCCTCTCTTCTCCTTACTGCTGCTTCAGATAATGTCTGTAGAGGGGAAGAGCTGGTATTGAAGTCCGAAAACTTGAATTACATTTTTTTCATTACAGTTTTAAGTGGAATATTTCCTGTAATGCAATCAAAAGAAGGAGTGGTAAGACTACATTGCTATGCTTTGCCTCTGGCTTTTAGTTTGACATTCTCTTAAAATATTAATTCCTTTTAAGATTACGATAATCTGGTACCTCTCTAACCTTAAAAAGAAATTCCTCAGTTCATGCCAGGTTTAAATTGCTTCAGTTTTGCAAAATCATTAGTGTTAGTATGCCATTTTAATGCTGCCAAGGACAGCTTTAGCAGGCACTTTGGCTTGGAGTTCTGTTAGGAGTTCACTGAGGCTGTAGTGTCAGAGTATTTTTTCTGGCAGCAGTGCCAGCTTTATGCATCTCTTCCTCTGCCCATTTTCACCTCCATGCTGGTCCAAGTGGGAACTGATCCAGGATAAACATGACTGGCAAAGACAGATACTCTTAGCCTGGATAGGTTGCCCCATCCTTCCCTCTCCACAGCCATGAGAGCAGCAGAAGGGCTGGCAGAGCTGGGCAAGTCTTAACTCTTGCAGGAAGAAATACTCGTGTTTATGCAGAGCATGCAACTGAATGCTGCAGCTCCTGCCCCTAAGTTGGAGCTGTTTACTTACTCCATATTGACTGGGTACTGTGGAGACAACTTACCTTGATCAGGGAAATCCCAAATGTCTCAGGTTTTATCTGTCCTGCAATCTGCTCACAGATTCGTCCAATAAATTGATGTGGCAGAACAAACACTAAAATATCTGCCCCGTTTGCTGCTTCAGCCACGTCTGGTACAGCCACCTGGGACAAGAGTGGCAAACAAAATAAGCCTCAGGTAGGAATCCTCAGTCCTTGCAAGACACTATCATGCCAAAGCCATGGCAGATGCAGTGCAAATGTCCTTAATTTTAACTGGCCCTGTGGCACAGCTCTCCACACAAGCAGCTACAGATCTCTTCTGAAATATCCAAAGCATCTGAACTGTTTTGGGATTGTATTTTTAATTTTTTTTTAATGATGTAACCCTGTGTGAATAATCTGGGGAAGATGATATATTTCATAAATTTGTGCTGTCTGGGAAGCCCCTTCATCTTCTTGATCTAATTCCTGAAGATAGCTGACCAACCCCATATGATTCTTCTGGAGTGAGTGGTAGCACTGGGGGGCATAGGAGAAAAATGGGGTGGGGGGACAGAGGCTCTTCTGGAAGTCTTTGGTTTCCATAGGTCACCAGCTGAGTTACTGAGGAATAAGCTATATCAAGAGACAGAGATTATCATGTATATGTCTTTGTTTTAAATACATGGTAATTTTCCCAAGAGTTCCAAAAACCTATGCAGCATGCTTAAATTCTACCCAGCTGTGTCTTTCTCCAAGTGCTGGTGTTACTCAGAACAACAATTCAAGACAGGCTACAGAGGCAAGAGCAGGTGAAACTGAGCCTGCCAGAAGCAGCTTACAGTAGGAGAAAACATCACTCTTGGATGCAGCCTTGGAGCATGCAGTCTTGAGCAAGTGGGATTACCAGCAAGAAAACCAGAGCTGCTGCCAGCCAGGCTGCTTCTCTGGGAAAACAGTGAAGTGGGAACAAGGCAGAGGCTGGCAGCACTGCACAGCCTGTGCTTTTGTCTCTCCAAAATGCTGCAGAGCAATGCAAGGAAAAGCTCAGCTTGTTTGTTTTCTTTTTTTTTTTCTCCATTGGAGATGGTCTAAGGGATCCCTCTAGTGCAACCAGCTGAATTTTGCTGGTGAAGCCTCAGGCTTTGCTCTAAACAGGGTGAGGCTGGCCTCAAGGGATGATAACAAGCCTGTTGATCTACTACAGGGTTGTAAAAATAACTGTGACAAGTCAGTTGTAACCCAGGAGAGCTGTGTGCCAAGTTCAAACACCAGGAGTGCAAATATGTAATCACAGCACAAAATGGAATACTAAATATAACCACTCCCCAAGCAAGGAGACCTGCCACATGCAGCGTTTCAACTTCCCTTTACAACTGCAACTGTTCCAAAAATGTGGCACTACTCACAAAGCAGTGGCATTTGGCAAAATCTTGAACAACCAAACCTCCTCACCTCACTTGCTTCAGTAGCAGTAAATTATCTAAGGTGATTAATTTAAGTAGAGGTATATAACTTGGTATTTTAAATGTCCATGAAAATAAATACCTTGTATTTTTTGATGGAATTTAGAGCTTTATTAACTACAGCTGTCCTGAAATAACCCATGAGCTGATAGCTCATTATTCATCTCCTTGTAAGCCACAGCCTCTGCTTTTGATTTCTTTTTCTGAAGAAAGAAGAACAGTAGCTTTGACTGTTTTTTCCAGAAGATGCTGTAGGTTTGAAATATCTCTGTGTAGACAGATCTCTGCCTTCCATTTCTAGAGTTGTGCTGATCTCTGCCAGGGAGGAGGATGGTGTGATACCAGCACAGACAGAGTTGGTGTTTGAAGTTGTGCGTGACATACAAGGCAAGCAGAAATCACAGAACTGAATTATATTCCAGGGAGTTATAGTGGAGTGAGTTAGGTAGCAAACTAGAACAAAGCAGTGAATTGCTTCCTAATTTTTTTTTCAGATGTTGCCTCCCTTATAAAAAAAAATAAACAAATTCAGAGATTTTAAATTTTTTTTTGACTTACCACATTGTGGGGTATCTTGTATCCAGGCAGATATTTAACATTTTCGTGTTCCTGGTTGATGATTTCTGAGAGTTTTCTTCCATTAACGATCTCTTCAAATACCCACATCTTGACAGTGGGATCAAATCTGTTGGAATTCTGGACATTTTTGCCAATGATTCTTGCTATGGCTGATCCCCTTTAAAATAAAATAAAAATAACTAAAAGGGGAAAATTAGTTTTATTGTGAATTGGAAACACGAGTTACTATAAACATCATAACCCATAAAAAGCCTGTGCAGTAAAGCTGTCTAGGTGCTTGCAGCATTGATCAGAAAGATTTATCCACTACCCTCCATCAAGAGCCCCTCAAGTTTAAATACAGAGAAAGCAGAACGGGGGAAAACATAACTGCAATAATGGAACTGAAGTAGTATCAAAGGTTATAGAGCAGGATGTACCATCAATAGCACTAAAAATGCATTAGCTGAGATTAAAATCTCTTATGATCCTCAGATAATTCTGGTTTTTGTCAAGATCAATAAATGTAAAATAATCCAGGTGGTAAATAAGTGCTGAGCAATCTTGCTGTGCAATCTTGTCTTTGTGCATCTCATGTAAAATAGATGCATCCCACTTTCCTATCCATAACAAAACAGTTGCAATAAGGATTTTACATAAGAGCTAAATGCTCAGGAAAAGACCAAACAATCCTTTAACCTGGTGGTTTTTCTTTACTTACTGTTCTAATTATCACTGTAACAGGACCTGTAATACTTGCAGCCTGAGGCTATTTTAACCATCCAGTTTACTCATCTTGAGTCATGCTGAGCATTTTTAATTTCAGATCAGACAATAATTTTATTCCCTCATCATCACTGCAGCCTTGCAAACACTCATATGGCAAGGGAGAATTAGAAACCTTGCAGAAAATATTGGAAGTATTGTTTAATGAACTTTAAATTACTTGGGGAAGAGGGGTGATTATTTTTACTCCTCTTTTCCTTCTCTCCATTTTAATGCTACTTTTATCTCTCAAGTATTGGCCACTTTATTAACACAAGTGAAAGGGAAGCTCCAGTTGCAGCACTCTTGTCCTCTGACCCACTTGTAACAAGGAACATGAATAGGGTTTAGCTGTGGTGTGTGTTCTGGAACTGATAAAGTTCTTGGGCATATCAAAGACAAAGTCCAGGTAGGTTTGTGCTGTTAATGATTCAAAGGGAAACCTCTTTGTAAGTGACCCTCCTTGGTTCACCCATATTTTTCATGTAACAAGTTTGCATGAGGTTAAATTGCTCAATAACTAATAAGGTCTTATTAATAGGTAATTAAGGTCTGAATCTTTAATGACAAAGAAATCCTGCTGAGATCAGGTTTCACTTTTCTCAGCGTTGATTATATGCTATATCCTGAGCTGCTGTAGTGCTTTGTTATTTAGTTATTTAGTTATTTAGTTATTTAGTTATTTAGTTTGGGGCTTTTTGGTTGTTTTAGGGGTTTGTTTAATTTTGTAGGGGATGATTTGGTTTGGTCTTTTACAATATTTAGGGAAGTGTTTTAACGGTGAACCTTTACTGGAAGAGTTCTGCTGTTTTGAAAGAAAGGCATGCAGTTATATCATGCATTCATATTATTTATAAAATTGCTTATATTCTGGTTCTTTTGCCCTGCTATCAACAGAGGGCACATTCAAAGCTTGAGCTGAGGATGAATTTTGCCTCCACACAAGAAATGTGCATTGACAAGAAAAAGGTTTGGGTTTTTTTCATAAATACATGAATTCACTGTCTGGGTTGTCCAGCACAACCTGGATGATGAACTTACACATCAAGCCTACCCATAAAAATAACTTCTATAGCTAAGTACCAAGAACCTATGATTTTCTGTTGAAAGATGCAGACTCCAGCTCTAATCCCTGAAAACCTGAATGGGACTTGCAACTCTCAGTAGATAAACACAAACCCTCCTGCACCTACTGGCAACCACAAAATGCAGTGCAGCACTTGCTTCGCTCAACCATATCACTCATGAGCCTCCTGGCAGTGTTGACTTAGCAAGTCCCCGTGACCTGCTGAACTTCTGCAGCTGACATGAGCTTTTGCAACATCTCTGTGTCACGTGTCAGCCACGATTCTGAGCTGCAGGAAAGCCTCAAGAGCACGGATCTGAACTGCCACCCAAATGTGTATGAGGAACATAAGAAAAAAAGTGTTTGCCAAAGGTAAACATTGTATTTCTCTGTAGCACTAAAACAACCTGTTCTGCCACCAAGGCTATGAATAGATATTATTCATATATCAGAGCACAATGTTTATGTCCTCCCTGAGGATTTTAGAGTTGATGTATATGGTAGGAAGCAAGAGATGGGCTCAGGCAGACAGGCAGTATGGGTAAGTAGATGGGATTGAATAGGCTGGGGTCTGAGGATCTCCGTAGTATAGCTCTTATCAAGTTTATAGGTACATGTGGAAAAACAGAGAACTTCCTCAAGTACAGATCTGAATACAACTAAGTGACTTTAAATGATGTCTTGTGGGAAGGGGGACAGCCTGGGAAAAGCAGGAGGTCCCTGCTTGAGGATGCAGCAAGAGAATGATGAAGTTTGTGACTGTGGGCTGACCAAAGGTAAAAAAAAGTTGCCTTCCAAACATGCAGTCATGGTTTTTGAGGGCTTGGAAGAGACGATGAGCTGCCTGCACAGGCAGGTGAAGGAAGAGAAAGTGGCAGGGAAAGGGATGCCTTCCCTGAAAAAACATGTGAAAGCAGCAGTTTAAGAAACAAGTGATGGGGTTAGAGAAAGCCAGCAGTGTGACAATGAGGTCCAGAAGACTTGGCTGTGCAGTTCCATGTGAAAGGCTGTATCTGTGAGATGTCATGCACAAAGAGCATGCATTGAGGGCAGCGGACTGTTTTTACAAGGCAGGAAGGCAGGGAGCTGTGCTTTAACTCTGCTGTGTTCTCAGCAGCTCACAAGCAACCACTCCCTCATTTTACTGACTCTTCTGTCATTACTTCCACCTAGCTGTCAGATATTTTTAAAATCTTAAGGAGCTTTCTCTCCATGTACAAAAACAACCACCAGAACTACCTGGAGGCTGGGTTTGCTAATCTCAAATGCATGCACATGCATGTTGGTCTGTTGTTTGTGCTCAGTGCACGAAAACACGAGAAAAGTAAGATGCTAAGTCCTCTGAGATGGATTTACTGACCTTACTGGGGTCTGTCAGACTCAAGGAGCTCTGGAATCCTGTGGTTTGTCCAGGCTGGAAAGGACTGAGCAGTAGCAAACATATTCTTAAGAATGAGGATAAATGGGGGACCTGAACACGATGCTGTGTCTGCACCAAGATGCAAAAGGACATGCTGAGGAGGATGGAAGTGAAAGGTGCCAATACATTGTGGCTTTAAATGAAGCCTGTGCCCCGGTTCCTTCAGAGGAACACAAACAGCATCACCATCCTTTTCACTGCTGAATGCTTCAACCTGAACTGCTGGGGCCCTGCCGCAGGCACACACAGCGACAGCTGCAGCTCCGGGCCTCTCTGGATTCTGTCGCCAGGCTTTGAGCGGCACACACACCTGGGGTGATGCGGGAACCTCGTGTCTTTCCAGTTCCCGTTGACTGGTGCATCTCTCGGGGCCGATGGTCCCTGCCCAGGAGCCCAGAACCGCAGCCGGACGGGGCCGGGGTCGCGGTTTCAGGACCATGGAGACGCTCCGCGCCCCCGGCCCCGCCGCTCCCCGTACCGCACCTGTTGCGAAGCCCCCGCCCGCCCGGCGCGAGGAAAATCCGAGGAAGGAACGGGGGAAGGAGGAGGAAAATGGAAAGACATGAGGGAAAAAAGGGAGAACGGCAAAGGGAGAGCCCCCCCGCGCTGCGGCACTCACCAGTTCCCCGAGCCGACGATGCAGACACGAAGCGGCGACATCCTGCAAGCTGTGTCCCGCCCGCGGGGCTCGGCTCGGCTGGCTCGTTCCCTCCCGCCCGCCAGCACCGCCCCTGCCGCCCGGCCCGGCCCCCGGCG
>JANPWX010000011.1:686983-763967 GCA_024734555.1 Trochalopteron elliotii
CTGGAAGTTTGATCTTTAACTTTCATAGCACAGAATTTGAGCAATATGCAGAGTTTGAGCAATTGAGCACAGACTGGCAGGAGTAGGATCCTGAAGTACTTGCTGTTGATAGACCACAAAGATCTGATGCAGAAGTTTAGCTCTCTGTTTGATGAAGCATCTGGTCAAAACAGCTATAGCAGAATATACTTGATATTATACTTGATACTCAACTGCTCCAAGTGGGGAATTAAGGCTATGGATAAAAAATAAACCTCCAAGACTGCTGGAACCTGAAATAATGAAAACTGAACCTCTCAAAGGTGGTGCAAGGTCACACATTCTTGGCATAAATTGAGTATCTAGAAAATAAAAAATGAAGCAGGAAGACTGACTTTGTATTTCTGTATGGGAATAATAGGGAGATTTTTAAATAGCTGTGATAGAGTTAGATCAGATATTTTTCATAGTGGAGAAGAAACAGTCAGAGATTGCCAGACACTTCAGATGATGTGGAGATACAGCTGAATCTCCTGTCAGACTTCCTGCTTGTAGCCTGTGAATTGGTGAGTTTAGACAGACAGTGTAGCAGTGCCTCTTCTGAAGTTTGTGAGGGATTGGTTTCTTCTGAGGGTAGGAAGATTATTTATTTATTTATTTGTTTGTTCAGTTATTTATTTATTTATTTATTTATTTTATTTACTTAACAGAAGTTAAGAGTTCTTTGGAAGCTGCTCTTCTAGCCATCTGACAGAAAATGATCTTGTTTTCTTGTGAATATATGATCAGGTCAGAGTGTGTCTGAGAACGAGCAACCATTGGCTTCATTTTCCTCACTGGAGTCAGGAACAGCCTGAGTGTAACTTGCATTGAAGTAGATAAAGAGCCTCAGAGGCTGCACTGCACACTAAGTTCTTTAACCCTGTCTTCATTTAGAGAAACAATTACCAGGGGGTAAGACTTCTGAATAACTTCAGATTATTAAAAGATTACTTGATAAAGTAGTTTAAGATTATATTTTTTTTTATTTTCAGCAGTAACCAGCAGTAATTTTTTTTTTTCAGAAGTAAGTACAGCCTCACCCATAGAAAGAATTACTTGCACTCAGCAATTCTGCCTTACCTTATGACCATCTTCATTTGGTTTTTGCCTTGCTCTGGGTTAAATGAACAAGAGTGCTTTCAAAGCAGTGAGAGAAAGGAGACAGGTTGGGCTGGTACTTCTGTGGCATGTGATTTGTAGTCATTCAAATAACATAAAAATTTCACAACCTGGAAGCAGAATCTCTGTCTATGAGCTGAATGGAGAGCTGATCAGAACATGTGCCAGAGAAGTGTAGCAAGTCCTGTCAGCCTGGCTTGAGGGGCTTTCAGATAATTTTGAGAGAAGTGAGTGGCAATCACTGGTTCTTACATATCTACAAAATGAAATATTCAAAGCACTGTGGTTGACTAGAGAAACAAGATTGTCTTTCCCAGCTGGAGACATGCTAATGTGCTGTCCTCTTATGTTTTTCTTACTGGTTCTGCTCTCAGATGCATAGGTCAATTCTGCTATTAAAAGTATTCCCAGCATTTCTTCCCCTGCCATTAGAAATACAGTAAAATGTTAATGAATTTCCCAAATGATTGCTGATTTTGAAACTTACAAGTTGTATTTCAAAACCTATTTGCTTTTTCACTTCTGCGTGTGTTTTTGTACATAGCTGCCTTTGTTCCTTATTTCTCAAATGGTTTTAGCATCTGTTCACTATGGATTTAGCCATGTATAGTTATAAAATGCTGCAGATTGTGTCTTTTGCTCTTTGATTAAGGAATGAGTTACGTTTTGTTAGTTGTTCCTGAGAGTTTACCTGAGTGCTGCAGGGTTATTCACAGTTGTCAGTATAGAAAACCATTTGGATGAAAGTAGCTTCAAGGAGTAAACTTCCTACTCTGATAGTATTTTTTTTTTTACTTTTTTTTTTTTCTTGCTAGGTGTGACAATGGCCAGTAAGAGGGTTCCTCATGCTGGGTGGCTTCTGCTTGTCATTAATTAGTTTATTAAGTTAAGACAGATTCTTTTGCAGAATTACTCCATGTGGCTTTGGGTAGGAATAGGAGGTTGAGAGGAAGAGCAGGGAGAGAGTTTTGCCAAAGGGTAACATTAAATGTTTTTTGGTATTGAATGCAAATGGATAACAGTTTTTAAACAAGTGAAATGGTTGCCAGTCTTTTGTGGGTTTTAGAGCTTTTTCAGCTGATACTATGCAGGCATCTTCATAAATACTAAAAAAGGGGAGTAAACAGTTACTGACCTCAATTCAGTCTTCTGTGTTTGAGCAGGCCAGCATGTGACAATGTAGCAGAAGAACTGGTAACTGGAACAAGTGAATACATTTTAATTCTGCATTTTGAGATGATCATTAACACTTTTTCATAACATCATCCAGTAGGAAATGTGTTTTAAAGGAATGCTCGTTTCTAAGTTTGATCCCAGTTGCCTTGAGGATGACTAACAATGCTTTGCACTTCAAACATGTAGAAGCAAAACATGTGAAACTGAGCTAGGTTGTGGAATAAATTGATTTTCAGTCGTGCTATCTTGCAAAAGTGATCTAATTAGCAGTAGTTAAGGAAAGTGTCTTGAAACTGATACAGTACTAGTCCTTGTGTTGGGGGTGTCCCAATGTCAGTCTTAGTTGCAAGATGTACTGAGTGCTCCTAGTTTCTCTGTTTCTGGTCACATTCCAAGAAGTGATTGATCTTGGGAGGATAAATTTCATCTGTTTGGTCTTTAAAGCTGGAACCAGCTTGGTAGAAACAGGTACAGGAGGTGATGGCAGCTCACGTTCAACAACATTTGCAAACCTCTCCCTTGGTGGTCCTCTGTTATTTGTCTGGGTATCAAATCCTTGCTTAGGCTGCAGTGAGCTGACCTAGTCAACTGGCTCCTGAGAGCAGGCCAGAATTTAAGCCATGCTCCCTGTTGCTTGCTAAGTAGAAGAAATGTCCCAAACCTTCATGAAAATGTTAGTGCCATCCTAGAACAGTTCTCTCAACACTGGTACCCCTAGTGCTTCCTTTTTATTACCCATCTCCCCTGTTCTGGATTTTCTTTTTGCATTGCTTGAAACAAAATTCTTTGCAATTCTAGGTGGAGTTTGTGTATATTTGCTGGAATCAATAACTGTAACTCCCTTCTTTGTGGTGCACAGCTGCAGACAGAGAGAGAGGCTGTAATTTTGTGGTGTCACTCCCAGGAAGGAGTTCTGGCAAGGGCTGCTCCTGTTTTGATTTTCCCCTGCTCCTGCAGGTCACCTCACTTCCTCAGTATCCCACGGTTGTAAGAACCTACTGGCATTGTCACACTGAGGTGCCAGCTCCCAAGGGAGATGATGTGCTGGCATCTTTTGGGTTGGCTGGTGGCTCTGATGCCAAACCTGTGGCAAAGTGACTCCTGACCTTCCTTGCTTCTGTTTCTGGTGATGTGTGGAGATACCTCGCACTGCAGGACCTTCAGAAAGCCCATGCTGCTCACTTTCTGACTTGCTGCTGGTCTTTTGAGGTGTGATTTGGAGTGCTGAAGAGATGATTTTCTCAAGTGGTTGCTGTGAAATTCAGAATTTATTTCTGCAATTTTGTGTGTTCCTTTTTATTACTAAAAATCAGATTTAGGTGCTCTGTCACATTTGTTTGATATGCTGGAGGGAACTGGCTGAAAAACCTGGTGCCTGAATTTCTCTATCCTCATTTGACTCTTTTCTTAAAGAGTATATCATGCTCCTAACACTAATTTAGAAATTCTGCGCTTTACATAATTTGCTCATTAGAATAGACAAGAAGCTCATGTTAAAAATGATCAGCCAGTTACATCCATCTCAGGATGCATTCTATGTTACTAAAATATTAAGGTCATCTTTTACCAAACTGATTTTACAGTTGCTGAAGCCCCAGGCACTTCTCAAAAGGCAGGTGAGCCCTTCATGTTCACACATGTATTTAAACTTGGAACAATGGTGTTGGAGCAGATGTGTCATAAATTAAGAGAAGTAAATCTTGGTGTAAGGGGTAGTAAGTGGATACAGTTGGGGAAACAGGTTTGGGTAACTTAAACAGGAGCTTCATGTTGACTGATGTTCTGGTAGGGAATGTGAGCCCAATTCCTGAGCGAGGTGACAAGGTCTGGGTTTCCTTCTCTAGCCCTGTGGCTCCTCAGTGAGTGTCTGTCAGGAGCACTGTCCCTCTCTTGGCTCTCAGAGCCTCTCTGTGTTGGACAGACAGGCTGTCACAGGTAGGAGTTGGTTCTTGCATCCACTGTACTGATGTTCATAGTGAGATGTTCACTTAGAGCTCAAATTAAGATGAATTAAGAAGAAGCACCAATTTTTGGGTAGTGTCTAAATATCAAATAATTTGTGCTGTCCATGGAATAGATTTTTGAAGGAGTTCATGGCTGTTACAAATGTCTATCCTTCACTAAGTGCAAAGAGTATTTTTCAACTTCACCTTTTCTAATGTAATTACGTAGCAGAGACTTAATTAAGTGGAGTACAACATCAACATCCTGCTGTGCCACACACATTCTCTCCCCAGAGAGAAGATGAAAAACAAACTGCATGTGCCTGACCTAATCACATTGCTTAATGCAGAAGCAGAAAGCACCAGCTGCTGCTGTTATGTTATCCTGGGAAGGTTCCTGTGCTGTACTCATCACACTGTGAAAATTAAGGCACAAGTGCAGTGACCCCTGTTTACTTACAGACCTTGCCTTGACTTGCCCTCTGATCACCTGCCAGCACTGATGAATTCTTGTAGGGGATCACTGCCTGCTGGCAATGCTGCCAGACAACTTTCTTCTTAGGGTGCTTTCAAAGCTTGTACCTTTTCAGATTTTCTCTTCTGTGTGTTTAATGCTGAAATGGGAGGGGAGGGCAGGCTGAAGTTGGGAAGGAGAAATGCTGTTCCTTTATGCATGTTAAGCTGCCAATCTTGTACTTGACAGCCTGCTTTGGAGCTTTCTGCTGTGGATGAGCATTTCTTCTTTTTTTTTGCTTTCAGTTGTGAATTCCAGAGTTTTCAAGGAGGCTGGGAATCTTTAAAATCTTGGTTAATGTTTAGATATTGTCAAATTAGTTTCCCAAAGAGCCTGTTATGCACTGGGAAAGTTGGTTACTTTAATTGCACGGAGGTGTATGAGAAAGGAAGAGATCTGCTGGGCAGAACTGCAGGATACTGTTATAAAGGAGCTGGTTTCTGACCCTGGCTCTGACTTCCTTTGTGGTAATAGTCATATATTATTCAAACTGGTTTTCCCTGGTGATCACTAACTGTGTTCCTCTTTTTCTTGGAAGACTCTTTTTGGAACAGTTGGCTCTGATTTTGCAAAACTTTTGCAGGGTCACCGTTGCAGCTGAAATAAGCAGAAGCCATGATTTGAATGTATGAATAAAATAAAAATTGGACTGCATCTGTCTCAAAATTAGAGAGGCAGAAAATTCATCATGCCTCAGTTCCCTGTATCCAAATGAAATGATAATGTTTTTGTCCTCTTACTGTTCAGTACACAACTCCTTCATAAATGTCCATAGCAAGCACAAGAAAACCACAAGAGAGCTCATTATTAGAGTATAAGTGCCAAATGAATAATACCTCATACTCATTGTATGATGAAAAGGAGCACTTCTGAATAATTCCTTACCTGGGAATCACTACTCCCTTAAAGCACCAAACAAGAAAGTAGCCCTGCTGTCTTTATATATGGTCATAGTCATAGGTGGTTAATGTGTTTGCTTTTTTATTTAGAGTTTAAATCTTCCTGGTGTCTTATGCCTCAATTTTAACGTAAGGGTGGTTTTGCTTATTTTCTCCGTGTTCAAGATTTATAGAAGAATTTGGGTTGATATGGGCCTCTGGGAAATCTCTAATCCTCCTGCTCAGCCTCCTGCTCAAAGCTTCAAAGTTAGAAGATGTCATTCAGGGCTGCTGAATTGCACCATTTTTAATTGTTTGCCAGCTAGACTTGAAAGTACTGGCCGTTGCTTCTTGAGTCTGGTGGTCCACACAGGCTTTTGCTTGTGTTTATGAATATTTAGATAACATCAATTGACAGTAGCCTATTTAAGTGTGTTCTTAATTACTTGAAATGTGAAAATAATTATTATCCTCAATATTTAACCTGAAATGTTGCAAATAGTGTTGCAAATAGCATTTCAAAAATAATTACAAAGCAAGAGGCTCATCTGAGGTAGCTGATCAGTGTGTTTCCATTTTGGTGTTTTATTGCTGCATAGTCCAGAATGGCAACGTGTAATTGTTAATATAATCTTCTAAAAATACATAATCACAAATACTCAAATCTCAAAACTGCAAGGGCATATCTGCATATTTCTGGTAGGATAAGAGCTACTAGACTAGAAGGAGAGCAGAATGCCTTGGGATGGAATGTGTGGTAAGCTGAACCATGTTGGACTGTGCCAAAGAATCCCTGAGCAATACAGAGGTTTGCCCCACCAGTCTCTGTGGATAGTGCTTACCAGGATCCAGTGCTTTCCCAGGTATCACAGGCAGCAGATTGTCCAAAACTGCAAATATGCTCATCCATCAGTGATTGCCTTGTATATATCAGTACTGTTCATTAGGCAGGGCAGCTTTCATTTAACTGCTTGAGCTTTCTGAAACTAGATTTTGAGAGAGTTTTGGGTTTTGTTAACAGTAATGTGTGAAATGGTGTGCATTATGGTGTGCTGATGTAAACTGGTAACATAAATGGGTAGCAAAGCTGCAGGCAACCTCTCCGGTGGCATTAAGGGGAGAGTTCAGACCTTTTGGGATGCTTCTTTTCTATATGCTTCAGCTCTAAAATGATGTTGGCTAAATCTAGTTTGTTTTCCACTGATAATCATTGCAGCAAAATCTGCTGGGTTGGTACTGACTCTTGGGTGCAGCTTCAGTTCTGTTCCGCTGACGCAAATCCACAAATAAATTGTCCATGAGTGGAGTTCTTGCTGACTTTGAGGTGTTCACCTGTGTGTGAGACAAATTGCTGAGCTGAATGTCACTGCAATTTTTTCTAGGCAGATGTATTGTGAGAGCTAGAGAGCTCTGTAAATTATAAAGTAGTTAAATAATCAGTTTTATAGTCATTATGTGAGAACAGTGTTTTGCTACTTATTAATAAAATATTGTCTCTCTTCTACTTGGTACGCTACAAAAGTGTTACAGTAGTTTCATTTGTGTGTAATTGACCTGTGCCATTAATGCTCTAAAGAGGAAAATGGAATACAAATTTAGTTAAGATGGTTTTTAAAAAAAACCCTGTTAGCTTGATTTATCACTCCCTTTGAGAACTAGTATTGACAGAATTTGGGGTGGCAACACAACTGTTGTGTTGAGAGCAGGGG
Source organism: Trochalopteron elliotii (assembly GCA_024734555.1). NCBI lineage: Eukaryota > Metazoa > Chordata > Aves > Passeriformes > Leiothrichidae > Trochalopteron > Trochalopteron elliotii. The sequence goes on from JANPWX010000011.1 coordinate 694,344, forward strand.
CTGGGGAGGGTGGGCTGTGGGAGAGCCCCTCACCCCAGGGGTAGGGAGGCTGGGCTGCATTATGCTGGAATCATGGACAGCTGATGGCTTATTTTGGCTCTGCCACACCTTTTCTTTGTGGCAACGCCATGCAGCTCTTCCAATGCTTGTCTGTACTCCCAAGGATTTACAGGAGTGCATGTGAAGAGAAGTTTTTGTATCTAATGAGGGGGTGTGTGTTGTTGGCATACTTGGAGCTAAGTGGTGTTCTGGAGTATCCTCAGGATCTACTGTTTATCATGTTCTTGTCATGGTGTTGGACCTCTTTTCCTTGCACTTGTTTTTGGTTTCTAAATTTGTAATTGAGTAGTCAAACACATGAGCTGAAGAGCAGGAGCTTTGCTGCCACTTCACAGCTGACTATAGAGCCCTGCTGGTGAGTGGCACAGCAAGGGTAGTTCTTTTCCTTTCTTCCAAAAGCTGTTTGGAAGAGCAGAGGTAATTGATTGATGCTCCTGCCTTATCTTGTTGGGTTTACTGGGGAACCTACTCCTGCACCACAGGGCTGTGGAATTGGAGTGTGCTTAACTTGGCTGTGGTTTCTTGCAGTTGCCTGAAGTGTTCAATGCTGGCATAGCTGTTTGGATTTATTTTCCCCTTTCTCTTCTCACTGCCTACCCCTCCGTGTAAGGAAGAGGGGAATCAGTACGTAAGCACTTTGCAGTGCCCAGTGAGGAACAAACAAGGCATTGCCAACAGTGAACCTGTGGGCAAATAGAGATGAGTAAGTTCAGTGAAAATGGTCGCTGCTTTTTCCAAACTGTATAGTTGAAATCACTCATTGGTTTGCACTGTTACAGTCCTCATTTCTTTATTTCCATTTTTTTTTATGCTTTCCTGGCTTTTAATATGAAGACAATCCCTTTTACCAGGGGTTTGCACCTTGCTGTGAGCTCAGTAGAAAGGAGCATCTTCCTTTGGCCAGGATCCAGAGGCACTGTCATAACAGTGGTCGTGGCAGCTCTGGAGGCTGGATCCCCCTTTAGGAGCCTTCCCTGACACCTTCATGGGCTGCAGACTCCTGGTCATCCTTCCTGCTGGCAGCAAATCCACACATACTCAGCTGCTGCCTGAAGTCAGTCAGGCTTACACAAGTCAGTGGGGAAGCCTTTGGCTGCTGTGTTTGCTCTTCAGACAGCTGTTGGGTCTGGAGAGACTTGGCTGCTCAAAGCATCCCACGTGGTGCTGTCTGGGTCCCAGCAAAATTAAAATCATCTGAAGGGCAGTCTTGGAGCTTTTCTGTAACTGCTTTCCCCACGGGTGTAGTTCTTGTCCCACTGCTAGGGTTTTTTTTCCTGTGGAGCTTTCACGGAAACCTACACGTGAGGGGTATGGAAAAAGGTTGGCAAAGCCTTTTGCATTGCTGCTGCCTCTCAGAGAAAATGTTGGCCCAGCACTTGTCAGGTGTGAGCCTGGGTGTCTTGGCAGAAGCTCCTGAAAGACGTCATTATGGGACTGCTGTTCCTCAGTATCTGCGTCCAAAGCTCGGGCGCTGCATGTAAACAGGATACAGGGGAGTTTGGCCTGATTGTCACTGTCTTCTTTCTTCCCCAGACAGGAGCCCACCCTGCAAGGCTCTCACAGCTGCTGCAACTTAGGAAAGGACAAGTAAAACTAGAGAAGGATAAATAAGCTAACAGTGATCCTTTGTGAATCTTCTATTCCTGTTTGTTTTTTTTTTTTTAGTAGCACGTAGATACGAAGAAATCTGGCTTGTGGTAAACATCTTTGATGTAAGGGAGAGGTAATTTTGTGGGAAGAATATGAACTGATGTGTAATTGTTCACAGACATCTGTCATTTGCTTATATGGACAGTTTCAGTCCATCTCACAGTATTTATAAACTAAAACACTGTGATATATGGACAGTCAGGTTCGATGGTGTTCAACCTTTGGGAAAAAAACCCAGGTTTTGGGAGGTGGTAGATGTTGCTGGGCTAGAGTTCAGATGTTGTATCATGTGTTCTGCATAATTTTTTTCTGGATTGTGATGTGTATAATACCCTCACTTAAAGTTGTCCAGCAAAAGTTAAAATCAGGTTTTTTTCATGTCCTTAAAACCGTGATCTGTCTGTTGCAACATTTCCTTTCTTTGACAGGACATGTGAATTTCGACAGAAATAGGGCCTTTAGGGATTGTTGACTCATTGTTGCTGAGCTGTTGCTATTCCTCTGACAATCTGAGACTGTGGTGAGCATTTTAAATAGCAACAACAGCCTCTTGGTTATGGAAAGACACACGTACCCACAGGTACATGTACGTGCACGTAGGCAGCAGTGTGAATGCAAAGGGATTCTGAAAATCAGGAAAGATCCCAAGGGAGCCAGCCCTCACTGTCAGTGTTAAGTTGCTCAGTGTTTTGTGTCAAGTTCACTTTTGAAATCTGTTTTCTCAAAGTCAAAAGCCCCTATGTTGGAAATTTTGGAGGCTTTTGAAGGACACTGGTGACTTTGAGACAGTTTTTGCCAGCACTGTTTCCAATGAAACAACAGTAAGGGCTTGCTCATGTTTTATGAGCTGTAGTTATCTGTGAGCAGAGCCAGTGCTTGAACCTCAACCTCTTGTTCTCAAAGTCTACCATTTTACAAGCTTTCTGTAGTGCTCTGTAGAGCTTGGCTGTCAATTCCATACTAGTGAAATGTTTCTGGGTTTTCTTCGGGTTGGGTGTGTTTTTGTAATTTTTTTTTAATGTTAACTGTCTGACATCACTGCTTTAGCAACAACAAGTATCTTGGTTTAACTCTTGCTGTGGAGGCACTAATCTTAAAATTCTTGATGAAGTGCTTTAGTTAAAATCCCTGGCCTTGTTCTTAAATAATACTGAGAATAATCTTCTGTATTCATACATGCAGAAGAAGATTAGGAGGTTAACTGTAGTTCTGTCATGGGTTTATGTACAGTTATAGAATTTACTTTTTTTGTGAATTGCAATTTGCAGAGTGGGGTTAGATTGCTTTAGTGTATATAATTTTCACTTATTTTTAAATAAACCTTAGTTCAAATGTTGAAATACTAGTTCTCAATCACTTTCTCAGACTTCCATGGGACACTGTTTTCAAAGTCTTTCAGCTGAACCCTCTGGGACTGATAAGATTAGAGGTATAAATTATCGAAGAGGAGGCATTTGGAGATGTTTTGGTCTAGACAAAGTGGAAATCCAAGTGGAAAGGAACATGCAGATGATGGCAAAATGTGATGGTCATTGGATGTGGAACTACATCACCAGAAGAGCTGCACTCCCTTCTACAGTGCCTTTTACTGCATGACAATATCAGCTATTTTATCTGTGACACACAAAAAACCCCAGAGGTCAAATGATTTTGATCAAAGGCTATTTAATTTACCCTTGTCATACACATAGTCCTGCTGCATTCACTGCAGTCTGAACTTACCTTTCTGATTTTTCCTGGGTTCTGTCAAAGGTACCTGTGATTTGGGCACATTAATGGGGGTGCAGGGGCTGTAACCTGGATGTGCAGGGCTATGTACAGTGTCTCACTGAAAAGCAAGGGTGTAGCTTGCATTCACCAGAGCTGAAAAACAATTAGCTGTGACTAGGGACAATTTTCAAATGATTAAAACCCAAGCTCATGCATTTTTATGACTATGCAATCTCATAATTTTCAGCTAAATTAAGACAGTGAGCAAGTCTAAACTGTACTTCCCTTGTACGCCAATAATAACAAATGAGAGGCGTCTGCAGAGGATGGGTTTGATTATGTCTCCTTTAGCTTCTCTGTACATTTTAAATATACAACACCCTCTGCTCTCCTTGGTTTTATTTTTATCTGTAGTACCACTTAATGAGCTATTAGAAATTAAATTCCTAGACAGTCCTGCTGGCTGGTCTCCATTGCAGGATATTACTGCAATAGTGATTGCTGTTGTAATAGCTAGGACATGTATTTTTGCTTTTAAAAGTAACATTAAAAATCAGCAGCTTGGTTTTTTTCTTCAAAAAAATGTATATTTTTGTATCTCTTGACTTGTGTTGTATCACTTGTGTTGTGGCTGTTTTCATTAGTGTCACCCTAAATGGCTTCCTTTAAGATGAAACAGTGTAACATGTTGTATTTATCAAACTGTCAGATTTCTAATTAATCTGGTGATACTGTCTATAAATGAGGTGTAGACAGCAGCTTCAGCTGTTATTTAGAATTTACCCCAGTACTTAGCCCAACTATGTTTGCAACCAAAACCCACTAATGGAGATGATCCCTTGGCTCTCATAGTCCTGTTGTCCCCTTTTGGTGACATGGGGCTACTTTGTCCATTTAACAACCAAGACAAGTTGCTGCTGCTCCAATGGACTCTGAATAATTTCATTTAGTCTTCAACATACTACAACCTCCAGAAATTTTAATTTAAAATTTAAATAAGATTAGAGACAAATTTCTTTTGAGGAAGCAGATAGTGTCTGATATTTGAGTCATTGTTTCAATTCTTCTTTGTAATAATAGGAACATTTTCTTATGCTGGCCCTGAATTGTCTATCAAGAGTGTGTTCTTCAGTGTAGGATTGTGCCCTACTGTGAGGTGAGGGCATTGAGGTGGCATTTCTAGATTTATGGGAATGTACAGCATAAAGTGGGTCTTTAAACTGTGGTCTTAAAGTGAGTAATTTGTAGCCATGGTTCTTGTAAACCTTATTTAGGGCAATTGATTTTCAGAAATGGTAATGTATTTTGCCTATAGTGATATTAAGTCTTCATGCCAAGTGCCTTTGATGGATTCTCTTTTTTGTTCAAGTTGAATCTTCGAAGGAGAAACTACTGGATTTTCCTGTCAGGCCAGAGGAGGAGATGTTTTGGCTTCTGGTTTAGGTTTCAGAGTATGTTGATGTGACCTGCACTTGGATGCATGTTGTGTTCTGAAGAACATCAGCTCAGGAGCATGTCTGTGTAGGGGAAAGGGTGCTGGACATGAGGGATTAATAACACCACACTGGTGTAGGAATAGCTGTAGACTGTTTAGGGGGCTGCAATCCAGGGGTCTGTTAATAAGCTAGTGAAAGTTAATTTTGTTCAGGACTCCAGAAGTACAAAGTTTGTTTTGAAGAGAGAGCAGGAACCAGAAGCAGCATGGATACAAAGTTTTTAATTACCCGAAACTTGTAAAAATGTGTCTAGAAGTGCCTGTTGAATTGGTACAGCTAATTATGGTTTGAAATTATTTGGAATTTGGCAAGTCTGGCTCAATTGTCATAAGAGACTATTTTAGGAACAAGGCTGGAAAATGCTGGAAAATCTTTAAAGTGTAGCTTTATTAAACTGATAATGCCATTCTCAAAATGAACATAAAATTCATCTCCTGCGAATAAAGATGGTCAGAAGCTGGGAGGATCTAAAATGTGTTTGGTATTGTCTGATTGCTTTTTTCTCTCTTTTGATAGTGATCACATGGAAAATATTTGTGGCTACTTAATGAAATACACCAATCTTGTCACTGGTTGGCAATATCGGTAAGTCTGTTATGGTGCTTTTTAGTAATGTTGGTCTCTGCAGCATCCAAATGAACATCTTTCAGATTTTTTTAATAATACTTAGATTTCCCTTTTTCTAGTAGGCAAACTTTATGCAAGAATCTAATGCTTTTCTCAATATGGATTTCTCAATATAGATTAAGCTCATAATGTGTAGATGAATAATATTTGTATTAAGGCATGAATATAAAAAAGGCATAGGCAATATAAACCAGTTAACTCATTTAATTGCTTATAACTATGTTCATATATAGAAAAAGCATTAGGTTTTTTCTCCTTTTCCATTAAAAATATATTATTTTGTGGTTTTTGCTGAGCCTTCACCTTTGTGCCAAATAATGCTATCACTTAAAAAAAATTGAGACTTCATTACTGTAAATTCAAACTCAAGCATGCTTTTCCCTTTCCCCAGAATGTAGTCTCCCCTGGAATAACTTGGTTTTCTGTGTCAGGTGAAATTCTCTGGTCAGGTTTCTTGTTCAATGCTGTTCCTAGAGCAGCACAGTGCAATGAAATTAATGTTGGAGAGACAAGTCCTTAGTGAACCACAGTGTGCCACCTGTGCTGCCTCTGGCGTGGAATGACTTGTGTCAATATACTCAGTGTTAAACTCAAGTGAAAGTTGAAGCATAATGTCCAGTTCTATTAAAAAAAAAATAAGTCTGGGATTTCTTCAGTTTCATGGTTTTGCATCTCAGCTGCTTTCTATCTGGGGATGTTTAATGTATGTAGTTTAAGAATGTATTAAGTTTTAATGATTCAGGGTATAATTTTTAATTCCCCAAATATTGTGATAATGTTCTTCTATGGGCATGTTGTTCTGTTGTGCAATCTCTGCACTCTGAGAAAAGAAGTGACAAGAAATTAATTTTTGTGCCATTTTGGGGACATAATTCACATGTTTAGGGGTTTTTCTGACACAAGTCTTTTAGTCCCAGTCCCATCTGTGTGAACTTGTAATGAGAGTATCAACTTCTCCCAGTACCACCACCTGCACAAAAAAAAAAAAGAAAAGGAAAGGAAAAGGAGAAAAGGAGCTGGTTTTATTTGGTGTGTTTACTTTGTTATCCTTGCAGGTATTTTGTGTTAAACAATGATGCTGGCCTGCTGGAGTACTTTGTGAATGAGCAGTCTAGACATCTGAAGCCCAGAGGTACCCTGCAGCTGGCTGGAGCTGTCATTTCCCCCAGTGATGAAGACTCTCACACCTTCACAGTCAATGCTGCCAGCGGGGAGCAGTATAAACTAAGAGGTAGGACCTGGATTCTTGGGCAGGGGATCCTTCCACTAGAGGACAGTCCTGGCTCTCACCTGGGGCTGCTTGGCTGGGCTTGGCTGCAGGGCCAAAGCGAGAGAACCTGGCTGGAAAACTGCTGCCATGAAAATTATGTGCAAAACTTGCATCCCACTGTTCAGCTAGAAATGGTCTGTATTTATGGATAGTTGCATAATCTTTGGGTTTGATGACCTTCAGAAAATTTCGTATGTGTAGAATGGAGTTTAATCTTCATGTATGGTGTCCTTAAATTGTACTGATCCAAAGTTTTATAAATCATTGTAGGTAGCAGTACTGAGGTGATGCTCACAGGGAATTTAATTATTCCTAACATTTGGTTTGTTAGCCACCTTATGGTGGTTATAAAAGCTCTGATTTTGTAGGCTGCAGTAATCTAGGCTAATAGCTTTGAATGTTTCTTATCTTGAAGACTTGCTGTAATTTTCTAATTTGTAATTTGGAGTACCTTACTCTTGTTCCTTGAATATGTTTCATGTTGTTAGATTACAATATTTATGAGGGCAGTTGTGGTTTGTTGATGTTTTAAAATTAATCCTGCAATAGTAAAAGTAGCATAAAGAAAGAAGAAAGTATATACTGTCTGTGTTAAACTTGACTTAACATTATAGTTACTACAGGCAAATGAGTTTTAGATTAAAAATAAATTACTTCACACTGTTAGTCTTGTGGTTTTTAAGGATTAAGCAGTTGTTTTTGCCCATACTTTGAAATGTCTTCATTTAACAGAATCCTTTTGGTTTGCTTTTTTAGCTACTGATGCTAAGGAGCGGCAGCACTGGGTTAGCAGGCTGCAGATATGCACACAGCATCACACAGAAGCCATTGGAAAGGTATGGCTGATGCTCTCATGGGCAAAAATCAGGTGATAGAAGTAGCTGAAAATACAACTTCAGTGTTATTGAAGCCCTTCCATTTTGGGAACATTACTTTTTTTTTTCTTTTTTTTTTCCTTTAACCCCTTTTTTTCTAAAAACCACTCAACAGCCCACACATAAATTTAGGATGAATTCCATGTTTGAGAAAGAAGTCCTCAACACTGTATCTAAGTACTGTTGTTTCCATTTGCTAACCATATGGTGGGTGTGCATATAATGTATTTCATAGAACCCCCTGATTGCCATAGCACCTGTTCTGATACCTGAATAAAATCTTGTTTATGTTACAATCAGCATCTTGTAGATGGTTTTGTTGTAAGAGATAAGTTGAATTAATAGCTCTAAATGAAATTCCATTCTTCTAAATGTCAGCTTTATCCCTGCAGGATCTGTTAGGAGTCAATTTCTGGTGCTTTGCAAATCAAGGGCTGATCTTCAAGTCAGAGAAGTGATACTTACTGATCAATCTCATTTCACAGATTGTTCTTAATTAGACTGTGAAAGAGGGCAGCTAGAAGCAGACAGTGGAAAATATTTAGCAGTTGCTGCTAATGCATTACTAGGGCTTTGCCATCTTTCCTTGCTCTATAAAAAATTAAACTGTTTTGCTATATCTTTCACATTAGAACATTTGCTGGTTATTAGGATTAATTGTAAATGTTTCTCAATATGCTTATTTATTCACTAGAACAACCCTCCTCTGAAATCTCGCAGCTTCTCCCTTGCATCCCAAGGAAGTGCCAACTCTCCTGGTGTGCAGAGAAGACCCAGTCAAAATGCAGTGTCCTTCTTCAATGTTGGACATCACAGATTGCCAACGGGAAAAAGAGTTCCCATTATGCAGCCAGATCACCTTGTAGATGTTAGAGAGGTTTGTATGCTTTAAATTCCCTTACAGTTTTTTGAGAGCTGTGGTGTTATTTGTAAGGTCGTGGAGAAACCTGGTGTTCTTAGTTGGATTTATTGTCAGTAGCATGTCCTGAGCTATTCTTGCACAGCTGTGTGAGGATAAGTAACTTGCCCTGGCTAATTGTGGAAGTACATGGTGTATATTCTGTGATTTTTGTACTCTGCAGTAGCATCCTGATGCTGAAGGTAAAACCATGTTCTCATCCTTGCCAGTTGTAGCACTACAAGTGACAAGGGAATATCCTTAAGGGATCACACAGCACATACTGTGATCCAATTGTACACTTTTCTTCCCATGTCAAGCTATAGAAGATCTGACTAAGCTGTGCTTGTATCTCTTATGACTAATGAGAAGTTGGTCTTGATTGTGTTTCAGAATGCTAATACCATTTTCTGGTAGGCTGATTCATTTAGACAAATTGTCTAGGAATGCATGTGACTGAACAGAGAGCAATTCAGACACCTGCTTTTTTTCACTATATGTTCAGGTGTAGTGTCTTTTGGGAGAAAAATCCAGAAATAATTGCCTTTCCATCTTGACTGACAGAACAGACTGACTACTGGTTGATTTTAACTTGTGAATATTTCCAGGGTGGATCTTGCCTCTCTAAAGATAATACATTGCAGACCTGTGTTATCTAGTAGTAGTATTGATGTTAATAAGTATTTTAATGTTAACTGTAATTAGTGTGATGTGATACCTTTCTTGGCAAAAAAATGTTTCCAGTGGAGGGCTTTTTAATTTAGCAAATAAAGATACAAGAAGTGTGAACAGCTAGAAATTGAACTTAGATAAACTGGAATAGAAGAGTGCTGTGTATTGTGAGCCTCATTAACCTTAAAATATGTGGCTGAGCACTGTGGTAGGTTCTCCAGTAAATGGGTGTTGCAGATACTTTCACTAGTATGGCATGCTGTCACTGTGCCCTGATTTATATCAGGTACTAAGGTGTAATTACTCAGTAGTTTACACAAGGTGACTCCCTCTTTAAACCTTAGAGTCTGTGAATCTCTCTCCACAGCAAACTGTTCTTGCAGATGTCTTGCAAAAGGGTAATTGCTGCCATCCTGTTTTTATCCTCTTAGAGCAGTAGAGTCTCCTGTAGTGCTAATGCAGAGACGTGTGAAGTGCTGCCAGGTACTCAGGAAAATAAAAATGTTTCAGAAATGGCTTTTTCACTTTTTGAATTTTCAAACACTGTTGTGGCATTCAAAATTTCAGGGAGGAAAGAGGAGTGTGTGTGAGCTGAAGCACTGAAGCAGTGGCTTGCATCCTGTAATTGGGATAAAGGGGAATGACTTTTCCTGGCATTACAAAGAGTACAGGAAGCTCTTCATGCTCTTTTGATTACTACTGAGTTTAGTGGCACAGCATGATTATTTATCAACTTAAAAACTTTTGACCTGTACAGAGGAAGAATTCTCAGTAGTACTGGCTCTTCTGAATGTTAGTTTGCTTGCCTTTTTTAAGCTAAAATGCTTGTTAGATACAACCCCAAGGTTTTTTTAGATGTAATTAAAGTACTGAAGGGCAGGTACTTGCCTGAGCATGGTACAGCTTGAATACCTAGGAATTCATTTTGAAAAGCTGTGAAAAGAGCAACTTCTTTCAAAGAATCTGCTACATTGTGACCTGCTTTGATTTTCCCATGCACTGCACTATACCTGGGTCTCTTTAACTGTCCCTTGTTCTTGGCTATGTGTCATGATGCTGATGTTGTTACTGTGCAAAGCAGGAGGTTTAAGAAGATCTTTTTGCTAACTTGCACTAAATGCAGGTGTCTGTGTGTTTGCAAAGTGATAACAATAGCCTGTGTATTTTTCCAGGATTTTGGATTTTTAGTTACTGTGCTTTTCTTCTCCTGGCACTATTTTTTTTTCCCCCAAAGCTGTGTATAATTAGGAAAAACCTTAGGACTCTTCAAAGTGTGGTCTTTGAAAGGGAAGATGTGCCTATTTGAACTTCATAGCTAAGCATAGCATGGCTTGTCCTATTGTCTGGCCTGATCCTGGAATGAAGTACTTGAGGCCTACCACATGGTGAATTACTAACAGTAAAGGTCACCAGAAAGGTTGTGGTGATTTGTCAACTAATTATCTGTGGGATTTTTGTGGGGGCTTCTTTTTAAGCCAACACACTTTTTCAAAGTTGAAGAAAAACTGGAGAAAAACAGAAAGGCTTTTATCACGTTTGTGACTGGAGAAAAATGAGACACATGTTGTGATAGCAGCTGGTGTGTTTGCATAGGCAAGGCTATCTATAACTAAATGTTTTAGTAGCTTTCTGCCCTGTTGCTCTTGGTGTAGGCTAAGGCTGACTCTGCACAGTTAATGCCACTTATAACGAGCCAATGCTCTGTAAATTCACACCTTCACATGGTATGGAGCCAAGCCCTGTGAGCTTGGGTGAACACATGTGCCTTAAGTATTACATAAAAGCAGTTCCTGGAAGGGATTGCAGGTAGTAGTACTGAAAAAAAAATCGGTCAGATACTGCTGGCTGATGTGCTTTGTCCCTGTACTTGATGTGGGCAGATGTGCTGTTGCAGATTCTGTGATTTAGGGGTGTGGAGCTATGTGTGAAGGAGGAAAGGAGCTTGGGGGAGAGCAAGGGGAACAAGGACAGCAGAACAGGACAGCTGCAATTCAAATACAGAATGAAGGTGAAAATCCTGCTGGCTTTTCTTCCCTCCCTGCAAAGTAAATGCTGAGATAGTGGTAATCAGTGTGGTGCAGACAATAAATGAAGATCCTTTATGTTTGAACCAAAATGAGGAATACAGGTCTTCTCTGTTGAAGTACTGCACCTCTGATTGTAGGGAGTGAAAAAATCTTGGTACCCACAGACAGTAGATCCTATTCCAAGCTGTGCAGAGCACAGAGCTTAATTGCCTCTCACACAGAGTGCATGTAGGTGATGACTTAGAATTTTAGCTTTTATGTTTTTCATGTATTTGTAATCCTGCAATTCCCCCCTCATCCCCATCCCTAGCAACTAGGCATGAAAGTGTTTGATATTTACTGCAACAAGTATCTTGTTCAAATTCCTCTTTGCCTTCTTTAAAAAAGTCACTTCAGTATTCTTTTGTTTGTTAATAAAGTGCCATGTATTTTTGTGAATAGATTCATCATGCATTTAACGACTCTGTCATAGTAGTAGTAGTTCTCATAGTCAAGAAACAAAAAGTACAGTTGGTTTTACATATATCTGTTACCTTGTAGTTTTATTATTGTCCTGAAACTGTTTGAGATCCCCTGTGTGCACAGCTGAACAGGTATCACACAACACTTCTACCACCTGATAAGTGACTGTTTTGTTTGACAGATGATGTCTCAGGCTGAGGGCCAGCAGAGAGACTTGATCAGGAGCATAGAATGCCTTCCTGCCTCCGGTCACCTTACATCCTTGGATCAGGACCTATTGATGCTCAAAGCAACTTCCATGGCAACCATGAACTGCTTAAATGACTGTTTCCATATTCTCCAGTTGCAACATGCTTCTCAACAAAAGGGATCCTTACCAGCAGGTGGGTACAGGTGCTCACAGAGAGCAGAGCTCTGTAACAAATACAAATCCTTTCCTTCTTGCAAAAATGTTCATTCCACTAGAACGTGGGCAAAGGGAACTGCTGACTGTCTGGTTTCTTGTGAATTTTTCTGGATCCCAACTTGTTTGTGTTGGGTGGAGCTCTGTGCATGTTGAATATGTATTTTTTTAAATCATTGGCAGCAGCTGCATAAATAACATTTAATTGTCATACAACATCTCACAACAGAATAAACTAGGTAAGGCACCCCAACACAAAGGCTGCCTTTGGGATATAACTGTAATAGTGGAAGGGGAATTTTATGGCATTGCAGATTCCAGGATATGTAGTGTCCATTACAGTTCTGTCAAACATAGTGTTCTTTTAATTCTTTTTTTGCACACTGAATGCCTATTATAAGTATTTACATGTGTGTAGCTTCCATTTCCATTTAAGCATTAAAATACAAAACTCTCATTTTGCACTGGTTGTTACTAATACTATTTTAATATCAGTATTCTTGTTTTGAGTTACTGCCTTAGTCTCAACCATGGTCTAAAGACAAGTGTTGTATTCTATTCTGAGGCCAGAATGGACTTACAGGTCAATGAAAATTGCTTAAAGGTTGAGAGAAATAGAAAATCTCTTTTAATAAACAACTGACCACCCCAACAAACAAACCAACCTCCCCCAAACCCCACTGCTCATGAGTGTGGAATATGTGCATTCACAGGCAGCAGACAAATACATTGCCACGTCTGCACAATTGATCACTTCTATGCAAGTAAGAGCTTAGTGGAATTGTTCTACCTGATTCTTGTGCAGTAAATGGAACTGAATGTGGTCATGGTTGTTTGTAAATTCTTCTGCATCTTATTGTGTCTTTTTTCATGTGTTTACTTTGTGGCTTTTTGTGAGGTTTATAGAATTTTCAAATGCTTCTCTTGCACAACAGATCAGTAGATACAGTAAGTATGTAACAGAGTACACACTTGTCTCTCTCACAAAGTACATACTTTGTCTCTCTCCTTATCTGTCCCATATTCCTCTCATATTTGTGGTGCCTGCTTTGTCAGGGCATATCATTTCAGAGCTGTAACTAATTTAACTTCCAAGATGAAAAAATGTTATATGAAAGTATTTAAACTATGTAAAAATGTTTGTGATTCTGAAATCACCAGAGGCATTAAAAGAGAATATGTGAATAGATTGAGTTAAATTTTTTGCTGTATTTCAGTTCAAAATTTCATTTTAAACACAAAAAATTGGATGGCAACTCTTAAGATATTTGTCTGAACTCTGAGGTTATGCTGAAAGAACTCTTCCTATTCTTTGTGAATTTTTTGACTGTTGATACATAACTGTGGGAGATGCACATCAGAAGTATTTTTGTTTTGGCATTTTCACATATGCACTACTAAAATGATTTTTTGACTTGTGTCTGGGGACATAAGTAAGGTCCAATGAGCACCACTTATAATAACTTCAGAAGATAGTTTTGATTTGAGGTTTTTTTGACAAGTGGTGTAGGTTTTTAGTTTTTCAACCATGCCTAATTTAGTGACTGCTATTAAGTTGGTATCTGCCTGTTATGGCCAAATCTAAAAATACTGCTTGAACATGTCCAAATCTTGAAGATTTCTGGTGATATCCTGGAGATCAGCAGATTGGATGATGCATTACTGGGGCCAGAGTTAAAAAGAGACCATTAAAAGAATGCGTGTGTCTGCAGCCTTCCATCTCCCCCCTGCTGTGGCCTTTCTTGAGACACTGTAATAGATTTGTTCCTCTCAAGGATTGCCAAGAACTTTTTTGATTTTTTTTTTTAATCCATTTAGCTTAGATTTCTCCTCTTGAGTAAGGAGGGATACTTCTGGTTCAGCTGGTGGAGCCAGGCTTAAAAACCAAGGATTAGAAATAATGTAAGAGTGCTGGTTTGCTATAGATGGTTAGATGACAAAAAAAAACCCAACCCAAAAAAACCCCCATGACAAATGAGCAAAATAAAGCCCCAAAACAATCAGAAGACTGAAAATATTGCCCTAACACATCAAAGTGTATTCTGAATAACAAACTTAAAGGTGAACAAGAAACCAATTTCACCTATTAACTTTTCCTAAATTCCAGTCATTAGTGGTGTGCAGCAACAATTTGCAACTCTTGAAGAAAAATGTAGGAAGTGAAAACTCAAGAGTTCTGCACTGTACCAGAGAGGAAGTGCTGACAACTGTTTAAGAAGAAATTGGTGAAGGCTCTAGGGGAGGAGGATGTCACAAGTAAGGAGAATGGCTTGTGCCTATGCAAAATAGCTGAGAGCAGATTTGTCTATGCTTTTCCAGTGGAAGAGAAGTCTTAAGGTGGTATCTTGTCCATTCACAAAGGTTAAAACAAAGCTGGTAGCTCAAATCTTTCAAAAATACCCTCTTAACAGCAAAAATTAAACAGAAAATGTAATAAATAAGGTTATTTTAGATGTAGCTGATAGAAAATATTGAAGTGAGGCTGTTGGGTAAATTCAAGCTAATACAGAGGCAGTGAGTGTGGATTAAATGCAGCCTAGAACATGCAGTTAGAGATTAGTGCATTGAAAGTTACATCTTAGAAAGCAGATGTCATGGAGAGGATTTTAATACAAGTAAAACCTTTTCAAAAAGGTGTGACAGCAACGTTCTGAGTGTCTTATTTTTTTACTTCTTTGAAGCTTCTGTTTAAATAGCTTTAATTTAGTGTGGTCAGGAATTCTTGTTTCTTATGATGTAGTGGATTAATGAGTAATGGATGATGGAAATAAGCTACCTGGCTGTGGAAAAGTTGTCTTCTTTATAGCAAAGTTGGACTTTTTTCCTGCCCCTGTATGTTCCTGGTGGAAATGCTGCTGTTTATCTGAATTAAGCTTACTCTGCCTGTTTTGGTTGAGGATGTGACCTAGTTGCAGGTAACAGGGGTCTGGAAATAAAGGATTGTGTGTCATATGGGAAGAGACAACAGACACCGTGGAATAGGTGTCATAGTACAGCACAGGGGACTGTTATCTGGTGGTAGAAATTAAGGTTTCCTAATAATTTCTGTGTTTGCAACCCAGCCAAGATGGTTTGTCAGTTTGTGTATTCTTCAGTAAAAACTGATTGGAATCAGTTTACTGAACCTGTAGGTTTATTACCCTTTGAAAAAGAATGGAACATTTGTATTATTAATGAGGAACCCGACCCGTTCTGATAAATTAACTGGGAGTAACTAGAGATGCTGGAATCATCAGGTGGGTAATAGCTTTCCAAACCTGGCAGGGTTTTTTTGTTTGGTTTGGTTTTTGTTGTTGTCTTTTTTGTTTGTTTGGGGTTTTTTGTTTTTTTTTGTTTTGGTTTTGGGGTTTTTTTGGGGGTTTTTTTTTTGGTGGTTTCTTTTTGGTGTCTTTTTTTTTTCTTTTTCTTTTTCTTTTTTTGAGAGAGAGCTATTATTTATTCAGCAGTGTGTGCCTGCCTTCTTTGCAGCTGAGAAAAGACAGGCACCCTCTCCAGAGAAAAGAGTGGCAACAAAATTTCTGCTTTGGGTCTTCTTAGTCTAGAACAGAGCTGGGTTTTAGAAGCTGATGTGTGGAAAGCTGGGTTTTGTTTTTTTTTTTTAATTTTAGTACCAGTTAAAGAAACGTGTAAGGGCTGCTTAACATTCCCATGATACCGGGCTCCTCCTGTAGTGTCTGATTACACCTTTCATGACACCAACTAGTTTCTCCAGTCCAAGTTGCATGTATTACAGCTTGCCAATCCCAGTGTTTGTGCTAATGATCACTGAAGGTGGTGTCTCATTGCACCACCTTTGTTTAGTGGCTGCTGGAGGCACTGGCTGCAGGAGGAATTGGCTGCTTTCAGCTCATTCCATAAAAAATAGTTCTTTTGTTGGAAGCTGCTATTTCCTGACCTTGCAGAGGATGAGCAAGCTTCAGCGCAAACTTTCCTTTGCTTCAGGAACAACGATCAGTTGGTTGGAGCCGAAGATCTCCCTGGCAAACCACTTCAAAAATGGAGCAGCTCAGAATTTCCCAGCAGAGATAAACAAGCCAGCATCTGTCAGAGAAGAGCAGTCCATTGCAGAGCCCTGCCAGCTAACAAGGGTAAGGTAATGTGACATCCCATTTCTGTGGGGAATTATTCAGAGGAATACCTGTAAATGTTTCAATCGTATTCGGTGAAAATGATTTAACAACAGTTATTCTCATACTTTTGCTTAGCTGAGGAGGAGGAGGAGTGAGGACAGTTGCAGTAAATGAAACTCTCTACCTTGTTTATTCAACAAATTTTTGCTGCTTTATGTAACTTGCTGTCAAGTGGAGTGAGCCAATTGGGGTAGTAATGCAAGGCATTGAAATAGGTTTCTTGAACTTCATTATTTACTTGTTTTAGATAAAATGCAAGGGAATGCTGCTTAACTGAAATTCATGACACACTCAAAATCGGCCCAAGAAGAATTGCCTAAGCAGACAAAAGATGAAATTGCTGGTCTTCAGCTATTACATTTCCCTTTCATTTCTAGGTCTTGTTGCATCTGTTATTCTTAATCTGAGCAACTCTCATCGTTTGACTGCAGGGTGGCTTAATGCATTTGAAATACAGTTGCAGTCTGTATAATTTTCAGCTACAGTCTGTATCATTATAACTGACAAAACGAATTTGAATTGCAAAACACTGAAGTAAAAAACCAGCAGGGATTATGATAA
This sequence comes from Trochalopteron elliotii, assembly GCA_024734555.1. Taxonomy (NCBI): domain Eukaryota; kingdom Metazoa; phylum Chordata; class Aves; order Passeriformes; family Leiothrichidae; genus Trochalopteron; species Trochalopteron elliotii. The sequence goes on from JANPWX010000011.1 coordinate 711,185, forward strand.
AGAACATGTTTTCCTAACTAAGCTAGAAAATCATAATTACATCCTCTTTATGCTAGTTGGTTTCACACAGTTGTTTGCCTGAGACTGTGTAACTGTGAAAAGATAATGTGCTGTTTTATGTCTCTGCAACAGCACTGGTCTTAGAGCAAAATCGAAATGGAGAGGATTTTTTTCAATTGCTATCGTTTATAGATTCTTAAATGGGTCAGAGTAGTTACTATTAAGTTATAAAAAAGAAAAGATGAAACAAAACTGGGAGCTTTCAATGAAATCACTTAATTCCTTCCTTTCAGTAATTAAGCTAGTCACCGTTTGAGTACTTAATGTATTTGAGGTATGACTGGTGTTATCATCACTCCCCGTAAGTATTTTCAACTCCCTTATTTCTGAGAGCAGAACAGCATAGCATCCTTGGAAAGAAGTCACCTCTGTAATACTGCACTTGTCATCAGGATTTGAGCTCTGTGTGAGGGCTTGACCCCCTGTTTTTGGTGGCTGAGTGTTCATAAATCTGCCTTGAGCCAGGGCAGCTGCTCCAGGACAAAGGGCTTTGCTTAGGCAGGGGCATATTGCTGCCGTCCCGTGGCGTTCAGTGCCTCTCCCCTCTGCATCTGCCTCCTTCCAGCTGTTTGCCCCAGGAGGATGCAGCTCAGAGCCCTAGGAAATGCCACCATCCCTCCTGCCTGAAGTGTTTGACTTTCTGCTTGCGCTGTGGTGGTTGTTAAAATTGTGCAGATACAATTTCTAGTCTGTCTGCTTTAGCTACACAGACTGGGTCACCTGCAGTTTTGTGTGTGTGGGGTTTTGTTATTTTACTGAAACTACTCCAAGTTACTTTTTTCTTTCACTGTTGCATGTTTTCGCTCAAAGCAACATGATAATGCTTGTGAAGCACAGCTTGTAGGTACCAGGCATGATGGCAGTCATGGAACTCGGAACTACAGTCTGATGCAGCCTTTGGAGTAGTGACAGCAACACTGGAAAGGCTCTAAAGTAGTGTGGAGGTGGAGGGGGTTATTGAGGTGGTTGGAATTGCTGCTGGCTTTTGCTTTGCTGTTTCTGTGTATGTGTTACATGCTTGACATTCTGTGAATGCACAAAACTTACAGGATTTTCTTTCAATCTTTTTTCTTTTTTTTTCCATGACCCATGTGAGAGAGGGTGAGAAATTTGAGCCTGAATCTTCCAGATAGGATCTGCACTGAGTTATCTTTATATCCATTCAAATTCTTCAGCTGATGTTTATCTTGGGAGTAAATTCCATTGCGTAGCTCTCCACAGGGGTTTATTTAGTCTTTTTTCATACATGGGCAGTTAAATACAATATGAAGTCCTTTTTGAATACTGTCTGGCCAGTTACATCTTTGAGCTAAGTTTATGACTCTTATTCCAGGAACCTGAAGAAATAAATCCAGATGAGGAGCTGGAGGATATCTGTGATGATAAAGAAGATGATCTGGGAGCGGTGGAAGAGCAGCGCAGCGTTATCTTGCATCTTTTGTCTCAGCTGAAACTTGGCATGGACTTAACAAGAGTAAGTAACTGATGTGTGAAGACTGGCTGCAATAAAAGTGTAGTATCATTTAAAACTCAACTCCTATATTGAATAATATAGAGTTTAGTATGAAAGTGGCCAGTAGCAACTTCAGGTCCCGAGATTTGATGTCCCAGATTGAGACAGATTTAGGTGAAATGTGCTGATTTTTGTCTCTTGTATTACCTTCTTTTTGTGTTTTCTACTGTGTTTTTGTTCCTTTCCTGTAATGGACTGATTTCTTTCCAGTGTTTGAACCTTAATCTTTTCATGTTGTTTTCTACAGCCTTCTCATATTTTTCTTTCTGCTTTCCTTCCATGATGTCTCTTCTATTATGATAATGCTTTCCCACACAACCTGTATAACCCCTACACCTGTGTCCATGCTGCTTCTGAAAAGAAGTTTTCTTTTGGTTCCCCCTTATCTATCTTTAGATGCCTGTTTAAGCCTCTTTCCTATTCTCATTTCTGTGTTTGCTCACAAGCAGGCAAGAACAAAGTTACACTGGAGAGAATTGGATTTAACACTTGAGTGCAGATCTCAAAAGCAAGCAGCTTGGGAAAATTAACACTCAGGTGCTCTTAGACAACTTGGGCAGCAAATCTGGGAAAATCAGGCTGCTACCAGCTTATGTTCAATTAATTCCTGTAAAGACTTCTTGCCATAAACACTAGGCACTTTGAAATCAAAAAATGGATTTTACAATAGCATGGAATGAGGAAAATTCCATTAGACCATACCTTTCCTAACTTCTGCTCTGAACCTTCTTTGCTGTAGTTTGAGTTCCTTCATGCTTGTTTTCTCTTTCACAGGTATGTGGGACACATTATCTCTTTGCAGTTCTTTCATGTTTTGGGGGATTTTACTTGATGCTTAGTCCCTTTCAATCTCTTTAGTGATACTAGTACTCACTGGGCCTTTTTCTCCATGTAAATTGTTTTCCTGGAACTTCCAATCACTGGTTTTTGCTCACATCTTACAAGAGGAACAAAAAAAGTGCACTCTGGAAGTGTGGTGTCCCAAACAGGACAGACTCCTCTTATAAAATGCCTGTCTCTGTTTTCCTTTGCAGCCTTATGCCTTTTCTTTTCTTTTCAGGTGGTTCTGCCCACCTTCATCCTGGAGAAGCGGTCGCTGCTGGAGATGTACGCGGACTTCATGTCCCACCCCGATCTCTTTGTGGCCATCGCCAGCGGCAGCGGCCCCGAGGAGAGGATGATCCGCTTCGTGGAGTATTACCTCACCTCCTTCCACGAGGGCCGCAAGGGAGCCATCGCCAAGAAACCCTACAACCCCATCATCGGGGAGACCTTCCACTGCTCCTGGAGGATGCCCAAGGGCAACGTGGCCACCGATGGCACCAACTCCTCTGCTCACTCCTCCTCGGAGCAAGGGACTCTGCCTAAAGACCCGGACGGCCAAGCAGAGCCGGACTATTACACGGTGAAATTCGTAGCTGAGCAAGTGTCCCACCATCCTCCTGTCTCAGGGTTTTATGCTGAGTGTGTGGAGAGGAACATGTGTGTCAATGCCCACGTCTGGACAAAAAGTAAATTCCTAGGAATGTCAATAGGAGTGACGATGGTTGGCGAAGGTGAGTGTAAATTCTGTGCTTTGTTCATTTTAGAAGTTGGTTAAAATTTAATTTTAAATATTTTAATATTAATTTGATAGCAGTTTTGATGTTATATTTAAAAGATACAAGCTGTCATTGTAAACAGCAAATTTTCGTATGGGAGGGGAAAATAGAAAGGTTTATGCTTTGCCAGCAATCAGGATTATATTTGGAAATGAAATACTGGCTTTTAAGCCAAAGGTCAGTAACTGTGATGTAAAGTGATATTTATGAATTAATTTGCATAAGACATTTATTAAATAGAAGTGTTGTTGCTTTTCTCACTATTTCACTTAATCTTCCTATGCACATTTTGATTTTCTTTAGCTAGAAAAACTGGGTCCTTTAGGGAGAGAGGAGGGTAACTGCCCTCAAACTGTAGTTTTCCTTTAGTTATTAGTGTTTACTGCACAAGATGAGGTGGCCTCTCCCACTCTCTGTCCCCTGTGTATTTTGTCCTGTACCTGGGGATTCCAGGTACTCACATACAAACTACACTCTGGAAAAGGGAATGACCAAGGGAATGCCAGGGTATGTGAAAGGCACATCTGTGGCTGTAGAGGTAATTTCTGAAATTGATGTCTCTTGTAGGGCATTTCTCAAATCATAACTTTTTTTCAGAATTTCCCATGTTGTTTGTGCTGATGTCAGACATCCAGGGGTACTGTGCTCCAGAGGTGCCAGCAGTTAGATGTTGTGTTGTGTTCTTGTAAGGGCAAGAGGGAGAACTTGTGCTTTTGGTTTCTTTGTAGGAATCAAACCCACTAATCTTAAAACCCAAAGAAAAATTCTAGTATTTGATGAGATTCTTGACATTTATTGCAAAAGTTTCTGTCAGGAATGAGTTGGGTTTACCTTGGCAGAGAGGTGCAGTAAGGAGAATTGTCTCTGCTACCTTCTTTCAGATTGGGTAAGGTGTATTATAGAAAAGGAAAGCAGGAGTATTAGCCTTCCTCAGAATCTGCAGTTCAGGGAATTCATTTGTTATTTCCTTTTGTCAGCATAAGTCTTATCTTGCTGTGCTCTAGAGCTGAGTGACCAGTCCTTATATGCACTAGTGAAAAGTATGTACATAGCATAGAATTGTACTATGCAACAGTATTATTGAGATAAATGTAGTTTCCCAAAAGAGACTTAAATGCATATTACTCAAGTTAGCACTTCCAGGAAAATGTTTGTATCTAGAATCTAATAAATGTCACTCTTGTGTGAGTTTTTTCATTTTCTTTTCTCGTGTGAGTGGCTGTGAGGAAAAGTAGCCCGATGTAGTATTGACTGTTTGTTTCAACAACTTGTTTGGCCTTTTTTGAAATGGTCCTGGTTTACAAATTCTTGTATTTCTTCACACAGGTGTCTTACATCTCTTGGAACATGGGGAAGAATACACCTTCTCTCTGCCCTGTGCATACGCTCGCTCAATTTTAACTGTTCCTTGGGTAGAGCTGGGAGGAAAAGTCAACATTAACTGTGCAAAAACTGGGTATTCTGCAAGTATTAACTTTCACACCAAGCCCTTCTACGGTGGCAAATTGCATCGGTGAGAACATTTTGTTTGTTTGAAGTGAGATTGATCTCACTTTCAGAGAACTGAAGCTCACATGCGGTTCTGTTTCACTTGGTGCAGTTTGAAAGTGACACATCATTTGGGGTTTTTTCCATGGCTCACTTTGCAATAGCTACTCTTGTGTTGTAAGAGGATGTAGTTTCTACTTCAGTGATTTAATTTGGAAACTGTTTTGTTATTTGTCTCTCTGAAGTTAGTCACAAATGTAGAGGCTTTTTAAAGAGAGATCTGTTCAAGGTACTGCGACTATTGAAAATTTGACATGGTGATGATTGGACATTGCCAAAAGAATCTCTTGATGGGGAGCAGCAGTGTTGTCATGGTTACTCAGAGCACACAGGAGTTGCTATGGCAATGGTATGGATTTTTTTGTAGAGTGACCTGTCTTGTTAGACCTCAGCTGGATGATGGCTCCTTGGCCCTGTACCTCTTTAGCTCGATGAAATAGAGGATAATGATAATGGACAGCTAGACACGTATCGGTCATGCCAAGATTACTAATAATTGCCAGCAGTTTTTTTATCACTAGTGCAGGCTCAGGCAGATACTATGGTCTGCAGTGCTGGCAGTGGTTGTGTGTCAGAGCAATGCAACCTGGAGAAATACAGGTAATGAGAGTTTAATGCAGCAGTTCAATACTGCACCTCAGTAGTGGGTGATGTAACTTTGTTTACTTTCAGCTGAGCAGAGGCAGTAATTTTGAGATTGAGATTAAAATACTGGATGTCAGTATTATCTTGTTGCCACACAATGCTTGGGAAAAGTAAAGCTGTTAAAGTTGTGAAGATGTAACTGCAGAGTCTGACCAGGCTGATCTCTGGCATCCTGTAGGTTCAGGCTTTTCAGAGATCTCTTGGGAGGAGGACAGGGACTCCACCATGTGTAATAGCTTTCATGAGGTGTGGAAGTCACAGGAGAAGCAGCACAAACTTAAGGCTGCTTGCCTGTCAGCTGCTCTGTCTGCTGCTTTCAGTAATTGTTAGTGCTGCTTAACTTCCACAAAAAAAAATTTGTAAATGTGCTTCTATTACTCATGTTTTTTTTTTCAACAAACCTTAAATTTTTGTAATGGAAAACTCTGTGAACAGCATATACTTATCAGTCTGGGTTTTTAAAGATATTTCTCATGAGGTTAATTTAGGTTTGAGCTGCTGGACTATGGTGTGACAGAAGTCCTGGCAGCTGTCTCTTGCTGTGAGCTGGCTATGAGCTTTCCCCTCTTGCCCTGGAGATTCCCTGCAGGGCTGCTTTGGCTGGCATCCAGTATCTCTGTGCTGAGAGGTCTGACCTGTGATACTCATTTCATTGCTTGAGAGATACATTTCTCCATTTTAATGCTAGGATTGGGGAGGTTGGGTAGGTGCAGGCACAGTGGGAAGTGACCAGTGTGTGTGGAAGAAGGGAAGTGGCACTTTTGTCCTGTGTTCCCTTTTCCTCTGAGTGTGGCACCATGCAAGGTGGGAGCACAGAAGTGCTGCTTTCCGCTCTCTGGGATGCAGTTGTTCAAAGGACATCAGAGCAAGCTGGTGGTGTGCAAGTTAGCTGTTCTCAGCTGCACACAATGTAGTGTGGAAGGAGATGTAGCCTGTGCTTTGTGTGAGCACTGGTGAAATGCAGGAGGGATGGAAACTGGTGAGTTTTAGGGAGGTTGTGTACAGGTGACTGCAGATTAATTGGAGCTAGAGATAGTATCCTTTGTGAATCCTGCAACACCTTACAAGTGAGAATGTCTCAAGTCTGGTTTGCAGAGTGCACAGGCCCTTTTATTTCTGTTTCTAGGAGAAAAGTTCTGTTTGAGGCTGACAATTTGCTTGCCAAGCAATGCTCAAAAACTGGGTCAGGATGAAGTGGGTGTCAGGAGACCTTTGTACAGGTCTTGAAGTTGAAAAGAAAAATATGCATCAGTGCATGCAATTATGGTGATACTGGAGCATTATGCAACACTTTGAATGAAATACTGCATGTTAGAAAGACATTTTCCTTATCTTGTTATTGGCAGAAGTTTCTGTGGAAGAGACAGGGAACAAAAGCAGTTCTCCTGATTCCCAATTTCCTGCCTTGCTTTCTGCAGCTATATATCTGATGTGATACTTCAAGTGGAAGTGATCAGCTGCTTGTTCTATGTGAATCAGCCTGTGTTAGTTCCTTTTTCATTTTCAATTTCCTTAAGAGGTTTGAAACAAGCTGAAGCCAAAAATGGAGTTTCCTGGGTAACATGAAGAGAACCAGAGCAGTGAGTGAAAGTCACTTTGCTCTTTGAGCTTCTCCACACAAATGCAATTCAAATAACTAACATTTTTCAAGGCAGTTTGGCAAGTTTGCAAACTCATTCAGGATTGAGTGATTATGTAAGGACTAGTCCTCAGGTTTCTTCAGTCATGGCTTTTTAAAATTAAATATCTTTCCTAGAGTCACAGGTGAAGTGAAGCAGAACGTGACAAACACAGTGGTGTGCAGAGTGCAGGGGGAGTGGAACAGTGTGCTTGAGTTCACCTACAGCAACGGGGAGACCAAATATGTGGACTTGACAAAGCTCTCTGTGACAAGAAAACGAGTCCGGCCCCTGGAGAAGCAAGGCCCCTTTGAATCTAGGTAGAGTATGTGTTTGCTCTTGTCTCACCCTTTTTGTCCTAAGCAGTCTGGTGAGTGCCTTAGGAAAATCTGCAGATGCAGATAGTATTTGTGGATAGTGCTCAGCAGCAGTGATCCTGATTTTTTTATGTTTTCTAAAAATAAAAACCAAGCGCAAAAAATAAAGTGCAAAACCCTAGTGCAGGCACATGGTTGTTTGTTTTGCCTCCTATTTATGAACAGAGGGGGTTTTTTGAGTTCACAAAGTGCTTACCAGAGAACAGACTCTCCCTATTAGTTTTGTTTTTACCCATCAGCTACACAGCAGGGCAGCTCCTGACATCCTCACAAGAAGCTTGTTTGTTGAATAACACTTCCAATAGCAGCTTTAAAGGGTTTGCAAACAGACATTAGATTGGCACTGCCAGAACCTCAGAGCCCTTCCTACCTGCTCCCAGTTGCTGGTGTGGCTCTAAGGCTTGGTTGTGAGCCCTCACCTGCACTGCAATGCTCTGACCTGGGCTGGTTTGTCCTGTGTAAGTGGAGGGAGTGCTCCTGTTCCACAGTGATCCTGCAGTTTGGGGTGGCTGGCTGGGAAGCCTTTGGAACAGCAGAGTTACCAGTTTATTTTGCAGGAGGCTGTGGCAGCATGTGACAGAGTCTCTGCGGGATGGAGACATCGATAAGGCTACAGAGCACAAGCGAGCCCTGGAAGAACGGCAGAGGAACGAAGAGAGGCTTCGTGCTGAGACAGAAACACCTTGGTGTACTAAATACTTCCTTAAAGATGTGAGTTTCCAAGCAGTTATCTGCTGCTGCTGAGGGTAGAAGCAGAGCTTTTATGCAAGCAGGGGCACATAGGGGTCTGTGTCCTATCAGAATAGAGTATTTGGCTTTAAATCTTAGAGCTTAGCTTTGTGAGATCCACAGGAGTAAGGTGACATAAGAATTCCTAAGCATGTAAAAGTGTGACTTCATTCTCCACTTTGTAAATGTTTGGATTTTGCATCAAAATGTTTTCCAGTTTTCTGGTCCCGTTTCTTTTACCAAGCACTTCCTGAATGGCATATGGAAAAAATACCCAAAGAAAATAATCAGTAGTACTAATTTTGCTGAAGTTGTGTGTTTATGTACCCAACATATTATTGCTAGCCAGAAGGGATTGAGTTAATTCTCAACTTACCACTTTTTTTGTTCTTTTACATTACATTTTGGATAGAGCTTATTTTTTTAGTGTCTTAACCTGTACTTCAGTAATAATAGTAGTAGTAATAATATAGTAAGAGTTTTAACAAGAGGAAGTGCAGCCTGCCCAGGAGGATTGGAGGATGCTGGTATGATAACTTTGAAATAGGCTTTTTTTGTGATCCATGTGGTGAGACCTTGCTTGTGTAGAGACCTTTGCTGAACCCTTTGCAACAGGAGAGTTCTTGAGTAAAATTAATGCCATAGTAGTTTAGATTCTCCTTACAGTGGAAGCTTTATCTGTTACACTGCAGTCATGTAATTCCCCCTCTTCTTCCCATAATTATGGTCTAGTAAGGGTTTAGAACAATGGCTAAAAGGTTTCTTTCTCTTGGACATACTCCAGGTTTGTTTTGTCAAGTTCAGGACTAGCTCCCAGGAAGGTTTTCGTTCTCTAAAGCTGTATTAGTACGACTAGTTCAAAGTTAGATAGTTGTATTGTTAGATTTGCAAAAGATGAAATTCTGTTGCTAGTCCAGGATACAGAAGTACTCAGAAAACATTTAAACGTGATCCCGAGCACCACGTTTCTGGGTAAGCAGTTGGGCAGAGGTAGAGCTGATAATCCTGAGTAACTGCTTGTCTGCTGGCTCCTTATTTGGCTTCTGAAAGTAATTTAGATCACATGGTTGAGAAGAGTGGCTTTTTGACTGGGTTAATTACAAGTGCAGTCTGCTCCCAGAGAGCACAGTGGCTCGGCAGGAGCCTGCACGTGTTCTGAGGCCGCATCAGCAGCCTGCAGTGCTGATCTCTGTGCCTCCATCTGTGGAGTTAAATGTACCAGCTCTGTCCCTCTGCTGTTCACAGCCATCAGTCTGATATGATAACCATACTTTCTCTTTAAATTGCAGGGAGATGGCTGGGTTTACCATAAACCCCTCTGGAAAACAGTCTCTGCCGCACAAACTCAGCAAACGGACAGTAACTAGAAAAAAGCTGCTTTAAGATGAGTTTTCTGATTTTTCCTCTCCTTTTCCTCTGTCTCTCAGAACACAGTAATCACACTGAGTGTCCCCTTTTTATGTAATTGTGCAAGTTTAATGAACATAAAGAAGTAACTATACTAGGGCACTTTAAAGCTATTAAAAAAAAAAAACCAAAACAAAAAGGTAAAAATCCAAGTTGTAGAGACAAACCTGCCAGGTACATTCAACCAACTTGTTTTTTTGTACGATCCAAGAGATTTTATCTGCATTGTGTAAGATTCTTCTAAGTAGATCTGATTGCAAAAGCTGCCTGAGAGAAGAAGGACCCTGTTGGATTTTAGAGTGACATAGGAACTCTTTTGGAATCTGTGTCAAGCTCTTTAATCACTGAAACCTCCTCAGTACACATGTAGACAACAGCAACAGAAAATTGCTGCTTTTATGCCCAGTAATTAACCTTCTTGGCAAAAACTGGAAGGGTGTTTGGAAGATGTGCCTGAAATCAGTATTAAGAAACAACTGGATCATGACGACCTTTTCTTCGGAGAGAACACGTGCATGCATTGGAGGAATATGGGATGTATGTAGAGACTACTTTTCTTTTTTATGGATTTATAAAAGCAATTAGAAGTGTAACCATGGAGAAATTTTTCCTCTGAAACGTTTTAATATACTTGAAATAATTGACTTGAATTGGAAAAGTAATTTGAACACTTTTCAGCTCTAATTTTATTAAATCTCTTTGAGTGACTGTTTTTTCTCAAGTTATAATATAATGAGATCTGGCCTGTTTTTTCTCCTCCAACTTCTCTTCCTGAGGACTAAGGCTTTCAAAATGAACAGAAAACGTACAGTTTTGTATTTAAATTTCTCTGCCCATCTAATTGTTTCAGAGATGAAGTATCAGTGTTACAAACTGTCCTTTGGGTTGTTTTGTTTTTTCTCCTGTGGTGGTGTTCAGAACAAAGGAGTGAAATGTGACCTTGAATACATGGACTGTAGGTCCTGGTTTTTCATCTTACCATAAAAAAACCCAAACAAACATCTGATTATGCTGAGGACTGGGTATTGATTTGAAACACAATCAGATATCAGGAAACTGTATTCAGGTACAAACATCCTTTTTTTTTCTCCTTTTTATAACTATTTTATTGAAGTCTAAGAATTGCTGGCAATTAAGAATAGTACTTACTATGGCTTTCGTTATTGTTGTAACTACAAGCTACCTTAATTTTTCCAACAGTGGTGCCTTAATCTGTTTTTTCTTCTGATGTAGTCTTCCAATCAGTGTATATAACATTATCTACCACTTCCCAGCCATGGCAATGGCTGCACCTGATCCAGCATCATGAAAACTCACAACTGTGTGATCTGGTAAGATGTTTTCCATAGAGAAGATGCAAGTGTAAGAATGCATCAGAAGGTTTAAATAACCATGTTAACTTTCAACACAAACTGTAAATCATGCAAAAAAAAAGTAAAAAAGAGTTGGGTTTATGCACAACTGTTTTGATCCTCTTGTACATTTTTTTTTTTTTGCTGTGAAATGCACTGACATCTCAATGCAAGTCATAGTCTGTTTGTGAGAAGTGGGGGGGGATAATAAAGCTACAAAATGATTCATTTGTTCTGTCTGCTTTCCTAGAGATCAGGTGACCAGGAAAGAGTAGGTGGTTGTTTTCTTTCATGCTGGAGATCTGTCTGGGTTTTCCTTGGTCCCAAAACTGGGATATTTGGGCAGTATGTGTTTTGAGTGGTAACTATTCTCCAGCAGAAGAATGTTTTAGGCCCTACTTGTCTTGTTTGTGATATTCTATACAACCATCCTGTTGTGATAGTTTTGGATATCCATTGGGCATTTTCATGTTTAACCCAGAATAAAAATAAAAATTAAAATAGTGGGTTTAGTTCCTCCTTGTTTCTGGGTCTGCGGCACATTTGGCTCCTTGGCCAGTTCCAAGATTTGGGGTAGGAATCGTGGTGGCAATGTGTGAAATTCTTTTGTGTTTCATCAGTACCTGCACCAAAATGGGACTGGTAGAGAAACAGATAAACACTGTATAGGTTTCATAGTCTTATCCATGTCACATGGCACATTTGCTTTAAACAAACAGCAAGGGCTGTGGTGCAAGACTCAGCTTTTAATATTGCAGTGTTCAGAGCAAAACCAAACATTTTTCAGCTGAGCACACTCCAGGGATCAAACTTAAGCTAACTAAAATACAGACTTACAACTCAGTCACTAAACTCAGCTTAAAGTTTTGATTTGGGATTTCTCAAGGTGATGGGTGTAAATGAGACTGAAAAGCTCCCATGTTGACCATAAACCCATTTTTGTGGTCCTTATATAATACTGTTAGTCCAGTCATTTCTCTTCCTCCCTCATCTGGTATGCTTGTGGTTTCACACTAAGAAAGCTGTTACTAATTTTGTTGTGTAATAATAGACCTAATGCTGAAGAAATTCTTTGATACAATACATGAAGTGATTTCTTTTACCATGGGGGTGTTTCTAGGGAAAAAAGAAGGTAAAGCCTTCCTTTGCTCACGTGATCATCAGAACTGGAATGGTTCCTGATATGGATTTAGTTAGGACGCAAATTTCTGCTTCTAGAAACAAAGGACATAGTTGAAAACCATTTAAAAAGAAAAACAATCTAGCCACTGAATATCCAGCTTAAATTGTAATTGTGATTCTTCTGACAGTGCAAACACCCTGTGGAGTAACGGATGTATTTTTAACTCTGACCAGATTTGATTCTCTTGCATAACTGATGTTGTTTCCATCCTGTACCTTCTGGAGCAAAGGGAAGGGCTCAGTGCTGCTTCCTGTGTAGATACTTGCTAGAACCACAGTGTGTTCCAACAGGGAACGTGGCAAAATAGGACATTGGCTTATGTTACCGTCTGTCTTCTTGGCTTGATTGGGCCTCACTGAAGTTAAGAACAGAATTTTCATTGATCTCAGGTTGGTTTTAAGCTCCCTGAATCATAAATAGGTCTTGGATTTTAATTGGCTGTCTTTAGAGGTGCTGTGCAGCCTGCTGCTGCTCATAGAAAACTGAGTGTGACAAGTCAGCCCTGTTTAACACAGGCATTCAGGTGTGTAATCCTGGTGGATTTGTGTTTTATGGAAAAAATGCACTGTGCGAATCGGGTTGTTCAAGATTTTAGGCATGGGCAGGGGAAAAGATAAAGTTTTTCAGCATATTTATAGTATGAACTGTCCATCCTAGGATGAAATCTGTCCCTCCAGGAGAATCTGGATTTCAGCCATCAGAATCAGAGGTGCAGCCTTCAATGTCTAGTTTGCACAGGCTGATCCCCCTCTGTCCCTGTCACCTCTGGCAAGAATAGGTCAGAGTGTCTTTTAAATCCTTTTGAGCTTGGAAGAACAAGTGAACACATTCATCAGTGTATCCAAACAACTTGGTGCAGAACTTGGTATGGAAATTCTGCACAAAATACTATGGGGGAAGGAAAGACTGGACAGCCTGGAGGGGAGTTTGGTGTGCTCCTGTAGTTTATCTCCAAGCCCCATGCTCTGTTTCTCTTGTGCTAGAGCAGTGGTTAATATATGAAAGAAATGAGGCTGAAGTCGGGTGGGTTGGAAAAGGTGTATTTGTGGGGAACTGGGGAGAGTGTGCTTCAAGAGAAAAGGGTTAACTTGAAAAATTGTGGTGTCAGAAGGTAGCAGCCAGGTGAAGATTAGTGAGAATGACAGGTGTGGTCACAGTTGCAGATGGCATAAGTGGTAGCGAAGCAATTTTTTTGTTATTTCGATTTCGTGCAACCTAATTCATTCCCCTTCTGTCCTTCTTTGAAGTGTTTAGAGACAATAGGTTTTTAATTTAGCAGCTATAAAAACAGTCCAGGGAGGTGGAAACTATAGCTAGGGAAGAAAACGTTTTTATATGAGTTAGTGCTGTCATAGCTGAGCACTTAAGAGAACCAAACCAGTCCTGCAGATCTGCTTTCCTGCTCCACATTGAGCAGCCTCAGCTGTAGAAAACTTGTGGCTGTTGCATGGTTTGCTCCCTTACCTTCTTTCTGGGCTGATCCATGCAGCTATGTGGGGGCAAGAAATATATTTCTCTCAGATGCTGTCCCAAAAAAACACACCTCTCNTGCTTTGCATCATTATACATTTTAAGTAAGTACAAAGTCAGCTCATATAATAATGTTTCACTTTAACCAAAATATTGATTCCACAGTTCACTGTATCTGTGGGAGGAAACAGATCTTATAAATAATTTATGTACTAGATCTTAGTTCCATTTTGAAAAACAGTGAGGTTTTTTCCCCCCATGAGCTAAATGCTTCCCCCATATCCTCTTGTTCCTCGCGACGAGGACTTCTGCCTGCTGCGTCACTGAATGTTTCTGCTGCCATCACTGTCCTGGTGCTCCTCACCTGGAGAAGCAGTTTTGGTGGCCTCGTTGTCCGTGTTGTTGTTGAGGATGTCATCACAATCCATCTGTGCCATCAGGTTGAAGCGCTCAGCCACGCAGTGGGCGGTGAGCCGCGCCTCGGGGTCGTGGTCCCAGCACTCCGTGATGGTGTCGCACAGGAAGCGCATTCCCTGCAGTCACAAGGGCTCAGGTTAGGATCACAAGGCAGGGAGAAGGGGATCTAACACAGTCTCAGTGGTTTACCACACTTCTGACAGCCTCCTGCATCAGGGCTGCTTTGGGCCAAGATGAAGCACAAGAGGAATCAGCCTCGGTAAGTTGTGGAACTGCTGATGCTTCCACTGGCACTGCTTGTGTTAGAGCAGCAGCCTCAGCTCTCACAGCATCTGCTCCCAAACATTCTCCACGCTCCCTGGAAACTGCCTTGTGGTGGCTGTGAGACTTAGAGCCTGTTTCCTTTCAGCCCCTATTTATTTCCTGTCTCAGCCTTGCCCATTTGGATCAGAGCATCCTGAAATCAGGAGGGACAGGAGAGGTGTGTACAGTGACCTGTAGGCTGCTGGCTCAGCCCAGGCCTCTGAGTTTGAGCTGTGCCCTGCCTGTTACACCTGGAGGGAGGGGATGGAGTAGGGAGGTGGTTTTCAAAGGTAAGTTTGGAAATTATTTCTTAAGTCTGACTTGTTTTAGTGGCATTCTGAAGGTGTGTGCCCTGTCAAACACTCTTTGCAGTGTGCAGCTGAACCTTGTTCTCTTATCACAAAACAGTGTTTTGGTTGAGATGGCCTGAGGTGCTTCCCAGTTTACTCCAGAGCATGTGGAGTTCCTCTCAGGTACAATGCTTACATCTCCCAGAAAGCTTTTTTTCTTTTTTTGTCCTGTTGTGTCGGGCTCTGAAAAGAGTCACAGTATTTTGGCCCTAGGAATAAAATAAGGGAAAAGCTGGTGCTTTTCCCACTCTTTAGGTAGAAGCACAGCTAGCACCAGAAGCTATGTTGAACCTTCCCTCGCCCATGTAATTCCATCATGTGCTATTGCTCTTGGCATCATTGTCAACTAAAGTTGGAACACAGTGGAAAAATCATTATTCTAAATAAAGCTTCGTGCTTTTCAGTGGGTTTTATGTATTTCTTGATTTGCAATTAAGAGAACCCTGAAGTTTCACATTGACCCACACAGGAGGAAAATCCAAGTCCTACAGAGATGTAGGGTCAGTTCCATCTGCCCTTCTGTACCTTTCTCAGAACTCACTGCTCACTGCTGAGCTTCACTGTGCTAAATCTTCCATAACAGACACAGACTGGAGAGAACAGGATTGTACAGCAAAACTGACAGATGGTATGTTTCAGCACCTCTGACGTCACTCATTTATTAGCTTAGTTGAAAGGATTTGAGGGTAATTGATTACATGCAAAAGTGAGCTAGCTTAGGTGAAGCTTTTAAAGTCATCCTGTTCTCAAACAGAACAGCCAAGATTTTCTGTACTTATTTTTGTCTGACATCATAACATTTATTTGCAGTTTGCCTTGTGGTGATGATGCTCTTTTGAATGGTATAACTGAACCATCTTGTTTGGTTTACAAAATGAACTTATAATTTCGCTTTTATATTTGATATCTGTTTTTCTAAGATTCCAAAGGATGCTGAGTTATACAAGTGTATTTTTAGTGGCAATAATTGACTTAAGCTTCCACTGCTCCTTCCTATCCTGCAACAGCCTCTGGTTGTGCCAGTACATCAGTCTGTTCAGCTGCTTTGTGAACCAGGAATTTACCTGACCTAAAAAACTTTTTTTTTTCTTTTTTTAATATGCTGGGGTGTGAAACAAGGTAGAAGCGTGGACCTAAGGGGTCTGTAAGTTTTCTGGGAAACTGGGGATGAATTTCTTCAGCTGACTTTGTTGTGGGGCCTTGCAAGCAGTTGCCTTAAAGCTGCTATTGGGTGAGTCAGCCCTGTCAGGGAAATTAGTGCTGACAATTGCTGAAAATCAAACCATGGTCTTCACTTGACTGAGAGCAATCCTGATGGTTGAAACGTGGAAGTAGCATTTGGAGCTCTGCAGCAAACTTATTTTCATTAGTGGGAACATCTATGGGTGCCTCCCATTGAGATGAGTGACTTGTCACCCTTTCTAAGTGTCACTCAGCACCTCCTCCCACGAGAGGCCAGCCTGGACCCCTGGAGTGGCACAAACCGGTGGCTTTCTGCTGCTTCCCAGCAGATGGTGCTGCCCAATTCCACATCCTAGGGAGAATGGTTGCAAAATGCCCAGAAAATGCCATAAAGCCAGGCTTGTAAGACGTTTATTAGACCAGCAGAGAAGAACTTTTTAGCAACACAATATGGCTTTTCTGTTCTCTTCCCCAGTGACCATCAGATGGTCCAATAAAAGTTCCCACCTTATAAGCCTTGCTCTGTTTGCCTGCTACATCAGCCTAACTACAGCAACGTTATTTCTGGGAGGTGACTGCAGTCAGCCTCCCTTCAGCCCTGGGAACAGCACAGTTAAGCTCACACTCTTATCGAAGTGTGATTTTTGAAAGTGCAAGCCTCTGTGTATTTTTTCTGTGGTTTCAAAGTTTATCAGAGACCCTGGGAGGTGAATGTCTGTGATGAATACTCAAAGGCTTCAAATATGTGGCACTGCTGATTGAAGTTCCTGTATTTACCTTTGTCAACGAAAAAGTCTGGGTGAGCTCCAGAAATGGACTCTGAAACTGACTGAATCAGAAACTGACTGATGAAATCCCTGGGGCTCCTGCAGAAGCCATGGATTCATTTGATGCTGTTTGCAGTTTTGGGCAGTCAGGTCAGCTGTAAGTCTTTGGACAAACATGGTTTTGAGAGGAGACATTGTAGGGAGCATGTGGCCTCCTAAGGTTAAAGAAATTCTCCCTTTCTTTTTGCAAAGCCTAACCTCTGTGTGCCAGCAGGGCAGAGTGGGAGCAGAGGTGGTATGTTTTACAGGTGGATATTGCAAAATGATGCACTGAGCACTGCAAGGCTCTGAAAGCAGCAGACTCGATGTTCCAGCCTCATTTTCAGGTGAATGGCAGTGTTGATCAGCAGATGGTGTTTTTCCACAAGACATGTGAAATTCAAGAAGTACCAAAGTCAGGTAAGATATGGAAGTCATGATCAGCATGCCTGTTACCCCTCATGTCCTCAGTGTGTGGCAGAAAGCACTGGCCTAGGGCAGAGGACTCTGTCAAGGCCAGGAGGGAGCTCTGTTTCTGTAGCTGGTTGCTCTGGGTGTGCTTGTGGGTGGTTTTAACAGAGCACATTTTTTCACTGCTGAAATGTTCCTGTTCTAGAACACTGGGTTATGCCCTCTGTGCTGACATGCTTGGCTTTCAGACCCTCTGAAGGCTGGTGAAAACCTTCCCTTGACAAGCCCTGAGCCTTGCTGAGTCCCTGCTCTCAGCTTCACTCACTTTTCATGAGTGTTTCACATGAAGGAGATGCTTCCTGGTTTGATCTTCCCTGTAGTAATGGAAATTTGTCACATGCTGAAGGCAATTTTGAGCTTGAAACCTCCACAGCCAAGGAGGCAGAAGGCTGGATGTGCCCCCCTTCCCCTCTGTCCCTGCTGTGGATACCTGTGTGTGAGGGACAGTGTGTTTCCTGAGCCTTCCAGACAAGGTGCTTAGGGGAGAAGTGGGGTGAACTCCAATGATTTACTGTTTCATGAGAGGAGCTGCACTGAAGTGCTCCATTTTGCATATCCTCAGGGTATCTGAAACCCATCACCTGCCATTCACAACTTCATGGCTATTGATCAACACATTCTGCTGTCCCCATGGCTGGTGGCCTTTGTGCAACAAGGAAAGGAGTCCAGTGTGCCTTGTGTGGGCCCAGCCATTCACAATGGAGCTAAAAGTAGATCCCAGGAGTTCTGCCCACTTTTCCTTTAACTATAAATTTAATTTTTCAGGCTGGTTTAGTGAGGAAGGACAGTGTGTTGTTGCTCTTCTCTAACCAGTTGGTCCCAGCTTACCTGGTGCACCAGCCAGCTGCTCGGGATCTCGGGCCGGCCTCTGCCGTGCAGCACGATGTCCCTCATGGTGTCCACACAAGGCTGCTCCTGGACTTTTGACCCAAAAGGCAGCTCATAATTCTTTACCTCTGCAAGGAAGCAACAGCAGCATTACAGGATGTTTCTAATGCATTCCCTGCTTTGTTTTGGTATGGCCCACTGGATGAGAATGGATTTGTTTTTAACAGTCTGCAAAAAAATAAGCAGATCTGGGAACAATTGAGAATTTGAACACAGAAATGTAGTGCTGGGCTTTCACATAGAGGTTCTTTTCAGAGACAGCACTGAGGAACCATCTGACCTCCTCCCCAAACCCAAAAGATGCAGTACAAAGGATCTGGTTTGTCTTTGGGTGTGACAGTTTGAGCAGGCAGCAAGTACTGTGCTGGTGAAGGATAGGAGAGGGGGTGACTGTGACACAAGACTTCCCAGATTTCTGCTACAGGCAGGGAATAGGTTAGAGGAGAAATGGCCCTTCTGGAAGAGCAAACCCATGTTGTGGAAGACCAAGGAGAAATTGGCAGAGGTGAGAGGCCACCCTGATTTCTGCCAGCTTCTGCCAGATGAGAATGCAGGTGAGATATGAGTGGGGAGAGATGGCCTGGGAATGCTGGCTTGGGAACAAAGGGGCATCCAAGCCAGGCAAGGGCCTCCCACTGCTGACCATGGGGCTTGCAGGGCAGGTGGAGCAGCTTTCTGGCCAAGGGTTGAGGGTTCCTGCAGTTCTGTGGGCTTGTATTGTGAGTGGGTGGGATAGGGAAGGAAGGTAAATTGGAGCAGGCACAGGCTAACTCCAGGGCAGTTAATGAAATGTTTTGCTACACACAATTGTAGATGCCAGGATGTGGCTCTGGGAAGTGACAGGTTATGTCATACTGTCAGAGGCTGGGGTTTGTGAGTCCTCATTGCAACATCAGCTCTCTGGTATTGTCTGAAGGAAAAAATGGTTGATGAGGGGGAGGCAGCTTTGGCTCTTCCTGCTTGGTTTGTTTGCATCACCAGCACAGGCTCCATGGGACTTGGCAGCTTGTCACTTTGAGCAGGGGCTAGACCAGATGTCCCCATTGGGTCCTGTCCTGCTCCTTGACTACTGAGCCACCCCCCTTAAGCCATGGCACACAGAGCAGGGGAATCTGTCACCAACTCTTGGCAGCCCTGCAGAGACCTGGGCCACCCCAAGTCACGTCTTGTGCCATCAGTTGGGATGTGGGAGTAAGGGGGCAAAAAAGCACACAGCAACTCGGGTGCAATGCTCCTACCTCCTACCACTTCACATCTGGAGGCCATTTCCCACAAAACAAGGGCCATGGAGTAGACATCCATCTGCTTGAAAGACTCCAGGTCTTCCAGGTTCACTCTGGATTCCAGGACCTCTGGGGCCATGTACCTGGCAGTGCCCACCTGGCCACAGAGAGGAGAGAGACATTAGCAGGGAGTGGGCGAGGACTTCAGCCACAGGACCTGGGGGGGGTGGCTGGGAAAGGCTCCTCCGGGGAGGGTTGGTGGATCATACTTGCCTGCCCGCTGTTGGCAAAGTCATCCACTGTCAGGGCGGGGTCGAGGCGTATGGCGATGCCGAAGTCGCAGAGCACACACTCCTGCTCGCTCTTCACCAGCACGTTTGTGCTCTTGATGTCGCGGTGGGCGATGGGGATTTTCGGGCGGCCGCAGGCGGTGTAGTCGCTGTGCAGGTGGGCCACCCCGCTCACCAGGGACCCAGCCATCTTCTGCAGGTCCATCCAGCTCAGCACGTGGCGGGACAGGTAGTCCTTGAGGTTGCCCCGGCTGTGGTAGGCAGTGATGAGCCAGTACTCCCGGCGGGGCCCCGTGCCCCGGTCCTCGGCAGTGAGGAACTGCAGGACGCTGTCGTGCCTGAGGCTGGTGTCGGTGAAGATCTGGCTCTCGTTCTTCCAGGAGGAGTATTCCTCGCAGGGGAAGATCTTCACAGCCACGGTCTCGTACTGCCCCGAGTGGCTGTGGCTGAGCTTGGCCCTCCACACCTCTGCGAACTGCCCTTTGCCCACTATCTCGTCCAGCTCGATGGGGAGCAGCTCAGCGGGGCGGCTGCTGGCACGGCTGGTGCCGGCGGAGCTCTCGTCCATCAGCACCGACAGCTTCTCCTCCCGCTCGGCTGCCTTCCCCTGCTCCAGCAGCGCCGGGGGCTGTCCCTGTTTCCCACCCCACGCCTTGGCTCTCTTGCGTCGCTTCTGCGTGCGGCAGAGGTAAAATATCACCGTGATCATCACCGCCACCAGCAGCGGGGGCAGGAGGCTGATGGCAGCCACTGGGATCACCTCTTTGCTCTGCAGCATGGAGTAGCCTGAGGGGAGGAAAGCAGAGGCGAGGTGCTGCTGCTGCGGGTCTGCCACAGCTCGTTTTCATCACGCGGAGGAGGAAAATATGCAAAGCTATTAATGGAGCGCAGCCCTTTGCGGGGCTTAGCAAGGGGACTGATCGGTTTTGGCCTCAAATTTAGCTCTATTTATCAACAGAAGACACAGGACAGAATTGCTTGGATGGATCAGTGTGGCACAAGAGACTGCAAAGGGCCTTTTGGGGGTCCCAAGTGCTCGTGGCAAGGGGAGCTTGGCTGGAAATAACAATGATAAATCTGAGGAAAGGCTTGAACACAGCAAATCTCTGAGGGGGCTTGGGGCTGAAGCTTTGCTGGACCCCTGTGGTGCACAGGGAGCCAGGAGGGATGCTGGGGGTGGGCAGTGTGCAGGACCACCCAGCCCAGGGGAGTGTCGAGATGCTTTGCAGGATAATTAGCACACAGGAGCATCATTTCAGCACTTGTCCACCAGTGCTGGCATCTCCTTCCTCAGCCCGTTACAACAGCAGCCCCAACAATCGCCAGGGCATGGCTGCATTTGTTTTATTTCTTTTAAACCCCCTGTTGGCCTTCAGATTGTCAGGGGGAGGACACGCACACAAAGCCATAACCCTCACACAACATATAATTGTCTGATCCTTTGATGTTCATGATTCCTGGAATAAACATGCTGACTTCAGTAGAGATATTCAAGTAAAATCTTACTCAGAGGTTTTTCTGCCAAGTATAATAACCCAGGGGAAGAGGGATAAGAATCATTCCATAAGCAAAACTCTCGCTGCTTGACCTCAGTGTGTGCAGATCATAATTCAGGTTCTGGAAAAACAAAGCATTTAGCTATTTTCCTTGGCAAATTTCAAAAAAATGTGCTGCAGCTAATTTCTGCAAGGCTGTGAAAGCGTTTCTAAAATAGGCATCAGGTTTAAACCACAAGATCAACTTAAACTGATATAAATCAATAACTAACTCAGGAATATGTTTATTTTGGAAAGTACTGGGCTTGGATATCACCTACTGCTTTAATGGATTTACCCGATACTTTGGATCCCATCTTTGAAACTCTGAAGAAAGAGAAGATATTTTTAAGGAGTTGCATGCACAAGTCCTGAAAAGGGGAAGTTAACACAACTTCAGGAAATTCCTTCATGAGGATGCCCCTTCCTGATGGAAGTCTTTTGATACAAAGGGCTTGCAGCAGGGCTTAGGCCCCTTCTGTGGAGAGCAAATGGTAGTTGCTCTGGCAAAAACCACAGGTCTGTGAAACTATACCGTGTTGAGCATTGCTGCGTGGGTCTATCCACCCCTGCTGAGGGGATATGGACCTCCAGGGCCTGGCTCAGCTGGAGCACAGGTGGAAAGAATTTGCCTTTCCACCCTACCAAGCATCTTCCCAAGGTCTCACCTGGACTTCTGCATGCACAGCTTTAGGAAATGATGGATGGCTCTGTGTGTTCATTATCGTGGGCACTGAGCTCTGATGGAGTCCCCTGCACCCCTAGTGCAAGAGCAGTACCAGCCAGCAGCCCAGACCTGAAAGCCGAGCTTAAGGAATCAAGAAACAGAAGAAAATCTGTCTGCTTCAGCTGCTGGAGAAGTGCTTGTCTCTGCTAGATATTTCTCTGCTCAGAATTGTCTATACTGTTGAATATGACCATGAGCTAATATTTAGAATGTAAATGCTCCCTTAAAGCAGAAGAAAAGGATGTAAAAATGGGGTCTGTGAGCCTGGGGTTTGCCTAAGCTGGCCCCTGGCCCACATCTAAGAGGAGAGAGTTGTTAAAGACCTGCACTGGTCTTGCTCTGACTCCCAGTGCTTTCCACACTGACTGACAGGAGGAGGCTGATTATGGAGCCTTTGCTGGGGGTGGCATTTCCAATGAGCCAGTTGTCATTTTTGTGTGAAATTACATATTCCAGCACTGGTTTTGGGATCTGACTATCTCTCCCTGGAAGTGTGTGTACCTGTTATGTTTGGCTGGGGAAGCAGCAAAGAACTGCCAAATTTAGCATTATTTGCCTCCATTAAAGTGGCTTGTTTGTTCAGAGAATTTGCATTTCATGTGATGTTTTTCTTTCTTCCTTATGTTGCAGGAGAAGCTATGCCACTGGCTTGCAGGTTCTGCTTAGGCATATTTTCAGCATCTCCTTGTTGTTTGATTATGGAAAATTGGAGGCATTTCATTTTGCTTTTGTAACAGGTTGGATTCTTGATGGACACTTGGATAAATCTCGTCCACTTGGAGTTGGGGAGGTTTAGACAAGCCCCCAAAGGCTCTGGTTGGAAATATTTCCAAAGTATACGACCCTCCTGAGGTACAGAAATGAGCTGCCTCTAAGTTTTCCCTCCTGTGGATTTACAGCTCCCGTTGGATCTCCAGCCATGTGCAGCAGTGTGCCAAGCCACGCTCATGTGTGTGCTCAGCACTCGGGTGGCTCCAGCTGTCCCTTTTCTGGAGAAACGCTGCTGCAGGAATTCCCAGGAGAGCAGCAGGAGAGGCATTCCTGTGTGCCCAGCCCTGCACCCCAGCATCTCCACGTCTTCAGGTTACAGTTGTGGGGGATGCCAGCAGTTCTGTGGGTCTGTTCAGGGGCAGGATTTGCTCTGACGCGATTCATTTAAAGCTTAGATTATTATTCATTTAAAGTTTAGATTATTATTTATTTAAAGCTTAGATATATTTATTTATTTATTATTTATTTAAAGCTTAGATTTATTTAAAACTAGATTACACCAGCTCCTGGGTTCCCCAGTTGATTCAACCTGTGCTGAAGGCACAGCCCACTGAGAGATATGGTGGATTTTCCATCACCTGATGTTTCCAGACAAAGGCTGGAGGTATTGCTGCGAGGAATGCTTTGGCCACAGATAAAATACTGGGCTCAGTAATGGGGTAGAGATTTTAACTGGCTTTTATATAGAGAGGTCAAAGAAGATGGCAAAAGAACCTCTTCTGCCATTGCATCTCCTACTCTGCAGGAAATACAGGGGATTTATTGTCGGTGCTGGGTGTTCCTCCCATAAATAACAGTGACAGCAGCACTCACCATTGGTGTGGTTCTCAAAGATGAGTTTGTCATTGCACTCCTGCTCATCCACACAGCCACAGATGTAGATGATCTCGTCCTGGCTGGGCTGGGGGCTCATGATGCAGCGTGAGGTGTTGTAGTTGGGCACCATCAGGTTTTCAATGGGGCGCTGCGGGTTGTGGCAGAGTGTGCTGATCCTGATGCTCTCATTGTCCTGTCTCCTGCATGTGACAAATTAACAGACAGAGCATTAGCCTGGCAGCTTGGCCCTTGTGTCACCTGTGTGTCACCCTAAACCTGGTTCTAAGATAATTTCTTTCAAGCTGTGTAGGGAATGACTTGTTTGCAGTGGCTCTGGTATAATTCTGTCGACATGTACTTATAGGACCAGTGATGGGGATGACTGACTCTGCACAGGCTACAGCTTTGCAGCTATTCCTGGGTGCATTCAAAGAAATGACAACTTTACTTTCCAGGGACAGCCTCTGCCTCCTGACCTGGTGGTGCAAAGTGGGGGATGAAGGTATGGAGAGATTTTACAATGTCTTTGAGGTCAGCTGGGGAGTCAGATATAAAAGCCAATGAAAGATGCTAAATTCATCACTGTCTCCCTGGTGACATCCCCCAATTTCAGCACTCCCCACATTTTTGGGGGGCTACCAGGTAATTTGACAGAGGAGCTCCCAGACGAAGGGTCCTAAGAGGGTGAAATCCTTTCTGCCAAGGCTGGGCCCCTGGAGGACATGAGCATGAGGCCAAAGCTGCTGCTGTGACTGAGATACCACTCAGGACAAGTTTGGATGATCTACATATGCCTCTGCAAGTGAGCAGCAAGCAGCAAGGCTGGCCTGGAGGTGAGCCCTGCCTGCAGGGATCTTATTCACTGAATGAATCTTAGAATGGGATGGGAGATGCTGGGAGGGGTTGGCAGGTTATTTCTGACTGCATAGCTGCCTCACCCCATCTGATACACGATGCAGGGTGCAGCTCCATCCTGTGCAGTAGGATTGCTTCCCTGGCATGGGAATTCCTGCTGCAGGGGCCTTGCTTTTTCCTGTACATGTAAGCTGTAAATGGGAAAAACCCAGCAACACACTGGATTGCCTACCCAGGATTTAAGGTGGCTTCTCCATGTGTGGGTAGGGGAATTCAGGGCAGGGGGTGGATTTTGTTGTTTGTTTGTTTGGGTTCCTTGTTGTGTTTTGCTTTTTAAAGGTCCATAATGCAACAATTAGGTTGAGGCAAACTCCTACTGAAAGCTGGCATACAGCATTCACACTAATTAGCAGGTTGAGATAAAGCTTAGCGATAAGTGCTTGGCTGGCTTTCACTTTGGCAGCCAAATTAAAAGGGAAAGTGGAGGAAAATCACTCTGGGCAGACCCAAAATGGATGTTTTTTTAGCTTTGCTCATGGGGACCAAAAAGCTGGGGGAGGCACCCTTCCAGGCCAAACCATACAGTGTGTGCTTGGCCTGAAATGCAAGATTGTGTTTCCTGTCCAAGCACCTCTTGCAGGAGCAGCAAAGGACTTTTCCCAGGGGATGGGAAAGAGGTGGGTTAAACCCAGTGGATTAACCTCAGTGTGGTGCCAGCTCAGATGTCCATGTGCTGGATGGGGACTGACTTTGGCTGCACCCCTGCATGTGAACTGAGGTTTCCCCCCCTGATGCAAGAGGACATCATAGGTTTGGAGGTCAGGGTGGCTGGTTTGCCCGTGGGTTCAGCTTGTTCAGGGCTAAATTCAGAGGTTTATGGGAGTTTATAGGTCCTGTAGCAAACTTGCCAAGCTTTGTGCCAGGCACTCAAAAGCTTAATTTATTTAGAAAATAAACTGGTACTAATTACAGGGAAGACCAATTGATTTTTTTTTTTTTTTTACTGTGCATAGTAATTTTAATTATGATGGAGTCAAGGAAAGAGGAAGAGAAAGTCCTGGGTTACTGCAATAGGCAATAACACATGAACACTTTCTTCCCCCCGTCACCCCTAGGGGCGGGAATTTCCTCTTACCATATCGCCACACAGATCTCGTAGGGGTCCTCACAGTAGGAGTTGAGGTTGCAGTTGCTGTAGCACACCTTCTCCTCGCAGGCTGGAGGTGTGGAGTCGCACCACTTGCACAGGTTGGTCTTGAGGCTGCGGCGGGCGCCGGCACTGCAGGCTGCGGGCAGAGAGGAGCTGCAGGTGAGCGCGGCCGAGCGGGGAAAAACCACCACCATTCCCAGCGATTCACACACCCAGGGGAGAAGGAGCCTCAACTGACCTCATTCCTCCACGCATTTTGTTTAAAGCTTTTGTTTTGTTCTCCATTGCCCAGTCAATTGCGCTTTGTGTTACCCCAAAGCCTCGAGGAGATGGGAGAGCGCTGCCGGCAGGTCCCGCCGGACTAAAGCCTGGGAAACCGCAGAGAATCACGTTTTCCCTCTGCTTTTCCCCTACCATTTATCATCAAGGGGAAATTTACTTCTTCCTCTACAATCCAGGCTCAAATTAACATTTCCCCTCATCCCGAGTACATTCGGTGTTGGAAAAGGGAGATCTCCGGACCTCTGTGTGCCTGAAGACTTCATTTATTCCCCTCTCAGCAGGAAGAGAGGTGCTGGGGAGGAATGAACGGCGGGCTGGGACAGCTTCCTCCTGTCCTGCTGTCTCCTCATCCTCCCCCTTCCTATTCAATGAGGCCGAGCTGGGAAATGTGTTTGCTACCCACTCCCCAAGTATCTGCGGCTGAGACTTCCCAAGCTCTGGGGCAACAGGGTCTGCTCCCTCCAGGGCTCCATTGCCCACTGTGCCCCATCCCAGCACGGGGTGCTCTCCCACCCCTGGAGCCTCAGATCTGCCACAGCAGCAGGAATAACTGCTGCCTGTGGGGAGCTGCTCTGCCTGTATCTCACAGGCATAACATTATCTCTATTTTTATAGAAAGGGTGCTGAACCATGCTTGGTTGAGGGATAAATCCCAGCTAAATTTAAACTTCCTGTCTTAGGGCTGCTAAATGTCTATTTTTAAAAAAAAGCCACCGAGTGGCTTTGTAGAAATATATATTTATACTTTTTTTTTTTTTTTTTTTCTGAAATACATGCACTCTGAAGTGTTCAGGTATGAACCTGAACTACAGCAGCTAATTTTTTTAAGGTTTGGGCCATCCATGGTTCTCTGGCTCCTGTGTCCCTGAACCAGCAGTGCTAGGTGCTCTCAGCCCCTATGGAAAGGGCAGCCATAACTCACTGTGCTGCCACAGCCCTCAGAGTTTTCCATCACCAGCTGTAAGTCTGAAGAAAAAAATTGCAAAATCCCTGCCTATGGCTTGGGGAACCTCAGCCCCTGCAAGCAGGGCCCTGCTCATCCAACACAACCATGGGCACCCCCAGGTCTGTCAGCAACATGCAGGAACTCCTGGTTCCTGGTGGTCACATCTG
Source organism: Trochalopteron elliotii (assembly GCA_024734555.1). NCBI lineage: Eukaryota > Metazoa > Chordata > Aves > Passeriformes > Leiothrichidae > Trochalopteron > Trochalopteron elliotii. Next base: position 737,868 of record JANPWX010000011.1, read on the forward strand.
TGACCTGCCCGTGTTCCACAGCTGAGCCCATGGACCCTTTTCAGTGCATATTCTGTCCCAACAGCAAAAAGGGGTTTTTAACTTCTTTGCTCCCAAATCCAGGGCATGCAGCCTGCTCTGACAGCATCCCACATGCCTGCTCTGTTTCCCTCACCAGCCCAGACCCCCCTCCCTGCGACAGTCATAAAGAACTGCTGGAAGGCTCCCACACAGAAATAAACCATTTACAAGCTCCCATGGCCTTGTATGTAGGGCCAAGGTTAATGGTGGGGTGAAAACCTGGGTGCAGAGGAAAAGCCTGTTGCATCTGAAGGCTGGAAGGAGGAAATTTTAGTTTAAATGACCCATGGCAGGCTTAAAATGCAGCTCAGCAGGGATTGTGTTGTGCCAGGTTTTGGGGGAGTGGGGAGCAGGGTAGGTGAAGATGTTGCCCACAACCTCTTGCTCAGCCACTCCCCCATCCATGAGGCTGCTCTGGCCCTGCTGGGGCACCCTGGGATTTTGTGAGTGACCTCAAGAGATCCAATTACCCACATCCATTCAAGGGTTAGCTACTGAAACCATGGCTTTAGCTGGGGTTTAAAGCACCTGCAGCCAGCATGAGCTACCCTCACCTCCCTGCCTTACTCTGCCACAGCAGAGCTTGCAGAATCTGAGGCAAAACTCCATTGAAGGATGAGAGTTTTGGGTGTGGAACAGAAATCAAGCCCAGCATTTGTGTGCAGCCTTCAACCGACAGTGACAGCCATTGCACCCTACAAGCTCCATTCGCATAATTTCACGGGAACAGAGGACTGAAGGTAAACTGCTTTCTCACCCCAAACCCAAGCCCTACCACACCCAGGCCTGTGCTCTGGTGGTGTCACTGCCACAGTTCCTCTTTCACCCCTTCAGCTCACCCCATCAATGGCTTATGCTTTGCTCTCAGCAGGCTGGTGTGGGATTGGCTCAGCACCATCACCCCAGGGATACCTGGAGGCTTTGCAGATGAGTAACAAAAGGACAAATCCAGGTTGTGGATGTTGCTGGTGCAGGATGAGGTTGGTTATTTATATATTTATACCCACCAGGTATGTTATTTACTTATTTACGTCTAGGGTTTGCTTGACATCTCAGAGCAGAATGTCATACTTGCTAGTAATGCACTGCTGCATGTGGTGGGGATCTTGGCTTGGCTGTGCTGTGCAGAGGGGAAGCCAGGACAGATGAAAGAGTTAAAAATGGAAACAAGATCCAGAAATACAGCAGTAACCGGGCAAAATTCTTCGGAGACAAATTGTTCTAAACTAACTCAGGCTGTGATTCTGTTATCTGCTCTGCAAGAAAGGTCAGAGCAGGAATATCTCTTTTTTCTCCCCCCCCTCCCACCTCCTTCTTGTCCTAGGAAGCTAAAAAGAAGAGCACAAAGCCCACTGCAAGGCTCTTCAGGACTGTGTGTCCTTGAACCATTAGCTTGTAGGTACAATTTAACTGCCACATCACTCATCTTGGCCCTGATTAGACCCAGATGAACACTTTCAATATTAATAGTTGGATGATTTAATAAAGCTGCACAAGCAGTAAAAGTAACAATACACTTCCATAAACGGGTTCCAGATGTTGCCAAGGCAAATGCTAAACATCAAAATACAAACTTCAAAAAAAAAAAAGTTAGGAAAAAAAAAAGCTGGATAAGCAAAACTTGGAACAAACTATAAACTAATTAAATGTGGGTTGAGTTTTCCAAAAATAAATTGAAGCCATAAGGATGTGATGTGAGCCAATAAATAGTACAGTTAGTCAAAGTTATTGTGGAATGACAGTTGGAAAGATGGTTTGAAGTCACCGATAGGTGGGCTCACAGCGAGCTTGGCTGCCCATCAATAGCAAGGCTTGTTCTTCTGTGCATGAGAGCAGGATCAAATCTTCTGGTATCTATAACTGGGACCCCAGAGAGGTTACTGAGAGAATATGAGATGGTTTTCAAGTCAGGGAATAAAGGAAAAACGATGCCAGAAGTGCCTGTGTCTCTCCTGCAATAGCAGCAGGGGTGATACCACCACCCAAGGACACCAGGATATTTTTTCCTGCTTGTCGGGGCAGCCCTCCAGCCTCTCATTGCCCACAGGGCATCCACAACCTCTGCCTGGCCACCTGCAAAGCCCATGGAAACACCACTGCTGTAGTCAATAACCCACCCTCTTCCCCATATGAGAGTCATTGAGAGCAGCTCTCTGAGAGAATTTCACCCCAGTCCCATTACAGCAGTCTCAGAAGCAGCCACCCACAGCAGATGAGCTTTCTGCCAGCAGGACTGCATGTGTAAGAACATGGAGGGGGATTTTGTGAGCCCCTCTCTACCACTGCAGCCCCAGAGAGCAGGTGGGTCATCCAGCACCTATCTGTGCCTCCGGTTTTCCCCACTCTGTGGTTCCCAAGGAGGAGGAACCACTAAGGAGCAAGCTGGGGGTGCTTGGTGGTGCAGGCACAGCACATTTGATACAGGCAAGGAGAAAGCACCTTGTAGCCCAAACAAGGGCAGGAAATACCTTTTCACTGAGAGGCAGAATGAACACTTTCAGTTCTCAAGTATTCTCCCTGACATGCTGCTTTGGGACAGCTAAACACCAAGATGAACTTAAGGGAATGTGTTTGGAGTGAGATGCTAGGACACTTATCCCTGTTCCCAGCTCTCCCCAAGGTGGAAGGGGACCAAGGCTTTTGTTACACAGTGTCTTTACATTGCTTGTATTTCTCAAGGACAAAGAAAAATTGATAATTTTTAGGTCATAAACACTCTACAGTGAGATCTATCCCCTCTTTTCCACGTGTCTCCAAGCACTCTGGGATGGGGCTGACACTATTTCAGCAGTCACAGAGCCCAGCTTGCTGTTACTGTAGTGGCCCTGGGAGCTCCCTGCATCATTTTTTCCATGCAGATCAGTCAACCTGTAATCCCCAGGCTTTGCAGTGGGGCAGGCTAAGGCCAGGGAGATCAGTTAAGTTACTCTTTGCTTTCTCTAATCAGCAGTGCACTTAAACATGGGACTGAGGAGCAGCTCTAACTCAACCCTGCAGCCCTGTTATTCCTGGAAACCCCCAGATAGGTGCCCTGATGGAAACACAACCTGCACTGGGACCTGCTTTCCCACCTGGGTCAGCCTTGGCTCCACAGTGAGTCCTGCATCTGCCGCCAAGTTTGGGATTTGCTTTGGGCTTTTATCCATGGTTAATGACACAAGTACGCAATAACAGAGCCTCTCATAAAATTATTATGAGAACAAACAAATTCCTTCCCTTTCATATGCAGTACTTTGTTTTTAAGATTAATCCAACAGCAGAGCTGATGGGCTCTGCTCTCTCGCTGACCCATTAGAGAGCACCAGGTGTTCCACATCACCAGGTAACTCCTGAGCTGCCTCCTCCACAATGCAACAACCGGTGGCACAGATGGGCATCAGGGTAATTCCTATGCCCTGATTTCCAGGAGGTTCAGTGCAGGGTCAGAAGTTCCCATGGAAGTTGTTCAGCATGACCTGTGTAACAGTGATGCCAGATTTCTTGCAGTCAGTTTGAGCTAGATCTGACCTGTCAAAAATGCCTTGTCTTGTTGCAGCATCCTGCTGTGCTGCAGAATCTCCCCAGAACCCAGACCTCAAAGTGTTGTACTTCTATTTTGGATGCAGCTTAGCTTCCTCCAGCAGACTGCTGTTCTCCAGTGGTGGGGTCTGGTGCTGCTTTCAGCTGCTGGACCAAAGAGATTTTTAGTGTCAGGTTGCTCTTCTCCATCCATGTATTTTACACTGTATCTCTATCTTCACAGGAGAGATAGAGCAGACCAAATGGAGCTGAAAAAACTTAATATCCCAGTTTTTGCCTCGGCAAGGCACAAACCACTGGCTCTCCCAGGAAATCCATCAGTGCTACATTCAGATCAGGGGACCAACCCAGGCTCCACCTTCAGGTATGTGGTCCCACAGTGTCCTGCATAATAAATGCTGCACTTGGCAGAGTACAGTATGGAGCAAGGAATGAGACAGAAATCTTTCCTGGTGCATAAAAAAGGACTGATTTTGATTGTGTTAGACAACAGTTCTCCCAGTGCCAGAAAGACATGCAGTGTACATTTCTGGTTCGCTTGGACCTTCTTCAAACAGGCTGGTAACTGACTTACTCTACCACTTATTTTTCCTTTGTGAAAATATCCTTTTAAATTCAGTGTTTAGCAAATACTGCTTAGTCCCATTACAAAGTAAATTGGGTATGGATCATACCAGCAGGCTTCTCCAGTCTCTTTCAGCTGCTTAAATTACATCATGATCTAACTTCACCCAGGGGAGGGACAAGCTCTGCAGATTGCTGCCCGTCCTTTTGCTTTGGTAATCTCCGGTATTTCTCGGGTGCCTTTCACAAGTTTTCTGTGCAGCAGTGCAATGACTCTGTTTTTGGGGCGTGGGGATGTTTTGTACTGAGGTACCCCAGGGCTGTGCCCCAACAAAGCCAGCAGCATCCAGGCAAATTGGAATGCCAGGGGCCAGTGAGGAGATGCCTGGCACTCGGCATGGAGAATTTGGCCAGAGCAGTTTCCCTTTGATTTTGTTCAGTTGATGTCTGGGTGAGGACAGGGGAGTGCTCCTGGCCCTGCACTCCTCCATCTGCCCTCGGAGCCACTTGTCTCCCCTATCCGCTCTGACCGGGTCTCAAGTTTCTCCCACAGATTTCACTTTCTGACCCGCAAAGCTGCTGCTGCTGCGGGCACAGCCCCTGCCCCAGCCCTGTGTCCCTGGGGGTCGGGATGCGGGGTCCGGCCGGCGTCCAGCACTGGGGGCTGGCGGGGGGCAGCGTGTCCCGCGGGATGGCCGGGCCAGCGGGGATGCCTGTGCCGGGGGGGCTGCAGGGGCAATTATTTGCCGTATTGTGCTCTCGCTTGTGTTTAAAAACAACAACAGCTCAACTGACTCATAGGTCCTACGGCCTCTGAGTCATTTTTTATTTCTGGATTTCACTGCTCTGCCCTTTGCAATGAAGGGAGTTGCATGCTCTCACACACACACACACACACACATCAAGTTCACATTTGTTTTTCCCCTATAAAAACAAAACGATTTCCATTCCATTAATGAAACAGAAATGATTTGACTTTGCATACCCTGGCTTTTATTTTCCATTGTATAAACTCTGCAGATGAAATAATGATGGTTGTAAAGTAAACCTCTCTCTCTTTTTTTTTTTCCCTTTCCCTTTCCAGGCAGCCTCTTTTCTAAATAGCAATAGGGAGTCACTTACAGGCTTGGCTTGCGCTGCGCCTGTAGTAATTAACCCCTTCATCCCTAGCTTTTCCTCTGTTGGAAGTTAGCCACGGCGTGGGTGAAGGCATCAGCAGGTCTCCTCTGGGACTAGAAGCAAAGCGGGGGAGCAGAGCAGGCAGGGAAATGTGGGAAAGGAGGCCAAGAGCTGCTCCAGGCAGAGCAGTGATGTGTGCCTGGAGCAAACCACTCGTGGGCTGGACAGCTTTCCTGGGAGAGCCGGAGTGCTGGCACCGCAGGGCCAGAGGTACTTTCAGTCTTCCTACACCCCGCCCTTTCTTTGGGTTTAAATCAGCACCACCGTTTTGTGTTTAGCCTGGCAGCCCCGTCCTGTGTCACCCCCCTTCCTTCCCACTCCCCAGGGACCACCAGTGAAACGTTCTCTCTCCTCCACACGCCACTGCAGAAATAATCTGTGGTAAATAATTAATCACCTAATCTTGCTCTTTTTGTTTACAGGGCTGTTATGATTTTACGAAGTACTTGGAGGAACATTATTGGGGTGAGGTAATACCTTACACAGCAGCAGATCCAGCTGGAGCTGGGCGTGCGAGCACGTGCCTGCCTTGCCCCTCAGGATGGGGTGAGCTGCCCTCCCTGCAGGGATGTCAGCTCGGCTTCTTGATAGACCCTTACCATCACACACAATCTGTCTGTCTTCAGGGCCTCCACACATGCCACAAGCATTTTTCCTGATCACATTTATCATCCAGCAGCACAACTCTGCATCCCTCCAGCTTTGGATCAGATGCTTCACTGATGCCTGGCCTGGGTGGGTTGGTGACACTGTCTGAGACACTGTTCCTCTTCCCAGACTGGGTGATGTGTTTTATATTATTTCTCTTGGATTTATTAAGCATTATGTAACCAGCTAACCAATCCCGCATGCGATGCAATCGTGGCTGATTTCATGTCAGTGGAAAGTAAACAAAAAAAATTGCTCTGAAGTGGCTAAACTGAAATTCATTTCCACATGCAGAGCAATTCCTGGAGGATCTTTCCCATCTCCTCATGGTTAATTTGCATCCAAGCTCTCATGCAACCCATTAGAAAAGAGTTATGGAAAAATTGCACATAGAACATGACAGTGTGTTACAAGGAAAAATTAGTAAGATGAAGTTTATTTTACTTAAATATTTTTAAGCAAGTTTGTTGATTTCTGCTGTGCCTTGAAATGTGTAACACTTGCCTGTTTTTTGGTCTTTCAGCTGGGGAACTCAAAATGTGAAAATTTCTCACCAAAGAAAGTTTGGCATTAAAGTTTGAAAAACTAGGCAAGTCAACCCTGCAGTCCTGAGGTCCTGAAGCCCAGCAGGACCCAGCCCAATGTGATAAGGAAGATGTTCTGCCCTTTCTGAGCTTTGAAAGGACTGTAAATATCAGGTGAGGCAAAAACTATACCCCGTTAGACTCTGAACTCAATTCTTTCAGGAGCACTTGCTTTCTGGTGTCATGGACAACATCGTTCCCATTAACACCAGTTTGCATTCAGAGACAGTGAGCTGAGGATGGGGGAATGTGAAATGGATAAAACAGTAGTGGCTTTGCACTATTTCATTTGTTTTTTCTCAGTGTCTTTGAAACTTTCAGCAATGTCTGAAAATGATGTGTGTAATTTTGGGTCTACTTCACTGACACACTTCACAGAAATATCAGTAAAGCTGGCGGTTGAGAGTTACCTGGCTGCTATTTATATTATGCATATTATATTTATATTTATATTATTAATTTAGCATTAATATTAATGCTATTTGCATTATTTTTCACTAAGTCCCTGAGGCAGCCAAGCACCTGCTTCACCAGGGCAAGAAGCTAAGTCCAATTAAACTGAAATGCTGTATTAGATCTGGCTGAGCTCCTGGACCATGTAACATCATTTGCCAATTGTTGGGCTGGAATTTGAACATAAAGGTGACACCAAGCTGTGATCCAGGGACAGATGAGGGTGGTGAAGGGGCAGGATGGGACAGCCCTGTGGGCAATCCTGGTGGGCAAGCTCACAGCTCCATGTGGGTGTCACCACTGCACCTGTGTGAGATGAGCAGGGATGTTCTGCATCCTTCCTTGAAAAGACAGCTTGAAGGATAGTTGAGGATTAGAACAGAAGGTTAGCACAGGAATCCCTCACATTGCTCAGGACAGCAGTTTAAGAGTGGGTTTTTTTTACTCCCTACCTGCTGGATGTTGTGGGTCACTGTGTAATTATGGCCAGTACCTCCAGAGCCATGAGCAGGCCAGGCAAAAGCTTCCCTGGCAGAAAAAAGCAGGTGTGAGTTTGCCTAGTATTGCCTGTACTTACCCCTTCAGGCATTTGTCAGTCACTGGGCTATGAATGTCAGTTGAGGGGAGCTATGACACAAACCAAGTTTTGCAGCCATCCTGTGTCTGAAGCTACAACCTTGTCTGACAACAAGTCCTTTTCATTGCACCTACGTCCCCATTTCTTTCTTGTTCCTATATTCCACTGTCCTTTCCACCTTGTGTTGTATTGGAAAAGCCTAGAGAGAGCAACCCAAGCCAACAGCACAGCCTGAAGTGCCTGGGAGGAGAAAAAACCCCACAGCCAGGGGTCAGCTCAAAAGAAAACCATGGATACAGAGTGGTCGCCTTCACCAGAATCACAGCATGGCCCCACTCCCACCAGCCCAGACAGCATGTGAGGGGAACGTGCCACTCCTCTTTGTCAGATGGAAAGCAGAGCAACTTAGTCAGGGTCTGAGGAGGTGGGGAAATGCTGAGTTTCAGCAGTTCATAAGTTTTTAGCATTTTAATTAATTTTAATTAATTTTAGCATCTCTGCCAGCACCTCTGCTTATCTGGGGCCTTGCAGGGTGAGGCAAAGCTTTATCAGCACATCATGGCCTGGGGTGTGTGGGCTGCCAGTGGGGTTTGCAGAGGGCCAAGCTGGCACATCCTCAGTGGAAGTTGCCTTCTAATGATTGGGGATTTGCATGCCATGTTTTCAGAGGGCTCTGAGATTTCAGCCCTTTGAAGAGCACTTTGCAGTGATCCGGTTTTGACTGAATTCCTGTCTTAAAAATAAGTCCATTCTCCCACCTCCCACACTGCCTGGGAGCAGGAGTCCCTGCCTGGCCACGCACGGGTGGTTTGAGCTCATCTTGTTGCAAGTTGCTGCAGAAATTGCTGAGGATTTTAGAGCACTTCTAGGACTGAGAAATGAATAGCAGAATGCAACAGCCAACCAAATCCACTCTGCTGTTCCCATCATTTTTGTTGCTCTTGTTTCTGCAGAGGCATTAACAGTCTATCCTATATCCCAATTAACTGCAGCTTCTGCAGCTCATTCTCAGATGCAGCAGTCACGAGTCCCTCCTTTTACACAGAAAAAGCAGCAGCAATGAACCAAATAGCAAAAACACATGAGCTGCCAGTTGGTAGCAAACATTGCTTAGTAAACTACTGCCACTCAAGTAAAACTACTGTGCAGCAGTCAGAGTTTTTTACTATTATTATCATATTATGCTCTGGAATTCAATTTGCTGTATATTTTTCAGGCTCTGCATGAATCCTAGATCTCCGTAAATAGATGGAATTGAAATTAAAGGATACCATCCAAATAGGTAAACACGTCAGAAACATTATCTGGGTCACATTTGGGCAACAGGGTTTGCTCTGTTTTAAGTGCAAATGGGTTACTGATTATTTAGATGAACTTCCTGAGGAGTGTTTGAAATTCCTGGCACACATTCGGTTTTCCATCTGCTAGAAGGTCTTTGATGAGCCCACAAAGAGACATTGGACTGGAGCTGCTGCTCTTCATCTCTGGTTGGACTTCCTATGACTGACCAGTTGGTATTTTTTTTTGCACTTGTATTACTTTGATTCCCAAGGAGAAAAAGGGCTTGCAAGGTACTGTGTGACGAGCTGCTGGGGCAGAGATGTTCTGTGAACTCTCCATCCATATGCTGTCATCAACTTATCCCAGCACTGCCAGTTCTTTATGTCTGCTAAAATTATCATGTAGAGTCAGTTTTCACCCTCATTTAGGGCAGGTCTAACAGTAATTAATTTGTTCTGCCAAAGGGAACTTGAGGCTAGCCTGGGTTACAGATGCTAAAAGCCTCCTACCTTCTTCTGAAGTGTCCCACGTTTAGTGTGCAAATAGATGACGTGTTCTTTTCTTTCATGCCCTTCTTCACCTGTTAAAAAATATCTTTTAAGGAGCTTGTGTTGTAACTTACCAAAACACAATGTCCAGTAGGGTTGAATTCAAATTGAATATTTTCCATTTTTTAAAGCAGAAGAGAGACATGGCAGGAGAGCAGGGGGACCAGGGTTTTGGAAAGGAATTTTTTTCAGGAATGGAACCAAGAGTGCTGTTGGCAGAGCCTGAAGTGCTTTTTCTTTGCACACAGAAAAATCGGGAGCTTGTGTCTTTGCAATGTCTCTCAAGAGATTCCCCTTGCAGGAGGAGAAAGATTCCCATAAGTCCCAGCCCCTGGGCAGAGCTGCAGCACAGCTCCAGGGAGACTCAGCAGCTGAGGGAGATGAGGTTCAGGGGGAAAAACTGCCCCTCCAGCATGGAAGAAATGACACAGCAAGGAATGCTCTCTATTCACCATCTCCTGTTCCACAATCTCATCATTTTGCAGTAGTGCCTTGTCTTTTCAACTCAGTATCCTGCCTCTGGACACCTCCTGAGACATGCCACAATCTGAATATGCTGAGCAGCACCTCTGCCCAAGAGCTGCCTCCCAAGCCACAGCAGAACTGGTAGCCCTGGCAAGGGTGAAAGGAAGGCTCAGACATGATGATGCTGTTCTACAAACAGGTGAGCATAGGCCACATATACAAAACCACAGTAAATGTTTGCTGAGACCTCACCCCCAAGCTAATAGCTTCTCCCTCTGGTGGGAATGTCTGCATTTTCTTCCACTGAGTGCCATTTGACATATTAAAGGCATGGCAGGAACTGAGATCCCAGGGGATCCATTGGTCTTATTTCTGTGGATGCTTGTACCCTGGGTCTATTTGAAGATGGATGATTCATTCAACTGCTTGAGCTTATGGGTCTGTGTGTCACTTCCCCATTGTAAGACGAAGGGTCTTGTTTGCTATCATGGACTGGTTGGGGCTAACTTTGGGATAGAACTAGCATGGAAAAAATGCTTTATGCAGCAAGATAGCAGCTGATTCAGTTTCTTCCATGCTGTATGCTGGTGTTTAGAGTCTCCAAGGCAGGAAGTTTTATCAAACAACATCAAACAGATGTTCCTCATCGTGGTCCAGCTGCATTGACTGGCAACCTGCTCAGTCAAACACTCAAGGGAGACACAGGCGTTCATTCTGCATGGACAGCAGTTTATTAAACAATCCACCTGGAAACAGCAAAGGACCTTTTAAAAGTAATATCTGTACTAGTGTTCCTTGTAAATGCACCAGAAGCACTTGTAGTCATGGCATTCACAAGAACTGTTTCCAGGAAGGGGCCTGAATTACTGATTTTGCAGGAAAAGTGCAGAAAGTTTTCTCTGGATTTTCACACCTGCTGGTCATAGCATGAATCCACATTGGCAACATTTTCTGATGGGTTGCATAGTGAACTATGGCACTGCAGGATACAGCTAAGCATTCTGGTTTGGGATGGCTGAAGGGAGAAGGGATCAGTATCAAAATCCCAGGGTTTTCCATTGTTGATATAAAGAAAAGGCCCCTCTTAGTGGCCATGAACTTCAGCAGATGTTTCTGGGCCTTCCAGATGCAAAGATGTAAGTATGTTGTCCCCAGAGGTAACATCTTCACAGGGATGTTGCAGGAACTGAAGAGATTAGGAGAGATTTGGATAGTGGGGCAATATCAGACATCAGTGGGTGTCAGCTCAGGTGATTGCATCAGGGCTCTTCCCTGCCCAGACTCCAAAGCAGGGCAGTAAACCAGCCCTGTTTGCTGGTTGTCATGGCTGTGCTGGTTCCCACTCCTGGCACAAGCACATCTGTGCTGCTTTGAATGCAGGGCATACATTAGGGGGTGTGTGATGGTCCTGGAGGCCTGGACTCTCCAGCTCCAAGGCATGGACAGAGGACTTGCCATCGTGTACTGCACAGGCAGACAATAGCTTTTTGCAGGCTGAGTGAAGGCAGTCTGGAATTTCCTTCAGAAACCTTCATGCCTCACCAGCACAGAGTCTGGAGTCATGGTGGAAGCTGCTGAGGACAGCTTTCTTTGGACATCTACTTATCCAGAAAGACTGGAGTTTTGGGTCCAGCAGAGGGTAACTGACATGGAGCTAAAGGAACATCTCCATCCACAGTGTGGGAAGGTGAGAGGTTTTCCCACAGGCAGAATGTGTCCAATAAGATGCTGCTTCAACTACTTTGAGAGTTGTGGCCTACTTCGAGAGAGGCACAGGTGGAACTGGAGCACAGCACCCTGCAAAGTGACACTCTGCAGCTGCCACTGCTGGAGCCACACCTCAGCCCCCCAGCTACAGCTGGAACTGCACCTCAGCCCCCCAACTACAGCACGCTCTAAGGCTGTAGTTGATCTAAGGCTGATTGCTTCAAATCACTGAGCTCAAATAGTGATAAGGTCCTTAAAAAAACCCCAAATTAATCTTGAATCCAAATAACCCTGTGAAGTCCATGGTAGCACTTGAGTTTAGGCATGTCCTTGGGCTGCTAGAGCCCACATGGGCCATAGCCCTCTGTCCAGCACAGCCTGGCAGGCTGTGGTCACTGCTGGACACATTAATGAGCCACATGCCACAATGCATTTGCTGTAGCATAAATCAGCTGTCATTTGTTCCTGGCTTATCAATGGGAAGGAAAACACTGCAGTGCAACAGCTCCATGAAAGGTTAAGTTTTGGAGCCACATAATTGTTAGGAACATGGGCTGCAGAGGGGATTGCATGATAAGCAGACTCTCCCACTTCTTCTAAAATTTTGACAGTTACCAGAAGCTGGCAGCAGAATTTCAACCCTACATGGGATGTAACAAAAAGATGAACCAACTGAAGAAGAAGAAATATGACCCTGATAGACACTACAGATAATTTCCAGGGGCAGGATCACAAAAATTGAATTCAGGGATGTGCATGCAAGCAGGGCCAAGACAGCTTTCAGCCACTCATTCACATCCCCCTGAAGATCCCTAAGGAAATGTTATCCCACAGTTGGGGTCCAGCATGGACATAATGTAGGTTTGATAGGGCAGGCAGCCATCAGTGGTGTTATCTCCCTTCTGCATGGAGGCCCCTTCCAGCACGAGGCTTTCACTTGGCACACAGCACTGAACTCGGGATGTGAAGAGAGCAGAGTGTGTGGGAGCTGCTGATTTTGTCTCCTTGGTGGGACTGTTTTTTTTTAATAAAAGGATCAGATGTTGCCCTTCCTTGAAAACACGACAGTCTATGGGAGAGTTCATTAGTTTATGGCAAGTTGCAACACTGTGGAGCCTGACTGAAAGCAAATGTTATTGCAGAGTTATCACTAAGGGGAGAGGAAAATAATGTCCTGAGGAAATAAACTCGACAGAGCAAATCACGGAGCAATATAAAGCTGTGGAGTACAGGCAGTAGAGTAGAATTCTTTCTCAGAATAAAACCCCCCAGTCACCTGTTTTTAATGCCAATGTTTGCTTTCTGCATATTCAATGAATACAGAGGATACATCTATCCAGAACTGTCTCTAATGGGAGTAACAAGTATCATGATTGCAGCTGGCTGAATTTATTTACTACTAGTACACAAAAATGTCTTTGTGGCCATCATTAAATAGTGATAACACCAGCAAAATACCAGTAAACATCAGTTTTGTGTTGGTTATTTGGTTTTTTTGTTAGGAAATTATGTTTTAATTTCAAGTTTTACAGAATATTTCAAAAAGTACTTCTTTCCACAAAGCCCCCTATTAAAATACAGAGTGAAGCTTTACTGATGGTCAGCTTTACTGATGACTAGCCTGTTTCAAGTCTGAGGAAAGCTGGAGGTGCAAGGGGAGAGGAAAAACCAGTTTTCATTCATCTCACATAGCTGTACTCTGCCACTCTTCTTAACCTGCTGCTAATCTAATTCACACCAAGGACTGAAACCATAGCATCAGATTTGGAGATGTGGAAAGGTGAATTGAAAATAAGCCATCACTTTCTTTGCTGAGTCTCATGGCTCTTGCAACATTGCAGAGCACTCCAGTTCTGCATTGTCAGGGTTTTGTTTTTTTTTTTTTTTTGTGTAATCCATTTTTATTTCCTAACTGGAGAATTTGCTGCAGCTTTGTTCTATTTTACCTCATGGTGGGATGCATAAGTTTCTCCTTCAGGCAGCGGGATCCTGTGTGTGCTCCCAACCCAGCTACCTACATTGAGCCAATGTGGGGCTCTGGTAGCCCCTCAGAGCTTTTTGAGAGTGGCAGTTTCTTCCTTGGTGTTTTGGCTGTCTTAAATCAGTATGAGTGCAAAACATGATGTGACTTAACCAACCCTGCAACCCTGTGTCCTGCTTAGCCTGAGAGGAGAGGTTTGCCCTGCTGCTCTGGCTCATCCTTGGATCTGCAAAACGCCTTCCTGCAAATGCCTGTGAAATGGAGGGTGACTCTTCCTTTGTCTTCTTCCTTCCCTCATCCTCTCACCAGCTCAGGTTTGACCCAGTGTTCCTAAATTTTGCATGCATTGGTGTTGGGGTGCAATCCCAATAGATCCCCTGCCTGAGGAGCAAGCTGGCTTTTTGGTGGCACTACAACCTCTGGTTTTAGCTCTGGTGACCTCAGAAATAAGAGACCAACTTCTTGAAGCTGTCTGAGGAGCCTGGGATAGGTCAGAGATTTCTTGAGCAGATCAAAAGCCAAAGATGCTTTTCTGACAGCCCTGGAGCTCCCTGTTCTGATTTATGAATTCTATACGCTGTATATATTTAGCTGAAGAGGCTCACTGGGGGAACAGTTTGTGCAAGCAGGAGAGAGAATGTGACTTCAGAAAGCCACCATCTACCAGGAGATAACCCCTCAAAAGCATTCTCTGTAGAGCCATCAACCATGGCAAAGGGAGCCCAGGAGGCTTGGCAAAAAATGTCAGAATATTTAAGTGGAGCAGCATTTTTAACAGGAGACCAAGTTATGGGGAAGCAGACTCAAACCCCAGGAACTGGGAGCTGTGGACTTGGGGTAGCATACCTGCAACCTCACCTCATTTCACAAATCTTCTTTGTCTTTCTTTGGAACCTCACCAGAGCCCAAGTGGTGTAGCTTGTTCTCCCTTGGTAAGTGCTACGTGCCTTGGTGGGTTTGGAGTTTCACATCCTGTCTTGGAGGTTGGATGCACAAAGACTCTGCCAGGCTCCTGGAGCTGTTCACAGCCCTAAGAGCTGTTGTCACACCAGTGACAGTCACTTAGCTGGTGTTCTTCAGGCTGTCTCCACAGGTTAGAGGGTTGTGGTGCTTTGCTGTCCCCTCTGTGAGACGAGACTGAGCTCAGCCCCATGCCTGTTTGTCCAGATGGAGCCTGACAGATGGAGCACGAGGGATAATTTCCCAATATTAATAGAAAACAGGGCAGGAAAACTCCTAATTCCTACTTTTAAGGCCAGAGTGTTTCCATGTGCACAATACAGTAATCTTGATATCAAGTCTGTAGTTTCTGTCTAGGTTATAGAGTTCCAAGCAGGTAGTCTTGCAGTCTTGAAGGCTTTGAGGAACAAATATCTGCCACATCCCAAGCCTGAGTAACTACCTGCTGGAACAACTTTACTGTATTGTGCTCTAACACAGAGGTGCCCCATTTTAGCTTCCAGTGTGTACATCTTGTTTTATCTCTGTTCCATAGAAGAGGAAGCCCTCTGCCAGAAAATGTTTTCCCAGGACATGGCTGTGGATGGCCAGCCCACCTCCCAGCTCTCTCCTGGCCAACCTAAATACACTGAAAGCCTCCAGCTCCCCCCCATATGACAGTTTTCCAGTTCTGAATGATCCTCGTATTTTTTGTCCAGGTAAGTCCAGAACTCCACCAGCTCTCTATCCTGGAAGGATTCTCTTCTCACCTGTGTGAGAGTTTGTGTTAGCAGTGGTGAAACTACAGCTCCTGTCTTCACTTTCTGCTGAAAAAGCCATGTAAAAATCCTGCCCTCCAGCAGGCACTGCCACCAAGGAAAAGTTTAAGGGTGGATATTTTGAAGCCTTGGTAGGGCTGGCCATGGAGAATTCGGGAAATCCAGTAGCTGAATTTCAGTGTTCTGTCAGACTGGAGCCCTTTTTTCCACTGCATATGAACTGAAATGGTCAGATGTGCTGTGTCTTGGCCATTCAGTCATGTTGGGGATCAAAGGCATAGACAGGCAGCATGGAGCACAGGCTGGGGTCTCTGCTGCCCTGGAGTAAAGTCTTAGGGACAGCAGCAAAGTCCCTACAAACACTCAACTGGAGTTATTCTGGGATAACAGAGACAACAGTGTGGGCCATGCTCTCTATGGCAAGTCTTAAATCTCTGCTAAAAGAAGAGGACTTTGCTGCTGCCACCAAGCCAGCACTGTCACTCTTTAAAGAGAGGCTGGATGAGTGATATGATTTGTTGCTTGAAGAACAGCTGAATGTGCATATTCTATCAATTTGGGGAATTTGGGGAACTAGCTCTTCCCTTCTCTTTTAATGTCAATGCAAAGTGGGCTCCTTGGGTACTTTTACTTTCTCAGAATGACTGTAGGGTCAATCTTAACACTAAATGCAAAGGAAGTGGATGTAGTCCTAGAAAACATTTATCACTGGTGAGCTGAATCACAGAGAGCAAGCCCTGGCTTATTTTTCTTACCCTGTGCAGAGGCAAATTTTGTCATCATATCACTCACATAACCTTTCAGATGAACTTAGTAATTGTGATATGTTTTGGTTTGGCTTCTTTCAGAATAAAACCTCGCCTTTCAGAAAAAGGAAACCATAAGTTAAATAACTCCAAAATTAGGTATTTCTAAAGGATAATTAGTGGTCTTCTTTCTTACCAAAAACAACTCAAGACTGTGCTTTAAATAATAACTTGTAGTAATTCCTGCTCCAAATGGGATTAAGTTAGTAGGATGTTATCGGTATAGCATCCTGCATTTCAAACCACACTTTAGGTTATTATCTACAAAAATGAATACTATAGATCTCTGTAACTTTTTGAAAAAACAATGAGATCTATGTCCTAAATCTCCCCATCTGGTTCTCTCTGCTTCAACAGTTGCACCCATGGTTTTGTTTGCCTACACACAAATTACTGAGCAATCACTCTTTTATTCCCTGGTCTTGTAGATAGGGGGACCCATGTAAAATGAATGCAGATACAGATCCCTGCCCCCAGTGATTTCACTTGGATGCAAAAATACTGGAGTTATAACCCTCCTCTTTCACCACTTCGAACAAAAAGTTATTTTAGTTGCATTGAAATTTCTATAGCAAGAGCAACAGGTCTGTGTTTGTAAGACTTCACTTTAAAAAGTAGTGTCCATGCAAATATATAAATATATGCTTTGTAGGGATATATGCCTGTATACACACACATAGACTCTGTATATACAGAGACACACACACACATATTTAGGAGATGTGTATATAACACTCACTTATATACAAATCCATTCCCTGTTATGAAACAATCATCAAGATATAAACAAGAAAAAGTTAAACCACGGATGGGCACATTTTCAAGTGCTGCTGGAGGGTTTTATCTACAGTATTGAAGAAGTGCTATCAAAACTGAAACAGGACACTTATTACAAAGAAATCTTTACGTAAGTGCTGGAAAGGTTTGCCGAATAACCAGATGTTGTTGCAAAGACACTTCTCCTCCCCCTCTCCCCTTCTTTCCTTCTTTAATAGTTCGATTAATTCTCCCCATAAACCAGGGCTGATAAAAGTTCTAAGCTGCAAACTTCACCACATCTGGACACTGTCGAAGCCAGATCGTTCAGCGGCGCACTTCAGTTGCTTTTAATCTCCCTCAATAAAATAAGAACTTCCAACAAGTAATGCTGACCTATATATATTTTTGCACTGTAAACACTGACATCTGCGAGCTGCTCCAAGCGAGCACACTGCACTTTCCACCAAGCAATCGCTTGCCCCTCGCCATAAGAGAAATACGCAGCTCATGCAGTCGTAGCAGAGTATTCAACTAAACTCCCTGCTCTTTCCAGTCTTCTGGCTAATTGCTGTCAGGGGAGAAATCAAAGATTAGCTGTTTTGCTGGAGGAAGGAAAAATAAACAACCTCTCTGAGAATGTTGCTTAACATTGCCTGACCAGAAACATTTTTTTACTCACACAAGGAGAGCAGCAGTAGGGGAAGCAGACCCGGTCTCCTCCAGTACCCCATTTCTGGATCCCACTGGCAACCAGAAGCCCAGCTTCACGGCGTTGACCAACTCATCCTTCCTCGGTGGAGCCAGTCTCCTGCGTTCCTGCTGTCAAGCCCGGAGCCCCTCTTTGCGAGGCTCCCGGCTCAGGCTTGCCGGGAAGGCGGATCCAGCCGCTAAAGCCCAGCTGTGCGTGGGGTCCGCCCAGGAACTGCAGTTTATGAAAAAACTAAGCCTGACTCTCCTCTCGAAATATATACAAATATGTGAGGGGGGAGCTGGGGGAAGGAGTCAGGCTCTGAGAAAAAGAGTTTGGGTTGGTTTTTTTTTCCCGATGTCAATGCGGAGCTGCTCCTGGCTCCATACGGCCCAAGGATCTTTGAGGGGGACCTAAAGCCTGCTGCATGCATCTAATCAAAAAGGCATGGGTACTCCTGCATGAGTCTTCCATCTGAATAAAGCACGAAAGGTAATGCCTCAATATGCTGAGCTGCCACTAATTCACTACTTTCCCCCTATATTTTAAAAATTATCTTTTAAATAAGCTTCAATGGGCTGTATTTTTAATAGGCATAATTAAAAGTTTTAGGGCAGCTTTTTCAGAAAGACCACATCAGTGTGAGCTTAGCCTAAAATAGGTGCTTGCAACCCATTAAAGCAGCAGGATTTAAACATATACTTATATGTTTTCCTGAATCAGGGCCTAAAATAATAACACAGAGCATTTAAATATCTGCTTTCTCCCCAAGATCTTGAACTGCTCTGCAAAAACTTGTAGGAAATATTATCCCACTTACAAAAGGGAAACTGTGAAATGTAGCAGAATTCTGACTTGCCTTGGTTGTTAACACAATCAATCAGTGGCAAAAGAAGGAGTATAATCCTCAAACTCTTGCCCTATGATCTACCCCAATCCTTCAGATCAATGTATTGGAGTGTGGCAGAGAAAGATTGTTGTTATTAAGGCTTTTTGTGGCCAAAAAAAAAAGATAATATTTTATAGTTACTGAAAATACATTGAGTCATTTTAATGCATACACTGTATGTACTAAATTTCACAATTTAATTTAAAAATTCACAATTCAGTGAATCTCCAGCTTTTTATTTACACATTTTACAGTTCAGTTTTTGATTCATTAATCAGTTTGAGGTGGATATGTGTTGTACCTATGTATGCTTGTGTGTGTATTCATTACAGCAAATGTTTTCCTCCATTGGACTTGAAGACCCTTTCTTTGTATCCATCTTGCTGATAATTTGCAGCAACTTGTTCTGTAAGCTATTTATATCAATTATTCTGTTGGGGTGTTAAATAATGGTATCTCTTTCCCTTCTTCTGTGTTTAAAAAGGAAGAAGAGGGGACATTAGATGGGGTACAGGCACAGCTGATAAACATGAAGTGTGTCTCCTGTGCCATGGTGGCACACACATGCCTCTGCAGAGGGTAGCTTGGTCTGCTCTGACTTGCTTCAGGGTGCCCAGATGCAAGTCAGCTCAGCCTGATCTCCATGGGGAAATGCCTGCATGTCCCTGGCCCAAATTACCACCAATCAAATATGGCCTCTGAGGACTAAGAATGAGCAAATGTTCGGCAAACTTTCAGAAAGATGTTATTTTTCAGCAAACGTGTTGGAACTGCTCATATCAGAACTGCTTTGTGCATGGTGGTTTCTTGGGGCAACCTGCCAGCTCTCCTCTCTTGCATTCAGAGCATTTCAAAATGCCCATGGATTTCTCAGCCTGCAGTTGGATTTTCAGATGTGAGTTCTTGTGTGTTACAAGACAACTGGATAGGGCTTGTGTTAGCAACATCACAGGTTATTCACGATCCATGGGAGCCCCCTTTAAAACCAGGAAGAAACCCCTGCTGCCTATGAAACTTGGAGAGAAATAATGTCCCCAGCAGGAGTCCAGAGGGGCTTTAAACAATGGTGGACATTGACAAAACATGCTGTATGATTTGGAAGTGCAAGGGAAGCATGGGGTATTATTTTTTTTAGCAACGAAACCTGGGAAGGCAGCAGGATGCCTGCACAATGTCACTGCAGCCAGGGACCCTGAGCTACAGGATCTGCATTTTCCAAAATTCCAGGCAATCCCAAACAAATTCTGAGCCAAACTGAACCCTATAAAATGCTTTGTCCTGTCTGCAGAATAATCTTATGGAGGGATTTGGGGCCAGATCTCACTGAAATGAGAGCAAAGGCAGTAGTTGTCCCATGCAATGGCATCTTTACAAGGCAGTTGGATATCTACAGGAAGCTCTGCAAGAGGAAACTTTTGGGGAGTAATGCATGTGCTGCTCTTCCTAAACAGTTATACAAATTTTTAGATGGTGTTAGACCTTCTGCTTGGCAAAACAAGCTGCCACAATGATATGTCAACTGGGGTGCCCCTCAGCATGTGCCCCACTGACCTGACTACCAGCTCTGTTCTGGAGAACCTGGCTATTTCTTAGATCCTATCCAAGGAAAAAATTCAAACTAAAAATCCGCCAAAGTTACTTGGCAAAAAGTGAGTACTCTGGAGTTTAGCTTCAAGTGCCTAAACTCACATTATAGAGCTTTGCTTCCATGAAAGAACACAGTGACCTTTTGAGTAAGACACTGGGGAGGAAGAAGAGATAAATGGTTATTTTTATTGTTGGCTTGTTTATTCCTTTTGGTGTAAATTCCCCTGCTCCTCTATTAGTGGTCTGGACAGCCTCATAACTCAAGACACACTGAAGGCTGGATTTAAGCTGAGGAACGTAAGGTCTCTGCAGGGTGATTTTTAAGTTGCATTGTGGGAGCAGTTTTCCCAAACTTCTCATTTAGGAGCTGGAAGATATTTACTAGAGAAGTAAGATAAAACTTTGGACACCTGAAACAATATAGCATATGTTTAAAGGAGGGTTTCAAACAGCCTGGGTTTCCACTGTGGGAGGCAAGGCTCAGCAATCAAGCAATAGATTTGAAGCCCCCAACATAGGCACTAAATATCCCTGCACAGGGTAATCTCATGATGGACATGTGCCAGGCCCAGGTGAGTCAAATCTGTTATTATTGCCAGGGGTGAAGATCACCTTAATGTGACAGGGAATGTGAAGGGAGAGAGAGAAGGGAACCATGTAACCATGCCCCAGACAGTGCTAATGTAAGGGCCAATGCTCCTGAGCTTCTGGACTCCTCCATGCTTTCTAGGCCCCAAAGAGCCTAGCAGAGTGCTGGGTTTAAAATGACTGACTACAGCAAAAGGTGTTAGGTTTACTTGTGCAATCAGGATATATCCTTCTGGCCCTCTTGACTGCCTGCAAATTACATGACTGGACTAATATCTATTGTGTCTGTATTGCTCTTTTTTTCTGTTTATATCAATAGCAATGTCAGGCTTCAGATGAGGTCCCTGAGTGTCTTTGTTGTTAGGAGAATTTGTTTTATACCTTGAAGTAATAAAAGACAGGTCTAAGGAAAACATCTAGCTGATAGGATCAGGACTTAGCTTCTCCTTATGAGCACAAATCCATGAGTATGGGTTTGTTTTTATGTTGTGTGCTCATATGGTACCACCCCCAACTGTCCTGGCAGTTAATTAAACCCCAGAAATGTCATCACTTCATGCACTTTATAAGCACAACCTTGCTTTCATTGTGCCATCAGCAACAGTTGCCTGAGAAAGATGTGCACCCTGCAGTGTGGATCTAATCCAGCCCCTGCCTCCATCCTGCATTCACAAGGACACTGGCTCCAGTCCTGGGAGTGTCCACTAAATTCAAATGTCATTGCCTGGTGGCACTGGGGGTGCCCATCACTCTCTGAAATAAATTCTCATTGCCTTGCACTGCCTCAGCTTCACAGGGTTGTGATGTTTGAGATCTTGGATGTGGTGCTATGGCTTGTGGTCCCTACTACCACCTAAGGAAAAATACCACGATGACCTTTGGCATTTTCCATTCTTTTGCTATAGCTTGCCCCAGCAGTGGTGTGGTAATCTTTGATGATCTGATGGCATGAGGAGTCAATCAAAGCCAGCACTACATCCTGAGGGACACAGCCATACCTCCTTTGGGCACAGGTGGCCTTGTCTGCTTTGCCACAACCCCTTCTCCTCAACCCTGCAAACTTCCCTATGCTCCAGCCACTCATCTTATTCTTGTTTTGGTAGCCACACAGGATAACTGCATTTTCTAATGCCTGACTGATGCCTGATGATGACTCCAGTCTTTGTATAGTCCAGAAACACTGGCCTAAATTCTAACTTCTCACAGACTGTGTGTAACAGGTTCCTTGACCAAAGCTGCATCAAGATTAAGTAAAAGGTCTATCCATCTCTACCATTTACGATGTTATTGAGTTGGCTTGTTGTTTTTTTCTCTTCAATTCTGTCACAAATCATCTGGCTTTCTTCCTTTGAAGTTTTCTCATGGCTTACTTTGAGCTGCTTTTGAAGCCACTTCCAATATATTTTCATTCATACTGTTGATGTGTTTGTACAGATTCTTTCAAAAATGACAATTAATTTTGGTTTTCTTGTTTTTATTTGTGGACTGAGACATGCTGTTGCAGAAAGGGATGGAAACAGCTGCTGCCAGTTTCAGACTAAGTGAAATTGAATGATTTTCCCCACCCCAAAAGTCACCCATATCTTTTACTCTTTCTCTGGAAAATTAACAAAATGCTAGCTTTCCTACACCTTAGTACTCATTTCACTCAGATAATTAGATGACAGAAATATGTCTATGAGGAGCCTGAAGTCATCTACTTTTCCACCTGCACTCTGCCATGCCGAAGTAGCTACTCATGCATTTTAGTGACAGTTCCTTGACATTAATTCCTCTTCTGTATTTTCTTAGGGATCCTAAGCAAGCACTGTTTTCTGCTGCATCCATCACACACCAAGGACATCACACGCAGACAGATGCCAGGGTCTTCAGTGAGGATCACTGAAGACCAGCAGTACAACCTGGCATCACTTCAGCTGCTGGATGCCTCTGGAGAGCAAACACCTTCAGTTCTGGAGGAATTAGTCTGTAGAGGGAAGTAGGAGCAGTTTGACAGCCTGGCTCATGATCTTTGCATTATTATTACTGGTAGTGAAACAATGATAGGATCCAGGAGCCTGAACCATGGATCAGGAATGTGCTTTTGAAGAGAAACTCCTGGCCTTCCTGCTTTGGCTTGTGTTACAAGGCAGTCTTAAGGCAGGCACACATGGGGGTTTTTTCAATAGCAGCTAAACTGGAAGTTGTGAAGGGTCGCCAGTCCCTGGGAGGGGGCTAGAGGCACCCTAAAAATTAACAGCTAAAATATCTGTGGTGTGGATGGTGGGTTCTCAGCTTCAGGGTATTGCTGCATGAATCTACTCTATCCTGAACCTCCCTGCTTTCAAGCACCAGCACAGGCAGATCCTGCACAGGATATGCAGTCAGCAGGAATATTGGCTGGTTTACTCTCTCTTCCCGAGGTTACTGAAAGGCTGTGGGTGTTGCAGGATAGATGCAAAGCAGAGCCACTGATTTAGGTGTTTTCATTCTGGTTCTCAGTAACACGATGGCTGTTGGTGGTGGTTTTATTATCTTTCAAATCTAACTACTTCTAAGAAGTTGAAGGATAAGGAACTCGAAATGAAGATACTGATAAATAATGTTGTGACGAAGGGGAAAATATCTGAAATATTTCCCATTAACGTGGCGCTTTTTTAAAGGTGTGTTACTTGCTAGAGCAACACAGGCTGTTGAAAGATCCAATAAGAACACATAACATTACAAAAAACACCAGGAAGCCAGTTCATAACATAGTATACCTTGTTTAGCTTTCTTCCATCAAAAAGCAGTTTATCCAGTGTAACAGCAGGATTAAAACAAAGAGATTTACAGAATAGAAAAGATGGAGTTCCCTATTTTCCAGAGACTGTAATGGGAGTCAGCACAGCTTCAGAGACTGAAGGGACATGTAGGTAGGAAGTTGAGTAGAGTTTGCTTTCTTAAAGTTGAAGAACAAGGGACATTCTGCCTAGTGAAGATGCTGAAGAGCAGGAGAGTGTCTTGGTCAGATTAACCTGCAGGATATTGGACTCACATCCTGACAAGAGGGGTTCCAGGGAGACCCTGGGTGCATGAGTGGTTGTGCCTAGTTAGGGGGGGAAGCACTACAGCTTATTTTGACCAAAGTAGCACAAGTCCTGATAATTCTCCTGAGAACAGCACTGTGCTGTGAGAAAATACTGTTATCCCACTTTGCAGGCTGAGGTGGAGAAATGTGGCTCAGGAAGAGGACTTTGCTGGAGACTTTGGAGCTTATGGAAGATCTCTCCATTGCACACCAGTTTTTTCAAGACATCTCACTCTTCTCTGAACTCTCCAGGCTGTAATGTATGTGAGGTCTACCCAGGCTCCCAGTCATCTTGATTTAGGCACTTCTATCACTACCCTCATCCTATATATGTAATGTTTAACTCTTCTCCACATCTTTTAGTAGTGTGAAGAAAATTCAAAGGTGAAAATAGTTTTTGAAATCATAGAATGTTAGACCTACAATATATTACTGTACTTTATTGATAGTGTTGTTTCCATAATAAAAATATTTAGTACAAAATATGATATCCTGCATGAGTTCCACATAAATATTTCCATTATATAACTGATAGGGATCAGAAAAATTTCAGTATGCACATGCTGCAAATGCAAGTGTAATTGATACAAGGTATGTATCTTGATGTACATCTTGAGTAAACATAAGAAAACCATAGCTTAATGAAAAACAGACTGTGTCTTACAACGTGCAATCGTGCTTTTACATCTAAACTGGACCTTGGGTTTAGAAAACAAATCTTAAATCAGTCCTATTCAGAGGACAAATCACAGTTCACATACTTGTAAAAAACTTTTGTTTTAGGAAAGCCTTTTGTGGAAAAGCTTGGGAAACTCCATACAGCTACAGTGGTGGAGGGGTGGGAAAGGATAGATTGAGGTATCAGTTCAAACAATCAGAGGAAAAAGTTGAATAAACATTGAAGACAACAGAATAGAAACCAGACGCCAAATATTAATTCATGGGGTCTTCAAAGGGGATTTTGAGATTTATTTTAATTGTTGTTGAAAGAAAAAGATTAATTTTTGGATGAAAAATGTATGCAAATTCATCTCTGGTCAATACTAAAAAAACCCCATTTCCTACACAAAACAGAAAAAAGCAAAGCAAAGAAACCCATAATATCAACTTTGTAATCCCCCAAAGTGGCCTTTAACCTGAGTTTTAAAAGAGTAGGGAAAGAAAAAAAGCTACATAAGAATAATAAAGAATGAGGTGCCTGAATCAAAGGACATGAATCTGGTGCAAGAATGGGAAATCTCAAGGGTTGATATGATATGTAAAACAGAACAGTGACACTGAATGTCCACAATGGTATCTGAAGAATGAAGAATAAGTAGGAACAACTTCTTCATCCAGTTTGCCAGTCCCACAGGGACCGTGTAGGCACCAGGGGATCATGAGGAAATAAACCCAATAGTGAAGATGTGGATATATATATATATATATAATTCTACAGTGTGTGATGTTCTGTGGGGGCTGAAGGCTGGAATTCCTGAATGTCTCTCCAAAAAGTCAGACAGGGAATTACAGAAATGCACAGGGAAGTTTGTTCCTGTTCAGTGAGAAGAGATGGGACTGCTGGGACTTTCATTAAACAATGTCAGAGGCTTTCCCAGAGTTGGACTGGGCAGATTTTACATACTCTAATCCCTCCTGAGGAAGTGCAGCAGGATGAGACATCCTTGTGTGTTGCCCAGCAGAGATGGTGGGTAGGAGAATGCAGCTCTGGATGTCCAGCCGCTGTTGGGAGAGAGTGATGGACAAGCTTGGCAGCCAGGAGGGTGAGGCAAAGGGAACACGGCACGACCGAGTCCTTCACTACTTTCTAATGGAGTGAGTGGGGAAATAACAGGCTGATGGGCTTTAAAAAAATAACCTGAGCTGCCTAACACTAACAAACATCCTGTGGGAAAGTTAATGGCGACTGAAAGAGACTCAATAAAGGAAAGTGACAAATCTTGCTATAGACGAAAGATGAGGAAGTATCCGAAGTACTTCCCATTAATATCGAATTTACTTTTTGTTTAAGATGTGTTATTTGCTATAACAACACAGGGCGTCAAAAAAAGCCAACCAACCACCAAAAAACAAGCAGGAAAGGTGTGTGAAGCACAGCATGAGAAGAAACTCTTCGGTGACCTGAGAACTAAGAGCGGACAACGACACGAACAAAATTTAGAAATCAACATTTACGGCCGTAAGAGTGCGGGTGAGGGGCCGGGGGAAGCTTTGTCCCAGACAGGGACAGGAGGCTCAAGGCTGCCTGTGGGCGAGCGGAGCACGGTCACAGCGAGGGGTGTCCGTGCACAGGGGCACGAACGAGCCCCTTTTGGGCACCAGGGTGGGCAGGACGCCCTCAGCACCTCCGACCGAGCCTCTCCACGGGCACGGGAGGTGGCGGAGCGTGGCGGGGGCCGGGACCGGCTCGCCTCGCCCCCGCCCGCTGCGCTGGCCCCGCGGACACACCC
>JANPWX010000011.1:764367-820038 GCA_024734555.1 Trochalopteron elliotii
GCTTTGTGCACCCTCTGTCCTCATCCCTGATGTCAGATTATTGTTTATTATTACCAGTTATGTTTTGTCTCCCCCTCCCCTCTTAATTTCACAAGTGACTCCCCCTCCCTGCTCAGTGCAGCTCTTCCTTTCCATGGTGGGCGTGTGGTCCTTACTGATTTCTGGCGTCCAGTGTGTAAAAGATAACGATCCTCCTCAGAGAGTGAAAGAAAAACATCTTGGTCCGGATATATTCTGTTTCCTGTGAAAGGGGAGAGGTGGCTACGTGTGTCCCGGGTGTCCTGAGGAGGAATTCGCTGGTAGTTGGGAAGTGTTTGGATAGAAAGTACTGGGGTTAACTTGTTTGTTCTTTTAAAAAAAGGTTACTTTGTTACCTGGAAAGAAAAATACTTTTCTTTTTGTATTCTCCTGGCTCAAGGTGGTTTTTGGTACCTGAAGTTGTTAGTTTGTTGACTTTTCTATTTTCCCCCTAAAACAGGTTTCCAGTTGTCACTTGCAAATGTGATACAGAACATAGGTATAAAGCAAAACCCTGTCAAAGCCTTTATCCCACAGACCTGCCTTATTTGAACAAATGTGGTGTGGGAGAGGGGGAGGCAAGGTTAGTAGCCTTTGCTTATGTGGTTAATGTTACATGAATCTTTATTTTCCTCTTCTAAAAAGATGGAAGACTGTTTGGCAAAGAAAATGGAAATCACGGTTTCAGAAGCTGAAAAACGGACCGGGAGAAATGCCATGAACATACAAGAAACATACACTGCTTACCTCATTGAGACTAGGTGGGTGATGAGAGCTCAGTCTCAAGAGTACATGGATGTGCCATTCTAAACAGATTTTCCCTCCTCCCACCCCTAAAAATAATCAGGTACAGTTGATGAGAGGATTTAGCTGTTTTGTGCTTTGTTATGTGGTTAACAACCCACTCTGGAGGATCTTTTCCTGTGAAAATTTGGCAGCTGATCTCCAGTTCAGTACTAGTGCTGGTTTTGTGTAACTGTGTACTGTAATTCTTCATTTGGAGCTAGGTGGAAAAATGTGTCTTTGAAAGTTGTTGCATTAAAATGGTGTCAGCAACTGCTTGGCTATTTCTTGGACATAAGCTGGACAAATTTTTACATGTATTTGTGAGATTATGTGTGAGAGAGGTCCAAAGGTTAGGTTTGCTTGAGATGACAAGAAAGAGAAGATAAATTAAGACCACACTTAAGTCATGTGGTCAAAATTTATTGCTCAGCTTATATTTGAAGTGTTTTACTTGATCTGATTACCACATACTCCTTGTAGATGGCTTAAGGGTTAGAGTTAGTTAACAATTTCCTTTCTTCATACTAGCTTGAACTTTCACTGGGGAACTTACTGCTCTCAATCTTCTTGTGTTAACAAGATTAATACTACTGGTATGATAAACATTCTCAGTACCACTAACACAAAACTTCAAGTATTAAGTAGTGAGCAAACTTGTCCTTGCTTCCCAAACAGTAACAGATGACTCCTATTATGTGGGATCATGTTACTCAGCTGAAGCAAGAATTTCAAAATTAGACTTTGTTACAAGTTTTGTTTAACTCTTCTTTATATTACTAGTTTTAACCTTTGGGGTTTGCCTTTGGAATTATCTGCTGTACAAAGAAAACCTACTGAAACAAAGCAGTTGCACTTTGCAAAGGCACTGAAGAGTTCAAACTGAAATACTGTCCCATAAGCCTTCTATCTGCTAGTTAAAAGTCTTCTTGGCTTGTTTAGCTGATGGACACACCAGTCACACTGACTGCAGGCCTGCTGGTATAAGTTTACTATATTTTTGCTAAACTTAAAGAAAAAAGTCCAAAATAGGCATGTGTCTTTCAAATATTGTAGCTCTTTGACAGTTGCTCAGATGCTTAAAAATACTTCTATAGTATTGATAATAAAGATCACACCTTCTCATGTAAGTAGTGTTATTTTTATTGTAATGATATTTCTGAAGGAAAAGAGAAGAAAATTGGAATCATTGGGGCCTAACTGTGATATGAAGTGTACTCTGGGGGCAGATTTACACAGCCCCAGAACGTGCTGACTGCATCTCCTTTTCCAGTCATCCTTGCATTACTTCAGAGTTGCTCCCACTGGTCTTTCCCAGTTGTTCTTTCATAGTGGCAAAACTGTACTTTGCTGGCCAGATTGTGTTCTTTCATTAAAATTTATTTTACTCTGTGGTCAGCAAATACCAAGACCAATTACATGTTTGTCATACAGCAATTGAAAATGTGGGTTTGTCACATCTCTAATAAAATAGGTTCTCTATTCCTTTTGCTGAGAAGGCAAAATTTCTTGCAAAAATATAATTGGTGGCTATTAAATGTGCTTCCTGCTGAGCCTGTAGCTGTAGGTGGGCTTCACAGTAATTTGTCTGTGGGTAATAAGATATTTTGTAGCTGAAGAATAAAACTGTTTATAGTAATATAAAGGGAAGACCAGTTAATAATAGTTGCATTATGTTTGTGTGAACTGGGGTTCTGCCCTAACTGCTATCTAGGATTTAATTTCAGTTTGAATTGAGGAATTCTCTCTGGGTGAATAAGAGACACAAGATGGATACAATTATGACCGTAGTAGATTTGTTATAGAACAGGAGTTGAATGCTTAAACCTTTAACACGTAAGTTTCACTGGTGCTGGTGAAAATGTTTTCAAAATGCAAGTGATGGTGTTACTTACTTTTTAAATGAAAAGATTTATTACTTGACTCACATTTTTGTGTGACTTTTGTTGATTTTTTTATTAATGTGATGTTACACTTTGATGTAGATATATTTCTTAGACACAAACTCCATTGCTGTAGACTGCAGGGTGTCAGAAAATTCCAAGGGTTGTGCTTCCTGAAAGCATCTTCTTGCCTTAGACCTTTCTGCATTAGCTAATTCATTTTTTTTATGATGAGCTTTTTCCATTCAATTAGTCATGATGTCAGTTTGTTTCACAGCTTCTGTTAAATGATACAGTTATTTAAAAATAAATCAATTTTTATATTCTCCCTGTGAGAACAGAGGTCATTTCTACCTATTTGTGGGAAATGGCATTAAGGCAAGTACAAATTCTTAAGATGTGTAGCTAAATATTCTTTCTTGAGATGTCCTCAGCATGTCACTTGCTTTCTATAAGGGAAGTAGCAAATACCCAGCATCTTACTTAAACCCAGACTTGCTTGTTAGAATTTTAGGTACCCGTGTCTTATATCAGAGTCTGTATGAGGCTACAAGAACTCAGGTAGACTAAACCCCTGAGTCTGACTTCTGGCTTTGTACTTGTTATTTTTCTTGACAGAGCTGAAAGTTAATCAGAATGCAGAGCATCTCTGAAGTGCTCTGTGGTATTGCATTTCTAATTATAAGACGTACAGGGAATGCCTTTTTTTCCCCTGGTCTCCTTTAAAGTAAACAATTTCTTCTGTAGTTGTTGGACACTTTCATTTAGTTCACTGTCCTTTCATCCCTGCTGACTATTAGACTTCTGTCCTGGCCTTCCCCATCAAACAATATCATGACTAGCATGTATTTTTTTTTGCTCTGTTTTAAATGTTTCTGGCTTTAGGGAAAAATAGCACAAGTTTGTGCAGCCTGGTATGTGATCACTTAATAGCAGGACCCTGGTTTCCAACCCTACTAGTCTTCACTTCCTCTTGCAGTAATTTGGTGAGGGGGCTCATTTTATTTCCGTTTTACTCCTGCAATATGGTGAGGAAGTTACTAGTCTTATTTCTGTTTTCAGTATTTGGAAAGTTTTCCACTAGTGAAGTTGTGATATGAGTGTTATCTTCTTCTCTGTTAAGACCTTGGATTGCCTGTCCAAAGTGTGAGAACTTCTGAAGAAAGTTTCTGTGAGAGAAATGAACTTGGAAATCAGTAGCTGGCCAGACTACAGTTCAGTGATAGCAGTGCTGCACTGGGGGATTTCAGGAGTTTTTCCTTTGTTATATTAAATTTAGTACTGTTCTCAAAGTTTGCTGTTTTGCATGGGCTAGGTGAAAAGCCCAGGCATGAGTTTCCTGAGAAGAGGCACAGGGTGAATCCCCACAGAGGGATGTTGTGTTCTGATAGAGCACTGAAGGGCAGATTTTGGCCAATGGGAGTCAGGAAGACTTGTCCAAAGTACTCCAAAGAAGGTATGAGGGAAAAAGTCTAAATTCAGCATGAGCTTTAAACAGGGGAGAGTTGAGAGGTGAAAGAAGACAGAGTATGTGAGAACTTAGTTTTGTGTTGGTTTTTACTTGATTGATACTATCAATCATTCATCTTCCTGAAAAATACATGTTTCAGTTAAATACAGTAAACTGGGTGACATTATTAAAAAAACAAATAATCACCTGGCTGTGAAAAATCTTCTGGCAAGAGAAATGCCTCCTTGTCATACAGCTTGCCAGATAGAAGAGCAATTATTAGACATCAGCCATCTGAGAGGCCTGAATACAGAGAATACTGAATACTGTTTCTATATAGCTGTTGGAAAAAGTTGCCCATCCCTCTAAAATGGAGTTCCTCTGCACAGGGAGTGAACCTTGCCCACTGCAGGGAGTGGAAGTGTCACTTCTCATATACTGGAGGGCCAAAGGTTGAAAGCAAAGTTACTGCTTCTGCCATTGAAGAGGTGATTGCTTTTACAAGGAAATAAACCTGTGTATTTCCTTCTTGTCTGATTTAGTACTTCACAGCCATTTGTCTTTTTAGTGCATTCAGAATTATTTAATGGCTCATTTAAGATAATTAGTTTTAAATGGGAAGTGAGAAGAGGTTAATTAGATGGACTAAAGTTTTCACACTGACACTTTGAATTAAGGCAAATAAATGAGACATGGAGTAATGTAATCTTTGAATTAGTTATGATAACATCAGTTATAAATGTAAAAGCTGAAGGTTTCAATTCTGTCTTCCTAATTTTTTCAGGCAGGTTGGTTCGTTCGATGAATAACTTGCATTGTTAAAAATACACTTAAAGGGGAAACATATGGTTTTCCTGCCTGAAGACTGTACAAGTATTATATTGTGTTTTTAGAACCAAAACAAATTGAGAAGTTTGACTGAATGTCAACAAGTGATTATAATCTTAATTGAAACTGGTCTGCAGTACTTGCATTTAATGGGGGAGTTCATAATGTGGTCTAAAAAATTAGATGGTAGTGAAGGTATTAAGTGTAGTGAGTACCTTTGTGGATTTGTACTTCCTTTCTGAAATGGTGTTCCTGGGGAGGAAATGCTCTTGTAATTGGTGATATTTTATGACCTCATATGTAACCAGGTGGAGACATTTTTGGTGTGATTTAAAAAAAAAATTCTCATCTTGGTTGCCTGTCCTAAATCCATCCATGGAGTTTCAAACTCTTATTACCTCATTTAAAAAGTCACGGTGCTGACACAGGCTCATAACTGAGGGCTGGGCAGTGCTTTCCCACCACAGCTTTACAAAGAACTTTGCTGCTCCCCTCTTTTACCCAACTCTGCAGCATTTTGTGCTCTAGAGAGCACAGCCTGATGGTTTACTGTAAAGGGGGAATCTGCAGCTGATACTAATTATTTCAAAACGTCTTAAATGTATTCAAATCAATTAATTAAAGAAGCATGGCTTCTTTGTTAGCTGCTACTTAGGTGCCCTCCTGATGGAGATAAAAGCAGCTGTAAAAGGCACTGTTTGCACTTCTGAGACACTGAGAATAAATGCATGTTAAAATAAAGGAAACAAGTGTGTTCTGAGATGAGAATAATGTCAGGCTGCTTAACACACACTACAGTATCAGATGCTGTCTAGTTAAGAAAGAATAAACTGCACAGGCAGGCTTGACCTTCAAGATTCTCTGGTAGTAATTTAGTCTTTTTCTTCAGGGTATAGTGTGAGGTTTTTGTGTCCCTCACAAGGGTTGTAAAGCTTGATTAACTGAGACTGGGGGAAGCCTGGCTGTTGTCCACAGATCTGAATTGTCAGAATAAATTGACAGTAGGCTTTAGATGTAGTAAACTTCCTTAGTGTCTTCAGTGTGGGCAGGGTAGATGCAGTGAGTGGTATGAACTGCTCTGGCAGTCTGCTTCCTTCCTCCTGGAGTTCCTGAGGCCCTGTGTGGGCATAAAACTTGAAGTAACAAGGTAGTGGTTTGTGCTGATGTAGGACTAGGCTTCCCTATGAAGCTGTGGTCCTTTCCTGCTGAAGTGCTGTGCTCCCAAATGACCTTTTAAAATTTTTGATTAATATTTAGTTTTCTGCTTAATGTGCATGAACTGAGATGTTACTACAATGTTGTTTTTAAATAACTGATGGGTTCTTATTAATTGTAGCAAATACAAAGCTGATAAGCAGGCATGTTCAGAATGGGTTTTTTTATTATTGTTTTTTCCACAGTTAAGGCTCAGCATGGCTTTTGCTGCTCCTACTTTCTAATTAACTCTGCAAAACAATTATGGAGCATTCTAAGTATGATTTAGAGTGGACCATTCTCCTGTCAGAAGGCTGGCACAGCAGCATCTGTGTCTGCAGCACAGATGTGTCCTCCTGGGATGTGGCTGGGTTCTCAGGGCAGTCCTGACCTGTGTTTTTCTTGTCTCCCTATTTATGTTTGCTTGTGCAGCCTGTTCTCAGGCAGGGTCCCCATAATACTATCATGTATTGATGGTAGCAGTCTTTCTGAAGGGTTGACAATAACCCATGTGGAAGTCTTGAATCCCATGGTGTAAATCAGTGCAGCTGGTTTGTAGGCTGCTGAAGCTGAAGATAAAAAGGATCTGTAATTCTGAAGTACTTTTATGTGAGTGTCTTGAATGGCCAGATTGTTTACCAAACCCTGCTGGGAGTTTCTCCTCTAGGAATGTAAAGTTTGTGCCTTCAGCTTTTGACTGAACAATTAAACTTTTGAGGCACAGTAGCTCAATTCCTTATCTATTCAAATTTGCCTCTTACTCATCAGTAGTTCAATCACTAGATACCTGCTTTGAGCTGAAGTGTTCTTGTACTATTTAAATGGTGCAGCAGTTTGTGTGGGGAGGAATGCTGCACAGCCTGTCAGTCCAGGCTAGGCTGAGCTTACCCTCTTCAGAGCTCAGTATTTGCAGGTGCAGCTTTATTGAATTAAAATACTGTGATAGGGAAGAATTCTGTGGGATGCTGGCAGTGTGAATAATGGTTGTCAGCAGTGTGCTCACCTTGTTCTCTTGAGTCACTCTCAAATAGTTTTAATCTGTAGCAGTTTGTGTTGTATGCTATGAATTTATCCCTTTTTCTTCTTATTTGTGCAGTCTCTTTTTCCCTACAAATTCAGTCACCTGGAATAAATGTCCTTTCCCGAAGGCATGGGTTGATACAGAAAAAAATTGTTCCACCTTACTAAGTTAAAAAATATCTTTTGCATTCTTCTGTATGACATTATTCCACCTTAAGATGTAACTAAACCAAAGCATATAGCAAGACTGTTCCTCTCTAGTGAGAGTTCACAAAACCTTGTATTTCGTTTAAATGTATCAATAATTTGGGCTGCTGTGGACTGGAATTGTTTGTTTTTCAGTAAGATCATTAGAAATCTGACCTTGTAGGTTAAGAATAGCTTAAAAAAATTATCATTTAATTTGTGTGCTACTTAGATGTTCTAAAACTTCGGGAAGTTCTTATGAATTCAAGAACTGTAAAGCCTGACTTTTGGTGGAAGAAATAATGTAGCACTCTCTTCTACTAAGTACCATATGAGTAAGTACTTGTAGTTTGTAATTTGTTGTTCCCAGTTCTGAGTTCTCCAGCACCAGAAGGATGTGAACTAACTGAAGCAAGTCCAGTGAAGGGCTGTGAGGATGATTATGGGCTTGGGTTGTCTGACCTGCAGGGAGAGGCTGAGAGAGGTGGGGTTGTTCAGCCTGTGCAAGAGACAGCTGATTTTAGCAGTTGTGGATCAGTACCTGGTGAGGAGATAAAGAAGATGGAGTCAGACTCCTGTGATGCTGAAAGAGGGCAGAAGGCAGTGCCCACAAATTCAAACATGGGAAATTCCATGTAAAAGTAAGAAAACCTCTTTATAGTGTGGTTTGTCAAACCTCACTATAAAGGTTTGGCAGTGGGGTGCTCAGTGTGGTAGAGAGGGTGGTCTCAGTCCTTGGAGATGTTCAAAAGCCACGTGGATGTAGCCTAGAACCTCCTGCTTTGAGCAAGGGAATTGGATCACAGACTTGCAGAGGACCCTTCCAAACTCAACAGTCAGTACTGTTCCTTGTAGGTTTATGCCAGTGCTTTGTGTGCTAATTAGTCACTTCAATGAAGAATAAAGTAGATACAGACATCACTGTTTTCTTTTAAGTGCCTTGTGTGAATTCCCTCTCTGTGTTTATTCTGGCATATGTTAACTGCTGAAAGTGTTACTACCCAATGCTTATTTTATGATATTGCAAAGTATTTCTGTTGCTTTGAATGTCTTGTATGAAAAATAATTTTTCTCATCAAGTTTTTGTATTACTTTCCAATCCTACAATATTCAATGATTTCTCCTTTTGTAGTAACATAAAATCCTTTATTACCTAGCTAGGTCATGTTGGGTTTAAGCCTTCAACGGATTTTTCAGACACATCAATTTTGTACTGGCTTGCACTAGTTTGTTACATTTTTGTTACTTTTAACAGAAAAAAAAAATGGAAGTACTTTGAAATTTGCTCTTTTTCTAAAAATACCCTTTAAAAATATCTTCATATTTTTAAAGTTATATTTGTAACTATCAACTGTTGTATGCAAGACAATTTTTATCCTGTGATGTGAAGACTTTCCCACTGAATAGTAAATTTCTTCTTACAATATTCTGTACCCTTCAGGTGCTCATGAAATTTGGCTGACTTTGAACCTGACACTGTTCCAAGAGAAATAGGGCTATTTCTGTAATGGTGTGGACTAAGCCACATGTCTCTCTTTACTTGATTGTGACCTACCTGTTTGTTTTTGATGTGTAATTGCATCGACTTTTCCTGTGTTCCTAGAAAATTTGAGGCTATCAGGCAGAAATTATAAATATTTTTAAATTAGTATGTAGACACGAAATTAATTAAGGTTGCTTTAGGTTATGGGCAAGTCATGCTGTAATCACTACTATTCTTGGGGCCTTTGGTCTAGTTGCACTGATGGTTTTTGAGGGAGTAGGTGGTAGCTCACTCATGTTCAGATTTGCTGCTTTATCTTTCAGAGCTGTTGAGTCCCAGAGTGAGGGGCAGTGTGCCCCAGTGGAGTCTCTGTGGCGACGTTACAGTGAATTTGAGTTGTTGAGGAATTATTTGTCAGTTACCTACCCACATATTGTTGTTCCACCTTTGCCAGAAAAAAGGGTAAGGAATCCAAAACTGTGGCTTGCTTTGTTTTGTTTGTTTTTTAATTTACTGTTGACACTCTTCTGTTTAACTAGGCTGACTTTGTTTGGCATAAGCTATCAGCAGATAATATGGATCCAGATTTTGTGGAAAGAAGAAGAATTGGTCTGGAAAACTTCTTGTTGCGTGTGGCTTCACATCCTGTTCTTTGCCAAGACAAAATCTTTTATGCATTTTTAATGCAGGTATAGTAAAGTTATTTCTCAATACATTATTTAGTGATTATTTAATTAAGATAAAGTCCTTTTGATCTTTTCTATTTGACCCAAACTTGTTCTGTGTCAGGAGGAAACATAGACAATGTGAATAAACTTGAGGTGGAAAAGACTTGTCTAGCTGAAAGCTTCTTGAGAGCTGCCTTCAGTTGTCCAGTTGTCCTTCTAATCTACCTTATGACTTTTTTCCAGTCAAGCTGTAAGGCTTCTAAGAGAGGATTTCCACCTCTTTGGAGCAGCCTATTGGGAATGCATGTTGGTTGGGAGCTGTTGGAGTGCGTGTCCAGAGGGAGCTCTTCCATAGGACTAAAGCTGAACTAGTTACTGTGCTATACTGCTGACTGTAGGGACAGCAGTGGCTTCCAATTTACTCTTTGGATATCCCTGGTTTCTTTAGGCTTGTGGTTTGGATCATGATCCATTCATCTGTCGTGGTCCAAAACTACTACAATACATTGTCACAAAAGTTGTGGTCAATTGTCAGCTTAAGCATTGCATTCTGCAGCTTTCAACTTTAGGAGGTGTTGGATAGTTCTTTTTTCTGTGCTGTGATGAGAGATTCCCAAATACTGGA
This sequence comes from Trochalopteron elliotii, assembly GCA_024734555.1. NCBI lineage: Eukaryota > Metazoa > Chordata > Aves > Passeriformes > Leiothrichidae > Trochalopteron > Trochalopteron elliotii. The sequence goes on from JANPWX010000011.1 coordinate 774,506, forward strand.
GTGAACAGCTGTGTTTACCATGGTACAGTAGGTGAATTAACCAATGTATGGGAGCTGAAAACAGTGGAAAACTGGCCAGTACATCTGAGCCAGGTGATGGCATGTGCACTGCAAACTGTTGTCACCTGTATGCTCTCTGCCCTGAGCTGTAAAAGTCCTTGGAGATGCTGGTAATCTCAGAGACAAAATATGTTGGCTGCTTTTCTTTAGACAAAGCAGTGTGGCTCCTGCTCCCAGCTGATAGACTGAGGTAATTGAGAGGAGAAGTTTTTGGTGGGAGATTAGTGTGTAGGCACAACATAACAATTGGTTATTCTTAACCCAGATTCTTGAAAAGACATGGGGAGGGTCACAGAGGCAGAAGCCAGGTATACTGGAGAAGCTCCTTTGATATAGGCTGTCACAGGGACTTGCAAAAGCTGAAGCATTCTTAAATCACTCTAACTGAACATTCTTCTTCTGTATTTTTAGGAAGGTGGATGGAAAGAAATGGTGAATGAGACTGGATTTCAGTTGAAGGTAATTACTGTAATTGTTTGTCTTGTGATTGCTGTGACACAGCAAATGTTTTAGGCTATTTATGAAAGGATGTTTGCTGTAAGAATGAGTTGAAGGCATTGGTTTATGAATACTTGTGATTACAAAAAACCAGTGATGTTCTTGGCACGTGATAGGTAGGATTGCAGTTAAGTTCTCTAGCAGGCTTGTTACCTCTAGCAGGCTTGTGCCTATGTAATTCTGCTGGTAGTGTAGAAGTATGATCCTTATAAGCTTTAAAAGCAATAAACTTGAGGCCACAGCAATGGGTTTTTGTGTTTTCTGTTTAGTTTAGCATTTTTAAAGGTGGGTGTCAGATTTAGTCTGGGTAAGAGGTGCAAGGTGTCAAAAAAAGGTGAGCAAAGAGGTCTGAATTGTAGGACTTCTTTGCAAGGAGCAGTTGGTGAAAGGGACTAAGACAGATGGATTTGGTGCCCCTTAACTGTGTGACAGAATGTGTCTTGAAGTAATACTATCCTCATTGACATCAGCAAGTTCATGGCTGGGTAAACTGGTGGAAGACTTGCAGGAATAAATGATCTGAGGTCGTGTGTCTGTGCAGGTCAAGAATCTGAGAAGCTGATAGATTGCTGGGCTGTGTCTGGAAGAACTGCTATGTGGGGACAAATACTGAGCTTTTTGTTTCATTGTAATGTGATCTGCTCTCATGAAATCACGGCTGAAAACCAGGTGGATTATGAAGAATTATTCTAAATAGTGACAGCTAAAGAAAATCCCTGGTGCTCTTATCCTCAGTGTCCAAGGGGCTTTGATACTGACACTTACTGTTGATAACTTAAGTTGACAATAATTCTCTTCCCTCACAGTTGGGTTTGCATACTACTAGTATTCATAATGCAAACAATGTAAAGCTCTGAAGCTGCATACACTCACTGGAGTTCAGAAAGTTTGTACTGGCAGGGTTTGTTCAGGAGAGCACACAGTGGTGTGTTTGTGGAAGAAAACTCACAGCAGAATGCTGAGAATATTCTCCTCCCTGAAACCACATTGTAGATTAAATGAGAGATGAGCATGTCTTGTTTTCCCTCTAGATTTGATTGTGTATGTTTTCCCTTTCACAGTTCCACTTTCCTTAGGAAAGAAAAATAACTTTTTCAAAAGTCTGGTAAAAAGAATCTTCCCTTTATGCCACATCTGAAGTATAAACTCTCAATATTTAGCACTACACTGAAAGGAAAACCTCTATTCAGTGCATGTTTTAGACTGAAATTAGACCATTTGTTTATGTTTCTGCTGCCTCTGCTGCATTTAGGCAGGATGTGTTTTTTGTCTGAGAGGGCTTGAACTCTCTAACTAAACTTTAAATTAGGTATTAATGCAGTGTAGCATGCTATAGCTGAATGTTGATGTTGGAGACTTTGTTTATTCTGCCAGCTGTATCATTAAATCATGCCTTTCCTCCCTTCCAACCCCAGCACTTAATTTTTAAGGGATTTTTAATTTAAGGGATTTGTCACTTGGGATTTTAACCCTTCCTGTAGGAAAGAGAAAATTCCCATCTCTCTTTAGTTTACATAAATGATTATAAGATCATAGTAGGCATTAACTCTCTGAAAACTCCTCAGCTGTACCTCATTTGATGGGTGATTCATCTCTAAAATGCTTGTGCATGTTACTCTTAAATCAATTTTAAGGCTGGACAGATGTTTCTGTAGAAGCCTAACTGGTGTAAATGCTCAAAAGTGGTGTGTGAGAGTTACTGTGCTGCAACTGGCAAAAAGGAAATAACCCCACTGAGATGGTTGGGCATTGTCAGGGTCGTGCTGGCTGCCTGGCAGTGCTTGTATGAGCCTGCTGAACTCTTCCTTCAGAGCACTACGTGTGCCTGTGACAAAAAGAGGAAAACTTGCCCTCCAACTGTAGGGTAGGAAGTTGTCCTTTCCAGGTGTAAAGCTGTTGGATGTGCCTGCTGCCCCAACAGACTCAAATGGCTTTGGTGCCTGCTGTTTCAACATAAACACAGGGTTTGGGGAAATAGCTGCTCAGAGGGAAGGACTCTGATAATGTCAGTGTGTCTAGGTGATGTTTGTACTGAGAGAGAATGTGTGAGGAGTAACTGCAGCTGTGTGTGAGCAGCCCAAAATGTAACTGGCTTGTGTCTTGATTTGTTGGGGTATGGCAGTGGAGATCCAAGGCTATGCATACAAGCCTCAGAAGTGCTCTGAATAAGTATAAAGGCTGGGACTTGGAGCTGCTGCAGTGTTTTGTGGTCCTTGTGCTGTCTGGGACATGCTTCCCCATGCTGTCTTGTCTTTCCTGTGCAAGATATTCTTAGAGAAGTGTCACACACAGTGGTGACAATGAGCCTGCTTTCTCCTAATGTCAGTCAGTCTTAGTCTGGAGGGTTTTGTTCCCTTACCTTTTGGTTTGTGGACTATACTTTGTTTTGGTGGTTTGGTCTGTGGAAGAACAGCTGAAGTTAATCTGATTCTGCCACCAGTCCAGCACTAAACCATGCCCCTGGGTGCCACATCAGCATATCTTTTAAACACATCGAGGGATGGTGACTCCATCACTTCTGTGGGCAGCCTGATCCTGTGTTTGGCAATCCTTTTGGTAAAGAAATTTTCCCTGGCCTCCAATCTGAACTTCCCCTGAAGCAACTTGAGGCTGGTTCCTCTTGTCCTACTGCTTGTTATGTGGGAGAAGAGACCAGCCTCCACCTCACTACAACCTCCTTTCAGGTAATTGTGGAGAGCAATAAGGTTTCCCCTGAGCCTCCTTTTCTCTAGGCTATGGATGGGGTGTCTCAAGACTGTGCCTTATCTGTAGAGGCTATTACCAGGCCCCTTAAGGACAGACTCTGTTTTTCTTTTGGGAAGACACTGTGTTCTCTTCACTGATAAATTCAAAATAGCTCTTGAAACTCTTGAGTTTTCTGTAACAGGACATAAAATATTGTCATATACCAGGACTAGCACGTACTGCTGAAGTAACTGACTGCTTGCAGCTGTGGCCCAGCCTGTTATCTAAAGAAGTACACTATAGGAAATCTATACACCTTGCAAGGTGTGCTGGTTTATTTTCATTTTTACTGAAGAGAAGGATGTTTTGATCAAAAGTAAACTCCAGCCATTTGCCCACAATTGGCATTTTTCTTTAGTATAGATGAGCCCTGAGTGAGCTGTGTGTAAAATGCATTGTAGGAATGAAGAGTTGTAATGATGTGGGCCTCGTGGATGAGGCTGGGATCTCTTATCTGTGTTGGTGTCTTATTAGGAGTAAACACTCATTGCAGTTTAATATTCAACAAACTGGAAAACCCCCCCTCCATCTCCTTAGAAATGTTCAATACTGCTATTGCAGTAATTGGTAAACCAACATCTCAAAAGCTTAAGCAGTCAATTACCTTTTTAATTAGGTATTGAATTTTATTCTGCAGAGATTTATATATGCTCTACTATGGAGAAGAACATTGCATTAAAAAGTGCTCTATTCTGATATACAAATTACATATTTTCTGTAAAGCAAGTCATAAAAAGTAAGGGAACAACATATATAAGATTTTGATTACACTGGGGAACTGTTCCTGGTAATAAAGAGCATATAGAGGTCACTCTGCCACTGGTTTTATTTGGTTTGAGAAATATAAAATAGCTTGTCCATATGGTCTTAAGTTACCTAATTGCTTCATCTAAAAAGAATGTGAGGTTGTGTATCTTAACTCCATCATTTGTGCAGCATTTTAAGAAGGGACTATTTTTGTGGGACTTGGATTATACCAGCTTTATTTTAGTGGTTACTGTTTACATCATATTCACAAAAATAGCACCGTTTTTTGACCTTTTAATAAAAATATCTGACATTCAGGGCAGCTGGTGTCAACTTGTTCAATGCTTGAAGATTTAAATATTCCATGAAGGCAGGACATTTTTCTAATGGTGCTGCCAGAAGGCTGAGGTTTTTTTGTCACTGAAATTTAATTGCATTAAATTAACAAAGCTTTTTTTCCCCTTTTTCAGGCAGATTCCAGATTAAAAGCTCTTAATGCAACATTCAGAGTGAAAAACCCAGACAAGTAAGATTCCACATCCTTCTTCCCTCCCTTTCCCTTTTTCAATTACAACTATAACTTCAGGTGACAGAATATTCTATCACTTTAGTGTAAATTCAGAAAAGAAAAATTATCTTTCTGCATTTCAAGTCTTAGCAGAAGCCCAGTAAAGAGGTAGTGTGAAAAGATTTGATAAATCCTGCCTCCAGAAGCAGGAAGCATTCAGAAAAATTCCATCACTTTATGTAAAACAAGGATTTCATTTTAGCTAGACCAAAATGAAGGGACAAAAAAAACCCCAAAACCAGACTGGAAAAGAACCTCTTTATATTTGTTTTCAAGAAATCTTTCCAAGTATGAACAGAATACAGCTTGATAGTAGAGCTTTCCAAAAGTCTGCTAGTGTACAGCTCTGGATGCACACACCCTGGTGTTGCAGTTCACAGTTCTCTCCAAGCTGCCAATTTTCACAGATGCTTTTGGAAGTCCAGAGGTCAGTTCAACTCTGTTGCAGTTCACAGAGCTCTGGGACAGGCACCAGAGCAATCTGCTGGATGGAAAAACTGCCTAGAATTGTCAGTGTATATAGTGGGAGGTTCATCACACCCTTGTGACGTGGTGGTAAAATGGGAGTTTCTACTTCTGCAGTAGTTTAGAAGATCAGTGTGCAACGATGGGGCCAAGAGATGTTTCTGTTTGTCATCCACAGGCCATGGAGCCTGTGCAAAGTGCCCTTCTGGGTGCACTTGCTGTCCAGCAGTGACACCAGGACGTGCTCCTTGGGGAGAGCCCCTGTGCCTGACTGCTTTCTGTTGTCTTTTCCATAGAATCTGGGGTGTTGTGTTAAGGATGTTAGGGGGTACACGCCTTTCTGAACCTCTTCATAGACTTAGCCTGTGAATTGGTCCAGTCCCTCCTCTTTTATTGTGCTTGTTTTTAGGGCCTTCTGTGGCAGCCAAGAAGCCTTTAGCCAGGGTTTAATATAAGGGATAACATTCATGAATGAGATTGGCAGACAGCAATTCTCTGTGTCTGCAGGTGAAAATGGTCCCTTGCTTGAATGCGTCATCCTCAGTCATCTTCCTCTGTGGCCAGTAGGAGTTATCTTTTCCTGCTCTCACAGCAGGTAAACTGCCAGAAGTCTGACTGTAGGCACAGGTGGGCAAGATGTTTAAGGAACATCCTTGTTATCTCTTGAGGTAACAGTGTTTCAGAAAGCAAAGCTGTTGTGAGAAGTAGCTTGTTGAAGAGCAGGAAAAGGGTTAATACAAGGAAAACATGAGGAAAGGGATTGTAACAAAAACAGTCCTTGAGTGTGTGTGCCTTGGTAGAGCCTTCATAGCACTTGAGAGATGGCACATGTTTTCTGTTGTATTCTGCCTTCCAAACTGCACTTGGGGATACAAACTATTTAATAAATAACTGAGCAGAAGTTGTGGTTTGTTTGCCTTTTGCTGTAGCATGTGTGGCTCTAACAGGAGGCACAGTGCCTTGCTCTGCCCAGCACACTCGTGCTTGAGCTGCCTGGAATGTGATGCCTGGCCCCTCTGCTTTACCTTTGGTGCTTTTGTGTGGCTGGCTGGTGCAGTGGTTCAGCAGGCTCACCTTGCTGAAACAAAAGGTGTGACTGCTGTGTGGGGTGTAGGCTTTCAGGCTGCTGGGTCAGGAGAGGTTCAGGTGAGGAATAGCTGCAGCTTGCAGTCGGGATTGCCATGGAGCTGCACCCGTCAGCTTGGCAACATGAGGAGTTTCATGCAGCTGAAGCAAGGCTGCTCTTCGAGGTCAAATGTAGCTGGAAACTAAACCTTCTCCTGTGGGAAGCAATTTATAGTTTCAATGGTGGAATTAAATAAATATGGTATTCTGGTACTCAGGTAAATTTGTATCTATTGCAGACCTCGCTGATTTGGCTTCATGGCACTCATCCTTTCTTTCTCTTTCTGGGCTTTAATCAAAACCATAGCTTTTGGGTTTTGGTGGAAGATTTCTTTAGAAAATACTAAAGCCTTTCCTAAGGCAGGTGCTTTTTTTTTTTTTTAAGTAGCTCTCTGGGTTGTTTTTTTTTTTTTTATCTGGTCATTCAGACGAATTTAGTGAACAGTTCTGTTCTTGTAGTATCTCTCTTCACAAAACAGGACAATGGCACTGCCTGCCCTGATGCAGGGAGGATTACTGCTGACTAAAATGCACAAAGTAAATAACTTACACTGATATGCTGTCTACTGTAAAGGAAATTTTGTTCTTTGCCAGTATCATAAAAGATATTTTTGGGAAACCTGCCAGTGTTCCTACACCAATGTGACACAATCAGTTCTTCATTTGTGTCTCAAGTTTTATTTAATAGTTCAGTTAAGTATCTAGACTGTTGCTAATGTTGCAGAACCAGTAAAACCAAGTGAAAAGTGCTAGTTTAAAAAGCCTCAGTTACTGAGTGCCAAAACTATGTCTTGTTTCACACTTCTGCTGTTAGGATACACTGGAAAGTAAACATCCCTTTGTGTGCCTCACTGAGCTCTGTTTAAAAATCACTTTATAATTATGTAACTTTTTTTTTTACATGAGCAATGAGTAGGACTTAAGCAAATACTTGAGAAATAAACTTCTGATCTGCAACACCACCAGTCTCTTAAAAACAGTTTTTCCTGAAAATTATATTTGTAAAATTTTCAGCCTTCACAGAAGACTGGGAAAACAATAGCAGCACTTTGGTTTATACTTTTATGAGACAAAATAGAAGAGAGCTTGATTCTGAAGTAGTAATTTTTAAAAATTACTTTTTTAATTGATAAAGAATTGGTCTGAGAGAAGATGTATTGCTGCTGGAGGCCAGGATACTGACAGTCCTTCTAGGTTCCTGACTCCTGCCTTCAGGGAGTACAGCATTCCTTAAAGATTTCTTGTGGCAAAACAGGATAAATAAAACTTTCCATTATAAATTTCTGGAGTGGAAAAGGGAGTCTTCCTGAGCTGCAGGCATGCTTTTAATCTTTTGTTTTTAGTTCAATTATTTCAAATATCTTCACTGTATGTGTCTGCAGCTGTCTGACATGCAGCCCTGGTGCATATTTTATAAAGTGTAAACTGAAAAGATTGCTCTCTAAATCCCACTGTGCAGATCAGTGACTACATTTCTTTTTCCCCATACAGTTTCTCTGCTAACTTTTAAATCTTTTTATGTACTTTAACCCTGTGTGTGTCATAATACTATAAAAATACTTCTTGGAAATCAAAAATATTAGAAGTCATAATAAAGCTTTTACTTCCTGAATGTAAGGATGGGAATATTTTAGGGGAAAACTTCCTGGCAGGGAAGGAAGAAGTGTTAAATGAAAAGCCCTGGAATTTCATACTTGGTCACCCAAAACAAGTGACCCGACTTACTTCAGTAAGACCTCTGGGGTACAAGCTATGCTGAAATACAAAGCCTGACTGTGTGCTTGTGGTGGGAGGAGGGATAAAGTTTTTTTTATTCTTGAACATCAACCTGGAACACTAATTTCAGTCTCCCATTCCTTAATTCTAGTTGCATTCTTCTGTGTTTATTTTCAGATTGTTTAGTAATTTAGGTAAAGTTTCTGGCTTCCCATCTGGATGAAATAAATACATTCTTGTGTACCAAAGTAGGTCATGAGCTAGACTTGTGTATAGTAGGGAGGGTTTATGTGTACACAGGAGGCTGTTGCTGTGGTTTAATTGGTTACCTGTCACTAGCAAAGCTGTGGCAAACAATTCACCTTTGTTATTAGCAAGAGCTAAAGGTATCAGCTTAAATTGCTTCTGAAGCCTGACTGGTCTGGCTGATAAAATGCCTCTTCTCCAGAAGTGACAAGCTAGCAGTGTGCACATGTCACATGGAATGGCTTCCCTGTCTGGTACCTTGTTGAGATGTAGTGATTTGATGGCCTTCAGCCATACATGGCTCCTGTGCAGGTACAAGTCTCAGTAGGATTTCATGTTACAGTTACTGTACGAATTAGCCTTAGGGAAAATGTAATAGTGAATGCTTCCTTGAACCCCTGAAAAGCTGTGCCTAAAACTGGATAGAGGCAGCTTGAAAGTAAAATATCTTTGTCAGGTCAGAAATGTAAACATGCTTTTATTGAGAAATTTGCTTCACCAGATTTTGGCTTTGTATTTGTTTGAAGCTTTCCTATTCACTAACCCTTGCTTCTATAAATCCCATTAAAAAACCCTAATAACAAAACACTGTTGTAATAACTTCAGCTGACTACTTTTATTTCATAAAATTTTCCCTTAATTCAATCTGAGCCTTCAACATTTGCATTTAAAAAAACCAGCAGTCATACAAGTGTTGGGATGTTTGTTCACTTTAGGGAAATTAAACTCAGCAGTCACTTCTTTAGGAGTCTTCAGCTAATTCCACTCCAACACAATGCAGGCTCGGTCTTGCTGGCCGCAGGGTTGTGGCTGTGTTGTGCATGCTGTGAAAGCTTGCTTTCATGATGGCTGATGATGTACTATCTGTTTCCTGCTCCCAGGAGATTCACTGAGCTGAAACACTACAGCGATGAACTGCAGTCTGTCATATCACACCTTCTGCGAGTCAGAGCTGTGAGTATTTCCCATGTGTGTCGTGACAAACAGTATGATTTATTTATAAGGCAGTATTTCTTGTTTAGTCAAGGGAAGTGGTATATGCATTCTAGAATAAGGGCAGTTTTGCCTGAGGGAGTCTGTCTCCAGAGTGTGCAGCAGGAGACAGCAAGAGGTGAAGGCACTGACTTTGTGCAGATTTGGGAGGGGAAGGAGTTCCAGATAGTGTTTGGGTTTGACAGTGGATGTTGCTAATCTGCCCTGTCCTGTGATGGTCACGTATGGCAGGGAGGTGTTATAAAGAGCATCGAGGCCTCTGCTTCTCTCTATTCAGCAAAGTCACTTTTGCTGGATGTTTGGTTTGGAAAGGGCCTCAAAACACAGTTTTCTGGTCAGACATAATATATTGTTTTCCTGAGCGTGTAGTATGAATCCTTTGTGCTTCCTGGTATGTGTTTTATTTTTTGGTTTGTTCATTGATCTGCAATGAATAATAGTCTGTCTAATGATGACGACAATTATGTAATGCATTAAGATACTCTGTGGATTGAGAGTGGAAGGTTGTTATTTTTTTAAAGATACAAAAAGGAAATAGGAAATTACAATTCCAATAATGAGAGCATGATACTTCTTTTTAGTGTGTTCAACAGGGATTTAATTTTCAATGGACCTGTGTGGCAGTGAGCACAGTAATGGATTGCTCTGCTAAACTCAGGTTCTTGAGAGAATTAATCACTCTCAAGAGTGGTGTTCTACAGACAGTCCTGTTTTCTCAGGGTTGTGTGTGTGAGATCTGTTGGGCAATTTGTTTATGTTTCCTTTTTACTACTGCTGTGACAGACATAATAATAAATATGGTAGCTCTTGCAGAACTTCACTCTCATTCATTGGAACATGATGATTCCAAGGGCATTATCTGGATTACAACTCACACTTCAGAGTGTACACGTGTCTTTCCTTCTGAGGTTTTGCCAGCATTGTAGTGCTGCCTGCAGCAGGTACTGGCACTCCAAACAGCTGAAATGACCTCTAGCTGAAGCAATGAGTTCTGCAATGGATAGCTCATTTCCTTTCCCTCAGTTCACTCAGCTGGGTGGAAAAATCAAGTCACTTGTTAGAATTTTACTGAAGGTTTCCCTACAGTATTGATGTCAAGATGGACTTCTGACTTGCCATCTATAAATTAAGTAAACAAGTGTGTGCATGAATTTGGTATTATTTAGATAAAGAATGCTCTATATTTGGTTATAAAAAACTGAATGGAACTTGATTATGGTCTCCACAGACATATCCTACCAATGAGCACTTCTAAATGTAGACTTGCAATGCTACTTTTCAACATAGCCTTGATTGTGACTTCAGTCTTCCAGGACTTAATGCTGTTGATATTGGTTTTTTTCTCTCAGTAGTGGCTTATGTTAGATTTAGCACTAATCTTGTTTATCTGTATAAGAACATTAGGGCTTTAGCTTGGAGTGTGTATGTGGGTTTTCACAGAGCAATTGCACTTAATGTTAATGACCAAAACCTGTCTCTAAAATGTTTCAGAGGGTAGCAGACCGGCTTTATGGTGTCTACAAAGTCCATGGCAACTATGGAAGAGTGTTCAGGTAAGAGTTCATCCAGTCTTTAAATACACACATCGTTATGGGGAGGGAGAAGGGAATTTCTTGGTTGTGTTGTTACGCTTTTGAAAAGTATATCTGAAACATTTCATTGTCTAGAAAAGCTCTGTATTGCAGTGGTAATGAGATTTCTGTGCTGCATGCAGAGCCCTCTGGATCTGCTGAGCTTAGTCTCTAGTGGAAGACTACAGCCTTTTGTTTTGTGTACCAGACCTTTGGGCCTTCTGCTGCTGCGTTGGCATTTTGTTTCTTCAGAAAGTAACTCACGGTTCTTCATGCAGTTGTCTCTGAAAAAGCTTCTAGGTTCTTTTAGTGGATAAAAATCAACAATTATATCTATCCAATTTTAGTAGCTTTTAGAAGTGAATTTGCCAATCGTTTTTTTGATTTATATGAGGGAATTACATGCTCAGGTTTTCCATCTCACTGGAGAATTCAAGAATCTAAACTTCTGGTTAAGGGAAACCTCCTGCTTCTACACACTGTTCAAGTGCTAAATTTAATTCTCTGGGTTAATGGATTGCAGATGTCTTTCTCATTGGGGGTTTTAAAATGAAATTAGGTGTAGTTCTGTAATAACCCAAAGACAAACAAATATCAACATCAGCAGAGTGGAATGTTTATGAAAAAGTGAAGGACAGAATAGATGCATTACACATAAATTATGCGAAATATAAGGAGAACCTCTTTTTTCCTTGTAAAAAGAGTTGTGGGTATAATTCTTGTAACTAAGAACTCTCATAAGGTTTCTCAAAGCTGAGAACACAATTAAAATGGCAGTGTACATACCAGGATGTCCAGAACAAGTCTCTTGCTGTCTTTTTTGTGGCTCTGTTTCTTTCTTTATCTAAATAATATCTGTAATATAAATGGGTAGTTGAGAATTCCAAGTTGGAATTTTTCTTTATGGATAGGGCTAAACAGGAGTCTACTATGGAAACATAAAGCTACATACATCAGATAGTTTCAGGAGAATAAAATGCTTATAAAAGTCAAATCCCACCCTTTGGTGTTTGGAATGACGGTCTTCTATCTTCTATCCTCTAAGTCTGGAAAGTTTAGTATATTCTTGGTGAGCCCAAAATGTATTTCAGAAAGTTCACCATTGTCATTGTCTCTTGTTCCAGTTATATTAAGTGCTTAGTGGTTTGGTTTTTTTTGTTTGATTTTGTTTTGAATGGAGTTTCAGCTATTTAAACAAGGTTATGTTCAAAACCCATTCCAAACTAACTATATTTGTGACAATGAGTTTAGGGACAATTGTTTTACAGTGTGCCATAAATGGCCTTGTTGCACTGTCAGTGCTGTTCTTTAAAGAAAAAAAAAAAACAGTTTGACCAAGTCTAACTTTGAGGCAGTTTCCATTCAGGTGTCACCTGGAAAGAAACTGTATACAGGATGCAGCTTATTAACTTCCCTTACCCTTCATGTGTGATGTTGTTTCTCGTTTGTTTTTCCTACAGTGAGTGGAGTGCAATAGAGAAGGAGATGGGGGATGGGCTGCAGAGTGCTGGCCACCACATGGATGTGTAAGTACTGACTGAATATCTGATAGTTTGATGTAAGCCAGATGTGGAACTCTCCCTCTTTCCTCTCTCTTCCCTCAATCTCAAAGTACATATGAGTACCAAGAAAGTTGGGGGCGCATTGTTTTTAGGTATACAGTGTTTCTGTGCCTTGGATGCAGGCACAGTTTTAGCATCCATATACTGTATTAAGTAGCTCAAAAAGCCTCAGGAGAACCAGAGGGGTTTCTTTTTTTATTATTATTTTGAAATCGTAGAAGTGTTTGGAATCCTTCCAGTTTTTCTTTTAAGCTACTATGCCAGAAACTGGTGGAATATAACTTTAATGCACTGCAGACCTGATGAGATCCATTTGGTTTTGATAGCAGCATTTTGTACCATGTGGTAGATGGTACACAGATTTGGACTTAATTACAGGGAGTTAAGAAATTTAATTAATCAGCACCAAAACTCCAGTGGATTCTTGAAACAAACAATGACTGGATATAATAAAGTAAAGAATCCTCTCTCTCTGCATCTTTAGAGTCATTTGGCAGAGTATGTGAAGCACAGCCTTCAAAATAAGAGTCTAGCACTTGGGAGTGCTCACAGGAGTGGTATTCTAAGCTCATGGCTTCTGCTTTTCAGATAGTCACATATAGCAAGTGAAACAGCATTTTTTACCACTCTGATTCCTCTTCTGTAATCTCACACAACAGATAAATAACAACTCCAGCAAGAGATGGAAGGTGTTTGACACTTTGTGCAATATTTTTACCAATAAAGTGTAATTCCTGTGGAAATAAAGTTCTCAGGTTTAGTTTATAGGGCAGATTTACATATGTACGACTGCCTGGTTGTTACTGGGGGTGTCAAGTTAACAGGTTAATTGTTACTGGCCTTGCCAAGTTGAAGGGTTTGAAGAGCCATGCCCTCAGCTTCTTTAGAGTAATTCTGCTTTTATCAAATCTTTAAGAATTTGACCCCTTCTGAATAACTTATTCACAGTTCTGTGTTTTGTCTAATGGGGTGGTTTCCATACAAGAAAAGCTGTAATATTTTCAAGGCAGAGGGCTCTGGTGAGAATAAAGCTAGGAGAATGTATTCTGCTTTCAGAAGAAAAACAGTTGAAGTAGGGATGGAATACAATGTTAAGCACCTACTGCAGTAGGCAGAAATTGAAGAGGTTGTGAAAACTTGGTATGATATAGTGGAGTTAAGGAGTCACACATAGGTTTTCAGTGGTTCAGATACACCACACCAAAATATCAAACACCTGGAAATGCATAATCAATTAAAAGAAGGCTTTCTCACTTCTCAGTCAGGAGGTTGAACCCTCTCATAATATTTAATATTTCTGTCTGTAGCACAGGGCTAAAGATCCAGATCAATGGCAGTGGGGGACTGCTATTCTGGGTAGTTTTACTCACTGCATGAAGTCTGAGGTATCTTTCATTGTCTGTCATCTCCTCTTCTCTGGCACTCTTGTACAACAGTAATCCCTTAGTGATGACCATTAAGTAAGAAGCAGCAGTTGTGAGGTTCAGGAGCTCATTCAGTGACCTCTGGGGTCTCCTAGCAGGAAGGTTCATATCTATGGTCTCTTCAAAGTGTAACTTACCAGTTCAGTTACCATTCCCATAACATCAGGTGGGAATTTATTGCAACAAAATGCTACTTCTAGAAGGTTGCCTAATATAGGTGTTAAACTTCAAAACTAATTTAATTATTCTCTATCTACCCCATATGCTGTAGTCTTTACTAGATGTTTTTTTAAGCTTTTGAGTTGTTATTGGTTAGTGTGATCTATAACTGCTAAAAGTTTGGAGAAGACACCCCAAAGCTTCTCTGGGTATGTGCTTTATTACAAGATGAGGCTCAATGAAGTGACAGAATATGCTGAGAAAGTTGGAGTGAATGGCTATAACTGGTATTTAAAAGATGAAAGAAAAAAGTGCCAGACCTTTGACTTCTGTCCTTTATTCCATGAATGAGTGACCCTTTATCTCTGTATCAACTAGACTGTCATTATATATTGAACCAGTCTAAACTAAAACAAGGGTTTAGTTGACAGCTCACACGAAGAGTGGTACCATGTCAGGTACCTTTAGAACTTACTGCAGTGTTTCTCCTTAACACTTTCTCTAGTTTGCTTAAGTTTAGGCAGTCAGAAATGTAGCTTACATTTTTTCCTCCCAAATCAAACTCATTATAAAAACCTGTCTAGGTAAGGTAGGATTTTGTTTGGTGAGATTTTTTGGTTGTTTTTGAGGTTCTTTTCTGAGTGTTGATCTGCCACAGATGAGCTCTAGCACTGCTCTAAACTTAGATCTTACTTGAAAATGAAATGTGGTCCATCTGCTGCCCTGAGAAATCCAACCACTATACTAAAATTATTGCATTGCAGAATTTAAAATAGGGTAAGCCATTTATGACCTGTGTGGCTGCAGGATTTTTTCAGAGCAAGTGTATTTTTCAACAGTTTTGACTTATTACTCACTTGGAGTCATAATATGACTTCTTGTTCTCCCTGTTCTTTAATCCCTTCTAATTAAACTGCTCTGCTGTTGCTGACCACTTCATATGTTGCATTTATTCATCACCAAGAGCCTTGGTAGGGCTTTTCTTGGATGTGTCATGTCTTTGATTTCACAGAGCATCAAAACAACTCATCATACTTGCAAAGTTCCCAAATTCATGCTACCAGTTCCCTTTCAGCTTGAGACTCTGCCACTTCTTCCACAGAGCCAATTACTGGAGAGGCATAGAGAGAAAAGGAAAAATGCAAAGATTTTGCAGAGTCTTGAAAGCCAAGGGGTGCTATAATTAGCATTTGGGTCACGTTGTGCTGGTTGCTAGAGAAGAATGGACATATGCTCACTTCAGAGAGCCTGCAGATGTGTGAGAGATTGCCACATAGCTGAGAATCCAGACTGAGTTAGCAGAATAGATTAGGGTATTTGTGTGGGCTCTCATTCATCCTGGTTATCTCCAGTGGCACATGCCCTGAGGCTAAAGAGGAATCTGATGTCTGTGGCTGTGCCAAGTGATATGTGCAGTTATCTCTTAGCTGTAGGCCTGTCCCTGCAAATCTATCCAAGACAGTCACCTTGGTCAGCAAGAACACACTAAATACTGTCAAATAAGCAGTATCAACTAGGAAAATTAAGTGCTTTTTGCTATTTGTAGGAGACATCAGCCTAAATAGCAAAACTCTTACTGAATGCAAGAGCTGCAGATTTGGTCCAAGCCCTTGTAGTTCAGATTGCTCCCTAAAAGGAGGGTTAAACTTCCTGTTGCTGTGAATTAATATATCTGACTTACACAGTAGACAAAGCTATAGAGTTTGAAGCAGCTCAAGGGACTTAATGTTGTGGTGTTCAGGGCACCCCTGTGAGTTATCTTGTACTCAGGCTGAATAACAAGCCGTGAAAGCAGCCTCTGCTTTTCAGAAGGTGTGATGTTCACATTCCTGGCCCTTACTGCTTTAAGCCTTGAAGGATTTCTTTTGCACTATGTCTTTTTTTTTTTTTTTTTTGTCTTGATGCTGCCTGTTGACTGTGTGCTGAAGAAAAAGAACAAATAGGGGTTTTTTTCTGTAAGAAAAGCTGTCTCATCTTCAGCAGGAGACTTATGACAGGTTTTGTACTTGTCAAAAGATTCATTGTAGTAAGAACCAAAGAAGTGGGCCCATAGGAATGTTGACATTAGCTGATTCAGAGTTTAATTAAAAACAAAGAAAAAACCCTTTTTGGAAGGGTTCTTTGCTGCTTGTCACAGCTGTTTCTGTCAAATTGGTGTTCTCCCTTGTTTCTGGATGTGTATCCTTGAAGGTTAAATTAATCCACTTTACATTTAACTGTGGCTGTTTTTCACTAGATATGCAGCTTCTATTGATGACATACTGGAAGAAGAGGAGCACTATGCAGATCAGCTGAAGGAATACCTTTTCTATGCAGAGGCACTGCGGTATGTACAGAAGTCTAGAGCTCAAAAGGAAGCTGTAGTCCTTTTCTCAAATGTGATGTTGATGTTTAATTCAGTCTGATATCCTCTTGTGTTCTCTGAGAAGGGGGAATTCTGGTATTGTGGAGTCTCCATGTTCTTGTTTCTTATTCTGCTTACTTGTACTTGATTGGCATGTGAGTAGCAATACAAATTAGAACTGATCTGATCAGTAATGATAAGACAGAAATGTTAAAAATCTGTATACTATGGAAGAAAATGCTGTTTATTCCTCTGGTTCCACTGTTTCCCTGGCTTTTGGTGTAATAATGCCCCAGTGTGCTGAAAGCTTCAGCTTTCAAATGAGGTAGGCCAAACAGAGCTGCTACAGCCATTATAGATTCCAGGAACTTTCAAAGTGCCCAGTATAACTTTTCAGTGCTGTGCATTTAAATACCAACTTTTTGTTTTGTTTTACGTTAATCTTTGTCCAACAGTCACCCCTAACAAGCATGGACACAAAAGCAGATTGCTTTATGCTGCAAGGCTGTGCCTAAAGCTTTTGTGCTTTGCAAGGGTTGGCTCTGAACCTCTTGGAGAGGTCCAGTAGAGGATTGGGTTGGGAAGTGCAAGGGCTGCTGTGTGGGAACCTGGAGCACTGGTAGCCTCTCCTGGGAGACCAGTGTGCATCCGCCTGTGGAGTACGGATGTAGCTTCATCAGCCCACACAGGACTGGGAGTTACTGCAGGTGGTCAGAGGAAACTCCTCTTTTCCAGATGAAAGGCACTGTATGAGTGCAAGCAGTTTCTTGTTTTATTGTTTAAGAAAGAAAATGTGATGAATTTTATGGTTGATTGACAGATTGCTGCTGTGACAGGTACCATCTCCAGGTATCTTTTGTCAAAGCTGTGATATTTCTGTAATGTATTTTGAATTAAACTGTTTTACAGTGGTGTCCTTAAGGAGGTGGTAGGGCTTGTATTGCTGAGTGTATCTTGGAATGACTCTAAAAAGAGAAGCAGAATGCTGTTGTACTAAGAACTTTATTTATACTTTGATCCAAGCTTGCTTAACTACAGCATTTCCAGAGTTATGCAGTCTGTGATAGGGCTGTTGAATTTGGACTAGATGAATAATTACAGGTGCTTCCTGTCAAAACCAAACAAAACATGATGCTATTTGTAAAGTGTAAATGGAGGGAAACGTAGCAAAACAAAGTGTTTCGTGACAGATCTTTCATTATTTACTTTCCAGGGCAGTTTGCAGGAAGCATGAACTAATGCAATATGATTTGGAAATGGCAGCACAGGACTTAACATCTAAGAAACAGCAGTGTGAGGAGCTGGCAACAGGAGTGAGTCTTTTTCCACTTTCTTCTCCAAGATGCCTCTTTCTGAATTTATTTTTTACTTGAGCCAAGTTACTTAAAATGATATTTAAATGGCACCAGCATGCTGGCTGCTGCTTTTGAGAAGTGGTATCATATGAGCTAGAGACATGTGAGGTTTAAAGTAACTTGGTTCTTAGTGACATAAGCAGTTTGTGCCAAACTTCTTTTATTGAATACAGAGCAAGTAAAGGGTTGCAGTAAATATGACTGGAGCAGAATAACACTCTATCTGTAGGCAGCTCTATCCTAAAGATGAAGATGCTGGGAATTCTAAAAGACTTCCTTTGCCTTTTGAACAGTGGGTGTTATTGATATGTTGTGTTAGTCCATTTTATATGGGAGATAACATTACCTAAAATATTATCTGAAAATGTAACTGACAGTTTTAGAATTTTTAATGTTGCTCTTGGCTCTATTGATGTTCCTTATGGAATGCCTTTATGGCTTTTGTTTCTCCTCCTACATCACTAAGGAAGGCTGCTCTGAAAGTTCCCCCTTGTCAGCCTTGAAATGTTTGAACATCAGATTACTTCCTCCCCACTTTGCTTAGTCTGAGTCACCAGAGCTACTTATCAATTAATGAAATGAAAATTAAAGCAAAAGATCAGCCAAATAGTAAGCACAAATGCCAGTAAAAGTCACCTGATGTCCTGTGGCTGTGCTCAGGACATGCCAAACCCAGAGTATCCTTGTTCTTTGTAGACTGTGAGAACCTTCTCCCTGAAGGGGATGACCAGCAAGCTCTTTGGGCAAGAAACCCCTGAGCAGAGGGAAGCCAAGATAAAGGTTCTAGAAGAGCAGATACAGGAAGGAGAAGAGCAGCTGAAGTCTAAAAATCTGGAGGGCAGGTAAATGGACTTGACTGTTTCAAAGAAAACACAGGGCTTGTCCTGGACTGGATGCTCTTGAAGGTGTTTGCATTTTATAAGTGTTTTTAATATATTCTTGGTGTTTATGAGCTGTCTATAAAAGCTCCTGTCAGCTGCAAGTTGTGAAATAAAGTGCAGTACATGCAGTTAGCTTCTGGTCTGAGTGTATGGCTTATGTAAAAGCTGATGACTTTCCCAGTTACTGAGCCCACTCTAATGGCTGACTTGCATGCTTTTATGTTCCACTAGTAATATATTTAGCAGGTGGGCTTGGAGGTCTGCAGCTGAATAGGCTGAGACTCAAAGGCTGATTTGCTTCAAATACAGTATTTAGTTTGGTTTATGTGTAAGGGTGCTGAGCCCATATTCTGCAACTTCTCATATGGGGGACACCTTACTCCTGTTTGAAAGAGGTTAGAAGGTCTGGGGAGTTGTGTTTGGGTAACTGCTTCTTGGTGTTCTAATGAAATTTTCTTCAGGTATGCAAAAATGAAAAATAGAAACTGACCTTCTTAAAGCAATGGGATTTTGTCAAAGCATGTCATATAACACAAGGGGTAAATGTGGTATCTCCTGATATGTTAGCATTAGAGCTGGAAAGATAAGACTAGTTCATGAATAGTTCAGAACAACAAGACACTCAGTAAATGCAATATCTTAATAATTTTGGCAGATGTATTTGAGATGTGCTTTTTGTAGCTCTGGAAGCAATTTTAGAATGAATGCTAGTCCAGCACAAATGAAAGTATGAATTACAGATATATGCCTCCATTTAAGTTAAGGAGACCTGACTACACATCACCAAACAAACAAAATTAATTTCTGAAGTGAATTGTCCAAGTTGAATTTGCATTGTAAATGTTTATTGTACTTGACTGTCTGACATCCTGACAAACAAGTGAATTTTCACACTGAAGAGATGAAGATTCTGACTTGACAATTGAAAAAGAAACATGAAGTGTTGTGTGCTGAATGTTGGCATAAAGGTAAATAGTTACCCCGACAGAATCTGAAGGAAAAGAGTATAATCTGACTTATGTTGGGTCTATGGCAGTGATGCTTCCTGGGAAAAAAACACCAAACCAAACAAACATCCTAATGTATCCTGTGAAACTCTAGGTTAAAAACCTTAAAAAGAAAGTGGAGAATTAGGTAGTGGTGCCATTGTAAAATGAAGACACCGAGCAATGCATAATATTTGCAGGACATGATTTACTGACTGAAAGACAGAGCATTCTGTCATACACAGCTTCTCTGCTGAGTGTCCAGAGCTGAGGATGTAACATGTAAAACACTTACTAACAGAAATCATTGCTTTAAATTTCAGAGACTTTGTGAAAAGTGCCTGGGCTGACATTGAACGGTTCAAAGAGCAGAAGAATCATGATTTGAAGGAGGCACTTATAAGCTATGCTGTTATGCAAATTAGCATGTGCAAAAAGGTACGTGTGGCTTGGGAAAGGCTGGCCCAGTGTATTTGTCCTGCCAGCAGGGGGGCAGATGCAGACTGTCAGTAACTGGGAACATGGCAGTCACTACCATAAAGCCTCCCACATACTCCATCCTACTTGAACTCAGTGACATGTTAATGTTGAGATATATACAGATATAGATATAAAATAGACAGTGTGGTCCAATTTCAGTGTGGTCCAATTTCAGTGTGGTCTCTGCCTTCGTCTGTGAAGTTCTATGGAACTTCTGTGTAGAGTCTTCTGTTAAAGAAAGTTGTGGATGAGGTTTGCAAATAGAGTGTATTCCCACCTATTGATTTTTAACTGTTCTTTTGAAAGGGAATTCAGGTTTGGACAAATGCAAAGGAATGCTTCAGCAAGATGTGACTATCTGGAAATGAATTCCTCCTCCAAGTGCCAGAGAACGGAAGCACAGTGTATAACACCAATGTTATATTGCTACATGACTTTCATACAAATCATGAAATAAATGTAATTGTTAATAAAGGATGAAAAGGACATGTTGTTAAATGTTTAGCCCTGACTGCCACTTCTGTGGCATGTTTTATATGTGGTAGCAAATAATGCAGGGGTAAAAGAGTTACTGAAAACTACAGCTCTGTATTGGGACAAAGGTATTGGGAAAGTTATCCCAGAAAGTATGAACTAAACTGTTCAGAGACTTGTGAAACACCATGCTCTGTAATGTGTAGATCACTTCCAGATGCCCTTCTTTCCAACCCTTGCTGTTTAGAATTTTTAATGCTCAAGGGTGCTTTGGTTTTATAATGGGGCACACAGTTGTGTTCTCGAGGTCTACACCATAAGAGGACAAAAAGTGAAATATTGTAATGCCTAGAGTTCATATTTAAATGCCTTTGCATGTCCATAGAGAAATATGTTTTTCCAGAGTTCAGGTTAAGCAGTCTCAAACTCCTGAGATGTTTGAAACTCTCTACAGTAGAGGTGTTGTACAGTGGTTTGATAACAATATTCTGCATTTACTGATTCCCACTTCAGTTTTGATACGGGCACTGATTTCTTACTAAACTTCTTCCTGCAAGTAAAGGAGACTGGTGATCCAGCTGAGCAGAAAAACCAAAGTCAAAGCTGGTAAGAAGCAGATACAACTTCTCTTTGGTTGTTTGGTACCTGTTTACACTTGCTGTGAATCTGGCCTCTGGCACCTTGTAACTGAAGTGGTTTGGTTCTTAAATAGTTCTTAATGAAGGTGCTGAAATAATAAACCTGGTGCAGCTTCTGTCATACTTCAGAGCAGTGATGTGCAGAACCCACAATGAACCAAGGTGTCTGTTTGGCCCTTGTAATGATGTTTCAGTGTGTGTGAGTGTGTGTGTACGTGTGTATGTATATACACACCTGTATAACAATGATTTGAAGTTACAGGATTTGCATTAAATGTTTCCAATTATGAAAATCCCTTACCACTGTCTAATACTGGGCTTTTTCTACATCCTTACTGAAAGTTCCTGAAGTCTTGTGGAATTTGTCAGACTTGATTTCTAGTCCTGAAGGAAGTTTTGTAAGAATCTGTTGAAAAGTGTATTTAATTATTTTGGATTATAACACTATTCAGATTTTTTTTAAGAGATACTCCAGAAAGTCCTTAAATGTTTTTTTGATAAAACTATCTAAATGTATTTACTGGTATGCCCCATGTTACTTTTGTCTCTTCAACCTTTCTTTTCTATAAAACCATTGTAGAGAATGCATAGGTCTGGTGCACACTACAGCTTCAAACTCCGAAGTAAAGTGCTGGTACTCTGATAACCTGTGTTGGCTTTTTCAAAGCATATGACAGTGACATGCCTGGCTGAGAGATGATGTTGGGCACAAAGAGGTTTCTTCCTTTAAGATCTACAAGGAGAAACATTGTTCAATCCAGAGGTTGCAGTATCCAGTTCTGATACAGGCTGAAGGACTCTCACATTCCAAATCAAGAAGTTGCACACTTGATGTATTCAGTAAACCTTCTAAAAGAGTGGTGCCTTAATACAATACCATGAGGCGCTCAGAGTAGGTATTTTTCATGCACTTTGATTTTTGGTAGATCTTTCTGGTGCCTCTTTCCACATGTCACTTGCTGTACAGCTCATTAAATGTATTAGTATGCCTTTTTTTTCCTTGCTAGTTGTACTAAAATTTAAGAAGGGAACAAAACAGTTCTTGTAAGTTTTGTGCCAAATAAGGTAAATAAAACTGCTCTTTGATATTTTTGTTATGTTGGGGTTTTTTTGTAAAAAATTCTGTCTTTTCTATTCTGAAAACTGCTGTTTGATTTCTTGAAAGTGGTACTTGTCCATATTAGCTCTCAAGTGGCCTCCAAATTTGGATTTAAAATTTGGTGGATTGTGCACAGCTTGCCCTTTAGGTAGGAATGTAGTGCTAAGGTCAAAATTTGATGCTTGCTACAAGTCAGCTGTCCGAATTCCATGTGTGTCTCCATCTAGTTAAGAAAAGATGCTTTTGAAAACATTTTACATCATTTGACAGAAGTTATGTGAAAGGCAGATCAAGGGTAATTTGCAATAACTTTGTTTCTTTTACTTCTGTCTTTCCAGGAAAACATTGCATGTGGTCTGTGTAGTTGGGGATCATAGCAAACTGTGAAGGTTTCTCCTCCTCTTAGCTTTTCGACTTTTTAAGGTGAAACCAGCCAGTTAAAGGCTGTTTCCATGTGGGTAACAGAGCCCACGTGACAGATGTACACTTGCAAAGTGCATTTTTCCAGTTACAGTGTGGATTTAACTCCTGTAACTTGTTCCACTTTGCCAGTTATCCAGTAAACATCAAAAATTGATGCCTTGAGAATTATAGCAGGTAGGAAGAACATTTTAACTTAATCTCAACAAAATGCTTTTATATGAAAATCTTTACCTGCCTGGATCATCTGATCTGCTGATCCTGTTGCTTCTGTCCCAGGAAGCTTTGCTGGGTGGATTATCACTGCTTGTGCTATCTCTGACCTTCCCCATTACTAGCAGGACCATGTCTTGTCAGTGCATTTTAGTTGCTACTGTTGTCTGTTCCTGAAATGTAGCAGGGGTGATGGAGCCAACTGCAATGGAAAGACAGAGTTTTGTGAACTCTCTTTTTGTAATATATTATTTCAGTATCTGGCACATCAGCCTGAGCAGTGTTGACCTGGCAGCTGTGTGCAGGGACGACCTTGGCAGGCGCAGAGCAAATCTTGGAGCTCGAGCCACACTGAGGAGTTTTCCTTGTGCAGGTGAGCCTGAGGAAAGTGTTGGCTGTGGCCAAACACACAGCAGAGCCAGCAGAGCTAGGCTGCAGTCCCAGAGCACTGCAGCTCAGGATATCTTCCTGTATCACTCTCCCTACCAGTGAAATTCCTTTGTTCACCTTGGTTCAAGAACTGAGAAACACTTTCTAATGTTGCCTAAAGGATTACACAGAAGGAAGTTGTCTTAAATCCCTGTGCTTGTCACACAACTGGCAGGGCAGGGCTCTAATCCACATTTCCTTGTGCCTCCTGTTCTGCCCATTCTTGGTGCCTCTGTCTTGTGTTTGCCTGCAGAGCTCTGTGAGGGGAGGCACAGTGTGTAATGAAAATCCCTACACAGGGCTGCTCTAGAAGTAATGCAAAGAGAGGAAGCAAGTGGAATGGGAGCTTGGAAACTTGGAGCACAGGCCTTGGTGTGAAATCCAAGTACAATGTACTTGTATGTCACCAGTAAAAGCAGTGTCTTTGCTGCTGCCTTGAGCCCCTGTCTGCTCCTGCCTGGAGGGCTCCCACCTGCTTCCCCAGCAGAGCTGTGTTTCCTAGGACAGGGGCATCTCCCTGAGGGTGTCACTCTCCATCTGCCTCCTGAGAGACCCCTGGCAGTGCAGGACAGAAAGTGCTGTGAGCTGCTTCCCTCTATGGGCGTTCCCTGGGGCGGGCAGGATGCTCACTGCAGCTATGGGCTGAGAGGTGTCTCTCTTGAGTGACAGGGGCTTGGTTGTCCCCTCAGCTGAAACTGGGGGGGGTCACCTGTGTCCTCTCCACAACAGCACTTGCCTTGGGTAAGTACCATGGGAGGTCTGGAGAGCCTCAAGTTCCTGCTTAAGCAAAGGATTGTGACCCTCTGGCTGCTGTGTTCTGGTGATACAGTGTTATCAAAAGGATTTTGTGATTCTGACTTTCTGAAAGGTCAAATGCAGAGGAGAAACTTTTTTTGGTTGTTTGTTTGTGTGTTTGTTTTGCTGGCTGCCTTTTGGTTGCTTTTGAACAGCTTACCTAGACTGGCCTTCCTAATGCTGTGTTTTCTTCAACAAGGATCTTTTGCTCTGACTGATTGTAGAACAAATATAAAACATGAAACAAAAATGAATCAGGAAGGATTTTGTGTTGTTTTGGAGGAAAACAGCTTCAGATAGTGGAAGTAGAGAGTGTTTGGAGGTAAGGAGAGATGGTGCTGTGCCCAGACAGGTAAGAATAGGGTAAAGCTGCAATGAGGGCAGACAGGTTTTGAGGAGAGATGCACAAGAGGGTGAGGAGGAAAGGAGATGAGTCAGGGAAGAAGGACAGCAGAGAGAGGATGGGTGGTGGCACTGGAGAGGAGAACAGATGGAAATCTTCTGTACCTGCAGGCTGGGCTGTGCAGGAAAAGGGAAAAGCAGCTCTGTGTGGTCCTTCTTTTGGAGAAGACAAGAAAGTGAGGAAGATGAAAGCAGCAGGAAAGGAGGTTTCAAGAGCTGTCAAAGACAGCTATATAATACTAATGGTAGTATAATGATAATCTCTGACTGAAACTTGTAGTGATGAAGCTGTGGTCTTGAAGCTGAGTTCAATACTGAAAATGGTGTGACCAATAGCTCAGGAGAGATTTAGTTTTGTCTAATGTTTTGTATCTATATTTAATATGGTAGTTTTCACCTTTCTGAATAAATAAAACAGGAGAAGAAGCTTCAGTCTTCAAAAACCAGCATAAGCTTTGTGGGCACTCCAATCCTATAAACACCAGCATAATCAGCCATGGAATCTGGGGGCCTGCTGTCTGATGCAGCTCTAAAAGAGGCTGCCCCAATAAGCCAGGGACTGCAATTAATAAATAACTTCTTCCTCTGTAGCAAACATGGTGTGTTATCTGTAGATATCTGTGGCATGTGATAACACCAATTATATTCTCTTCAGAAAGCAGCTCCAAATGGCCGCAGAAGATAAAAAGTAACGTTGTGGTGAGGCTCCCCGGGATGCAGAGGTGGAAAATGATGTAGTCAGAGGGAAAAGGCAACCCCGACCGCCCTCTGGTGGGTCTCCAGCAGGAGCTCGGAGGACCCGGATCTGGGATCCTGCTGTGGGAGGGAGGTCAAGGCCACCTTCTCCCCTCCTGCCCTGCAGAGGTATGAGAGCAATGCAACAACCATGGTGTTACTGAAGCCTAAATACAAAGGGATGAGTAATCTGGAGCAGTTTTCCATGCAGGTTTTAGTGCTGAGTTTGTGTCCTGCTGTAGGTTGCTGTTAATAATACAGTATATTACACTGTGATTTTTCTGCAGCTTGGTTGCCTTTTGCACTGCACAAACACTGCCATGAGTTGGAGTTAGAGGTTTCTGAGCTAGCAGTATTTTTATTTATTTATTTATGTTTAATAACTGCTTGGATGTTGTGCTAGCTGTATGGTCAGAAGGAATGATCTGTGGCCACTTGTGCAAGCTGCAGTCCTGTGTAAAAGATGGCGAAGTGACCCTGCCCCAGTGCTGCTTTAAATGAGTTTTTCTGAAGTGTGTGCTCTCTGGTGATAGAGAGGCCAAGTCTCGTGATGGTTGTTCCTGGGGCCAAAAGGATAGACTTTATTCCCAGTCTCCTTTGTTTTAATTAGATTCCAAGCACAGTGCTGGTGGCTTCTGCCTGCTTACCTCTCATGGCCCTGCAGTCACTGGATGCTCAGAGGGCAGCAGGGAAGAGCTGTGGGCTCCTTGTGCTGCAGCAAGATCCCTCCTAGACTACATGACAGAGCTGTACATCCCCCTCTACATCTGCCATTTGCCAGCCTGGAGTGGGTGTTGCAACAGCCTCAGCAGCATTCCCACTCCTGTGTGACATTCCCTGTGCACTGCCATGGACTGTGTTAGCCACCAAGGTCATCCTGCTTAGTCTAAGCTACTTCTGGTGCTCCTGCTGTTGTTCAGTGGCTCTTCCCCCAGCCTGACCACACTGGGGCTGTCTGGAGCTGTGCAGGGCTTGCCACTGACCCGCTCCTTGCTCCCTTCAGGTGATACATCACTGCTTCCCAGCAGCACAGCCTCCTCTTTTCCCAGTGGCTCCCTAATCCTTTCCACCTCCATCTCACCCGTGCTCTCAGTAATGCTCTTACTGCCCAGTAAGGCTGTCAGTAAAGACTCTGACCAGCATAGAGCCAATGGGAGAACATAGCAGGACCCATTTCCAGTTGTATCCCAAAGACTTTCACCAGATTTTAGTTTATTTTAAGGAATGCTAGGCTGGCTTTCTGATTCAGAGCAGGACTGGCCCAACCAGAGTGAGGAGAGCTGTGCTGTGGTGGATTGCTGCATTAATACTATTGCTCCATCAAGGAAACTGTAATCTCTTAAAATGAGAATTAATTTGACAAGATTTGTTTTTCATGAACATGTTGATTGGCATTAATCTCTTTTAGCTCTGTATCAACTATTCTTTTCCCAGGGATTAGTTTCAGACTGACAGGCCTATAGCAATTCAGTCTCTGTAGTTATATACTTTTATAAACAGACAAAATATCAGCCTTCTTTTAGACTTGTGAAATCCAAGAACTGTTGAAAATCAACATCCATGGTTCAGAGATCTCTTATGTTGAGACTTCTATAAGCTTGAGAAAAAGGTAAATGGACTGCAGATATAGGCATTAATTTAAGTAGCTAATGTCTAGTGCTGCACCCTGGGTGTGTCTCAGGAGAAAATATCCCCTTGTGATGGAGCTAAGGCACAACTATGGTTGAAGAAGAGCACGCACAGACCATGATTTGATTTTAGCATCATCCTGAATGAAGCACAAAGCATATTGTTGTATAGTTTAAGATATTATTACATTATAGCTCTATGCTGTTGCTGAAGTTTGACATCTCAGAATGAAAGTGAGGAATTAACCTTTGAACCAAATAAAGTATCAGGAATATCCACAGATGGAGCAGACTCATTTGTGAACTAGGAGTAGCCAAACTATTAGAGGAGATCAGGAATCCTTTCAAAATATGAAATCATTCTCAGTGTTAAATCTTCCCAAAGTACATCTTGTTTTCTTATAGATAATTGATCTTTCCTAACCTCTAATTTTTCTTTATGGTTGGCTTTAGCATTCCTCTCCTCTACCTAAAACTTTACCTGGTTATATTTGTCCTGTAAGCCTGGACAGGGATTTGAACATGTGTTGCCTTTTTCAATTTCAGGACACTTACTTAAAATATCCAGAAATAATTGCTGGTGATCATTCACTTTGTGTTCAAACTCCTTCTCCCTGCTGATGTAGTTATTGCTATTTTTAGCTTTAAAATGCTAAATAGATAGTGCTTAGCTGGGCTTTTTCTGTTTCCTACCAACAAATATAATGATTTCGATTACAAGGCAATTTAGTGTTTGCTGGGTTTCATGTTACTTTTCAATTTGAAAACATTTCCTTTTTCTCTCTCATGTTGACATCCACTGTGAAGCTTCCTGGGCTGGAGTTAAATGAAGGTGATGATGATAAGTAAAATAAAGTGATGTTTGCCAGCAAATGTGTGAGCAGCAGGACAGATGCCTCCATGCTGTTCCTTGGCAGATGGTCCTGGGGAATTATTGGCTCGATCCAGGTAATGTTTCTCCTTTCCCCCTATGTCCAGTTACTGGAGCATGATGGCTTTGGCACTGTGGTGCTGAAGATTCCCAGCAAACACACAGGGATCAGGGAGCTGGGTCTGATGGAGATGTTCCTGGTTTGGGGGTGCTGACAGGATTTGTCTGGTTTTAGGGGAGCAGAGGGGGTGAGCAGCTGTAGGACCCCGCCTTTGGCAGCTAATAACCTCGGTGTTGCAACATCCCTCTTTGAGTAGGCAGATAAGGATGTAGAGGGGAAATCAGCTGTTAGTAGGAGCAGGGCTGGAGATAAGCAGGGAGAAGAAACCAGAGCTCTGCAAGCCCAGCTGGAGGTTTGGGTAAGGTTGAGTTTGGCAAACACACTCTCAGCTGATGGAAGAGTTTATAATTTTGGCCTCCAGGACTGACTTTCACATGGATCTGCCACGGTCAGCAGCTGAGTTGGGGTTATTTTTCCATCTGAGGAACAACATGTGGGATGCAAGAGCTCTGGTCTTGAACAACAGAGCTGAGAGTTGGTGCCTCAGGTTAGAGTGGCCTGTGTGGGGTGAGGTGGCAGTTTTTGGTGTCCTGGGCAGACTGAGCTGCCTGAGCAGGTAGACAGGGTTCAAAAGTGGTTCCTGACATCTTTTGCCAGAGGGTGAATCTTTCCTCTCTTGTCACCTACCTTTCCACTGGTGTTGATGCTTTGGCATGTGAATCTTTTCATCAGGTATTGGTAAGACCCTTGTGCTAAGTTTGTGCCTGTAAATGTGTTGTAACTGTTGATTTTATGTGTTACCCACTCTGTGGCATTGTGCAGGCAGCTGGTCTATTTCTTTTGCTGCTTTTGTTCTGAACATTCCAGCTCCACAACTGTTCCCTTCAGCCTCCCTTCATGCTGGTTCAATCTCTTCAGACTTGTTTAGTCTGCCTGAGCCTGATGCTCAGAAAATTGGGGTGGCTCCTACTGTGGCCATCCAGAGTACATAGCCTTCCCACTGGAAGGTGTCACAAAACCTTTATCTCTCACTTAAATTCAATTGCACCCATAATTTCTTTCTGTTCTTCCTGTCTGTTGGTTAAGGATGAAAAGGGTCTCAGGAAATGTTGCTGAGATATCTGCTTCTTTGTGTTGTGCAGAGTCCTCTAAGTCCTCACCAGCACTCCCAGCCTCCTAGGATGTACATTGGCAGGGAAGGCACTGCTTCTTTACAGGTGGCTCCATAATTAGCTGTCCCTGGAAATATAAGCTTAATTACATTTTATGTATTGGCTCTAGAGAGGCAGGAACAGTGTCCTTTGAAGGATGTTCTTCTGTTATCCAGAAATTTGGGGTTTTTTTGCAGTGACTCAAGAGCTCTCAGGCAGTATGGCTTGCCTTTCAGATTGGGTTGAACACCCACCATCAGCGATGCTTCTCATCTCACCATTTGTATTCCTGCCCTTTCCTCTTCTGTCTCCAGCCAACAGTGCTTTGTCATTTTGTCTCTAAAAATTATGGAGACTCTTGCTTAGTTTTGATATGAACCATGTACCCAGCAGTGACTTTTCCTTTTTCCCCCATCTTCTTACAGAATGAGTGGCAAGTCCTCACTGGCTGGCTTGCCCAGGAATTCTTCAATTGCTGCATCAATGCTTGTCTTCCAAAGCACTGATCTCCTTGTAGCAAGGTGACCAGCATTCACTTTGGAGGAACCTCTCCTGCTGCAGGACAGTGATGTGGAACACAGCAGCAGGCAAGAGGTGCATTTCCCCCACTGGAATATCCTTTTCATGTCTCACAGCTGTCCCTGAACAGGGACATTTCTGGATTCAATGAATGGAAAAGCAAACTGTTGTGTGGCTGTATGGGAACTCTAAATCCAGTTATTAGATTGCCATAACCTATGGAAAGAAGGGAAAATAAAGCACAAACCATGAAATAGCCTCCTCTTGCAGACTGATTGTGCCATTGTTGTAGTCCTTTGGGTCAGCACACACCCAAGATGTTCCTTCACCTCCAGGTGTTTGAAGAGGCTAATATTTGGAAGGACAAGCTGCTCTGCTGAGTGTAGGAGTGTTCAGTTTGATTTGCATGTCCCAGAAGACAGGATCTGGAGTAATTTCGGTGTAGCATCCCTGGGTGCTGGGTGAGAGAGAGAGTCGGTCACATCCCCAGGTAGGTGTTTCATGCAGGTTAAAAGAATTGTTCCTTGGAGATCCCTCTGTCTGCCTTGACTGCACAGGGAGTTGCAGAGAGATAATTAGATTTCAGATGTAGTCTACCCTAAATAAGGAACAGAAGCAGCAATGGATTTCTGTGGGTTTGCTTTTCGCTTTAGCCTCTTTTTGTTGGTAAAAATTAGAAAGTGGGAATTTTACAGAGCCTTCTTGGATTTGGTCCAGAAACACTAGATTTGCTGTTCTCTAGGAAAAGAAACCTCTGTTTTATACGTGTTGTTTTTCTCTCTGCTTGGGAAAAACAAACAAACAAACAGTTTACGGGTCATTGTCCCTCCAGCACCTGGATTTATCTGCTTGGAGCGCAGGACGTTAATCCCAGAGGAGACAGGTGCTGGCTGGAGAGCTGGGTGTTGTTTGTTTCTGGGGATGGCTGTGGGCTGGCAGAGAAGAGTCACCTGGTGGTATCTGGGCTCCCTGCGCGCAGAGCCGCCGCTAATCTGCAGACGAATGTGTTTCAACAGGAAAAATAAATCCTGTCCGTACCTGCGCTCGCTTGCTGCTGCCGGAGCCAAATCGCAGGCTCCGGGCACCGGCAGCGCCCAGGCAGCGTCACTCCCTGGGTCGGAGGCTCTTGTGCAAGCCCGGTTCAGCCGGGGGGGTCGGTGTGAAGGCTCGGGGGAGCAGCGCCAGCCCGTGCGCGGTTTTGCAATGCGATCTCTGCTCACGCGTCCGTCAGCGCTCCGAACCTGCCCCGCCACGCCCGCGGCGCTCTTGGCTCCGCGCTGCTCTCCAGCCCGTCCTCGCCAGCCCTGCAATCCGCGGCCGCCCCGGTGTTTGTTTGTCTCCTGCGTGTTTGCAGGCGAGTTTGTGAGTTCCGCCAAAACTCGGCATTTTTAGCACAAATGCTTGTTGACGTCACGGTCACGCCGAGGGAGCCCCGGCACAGCTTTGGGGACCGAGCAAGGCAAAGCCAAGCTGAGCCTCGCTCTGCCAAGGGCCTTCCGATCCAGCGGGGCTCGGCAGAGAACCCCAAATCCAGACTAAACAAAGCCAGAAAAAGAGAGACACTGAAGGCATGCTTTTCACAAGGGGACCGATTGTTTTTGTGTTTATGCTTCTTTGGCTTTCTTACCCAGCCTTTGGCTTTTCTTTGCAAATCAGGCCACTTGTCATGAATTTTGGGAATGGAAAGAAATCTGGAAGCCCCAGGCCCCTGAGTGGCAGTCACTGTTATAGGATAAGTGTTTGCAAATGACAGCTGGTATGCTGCACTCGGCGTGGTGGGGGATGTAGGGGAGGAGAAACCACTTCTGCTATTTGCCAGCGCTCTCAAGGAAGAAATGCTTGCTAGACAGACTGGTTTGTGACATATATGTAAAACAACAGCAGAAAAGAAACCCAAAAGGGTCATCTACAACCCAAGAAAAGCCACTTGCTGTTGGCCCTGTCTTGCGAGTTGATATATTGTCTTTGCTCTAATGATGAAAACAAAATCCTTCAGCTCAAGTTTTTCCTACTGGACAGTGTCTGTGAGAGAAATTAATTCCATTTCTAGACCTGGAAAGTTAAAATCAGAGAAATAACTTCTTTGCTTATGGCTTACCTGTCAGAGAAGAGGCAGATCTTGGCCATCATGCTGCCACCCCATCCAGGCTTCCTCAATGTTTGGAGCAGACTGATCTGAGGAGTTTTTTTATCATACATGGCTCCAGATACAAAGCTTTGTTCTAGCTCCTCTGAAACTCTTTTTGGATTACCCATTTGGCTGGGCACCGTCTCTGACAGGATCTTCAGGAGCAGAGCCTGGACTTGTACCTCCTGTTTAGGAAAAAAACAAACAAAACACCCCAGGGCAGAGAGTGTGCAGTCACGGTGCTCTGCTGTCCTGCAGCCTCTTCTGAGCTGACTTTCTCTAGCTGAGTGGGAGATACTTCTTCCCTTTCTCTTCATGTGTAACCTCAGCTACTTATTTTCTTTCTTCTTATTATTTTCTTTCTTTCTATTAACAAGCCCTTATTTTCTTTGGTTTGTGGTTGTTTGTTTTTTTCCTCCTTATTTGATAATTTATGTCCTTTTTCCTTGTGACATGGTCTTTTCCTCATCCTTAATATTTCTGTCTTTTCTCAGAGCAGCTGAAGAAGTCAAGCTGTGGGTGAGTCTGTGCCATCCTGGCCATGGCACTGGTGGTCTGATGCAGCCATTAATCCTGAGACTTGGAAGGAGCTCATCTACTGACAGCAATGCACCCGTGGGTTTGCTTGATGCAAATGATTTGTGATGTATCACTGGGCTGGGCTGCCAAGATGTAGGTTAGGGGCAGATGAACTGGAAATCACTGCAGAAAGACGAGGACACAGTAGTTAGCCACCTCCATCCTCTGCTTTCAGTGTCTATGGCACAAAGGAGAAAAAGAAGAGAGATGGATTCAGCTGCCAGCAATTCACACAATGAAGGGTTGGTAGGGCTGTGGCAAAGGCTGTCTCTGGTTTCTGAGGGGTGTCTGTGCTCAGGGGTCAGGCAGACAAGTGGTACCAGTGGTGGTTGTGCTGCCCCTGGAGCTGCACATCGCCAGGGCTGTGTCTCCTCTGCTCATCCCCTGGACAGGACACTGGCAGTCTCTGCCCTCTTTCAGTCGTGTCTGAGTAATTTATGGCCAAAAGTTGGTGCCAATATGAGGTTCATGGGGACTTGCTGGCATCCTTAAACACTGTTTTAAGAGGGGCTCAGACTTGTGTTCCTCTGCACTGCAAACAAAATTGGCTTTTGCTAAGTTTCCAAGAAGGCTTCTTTTCCACAGGGGCTGCTGCTCCTGGGGTACCTTTCCGTGGGGAATGCACTGGAGCATTCCTCAGGGCTGGGGAGATGCAGACCTCCCTATTCTTGCAGAAGTTATGGGAGGGGAAATGGCAAGACACAGCACCTCGTGCTGCGGCCACTGTGGCCTGTCCACTTTAGGAAATAAACTGAAGGCAAGTTCCCTCTGTACACCATGGTACTCTAAACTTGCATTTCTTACCAGTTTAGTGCCTGCTGATGTGAATTTGGAGGGGAAACCTGCTGTGGGATGCTAAATCAGGTTGTGCAATGAAGCATGTGATTAGCTGGCAATTAATGAGATGGCAGATAAGGGTCTTTGGGGCTGAGATCACCCATATTTTGTTCTGTGTGTGGATTGCTCTGCTCTGTCATTGCCCTGCTGCAGATGGCAGCTACTCATAACCTCTTCCTCCCAGTGCTCTCCAGTAGCAGATAGGGTAATTCCCAGGGTAAGTGTGTGACTGATTGGAAAATGGACCAGCTGCCATGGGAGCCTCCTTTTCTTTGAGAGTGGTCAAGTGCAACCCACAGCCCTGGAGGCTTCTCCTTCCCTCACCTATCCATGGTTCTCTGGGTCCACTGGAGAGCAGGAACTGTCACCATCCTGGTGAGGAGAATGTTGTCCCTGACTGGGGCTCCAGTGTAGCTGTTTGATGGAGCTGGACATCTCCAAAGAGGCACTTGCTAGCTGGTCATCGTTTTGTTTTCCCTTGGTTCCTCTGCTTTTCTTACAGCCTCATTCCTTGCAAAATTCCATGTGCTTTGCTCCGCCAGGTAGCAGCTCTAGGTTGCTTCATGCTCATTGTCAGCAATCCTTTATTTCACACCACAAAGCCACAGGTGTGGCCCCATGTCTCCAGTGCCTTGTTTGCTGTATCCTTGCTATTAGTATTCTTTGGTAA
Organism: Trochalopteron elliotii; assembly: GCA_024734555.1. Lineage (NCBI taxonomy): Eukaryota > Metazoa > Chordata > Aves > Passeriformes > Leiothrichidae > Trochalopteron > Trochalopteron elliotii. The sequence continues at coordinate 808,080 of JANPWX010000011.1, forward strand.
TTGCAAAGCCAGGGAATCTTGGAAGGGGTCTAGAATAAAACCCAGTGACAGGTGAGTGTTCTTAGTGGTGTGACAGCAGGCAGTATCTTGTCCCACCTTTTCCAGCTTGAAAAAAGGTCCCAGGGGAAGAAATCTGGGTTGCTGGTAGCTTTTGGTGGGCTATGATGTGGTTTGAAATGTCCCTGTGGGAGGAAGAAGTTTAAAGAGTGATTTAAGGGCTTTAAAGTGTTGGGAGGGAGGCTGGGGGTGGGCAGGACCATCTGCACAAGGGAGTGCCCATCTGCACAGAGGCTACAGGGAAGGGATGCATTGCAGGGGACCAGTTCCCATCTGGTGGGAATGGTGGTGAGCTGGGGGTGGGGGGATGCATGGCAGGGGAGGGGTGCAGGACCTGGGCACATCCAGCAGTGCACAGGGGGTGACCTCTGCTGTGGTGTTTAGAAGCCAGCTCAGGGTATTGCTCCTCAAACAGGGCTTGTGAGCACATTCCAAGGCTTGGCTGCTGTGCCAGCTCTGGGATCAAATGGGCAATCTTGTGGTTCAAGTATTTTGTGAACAATTAAACTGCAATTTGTGTCAGTGTGACTTCTCTTACAATGTGATGGCAATTTCAGGAACTGCAATGTTTGATGACCAGTATCTCATCTTCTAGAGGATGATTGAGATTTCTTTTTCGCACTCTGATGTGAATTTCTTTAAATTTAAGATCTATTGAGGGGAGAAGAGAACAATTTATCTTAGATGAATCACAGAAACTTGATAAATCCTTAGGTTGTAGTGGTCTGTGTTGCTGGTGGTTTGCTGCTACAGACTTTAGGTCTGAAAATGCTTCCACCATGCAAAGAAGTTTGTTTTTTTTTCTGGACACTGGATCCATGACCCTCACTAGAAACTATGCAAACACACAGGGACAGCCTGACCGTGCAAGGTGGTACTTTTACCAGCAGCTGCAGGTCGGGGTCAGACAGATCACAGGGAAGGATCACAGCAGCTCCCTGTGCTCCCTCTCTCCTCCCCACATTCCCGAGCTGCGGTGATTTAAGGTTAACATTCCTTCATTTGTTTGCAGCTATAAAAAAAAATAGACATCTTACAGGGAGTGGTGAGATGATGTGCAAATTCAGCAATAAGAGATAGAAAATGTTATATTTCCATTGGTGGTTGTGTCCTCACGTATTTTAACAGACTTGAGGATGGACAGACATCTTGTTCTTTTGATGGCTGTGTCCAGCACAAGCAGGTCTTCAGTTCTAGCAGGACCTCTTGGGTAGTACCCCAATACCAATTAGTTAGGAATGACTTGAAGTATTAAAGAATTTCACAGGTTCAGACTGTTAACAATTTCCAACAGTAAACATCATCTGTGGGGTTTTGCCCTGTTTTTTAGAGGGCGGCGCACCCTGAGCTGCTGCCTTGTAGGAATTTTGATCTGATTTAACTGTGAGCAGCTGGTCTTTGTCATTGGCTTCAGGATACTGCTCCTGCAAGGGCAACTGAAATTTTTGTACCTTTGCCTTTTTCTATTTTAGCTTCAAAGGGCATGTCACTATATTATTATGAAAATCATCCTTCACTAGACTAAACTTTGAAGCTGCAATATTAACCATTTTATATGCCAGTGATCAGCACTTCTGTGGTGAAGACACAGCTACATCCTCTTTCTGGTCTAACCCAGCCTGTTTTCTATTTTTGCATGTGATATTTTGATGCTGCCTCACCTTATGCTAAACCCCAGTCTTCTGTTTATTTTCTTTATTTGTGATTCAGTTACCTTTTGTATGACCAACCTAACTTACTTCAATAACACATTCTATGGTATTTTGAACTTGCTTTGTGGGTCTCTCTAACAAATTATTTTATTTGTCTATTTTGGCACTACATAAGGCCTAGTTTTCTTTCTTTTTAAGGACACTGACTTACTGATTTCTACATGAAAATTTCACCAGCATTAAGACTACTTGTTAGTATGCACAGCTACAGCAGAGGATGTTTTATTTTTTGACAGCTCCAGCTTCGTTAACGTCTCTGTAAACTGTGGAAAGAAAGCTGCCATTTTAGTACATAAGTGGGCTGTACTACAAACAGACACATTTCCGAAGCAGGAACCAATCCACAAAATATTGCCAATTTGCATGCAATTAGAATTGAGATTGACTATCATATCTTTAATTAAATATGCTAAGTGAGTTGATCAAAAAATGGCCAAGCTGACAAAATGAAAGTATCCTTGATCTACATCTAAATATACATTTTTCAAAGAAGATGTAACCTTTTATCATGCCTTCATAATCCAATAGCTGGCATTGATTTCAGCCTGTCAGCTCAAATCTACTGGTGTTGATAAGGAATCTTTAATAATATGATGATATTTTTTTAAAAATAAAGCTATTTTTTCTCCCAGAGCTATATGGATTTGGGGTCACCTTGTTGGGTTTGCTTTTTTGTATTCAATGAGTTGCTCCTGCTTATTTATTTAGTTTTGTGATTTTGTCAAGGTTATTAGATATTTTATCAGGGTCCATTTCCTCTGTGCCTCTAGCTTCTGAAAATTGAGATTTAACTTTGTCTGGCAGTTAGGACCTACTTCACAACCCCTGGCAGCTCTGCAAACCTTGTCAGCTCACCAGAGGGGCTGTGGGGAAGAGAAACTACCTTTTCCTTGAGACAATGCTTTGACCCAGAAGAATATCCATTGCATTACCTTGCGATCCACGGTCACCATCTGTCCTCCCCAGTTATGTGCTTTCATCCACCATCAGCCTCTTGCCCACCTTCCCTGTGAAGCACTGATGAGATATTGTCTTCCACCTTTTACTGCACCTCTTCTCAGCCTGACCAAGACTCTCTCCTTAAACCCAGGTACCAGTTTTTCTTCATCTGCTTGTCTGGCTTGATGTGCATACATCCACCCAGCAAACAAGGGCAGTTTACTTCACAAAGAAGCATGGTTTTACTTACTACAAGTCATTTTAAACCATTTATTTGACTTTTAAATTATCCTCGGCATTGAACTCCCATCTGCTTTGCAGATGGAAAGCAGCTCTTACCAAACAGCCTTTGTTGTCTGGGATATCCTCAGCCCACACTCAAACCATTCTGACGTTCTGACCACTTTCATTTTACATTGTCCCCAAGGCTTAGCCAAGCTCCCTGGATTTCCCAAGCAGGTGGTAATTGCTGTTCTGGAGCTTTCTGAGCTGGCGTTGCATGGACCAACCTCCTGACCAACTTCAGGCTCTCTGAATCTGCCCAGGCATGAAGTGTGGGGGTGTGTTCTCCTTCTGCAGGGTCTCACTGTCAGGATACAATCATTCCTCACCAAAACCTTCTAAAGGATTATGTCAGTATGATGGGGGCTTCACAAATGCCACACCAGGTGTGATGTTCTAGGAGACCAGGAGAGATGGTGCTTTTCTACCAAGCTTGTTGGAAGCTGTGTACTGTTTGAAAACTGCATCAGTGCTGTTAGCTGAAGATAGGCTGGTGTTGCTCCATCACCACATCTAATGTTAAAAAACAACTGCTGCCACCTCTGAGGTGATCAATGAAGTGGCCACATCAGGTGCAGCATCCCTTCCTTATTCAAGTGGACCCACAGAGAGAAGCTGAGGAGGGACTTCTCCCCTTGTGTAAAACAGTGTGATGTATCAGCATTACAAAGGTCACATTTTTCTTAATGCCTACACACAGCACCACATTGCTTCACAGATATTGGTCCTTTGATATTTGTTTTGTGCTTTAAACAAATTTCTGGCATAATTTCTGTTATGTCTCTGGGATTTCTGATGTCTCTATGTGTCCTTAAATGGATGCCCTCCAAGTTTATTTCTTCATAGGCACCAGCTGATATGTGTAGATAATTGCAAATTTAATGGCTGGAGTTATTCAGTAATAACTAGGTTTGTTAAGTTAACTTTGGGTAAGACTTAACACTGAAGACCTTTGCCCTGCTGTTTTTAGGTAGTCAGTGCTGTCATGGGGATTGGAGATCCTTTGTCCCTGTTTGCTCGTTATTGGATAAACCAGACACACACAGGCACCTCCTCCATACACACACTGAGTTCTCTTCAGATGGCAGCAAGGCCATGACTTTACAAAGTCTGTTCAAGTTACTGCTTTGGGGCAAAGCAGTGGTTTTGGCTCAGGATATGTGATATAACTAACACAGAGAGGGCTTGGAACAGACTTTTCCTGTCCTTTCAGTGATGAGCAGGCATGGCCAGCCAGCTTCAGCCTACTGGGATAAAGAGCATCCTCTCAGAAACAAGCAGTCCTTTTTTTTTTTTTTTTTTTTTTTTTTTTTTTTTTTTTTTTACCCCTTTGTTGTTTTTAAAAAGAGCAATATCTGAAGCTTCAGATTTTTGTCTGCTTTTGCCCATTTCATGCCCATTCTCTGACAGAGTGTGGTACAACCACAGGGTATGGTGCAAAGTGCTGATGTCAAGCAAGAAGAAACAGACTTCTTTATAGCCTTGCAGGTGCCTCAGGTACCCATGTTGGCAAGACATTTTCTTTCAGAATCCTTTTGGTTTTAGCACCAATGCTTTGGATGTACCATAGCAGAGAAATTCCCCATTTTAATCCGTTGTTGTATTCTTTGTTGATTTTTTTTTTCTATACCAGACATTACTTCATGTACTTTTATTCTGTCTCCCTTTCTTTTCTCTGAAGATAATAATCCAGATCTCTTAAATCTTTTGTAAATTGCCACACCCTTGATCCTACTTGTTGCTCTTTGAATCCTCTGAAGTTCCCAGTCTCTGAGATGGCTGGAGATGGCTGGACCACAGCAGTCTGCTTGAAGTTGTACCACAGATCTGTGTCAAGATATTGTATCTTTTTATTGTTCTTCAGCCTATTTTATCTGTTTACTTACTTTGTCTGCACACAAAAACCAAATCTGGGTGGCACCTGGTGGCAAAGGCTGTGTGATTTAGGTTACTTCTTAAAGCATTCATGGTATACTTGTGCAAACTGCTTCTACGACCTCTATTGAGTCCATAGCCTCATAGGCCATTCCAGTGGTTTGTGACCTTTGATATTAGAAAAACAGAAAAATTTCTAACCTAAAGGTAAAAATTTATGTCTCACATACCTCCCAAGGGCAAGGAAATCAGTTTTCTCCACTTGTCTCTGTGATGTTCTCTTATATGTTAGAAGACCTGATCATGTTTCCCCTTTGGCATTCTCCTTGGGAGCATATGCATTTTGGGTCAGGTTTTCTAGACCTCTTGGCATTCCTACTGACCTTTCCTGCCCAGCTGAACTCTCAGCTGTCCTGTGCAGACTGAATGGAAGTGATTCCCTTGTGCTCTACAAGGTTTAAGCCAGGTCACACCTAACAGCATGATGTGCACATCAGCTGATGTCCAGCTTGTGAACAACTGCACTGCCCTACTAAACCACCTTCTGCAATATGGCTGTCCTTTAGCTCAGCCATAGAGTCAGGTTTTTTCCCCATCCTTACTGAGCCGAACTCCATTGTCTTCTTCTCTATCCTCATGCAGAGGAGGCTGGACCTGGACGGTCTCCTGCTCGGTGCAATTTGAAAATTTACCTGTCCTTATCCTCCTGTTGAATAGTCTGGTACAAGCCCTAATCAACTCCATTCAATGCATCCTTGTGTTTTGAAAGAAAAATCAGTCATCACTACCTTCAAGTAGCATTTAATTTGCTTGCTTTGGCCTTATGACAGATTTCATCCAGTTCATGTCTCATGAGAGCACATGAGAGAATAACTTACCAACAACTTTACCTTCTTGCTTTTCCCTGCCAAGGACCCCCTTTAGCTGTATCTTGGCCATTTGTCATTTTTAATGGATTTTAGCAGTTTGCCTTTTCTTCTTAATTCAGAACTTCATGCAGATACAATGAACTTTGTTGGCCATTGTGTTGTCCATTCATCGGGCATTTTTGGAGGCCTCTGAGGTTTTGCTTTGTTCCCATTGGGGTCTGATTGACTTAATAAATTTATGGCAGCCCAGCCAGTTTAACATCTGACAGTCATGAATAAGCTCTATGTAATTTGGAGAATGGTTAACAGCCTGTCTTGTTCCAATATTTCCTTATTCTGATGCAATTTTTGAGCATAGTACCCGAGGAAACCAGTAATGGGAGGGCAGCACTGTAATTTTTATTATGTTTTTACACAAAACACAAAACCCTTCCTTTTTTTTCTGTGTTGAGCAATTAGCTTACTGAGTTCCATTTCCAGCCTTTTAGAATTTCTCCCTGGTCTTCAAGGTCTATTTGTGCTCTTCTCATTCCCCCTTCCTTCGCTGCCAGCTGAAATTAGAGATTTTACTGCCTTTCACAGATTCAGATTTCTATACTCTGTTGGCATTTCCATATATTGTTTATTGGCTCAAACGATATATGGAAACATCCCATTTGGCATAATGGCTTGATCTTTGTAACCCTGGGAGTGTACAACCTCTTGGGCTTAAATATATTGAATCACAGAGTGGTTTGGGTAGGAAGGGACCTTAAAGGTCATCTAGTTCCAAGACCCTTCCCTATATATATATATATATACACACATAAATAAGAGCTTTATTTTTGTATGTTGTATGTAATATGTTTTTGTGTTTGAACTTTTGGTTGGTAACTATCAATCTCCCATCCTTTCTACTGCATCAGAGCCAGGTGTCCTACCGGCTTTGCACATCTTGCATCTTGCTTTTAATCAGGTCAATGTTAGACTTGTAAAGAGGTGTGAATCTGAATTTAAAATGCTGTACTTGGCTTGCACAAACTCTCAGCAGATGCAAAGTGGTGTGATGCAGCCTACAATACAATAATGCAAACCAAGAGCATTGACACAAAGTAGGTACGAAGTAGCTGGTTACTCATCCCTGAGTAACCTCTCCCACCTGGACAAGCCTTTAGCTAATGGTTCAGCTAATGCTGTCTTTCAAATTAGATCCACTATAACATTTCAAATTAAAGAACTCAGCTGCAGTGGGACAGACACATGGGAAAGATTAAGATGAATTAAGTAAAGGTGTGACATTAAATTGCAACAGTTAAAGCCCACCAAATCCCTGTGTGGATGTTCTCTCTTTTACAGATAAAATATCCCTCACTTCCTTTACATTTATTTCTGAAAAGCTTAATCCTAAAGTGCTCACACTGGGGTTTAAGGCCCTCTTGCTTTCCTATCTGTAGTTAATTCAACTTAAATGTCTTAGGTAGGCTGCCAATCTCAGTTAGTAGTAGATGGCTTTCTGCTCTACTTATAACTTGTGTTTTAAGGCAGAGAAATGGGCTCTTTAAGTTCTGCCTCGTGTCATTTGACAATTTGTGTTAGGCAAGTGCTACATTATCATCATTTTTGTTGCTTTTTCTGTCTATTAGATATCTCAGCATGGGACATTAAACATCCTCTCTTCTTTTAGTCTAGAGATTTATAATGCTAATTTTACAGGAATGCCATGAGGGACCAAGCCAGACGTATTACAGATATCTAAATGTCTCGTGTCTACACAAACCCACCCTGACTGATGCTGCCTTGCTATCTTTCTTTTTTCAGACTGGTATATCTCTTATTTTTTTTATTTTTCTGAGATTTTTGTGCTGTCTTGATCTCAAGTTTTAAAGCACTTCAGGCTGCTGTATTATTGTAAAATAAATGAGTAAGTAAGGTCAGGCATGTTTGTGGCATTAGAAACTAATCTGATATGAAGAATTCTTCAGGGCTCAGGTGGAAGTGGAACAGTGCTCTCCTGGTAACAGTTTTGGGAACAGAAAAGATTCTGGGAATAAGGGAAAGAGCTGGGTGACTTGCATGCACCCTCTAGCCAATCTTGACTGTAATTAATTATTTTTGTTTGCAAATATCAGATGCCCAGGTGTTTTGAGCCATTGCATGCCACCACATTTCCATGCATTAGTAATGTCAGGACGAGCACACTGTGCCACTCTGTAGCATTGTCATTGATTCCTGATCTGCCAGCAATATAGGGCAAGGCAGACTATTGAGTCAGGCTTACGTGAGATCATGAATTGAAAGCTTGCTATAAAAAACATTAAATAATTAAAACACAAATTCCACCAGGGATGCTGAAATGAAGAGGAGCAATTTACAGACAACGTGAGTGGATGCTCAGACAATGGACTCATTACATTTCTGCATTGAATATGTGTGCTAGTTAAAACCCTGGTGAAATATTCCAATTGAAAAAAAAGGATGGAAGGTGATTTTTTAGCTTTCAGTCGCTACTGTTCCATGATTGAATCCACTGCTGAAATGTCAGGCATTCACCAAGGCATTTCTAAAGCACCATGCATTCTATCACTGGCACACACTGGCTACCAACCAGTGACCTTTGTGGGCAAGGAAGGAGGGGAGGAGGGAAACTGAAGAAGAATAATGGGAGTGGGGTGCAGAGAACACACCTGTAATCTCTGAAAGTCAAGTTGCTCTCATCTTGCACTGAAGTTATTACCTTCAACTGTTTGATGATTCCACAAGTACAGAAAAGGTGGGTTTAGCATTTCTTGGGAAGATGAATTGTGTATTTCCACACCCTAACACCTCATGCCTTCTCTTTGATTTATCTTGGATTTGAACTTTGTTTGCAATACCTTCTTTTGAGAACATAAATGTTTTTCAAGCAGTGCTCTCCATATGTAAACTACAGACATGAACTCTTCACTGATCATCTTCAGTCTGTTTTTCCAAGACTTAGCATCATTATAAAACACTCAGTAAAAATATTGATTGCTGAAGTGCAGATTGTTTTTCACATTTCCTTTGGCCTGATCCTGTAACCACAATCAGACATAAATAGTCCAACAGATCTTTATTTTTTCTGCTCAAAAGAAGCCAGCCATATGTGTTGGAAGGAATGAGACTGTTAACTGTGAGTTGTGACATCTGCAGGGAGAAGGGGAGAAGATGGGCATGCTGTAGCCTTTTTTACATGACAAAGGACAGAGAAGGAGCAGGGAACTTCAGCCTGAACAGTCAGTAGGACAGGTCACATCACTGGACTCTGTACATCACTCCAAAGGCACAGAAAAAAGGTGATGTGGGTGGGTGAAAAGAAGCTGCACTTGATGTTTGTTGATTTACCTGTCTGTGGTTTAAATTATTGAGCTGTAGGCCCATCCTAACAATATTTTCAAGCAAATAAAAATTATTTTTGAAATTTGGAAGGGGAATTATAGAGTTACAAGGATGAAGAATGACCTGGAGAACAGAGTTAAAAATCTTGATACACAGTCCTTAAACCTGATAGCTAAAACACATAATTAGAAGCTCAGGCTTGATGAATGCAGACAAATACAAAGGCATAAATTTGAGAGCTAGGCTATGAGCTAGATTATATCTTAAAAGCCTACGTAACTGGTGGACTTCTCTCTCAAATTCCCAGGTCAACAGCTGCTTCAGTAGAAGTTACTGGCTTGATGCATAAATTTCTGAATTAAATCCTTTAGTTTTTCATGCAGGAGGTCAAATGTGTTGTTTCTGCTTGATGTGTGCAGTTCTGAAGCCACTTCCTGGTTAAGACCTTTTAAAACATATGTAATCCCCAGTGATTCCCCAAAGCCACTTTTTAATACATAAACTACTTGTGCTTCCTAATTTTTTATGTCTACATTTATACAGAAAAGAGAAGAAAAAAAAATAAAAGGAATGAGGGTGAAGTGCTTTTTACTTTCTATTATTTAGATCTCTTAAAATGGAAAGGTACTGTGCTCCATGCTGCATACACATTGCCTTTTAGAGAGTTTCTCAGGGGTGGGCAACTTTTGGAATTCAGAAGGGAGAGGAAAGACTATATTAAAGACTACTAATTATTTTACCTAGGGAAAAGCAGAGTTTTTCTGCTATTTACAGAGCAGTGTAAAGAAAAAAAATATAGGTCAAAATGTAAATGCTCCTTTAAGCTTCTCAAGCTACCAAGTTTATATATTTCCTTTCTATTTTGCTGTCAAAGCACTAATATTAATAAATAAACAGCACAATATTAAATATGTGTTCAAACACCAACATGAACATCAGTGCCACAGCTGGGTGACTTGGTGAGGAGCTGCCATCATTTGAAAATAGGTGAGGGAGAGGTCAAAGGTCTGGTATGTTCCTTCACCACCTCTACCCTGGTGTGGGGGACTTCCAGATGAACAAAGCACTGTAAGATTCTCACTGGACTTGACAATTTATAGGTGCTTAATTCCTCTTAAAACAACACAAAAACCTGCATCCTAACCCAAACTGTCATTTAAAATTTGGAACATGTCTTGATTAAGGTCATAAAAGAATGATAAGAGAGTAATGAAGAGTAATGAACAGCACGTAAATATGCTGAGTCTTACTTTTTTGCATTAAATACAAGACGGTCTTTCTTCTTTGTATTACACTGTTAATTGCCAAACAGATATTTTGAAAAGCAGGTTCCAATTGGTGTGTCCCTTGGAGAAAGACTTGTGCTCACCCTGCAGAAAGCTTTAATTCCTCAGTGTGTTTTAAAAGAAGGTTTTAGAGCTGAGCTTCCTGACTCAGTCTTTATGCAATTCAAAAGATTTTTTTTTTGACAAGGGAAAATGAGTACAGTCACCAAATTAATTGTCTTTGAAGGAAAAATAAAATCAAAGCTGAATAAATGTACGTCTTTTCTCGGTTGCTAAAACTCTGGTTTTGGAAATGAGAAAGTTTCCCACTTTATAACCACACTTCTTGTATTTGTGTAAAATTGTAGAGGACTGCATGGAATGTAGCTGCATTTTATTAACTCCTCCCTCTGTTCATAGGGATTGAGCGCTCAACACCATCGTTTTGAAATGTAAATATTGCACCAAGTCAGGGCACACCTTCATCAGGGTCCCAGTGTCATTAATACTCTCCTCTTAATGCAATTTCTTGCACTGTAACTCGATGGCACAACCTCTGACCTGTGTGAGGGTGCAGGACCTTATTAATGCACCTTGCCGCAGGAACTCGAAACCCTGCGTTCAGCTGACTCACCAGGCAGATGCGTCCCACTTCTAACAGGACCCGAGTGAAGGACATAAGCCTCATCATGGAGACAGGGTGATCCTGTAGGACAGCCTGGGAATAACTAAGCTTGTAGCAAAAAGCTTTGGGCTTCTGGTGATTGAATGACTCACAGAGCTAAGCCCAGCGAAGCTGGTAAATTTTACCCAACACAGCTTATGCAGATCTTGGCTTCAATCCAGCAGAGCACTTAAGCACATGCTTAATTATACGCAAATGACACAGAGCAATTGAGGTACGCACGTGTTGCTGGGTGAAAGACTTTATTTAGAGAAACGTGGAAAAGTTGGTAACCCCTGAAAGAGGCGAAGTTGAGAGGTGCAAGTGACACCGTGCCACAGTCCAGGCTGCAGCGGTGCAGCCAGTCTGGGTGGAGAGCTAGTCCAAGGAAGGCGTTGGGTTTTAAGATTTGGCTTCTAGCGATTCTCCAAATAGTTTACTGTGCAGGGTCACGGCGAATATCATGATCGTGGAGATTACAGCGCAGAAAAGTCATGTTGGGACTTTCAGATGGATTTAGAGGCCCTGAGCATCCCACTGACACCACCTCTGTAATGGCACTGGCAGTCTGCAGCGGGGCCTCACCCCAGAGATGCGTCAGGAGTGGGGAACCAGATCAGGCTTTACTTCTTTCCATTGAGGGTGGCAGAGCCCTGGAACAGGCTGCCCAGGGAGGTCGTGGAATGTCCCTCTTTGGAGACATTCCAACCCACCTGGACGCGTTCCTGTGTCACCTGCTCCAGCTGACCCTGCCTGGGCAGGGGGGTTGGACGGGATCACCTCCAGAGGTCCCTTCCAACAATTCTGGTAGTTAAGCCTTCTCCCTGACACCGACCGCGGCCGCTCCGGCCTTCTCTCCTCCGGGAGGCCCTGCTGGGCAGTGAGCCGCCGGCACGACACCGAGGGGCACGGGGGGCCGTCCCCGGCCGGGGCCGATGGCCGAAGGGTCTCTCCCGCCCC
>JANPWX010000011.1:820437-868051 GCA_024734555.1 Trochalopteron elliotii
TCCGCTCCCCGGGCCGGGAGCCGCGGGGCCGCGCAGGCCGCGCCGGGGCGGCGGGGATGGGGCCAGCGGGGCTGCCTGACAGACGGACAAAGAGCTGACGGACGGACGGACGGACGGACAGCGCGTCCCCCCGGCCCCGTCCTCCCGGACCGTATCCTCCCGCTGCCCGCCTCTCCATTGTTCCCGGTGTAAGATAGGTGAAGCGTGCCGACCTGCGAACAGTCATTTCGTTTGGTTTTATTTCTGCATAACCTTCTCAGAGTCTCCTCTCAGCTGCTCGGAGGAAGCTTTTGCAAGGCACCTCTTTTCCCCAGCGTCGGGAGCTGCTAACAAGTGCCAGGCTGGAAGTGGCTTGGGAGAGCAGGGGGGACCAGTAGGAGTTGAAGAGAAATTAGTTGGGCTTCAAACACTTTCACTCATCAACATCATTCCTCCCCCGATTCCTGCCAAACCTCAGCTGGGGTGAGTGCAGCAACGTCTGCATTAAGCTGGCTCATGGAAAGGGAAGACATTTATGTTGCAAACATAAACCATCTCTCTGATCACTTTGTTTTTGTAAACTGTTTAGGGCAGCTGTGAGAGATTTTGCAGAATGATTAAAAAAAAAGTACATATGTGGAATCCAGTGGTCACAACTTTAGTCTTGCTTTGAAAGTCTGCCTGGAGCAGACCTGTCCCTGTCTGCATACACGTGACATTCTGGTCCAAGAATTTGTAGATGGGAGAGATGTCTTAGTCCTGATGAGCAGCATCTTTGCCACTGGACAGGACAAATGACAGAGGACTGTGTTTTTTCTTTTGAATAGGATGTCAGTTTCTTTGTTTATTTCTGTACTTAATTGCAAATGTCAGTAGTACTTTACAAGCTTGCTGGGAACCAGGGCCCTACCCATCATGCTTCAACATTTTGGAGTGCCCATATCCAGTTTCATTGTTGTAAGTGGTACAAAATTTGTAGCCATTCTCCCTGAGTTTGGTGAATATGCCTTGTGAGGGGAAGAAGTAGAAAAACAGTACTACCCTGCGTCAATTTTTGCAGGTGCTCTTATGCTGTTCTCAGAATCAATCCAGATAAACCAGCGGTCTGATTGAGACTTGAAATCTATCCCGCTGTGTGAAAAGTTTGCATGCCTTCAGGCAATGTTAGTTTTTCAGGGTTCATTTCCAGTGTTTGGGTTTGTGCATTGTCCAGTGACAGCTGTCATCTGCAGGAGTTTTGGCTGCACCGGAAGCTCTGGAGCATGTGAGGCCTGCTTTCCTGTGGATCTCGTGGGATCTGCAGGCTCTTGGGTACAGACACATTCATAGCAGAGACCAGCAAAGCCTGCTCTTGCTGCAGTAATTTAGGAAAACAGAATTCATTTTCAGTTGCAGTTTCCTGAAAACTGTTGCCATGGCCTTTCATCGTGAATACACAACTGAATGTATGTGTGTGTTCAGTTTCCAAAAGTGTTTTCTTTGTAATTTTTTCTGGATGTCTGCATGCCCCTCTTCCCCAAGTATACCTGTACTTAGTGAGCTGATATAAACGAAGAAAGCTGAAAAAGATGAGGATGATCTCTTGCATTTAGACTGCTGTGTGCACGTGTACTTCTGTCTGGGCTCCTCAGGCTGAGACCTGAGAGAACAGATGTGTATGTAATCTATGCTTCTGTTACTGTCTGTCTTGTCCATGTGTGTTTTATGTCTGCTGTATTGCAAACATACTCTGTTCATGGAAAAATCCCTAATATAATGGATCATGAAATCAAACTATTAAGTGGGTAAGTAGCTACTTGAAGGACCACAATGATTAAAAAAAAAAGGGAGAATTATTCAGAATGTGAAAAGTTATGTTGCAGGCTGAGTTGTTCACCTGAAGGAACATATACTTTGGGAATATTGTTATGCAGTTTTTCAAGAGGTGGTTTTCCCTCTGAGTTCAGTGTGTACAGGTTTATTTGTATGAGGATTTAAAGCAGTGTGGAGCATGGGGGTGTTGTAAAGACAATTGATGTAAAACCATTGAAGTTGGAAGTTTGTACTTCTATCTGAGAATTTCTGTGTTCCAGTAATGTTAGAGTTGCACCTATGAGAATGCTAATAATATATTACTCTAGTGAAATATGGTTCATCTTAAAGAGTTTGGCTCACTTCTAGATAAGTTCTTTGCACCACAAGTTCAGTAGTACAGATTTGCAAATGGTGGAGCTCAGGGTATTGGTTGTTAGTATATGGATTTAGGTTAAACATTTAAAAGTGTACTTTTAAAACGGGGAGGAAGTGTTTGGTGTATCCTAGTACTCTGGGGGAGAAGCATGGTGGGTTTGGTTTTTGTGTCTGCTGCTAGACATTTGTGAGTTTTTTGTGCCTGGAATGTCTGTAGTGTCTTCCTCTGGGGAGGGTTGCTGTGTGGGCTCTTACAAATGGAGACCTGTCTGTATGGAGCAGCTTGATGGAGTGGGCCTTAATCTATCAAAACCCATTTAAGTGTTTAGCATAATTTGGGATTAAGTTTGATTTAATTTTGGCTCTGATATAAAATACATTTTTCTCTGTGAAATAACGGAAGTTAAATAAGAAACAGTAACTCTGGGGTAATGTTTTTCATAAATGAAGATACTGCTGTTACCCTAAATATGGAATGAAGCATCCAGCTTTCTTGTCCAAACTTAGCACATCTTACATATTAAATGAATGGCACAAGCATTGAAAAGTAAACACCAGTGGAAATATTTTTTACTTTGAAGGCTCTTAAATGGATCTGACAGAGAAACAGATAGGTTTTATTTAAAATAAGTACTTCCTCTGCCTTTGTCTGACATTTTAATGATAGCTGCCTTTCAAACCAGCATCATTTATGATGAAATGGATTCAAGCCTTCAGCTTGCAGTCACATCTGCATAACTCAGTGTTTAAAGACAAAAGTGGTCCCACAAAGGCTCCATGGATGTCACCAGACATGGGTGTCTGCTTCTGTCAGGTTGCAAGGCTTATGTAAAGGATCAGTGCTGTGATTAAGTTCCACTTTAATTTGTTTAGGATTTTTTAAAAGAAATACTTTTGGGAAAATTATATTTCTTGGAGTACTGAGATTGATGTTTTTTTTTCCTTTTTTCAGTTCTGTAAATTGGTATCTGTGCAGAAACCCTTGTACTAGTGTTGAGTTAGATGTACAAACTTACTGTTTTTTACCAGCTGAGACACAGCTATTGACAGGACATGTCAGCAAACCACAGCCATTGGCTATAATATGTAGTTATATGCCAAGCACAAATTGCTGTCTAACAAAGGAAAAGCTATTCAGATTTTCATGAGATTTATTTTCATTTACACAAATGCTGTTAGTTACTTTATTTCAGTACTTTCCAGTGAAGTTAAATGCACAACCCCATCTGTTTAGCTCATTAGCTGGTACTCTGTATACATTTTACATATACATTTTTTTATCTACAAAGAACAGAATGTTTTATACATCAGCAGTAATTCCATAACCTATACAAGTGATAAAATTTTAAGCTATTTAACTTACAAATTGTTGTACAAATTAAAATACAATAACATATGTGAGTATTCAAATATTATGTGTGATTAAATTATCTTCCCCTGACTCCATACAGAGGTATTTTTTGTATATCATTTAGCATGTTGGATAAAATACTTGCAAAAAATCTATAATGTGTTCTCACAAAACTTGATTGTAAGTGTGTCCCAAGGGGAAATTCACTGTCTTTTAGAGAGACTGTGGAATCCACAACATGCAGAAGGGTTAGAATCTCCTGATAACTTCTTTCACACTGTCAGAATGTTATTTTGGGAGATAATATAGAAGCGGGTACTGCTTTTGCTCCAAAATAATTTTTAATGGACTCTTAGGATATTATCAGTGTGTCAGTGTATTCCAGGCTATGATATCAAGAAGTAGCAGTGCAAATACTGTAATGTAGTTAATGTATTACTAACTTATATTATTTTATTATACCATTGCACTTTTGAAAACAGCAAGCCACAGCTCAATAACAGCATGTGTATTGGCCTGATCCTGGAGCTGATACACTCCAGTGGCATATTAGTATCACAGTATCTGCATCTTGTCACGGTATGTGCAGAAAATCTTAAGACTGTGCTGTCTAATTCTTCCCTTATGACTAGGATGACATTTTTATAAGCGCAGAATTAAACAGTCTGATGATAAAATGAAATCTGTGTGGGAAGAAGTTCCAACCTGCAAACAGCAGTAGGGTATAATTTATGAACAGCCTATCAAATATAAACTGTCTAGATCTCTTGCACTGGAAAAAACCTAAAAAAATCCAACATAAAAACCAAAACCAAAAATCAAGGTGCCTGTAAAATGTCCATAAAACAGTTTCTTGATATAACATGTGATATTACTCATGTGTAGAGCTGTTGTGGTATCTGTGTGAGCTCAGCTATGTGACTGATAAAGCCTTCTGCTCTGAAATTGTTTCAAATGGCAGGTACATCTGCAAGGTTAAAAGATGCCATTCATAAAAACTCGTACAACTGTCTTAAATGTTTTTGTAATAATTTCCCATAAAGTCTCTATTAACTTTTGCTACTTATGCACCCCACCATGGATATAAAAGACTTCATTAGAGAGATTTACAATGCCAGTAACATCATGACCAGGTCATGTTACCTTAGTGCAAGAGGTGAAGTGAGAAATACTGATGCTGTGCAGATGTGTCCTAGTCATAGGGTCACTATTCAAGAAAAGGGAAAAAACAACTTTTTTTTGTTTCTGAACATTCTCTGAATATTAACTGCTATGTGATTGCCCTGAAAATTTGTCAGGTTTTTCTTTTTCTGTTGTTAGGATTGTATTTGAATCAAGGAGGTGGTGATAATGCTCCTAAAAAGTGTGTGTGCATGCAGATATATATGCAAGACACTTGTAGCATGTATTTATGATGCTGTCTGGCATAAAGCTCTAGTCCTGGAGAATGAGAAATGCTCATCATAGAGTGAAGTTGATTTTGCCAAACAACAGGCAGCATATTTCAGTGCCTGGGATGTCACTGGGAATGGGCAAAGCAAGGAAGCAGTTTCTAAATACACTGGGTTTCTGCAGGCTTCCATTGGTACTGAAAACTCTTCAGGCTTGCTTTCAACAAGTGTTCTTTAGTATTGCACTGCAGACATTCTTCAGTTTTGTAAAGGCAGGGAAGAGGGAGCAAAGTGAGTATGTAAGCCAAGAAATAAATACATTTCACAGGATCCTTGGATGATTTTTTTTAGTCTGTAGGCATTATAACTGTCAGAATTTCCAGATTCAGTGGATGATTTCAGAGTGTCTCTAATAGAAGTACTCTGAAGCAAATTACCATCTCCTGAGGCATGATTCTCCTCTGGTTATGACCACATTCACACAGTGGTTTCTAACATAGGTCACTGTTACGTGTCAGTCTCTATCAAACAAAATACATGTGAGATGGATGACAATTGTCAGGCTTTTAAGTTGGGTCATTTATAGCACTGAGCAGTTCTTGATACAGCAGTAACTATATACAGAAATTTAAGACATGTTATCTTTTGTGCTGTAAAGTTTCTTTTAATGAAGAAGTTCTTTGTGATAGATTGGTAAACTCAACCAACTCCATTTTTGCTAGAGTAATCTTGCACTGCTTACTTTGAAGAAAATTTTTGTATTGACCACTGTAGATCAACTGCAGAGGGAGGTGGTCAATCCTCAGGGTACCAACGTGTGATACAATTATTTTACCAAAATCACTTACAGATTTTCCAGACCTGCCCATGAAATTTTGGCTTTCAACTTATGTTTTGACTGTTTATAACTGGTTTTCTTGAAAATAAAGTCTAGTGTGAAGGTACTCTGAGTGAATATTGCTTTAACAATATCAAATAAAAATGAATCTTTCATATGGGAAAGACTGCTGTCATCCTTCAAGGAGGAAAGCTTTATTAGGCTGTGGTTCTCAGGAGCTTCCTCTGTCACTGGTGAACCTGACAGTTATATTTTGTGATGAATTTTTGTCTGAGTCAGCAAAAAGATGTCAAAGTTATGTGATTGTGTTCTGAGGAGCAGGAAAGGTGGTATTATTATGGGGTATAAGGAAGTAAGGAAAAGCTATTTGGCTTTAGTGTTTTTTCCTGGTAGAGATTACGAAATTGTCTTTTTAAATGACTCGTAGGAAAGAATTTTTATGTGTTTGAAATATTATGGATTTTTATGGATTTGAAATATGTTTTTTTATGATCACCAATGATGAAATTAAGTTACTGAGAGGAGGATTAAAATAGAGTTTATAGAAGAGGAGCACACAGAGGATGATCATCCAGTTGTCACAGTATTTTGCTGGAGATGTGGAGTAGGTGGCAATTTGTAGACAAAACCAGTGGGCTTGTTGTCTGAATCTGACAGTTAAAAGTAGATCATGCAAACCAGGCGTGTTCAGCTGGTGCCTGTTAGGAATCTGTGCACAGTGTTACATGCACTGTATTGGATCAAATATAGTGCAGCTTTTAGTGTGAGTTTGCTGTCACTTTTCAAGGAACAGCAATGTAAAAGGACAAACTGACAGAAAACCGAATCTGTCAATTCTTTGTGTGATCTTGCATTTTACTGTCTGGTGTGCCTTTGTGTCATCCCTGGATTACATTCCTTGTGGGTCACAGGACAGGCAGGGGGCTTTCCACTGTTGTGGTGGTGATGAGAGTGTGGCTGCACATGCAGAAAAAATGGAATCTGTTGTAGTTACATCTTATGTCCCTAAGTTTTGTTGTAACATTTGACAACTCTTCATTTCCCACATTTGGTTGGACAAAAGTTCAGCAGAGAAATCCTGGCTCTGGTGCTTCTCTTTTGAGTACCTGGACAGGTAGTGATAGGGCAAGGGGTAATGAACTGAAACAGGGTAGATTTAGAGTAGATATTAGGAAAAAATTCATGACTGTGAGGGTAGTGAGACACTGGAAGGGGCTGCCCAGAGAAGCTGTGGATGCCTCATCCCTGTCAGCATTCAAGGTCGGGCTGGATGGGGCCCTGAGCAGCCTGGTCTAGTGGAAGGTGTCCCTGCCCGTGGCAGGGGGATTGGAGCTAAGTGATCTTTAAGGACTCTACAAAGCCAAACAATTCTGCTATTCTGTAACAAATTGTTCCTCTCTTACTTATGGGACAGGTCTTTGCATTGGGGAAACCTGAGTGAGTGGAGCTGCATCAGTGTGTTCAGGGCTTCAGGAGCTGAGACTCTGAACATGGTTGGATGAGGAACCTGTATCTGGAAAGCAGCTCATAAGGGCAGAATATGCTGAATTTTTTTTTCATCCAAATCCTGTCAGAATATTTTCTGACTTTGCAGATTGGCTTCCTGCTTGCTTAGTAGCATGGATTATATTAAATGTATTTTACTAAGACTTAGCTTCATCATGAAGTTATTTGATTATGGGTTCTCAAAAATTTCAGACCTGTTTGGAATGGTAACCCTTAATTATTGGTCTGTGAATTAATGGCATCAAGAACTTTCAAGATTTTTTGTTCCTAATAATTACAGGAGTTGTTATAAACATGTATCATATCTTTTGATCATTCTGAATTCCTGTTTTAGTGTATTCTAGGACTTAATTAGTGAGAATTAGCTGCAGGGCACCAAAGTCATTGAAGTAGAATCCAATTTCCACAACCTTTTTATTCAAGAGGGCACAATCCTGAAAAGTCTGTGTTTTAGTTTTTGGATTATTTTCAGTGTTAGTTGATGGGCCAGGAAATGTGTATTATTATTGCTCTCATGAAATACTTTCTAGACATCTCATGTTTTGGCTTGCCTCAATCTGAAAATGGGCTTAAGTGCCTGAAAATTGTTTGAGAAATTTAAAACTGTAATGAGGAAAAATCACCTTGGGGTATGTGGTAGAAGTCAGTGGGATTCCTTGCTCATACCATTTGTGAAGTATCAAGGGCAAGAGTTACCTGGAGTTCTTGCTGAGGTTATGGATAGTCTTTTGAAGAGGATACACTGCAGAAGGACACTGGATTTAGTATTTGATTTGCCTTTTTTTTTTTTTTTCTTTATTTTTTCTTTTGAAGTGAGGGTCATTCAGATTAAAAATGAATTTAAAAAGGCTGATTTACAATTCTGGAATTTTATGTAAGTGGGATAGGAATAGTTCTTAGTTGATTTAACCTGACCACAAGTGTTGGCTAGCAGTAGGGAGGTGGTGGATTTGTTGCAACAGTGTGGAAAAAAAATCCTAACTGGAGATGAGTATACTCTTAAAAAAACCTTCTTTGTTGTCTTGGCAAATGTAGATGGGCTGTAACATGCTTGTTTTCCAAGAGGGATTTTGGGAAAGCGACCTGGTTGCTCACTTCCATGGTTTTAGAGTTTATATCTACTCCTTCCCCCTCTGGCTGATTTCATACTATCTTTAAGTACTAACACATGTCAGTTTATGTGCTGACTCTTCTGTTTATTCTTGATGAAGGTGCTTGATACTGTTCTGATGCTGTAACAGAGTGCTGCTTAGGCCACAGCAATCCCTGATTCCACTGCTGAAAATTGCTCCTTGGTGCCCAGTTTGTAACTCCTTGAATATTTGAAGAGCAGTGATAGATTTTCTTTTTCTGGTTCACTGTTGGTCAGTGCTCTCCCTCATGTAGTGACACAACATCCTCTGCTCCTTGAAAAAGGGCTACAGGGTGTACAGGTCGAGATGCTGCTTCTAGTGATTCCTAAATCATTGTCACTGCACTGGTTTTATGTTCCTATAAAGCTGCCATCTCTGAAGGGTCCAAATGCTTTTTGGAAATATCATGAGCATCTTGACAAGTAACTGCACCTGTGATTCTTTTTCTTACCTGATGAGATTATTCTATGGGCTTATTTTTTCCATTGACTATATTACATGTGTGTTGCCTTGTGTTTATGTTAGCAAATGTGAAGTAGATATTTAATTTTTAGTTGCCAAGTGTATTATGGAATATGGAATAGGTAGGTTGCTAAAAGGCCTTTTTTTAATATAGGTAGGGTAGACCTATATGGTTGGAAGAGTGGAGCAGTGAGTAGAGATCTGTGTCTTTGAGCTTTAGGCTCTTTCAGGTCTCCTGGCCCAGATTTTTGGCCCCGTCTTTTCAAGTGAGCCACTGAAGGTAATACTGTGATATTTGAAAAACAGAACAGAAAGCATAGGATTTGCTTGGTCTGTCTGGAGTGAATCTTTTGCTGGAGAGGTATTCATTCTATCATGTTTCAGATTAACTGGATTATTTGAGTTTCTGTTCCATGTGTAGATGGATGAAGGGTGTGTTTGAAACACAGCTGAAATGAAATAAATATCCATTAAAAACAAAGTTACACTGAGGTATGACAGTGCTTCCTCTGCAGAAGAATGAGGTGAGAAAATGTTCCTTGCCTGGTAGAAAGTTAATCTAGAGAGAGCCAAACAAATTTTGTAGAATTTGTTTGGAGATGTTGCACAGAATGTTATCTTACCCTGAATAGGTTTGCTGAAATGAAGTTAAGGAAAAAAAAAAAGCCTGCTCTGTGCATGGTGATGTGCTAAAGTTGAAATTGGAACTTAGGAGAATGGTTCCTGTATTCTAAAATACTTGTGTTGCTTTCACAACCTGAGAGCCCATGTTGAAATAACATCTTTGAGTGCTGAAGTAAGGTCTGGAAATATCACCTATGCTCTGTAAGATCTATTGTTGTTATTCATGGCCTTCTCACCTATGGTTTAGAATAGTGGGTTTTTTTTCCTGTAAGTTTTCCTTGTGCTGTCATGTATGTAAACAAGGAATGTCTTCCAGAATCTCTAAAATGGCTTTTGCAGCTAAATTCTAGGTTTTTTCAGCAAAACCTTCTTGGTTATACTTCTGTTAGCTTATTGTCCAATGTTATTTAATCCATGTGGATGTATTCAGTAATTGAATTTTTCTGTAATTACGGTTTTTCTTTAGTACACATAGATGGCCTTTTAGAAAACAATGAAGCTGAAGTAAAGATTTAACAAGAAAAGCATGCTTTTAAAGGAGCAATTTTAGGTGTAAGTCAACTATGCAAGCCCTAAAATTGCAGCATTGAGCTTTACCTGTGCCACTTAATTTTGCCATCCTCCTTATATTATTAATATATTGCACCTTAATATTGTATTATTAATAGTATTTCATGATCTGTGAACCCCAAAGCCCCTGCCTTTTTGAATGTCCATGAATTGAATAAGCAGCTGCTCTGTACTTTGCTTTCTTCTTGTTGCATAATGTGTGTTCTCTTACTGTGCTCTGCTTAATCCTGCTCTGAAGGCAGAATGAATATATTTCTTTGTGAAATTTCTGTAATAGTTACCAGTAGGCTTGTGAGGCCCTCAGAGATAGTGTCTACTGCTCACTTCACACCTAAATCCTTGGTGGATCATTGCACCTGATTTAGAGACAAGAAGTGGAAAGATGAGAGATGGAATGATTTGCCACAATAACAGATTTGCCCCAAAGCAGTGGCAGAGACACAAAAAGAAGCCAAATCTCCCATAATTCTGTTACATCATGGTGGTGAACAATGTGTCTCTTTTCAAAGCCTTACTGTCATACTTACCTTTTCTTGATGGCAGTCCCACATTGGCGTGCCCCCTTCCTCTAATGATTCTGCCCCAAAGTGGCTGCTCCATCTTAGCTGGGAACCTACTGCTGGCTGGGCTTTCTCCCCAGTGGTTAGGGAGAGGCCAGACCCCTCTTGCCCACCTTCTCACAGCAGTTTTCTCAGTCACTGGTGCAGGCTTACCTTTCCATCTGAGGTGTGCTGCCTTCTCCCCTCAGGGGCTGTGCTGGCCGCAGGAAAAGAGCACCACAAACTGATTAGTTCACCCTTGTGACCTGTATTGAACATTGCTTGTTATTACAAGTATTTTACTATGCCTCAGGGAGAGGAAATGGATGTTTCTTATTTTATGGCTGGAGAATTGGTGCCTGTGAGCAAGACAGATATTTGTATTTGGTGTGGATGCCCATTGAGCTCTTTAAGAGCTTTCTTTAAAATTAAAATAACAGCATTGCGTTCATCTTTATATTTTTAAAGTATTGCTGTAAGTGACGTAATTGCAGCCCTGAGTACTCAGCATTTTGGGTAAATCTGACCCAAATGTGTCAGAATAAGCAGCCAGAAAATGTGCCAAATATAATTATTGATCACCTGTTTTTAAAAAAATTGGTAGAAAGGGCTTGACCCTATTTTGCAAGGTAGTGTTGAACTGCCTAAATGGTCATGGTTTTTTCATGTGCTCTGTGACTCATGCATGTTGTGGCACTTGTAACAAACAGAGCAAGGATATTATAATCTGTCTGACTAGTTTCACATCTTTTTATGGAGCATTCCATCCAGTATGCTGTAGAAAACCACGTATGTATGTGTGTGTAGATATATATATAGGCACACATGCACATATATCTGTGATATTTGTATTTTTAAAAAGTACAGTACCAGTAACTGTGCTTGGGATTGCCCTGTCTGTCTTGCAGGATCTTACACTCAGCCTTGTTGAACTTCATGAAGTTCACGCAGGCCCATCTCTCCAGCCTGTCAGGTCCCTCTGGATGACATCCCTTCCCTCCAGGGCATCGACCTGTGTTTTTGGGAACTCACTGAGGGTGTGTCAGTCCCACTGTCCATGTCCCTGACACAGATGTAAAAAGCACCAGTCCCAGTCCCAAGCTCTGAGGAATCCCACTTGTCACTGGTCTCCACTTGGACATTGAGCCATTGGCCACAACTCTGGTTCTGAGTGCAACAATCCAGACAATTCTTTATCACCAAGGAGAAGGAACATGTGCACATACATATACAGACCTTTGATGTTTGGGCCAATTTGAGAGCAACAGCAGGTTGTCATCTTCTGTAAAGCAGCACTAGCATGGTGCTTGTGATGAGTGGAGATGCTTTACAGATACTTGCAGATGGTAAAGAAGTTGTGAGACCCAAGGAGTTTAAGGGCTTGTAAAAAAAAAAAAATCACACTTTTAAAAATCTGAGCATTAGAGTAGTCACCAAATGATAGGGTGGACTCTCAGAGTTGGGAGGAGGGGTTTCCCCTTTCAATGACCTTAGCTGTTAGATTGGCTCAGCTTTGTGATAGGACTGCACTGTTGTCAAAATCAAATGAAAAACCATTTGACACACTATCTGAAATATTTTTATAAAGTTTCAGCTTGGGGCATGCACGAGATAGAGGAAATTTTACATAATTTTCACTGGTTGGACTGGAGTTATAAAATGCTACTTTTAGAAGATTCTGGGTAACTTTAGTTATGTGTAGTGCTTGTTTTCCTCAATGTAAATGTCATCAGAGGTCCCCAGAGTGAGCACTTTTGAGGAGACAGAAATCCTGCATTGTTCTTCTGAGGTTAACTACACAGTGGGAGAAATTCTCAGATAAATTCTCAAAAATAACTATTTTCTAGTAGTTTATAACTTAGTGCCACAAAATCACTGGCTCTTTTTTCCAGATAAAAAGTCACATTGCCTGTTATTTTTGGACTATATAAAGTATGTTTATGACACTAGTGACACCCCTGTGGATTTTGACATGGAACTGTAGCTTTTAAATACAGCATCACAAGCTTTTCCATATGCACATTTGATATTAAATTATGGTTATGCTGGTGATGATGGAATACAGATTTCAGGATAAGAAAGGTGACAGAGATCTTCACACATGGATAATTTTATGCATGATAAGGAGATTTTCTGTGAGTAATCCTGTTGATTGTAATAGGACTATTCACAGCTCAGTATGAGTGTAAATCTTGGTGGGATCAGGCCCTGCACTGGCATGTGTTCAGCAACATGGAGCACTCAGAAATAACTGTGCAACAAGTCATAAGAGTGTATCATATGTTACCTTTTAGAATGTGTTGATTTTATGATCTGTTAACCTTTTCATCATGATTTATGTTTGATTGCTTTCTTTTTGCAAGTCAACACATTCTAATTGATTCTTGAAAGTAATTTGTGTGTTAATTTAAAAATCGCTCTTTTAGCTGAGTCTTATTTTTCTGAGTAGGGAGAAGAGAGAATTTTATTTAATATTCTTTATTTAAAACCATCTAGTAGGTTATTATTCTTTACTGTCTAGGCTTCTGCAGTATGGTAAAAAACTGAACCTTTGATATTGTGAAAGCTAGCTATGTTTCCTTTTATATTGGACTATATCCATATTTTAATAGTGCAACTAAATCTATTTTCTGATGTGATTAGAATAGTCAGCATTTTTCATGGTTTGATAGGGATTTAAAGTGGATGTTGGGAACCTGTTAAGTTCTAATTTTTCTCTTTCTTTTGGAGGGGCTTGCATTGGTGGTGGTTTCATTCATGGAAATGCTTAAATATTAGTAGTTTTAAATATGCTATTAAGCCCTGTTGCTATCTCTTTCTTCATTAGCATTAGGAATAGCAGAGTTAGTGGTGACTTTTATACTTCATTTTAGGAGGAAAGCATTTGAGAATGTAGATAGCCATTTTTCCTGTGGTCTGAATTTGTCATAGCCGTTGGGTATGTCTGGGTGGCAGCTCTGAGGTGTTCATCTGTGTGTGCACATTGCCTTTGTGGAGCAGTTTCACAATGCACTTTAATCTGATCTAACCACTGACCACTCCTGGAAGAAACAATCCTGTCCCTGCTCCTGCTTCCTCACTGCCCAGCTCCTGTATCCTGCACCTGCTCCATCCCTCTGATCCAAACAAAACCTCATGGCTTTTCTGTGGGAATGTTTTTGTCCGGCACCCTTGGCAGTTGCAGAATGCTGTGCTCAACCCAGAGTAGGCAACAAGGAGGTCTGAGGGGGGAGAGGTGCAGGACACTCCCCTTTGGGCAGGTACCCCCTGTATTGGATTGTTTCTTGCAGTGTCATTCAGAGTTGGGTAAATAACAAAACACACCAAATGTCCTACTGGAGTGGCCTATCAGTTGTAGTTGATTTTGTAGAAGTTTGGCTATTTAGAAAGGTTTTACTAATCATGCCAGTAAACTACTCTGATTATAAAGTGGTTGACTTTTTAATTCAGAGTAAACCTTTCCAACTAAATTCCACTAAATAGGGAAGGAAAAAAATTCTGTACTAGAACAAGAATGTTCATTTAGGTAGTTTTATAGATTTATGTACACTATATTAATTTAATCTTAAAATTTCACACAAATAATTGTAGCATGACCATAGAGATGAACCCAAGAAGCTGAGGGATTTCCCCAGATTGCCTTTTGAAAAGTTTATTCTGTGTGCATTTTGCACAAATAACCTTTATATGTTTTGTGGTTTGGGCTCTGCATGCACTCCTTCTTCCAAAAGCTCTTGAAGCAAGGCTGTGGGAGGAGTGCTCAGGTATGTGTTCTGTAGCTTCAGATACTTGCTTATTAGGA
The DNA here is from genome assembly GCA_024734555.1 of Trochalopteron elliotii. Classification (NCBI taxonomy): domain Eukaryota; kingdom Metazoa; phylum Chordata; class Aves; order Passeriformes; family Leiothrichidae; genus Trochalopteron; species Trochalopteron elliotii. Next base: position 834,802 of record JANPWX010000011.1, read on the forward strand.
ATTTTGCCTTGCCTTACTTTAATGAAAATACACTTCCCAAAATGTGGAGCTAAAGGCTACTCCCAGTGTAAGGTTACCCTGAAACCATTTAATACCTTGGGCTGAGCACAGTGTCAGCTTTTGTGAGGGGAATCTTGGAGGTAGTTTTCATCAGAACAGTATCAGGTTGCTAAAGGCAAGTTAGAGTTGCTGTTGTGCAGCCTGGCTCTTGTGTTTGGGTTGTTGTGTCTTAGAAAACATGGTCAAAGAGAGTTTATTGCTATAGTGAAAGTCATATTTCTGTCTCAAGTCTTTGCTACAGTCCTTCAGAAGGAGCTAAGGTTTAAGCCAGAAGAGTAGTTATATTTTAACAACTTCCTTTTCCTGTTTCCCTCAGCCTTCATTCATTCCTTGTTGCCTTGCAAAAGTAGGGAGAAGATAGCATAGGAGAGAGCATGGCGTGGGTTATGGATATAGAAAACAGCTAATCCTGCTTTTTAGCACTTAAAAGGAGTAGTAGGAGTTCTAAAACTACAGAGACTTTCACAGGACAATGTTTACAAATACAAAAAGTCCATCTTACTTAAAAAAAAGCAAAAACATTAAACTAATTCTGTTCTACAAATAGATACTGCAGATGATTTTCATCTTTTGTCTCTGCTGTTAATCCTTAAATGTGTTTTCGTTTCTCCTCTGTCATAAATAGTCTTTTAAATCCTACAGAATTCGTGTTTCTGCACATATGGATTTTATTTTTAAAGTGAACCCAATTAGTATCTCTGAGTACTTGCTCATTAAATTAAATAATGCCTTACTGCATGCTGAAGAAAAGAAGGGAGAAGACAGAATAACCCTTACTATTAATCAAAGTGGAGAACAGGACCTGGGTCAGGTGTTGCACTCTGGTGGCTTACAAATTTTGCTGCTTTCCTTCAGGATCTCCATTCAGATCTATTTCATAGCAGCCACCATCCCAGCAGACTTTTTGAATCAATGAATGTTTTCTCTTGATGGTATTTTTATTTTTGATTCCGAATTGAAATGTTGTCATGCTTTTCTTGCAGCATGTTTTCATTTAAGTGGTTGTTTCTTTAATTAGGAATATTGTCTTTACCACTCAGCTCCGCAGCTCAGTGCACAAAGTCTTTGGAAAAGCTGATGTCAGAGTTCCTGAAATGAATAGTTCTGAAGTGCAGCTGCAGGTTTTGGTGGAGCAGTGGTTTCTGAATGAAGCGATGGGGTTCCCTGTCTGGGGATGTGCTGCAGGCAGCTGTGGAGCACCCTGTGAAAAAAGAAGGTGCTGGGAGGGTCCTTTGAGACCTTTTTGGGGCAGACCTTCCCCTTCCTCTCTCTCTTCCCCAGGGAGCTCTGCCTGTAGATGTCTCTTGTGTCTCTTGTCTTTTGCCTACAGTAAAAGCTTGGAGAATCTCTACCAAGCAAAGTGTATTCTTGAAAGGTTTTGTTGACAGCTCTTTTTCTCTCAGTTTATAGAGGAACTATATACTCTAAGAAAAATCTTGAGATGACTTGGTGCAGCTTAATAGAAGTTCTGAAATGCCATGAAAAACATCTCTGCAATGGGGACAACAACGTCTTATGCCAAGAAACTTGCTTGTGTGTGTGTATGTGGTTTGCATTTTTGTAGCTTCCCTAGAGATAATCTCTAAGTAAGTTGATCTTTATTTCACAAATCCATCTTGCACTTAAAAATGTATTTAATCTTTGCAGGCTTGGTAAAGTGATCTTCTTTGAATGCTTTTAACTTTCTTAATCACACTGTCATTCTTCCAAGAGCACTTCTCATCTTCAATTTAAATGATAGGATTCCTTTTATGTGAGCCGAAAGGTGTCACTTGACAAATTACAAGTGTTTTACTGAATTAATTGCATTTGGGATGCCTCTTGCTAGGATTAATAGCCTGTTTTTGTTTGTGGTTCTTTGTTTTAGAACATTACCTCTTTGTTTTAAAACATCACCTACAAGTCATGTAACTTACATCCTGTTGCGTCACTTCTCGTATGCAGCCTAGCACTCTGAGTTCTCACTATTTTCCTATGAAAAGCAGGTGTTTGAAAGCCTTATTTAAAATAAGCAGTGCACTCACTGCACACCACTTCTGATATGACTCAAGATCATGACTGGATGACAACTTGAGGGCTTTCAGTTGTATGACTGCTGAACATGCTTGTCAGGGTGAGAAAGAACTGTTTCCATCTCCTTTACAACTGAGGGGGCCCAGAAGACCCGTGAATACCCGTCCACAGCTGGCCTGTCCTCTGGGAAGCTGCTGTATCTCACCAGCTGTCCCAAGGTTTGGCATGTCACGAGTCTTCCTGCCTCTGTTGGTGAGAGGAGCAGGATCTTCTGCACAGTTAAACACTCAGCTTTGTAGCCTGCCTAACTTCCTGCCAGGAAGTAGCTTTAAATCCAGGATTTCCGCAGTTCCTACCTAGTTTCAGAGTGATGTGGCAGTATCATCCTCCGTGTGGAACAGCCTTCTGTGCTGTTCTTGCCAGTGGCCTGAGCAGACAGATTAGGGCCACCATGTTCTCACACTTGATGCTGTTTATTCTCCCTTGAGTGTGTTTCAGCATCTTGAGTTCTTATATTCTCATACCTGTCCACGTCATTCCTTTGGAGAATCCACAGTGACCTGATGGTGTTGTATTTCTGTAGTGTGGAACAAAAGCATAGTGAATGACAATGTGTGTGAGATGTATCCTGAGTATGGATTGACCTCAGATAAAGGCTGAAATTGAGTAGACATTTCTGTTTTATTTTCCTTGAAGTCTGTCTTTCAGGCTAGATATTTAGAGTGCTCTACCAAAAGAAAGTCTTAGCCTTGGGTCTTTTGCACTATCTTTTACCAAATCTTAAGAATTTCAGTTCTATCTCACCTTTCTCACTTGGCACAGGATATTCCAAACTAAAAAGATGATAAATTAATCGTCATTTTCTTTTATGATGTTGTTGCAAGATCTCTGGGAGATCTGCCTTAGTGCTGTGCCAGGATTTGTTTGTTTGTTTATGTTATTGCTGAGAAACTATCAGTATGGTTTCCCAGTTACATCTGAAAAATACTTCACGAGTTATATAATGTCTGCAAGTGGCTGTGTGACATACCAGACCTGCATTTTCCCTTGAAGACATCTCATTCTCTTACTCTAAATGGATTAATTTGGGAGTCAGCTTGTCACATAGCACTACCTGAGCTCACCCAAGGCATTAAGAAATTGTTGTCCATATTTGAAGACAGATATTGTGAAAATCAAAAGCATGATTTCAAACTTGCTTATGTTAGAATTGCAGGAGAACAAAAAAGGACAAATCACAAGCATGAATGTGCTGAACAGAATTTTTCCATGTTCTTCTCCTGTCATGGGTGGTTTTGGTCCCTAAAATGGGCTCTTTATATAGGAAGGAAGAATGTTAAAAAGATTGATGACACTGTCATATATAAAGACATTTAGCTTGGTGACTCTGTCCTCCTGATTTCCAGCAGAGCAAGGCTTACTAAAAATAATAAAAAAAGTATTTGCCTGAAAAGCTTCTTCCTTTGGTGTGCTTCTTAACTGTCTGAAACTGAGAGAGGTCAGACCATCCTGGCTGTCAGCCTTTCTATGATGTGTTCAGAAGTTTCGAACCTCTCACGGTACAGAATAGGGACAAATGTTCTTTCACTTTTGAGTTATAAGACGTGACTTGCAATCAGGATGTGTTAATCAGCTTTTTACTTAGTTTGTTGAGGTGTGTGATGCATTGGGTTTTTTTTTTTTTTTTTTTGAGTTAATTTTACTTTCAGAATCTTAAGAATCAATAGTAATATTTGAAACAAAGTACAGTGTAGGAGAACATCATGAAATTTTTCAGCTCTTTCAGCTGATGGCTTCCACTCCTACCAAGTAATCTAGGATCTCACCTAAAAAGAAACCACTATTTATTTTGTAAACTCAGTGTAGTTTGATATAAAGAAAGTTTCACAAATGTTTAGATACATTGAGAATTTTTGAAATATATTCCCAGAGAAGAAAATTATTTAGATAGTGATCAAATGGATCCAACTAAATATGGAAATTTAGACATTTGATGTGCATTTGTTTGATGGAGATTTTTGCATGTTGGCAGGCTGTTAGACTGGCAGGGGGCTGTCGTGGTGCAGTTCTGCAGAGTGGTGGCCCTGCTGGTTTTAGGCAGAGACCTGATTTCTGTAGATGTAACCTGTAGAGAGACCTGGTTTCTTTGGTTATGAATTGTCATTGTGAGCTGCAGGGAAAGCAGTGTAGATTCTGAGTTTAGACTTGAATAGAGATGGATCCTTTCCCCATGCTGCACTCTCAGGGGGATGGAATTTGAAGCTGATGTCTAGCAATGTACCCACATCACACCTGTGTCCTAACTCTGGACGGATCAAAATCAAAGGTGCTGCTGCTGTCATGATGCTGCCCAAGGTCCCATCTGGTGCTTTGGCTGGGCCTCTGTGTGTTGTCCAACTTCACTGTGCCTCTGCTCCCACCCCTGTGTGTGCTGTGGCCTGTGTGTGTCTTTCCTCTGCTCTCTGGCTCTGTGGACATAGAGGGATGGAGGAAAGATGTTTGTCTGTCTGTCTGTCTGTCTATTGGTCTGTCTATCTCAAGGAGCACTGAGGAATGGGTAGTAGGGGTTATGGGCCTGGGGAATAGGGTGAAGGAAACTGACTGCTCTGACTGGACATCCAGTGTGCCAAGGAGAAGAAGAGTCCTAGAACTATCTTGCATATATAATTATTAGTAGAATGAGAAGATGCTGCCACTTCCAGCTTCACAAAAGCCTCCTACTCTGTGCTAAAAACTAATTAATAATATCATGATACTTGTTGGAATATTGTGAATTGTATTGCTTTTCATGATTGGAATTTATATTTCCTCACTAATGCCCCTGCTTAGTGGGTGTGAAAGTGAATGTCTTTTATGAACAGTTTTGACCTCTCCGTAGTCTTTATTTGATGTAGAACTTTAGCTATAAAGTTGCATTTTCATAGAATTACAGAATAGTTTGGGTTGGAAGGGACCTTTAAAGGCCATCCACTCCAAACCCCTGCAATGAGCAGGGTCATCTTCACTTAGATCAGGTTGCTCAGCCCCACCCAACCTGGCCTAGAATGTTTTCCTGGATGGGGTATCCACCACCTCTCTGGGCATCTTGTGCCAGTGTTTCAGCACCCTCACTGTAACAATATTCTTCCTTGTATCTAGTCTAAATTGACCATCCCTCTGTTCAAAACCATTACCTGTTGTCCTGTTGCAACAGGCTCTGCTAAAAAGTTCTTTCACCACCTTAAAAGCTTCCTTTTAAGTAATGAAAGGCTGCAATAAGATCTCCCCAGAGTCTCCTCTCTGATCCTGTTGGCATAGCAGAGATGTTCTAGCCCTTTGATAATTTTCCTTGCCTCCCCTGGACGTGCTCCAGCATATCCACATCCTTCTTGTGTTGTGGCCCCAGAGCTGGATGTAACAACACTGCAGGTGGGGTCACAGGAGAGTGGAGTGGAGACACAGAAGCACCTCCCTCAACTGCTGCTTTGGACGCAGCCCAGTTTTCTCTCACTTGTGGATATTAGGATGTTCCAGGAGCTACAATGCCCGGGGATAACAGCAGAGAAAGGGCACTGAAAGGACAAGGAAGTAGGGAGAACAGGACCAATATGAAAGAGGTGTTTCTAAAAGACAGTCAAAATGGAAAAAAGAGAACAGAGCAAAGAGGGCATACAGGAAAAAAATGGAAAGTTTTCTAAGGAATGAGAAGGAGGAATTAGCCATCATTTAATTACCATAATTTTGCCAGTAGTCAGAAGCACTGATTTGAAATCTTTTATTTGAAAGTGTTCAATTGTGTGTGCACAGATGTGTGAAAGGAGAATCTTTTGACATTCCTCCAAGACAGCCAACTTCTGGTTCTTACTCAGTATCAATTTTAGGACTGCATGTGTGTTTGTTGAGTACTGACTTAAATTCTTATAAAATGTTTTTAAGTAAAAAATTTTAAGCGAGCGCACCAATTGTAGATGTTTACTATTAAAACTTTCTTTGTAGGTAATTGCACTTAAGAATGAACATTGAAGACAAGCTGGGAGGATTATTTCTTAAATGTGGTGGCATAGACCAGATGCAGTCATCCAGGGCTATGGTAGGGATGGGTGCAGTATCTGACCAGTCTGGAGTGTCGAGAGAACGGCAAGAGGCAGTGCTTCAAGATCGGACTATGCCGCACCAAGAGATTCTTGCGACAGATGAAGTGTTACAGGAAAGTGAACTCCGGCAGCAAGAGATGATTTCACATGATGAACTCATGGTCCATGAGGAGACGGTAAAAAATGATGATGAAATGGATGCGCAAGATAGACTTCCTCAAGGGCTGCAGTATGCTGTTAATGTCCCTGTAAGCAATTTCTTTGTGAAATATTGGAGAGATTACTAGGAAGCTTGATCTGGTAGTCTAATCCTACTCTGGCAAGAATCTATTAATTGCTTGTTTGGATTTTGATTATCAAAATATTTATGTCATTTGCCTCTGGCTGTGGATAAATTTTGCCAATTAAGTATAATCTTTAAGTATCTATTTTATAAATATTTTATAAGCAGGCTGTTACCGTAGAACTAAAGCGTTAAAATGTGCTCCTTTAAGGATATTTAATCTTCAAGGGTAACTACAAACCGGAATAAATAGTGTTATTAGAAGGTGCATACTGTTTATGCTGTTCATAGTACTGTTTAGTTGCTTTTGCTATAGGAAGCATCTTGTATGTTTTTAAGGTATGTGGACGCTTTAGCAATTGCATTCACACTGCAGGTTGGACTGTGACACTTCATACATGACCATAAATATGCCCCTCCACGATATCTCATAGAAGGCATACCTTGGCTTTCCCAGAGAGCATAGAGGTGACTTCCTTTTGAAAACAGAGCATCTGTCTGTAATGCAGCACATCATCACTGTTACCCTTCAAACATAAAGGACAATCACCAGGACTATGAAAGTAGATAGCCTTACACATGAAGAGTAATCTTTGGAAACACAGCACTGTTAAAACACTACTCTGTTAGCTGTAGATCAGGTGGCTCAGGTGTTAGAAAAATGTAAGAGTATCATGGTCTTCATTAAAGTTCACATTAGATCGAGATTTTTTTAATTTTTTTTTCAAAAACTTCATTAGAACTGGTCTTTTTTTTTTTTTTCTTAAAAATTCTTCTGTCTTAAATATATAATAAACTATTCCGTTAAATCTTTCATTGACAACAGCATGGACTAAAGTAAAATAGGTATGAAAAACTGAATGGTTTTACAGATGGAAGTGATTTTAACATGAACTGATCTCAAAATCACAGGTCAGGAAAAAAGACCTTGGGAGATGAATGAAAGGATACATCAAAATGTTACTGAGGAAATTAACTGTGCCCTTTTTATTTAAGATACATATTAATTCTTTCACTTAAATTTTGAAAGAGTGAAGCCAGAAGATAATGCCCGTAGGAAAAGGTTTTCTGTTTCAGCAGTTTGTCATCTTCTAAAATTGAAAAATTGCTTTTCTGTAGTGAGAACCTTACCTGAAACTGGCACTTGGTATCTTAACAGATCAGTGTAAAGCAAGAAATTACCTTTACTGATGCATCTGAACAACAGAAACGAGACAAAAAACAAATACGAGAGCCAGTAGATTTGCAGAAAAAGAAGAAAAGAAAACAGCGTTCACCAGCAAAAGTAAGACATTGATTTGGCAAAACCAAGATTAAAAGGACCTGAAGATTTGGTTGACTATGACTAATTTCATTAGCATTTGAACTAGTTAGGCTGGAAATTGTTTGTTTGCTCAGTAAAGATGCAGTTCTGAAGTTCACCAGAGACCCAAAACAAAACTGATATAACAGTGTTTTTCTTTGAACTCCTTTTAGCAACATGAACTCTTGACATATTTTAACATCTGTCTCTCCAGGCAGTTCTCTCTCCAAATATTTTTTTTAAATTATGAGTCAGTAGCTTTGTAGACCATTTATAAATCATTACTCTGTATCTATCTAATAATAGTTATGCTTTTCTGTGAGCCTGTTAATTTTATATGCTTCATGCATAGTAGTGAAAAGTTTCTAAAAAGAAAACTAAAATTGTAGTTTTGAAAATTCTAAAAAGTTTACTAATACATAAAAAAATAATTTATATAGGGAAAACTCCTGTGGTCATAATCATCTTCATATATGTATTTATTTATATCAAAAGATTCTTACCCTAGCTGCTGGTTTGTTACTTAAAAAATTGTTTCATAGATCCATTCATGAGGAGTATGTATCCCTGTATGTCTGAAAACAATTTTCTTCTGTTGAGAAGCACTTCAGATAAAACCAGAATCATTTCACCTCATGAGGTAGCAGTGTTATATCTTCTAGTAATTCCCCAAATCAATATTAATCGTCAGACTTAAAATAGAACATATGCAGGCTGCTCTGATAGAAGTAAATGAGTTATATGTTATCACACAGCAGCGTTAAAATAAACCTACTCAGAAATCAACCCAGACTGTTTATACATCAAAGGAAAACTCACCATAATACAAAGAAAATCTCCCAAACCTCCTTTTTGTTGCCCTGGGAGCAGGACCCTCCTGTCCTCCTCAAAGCGCTGTCAAATAAGGTTGCACCTGTAGTATTCTTGGAAAGCTGAGAAATTGCTTCAGATTGGGTGTGGAAGCAAGTTCCAAATGCTGTGCATTTTTTCTCACTTCTCCCTTTGAGAGAAGAAGGAGATCTAGGTTGAGTACATCCAGAGATCACTTCCATGGAAACATGGCAAGGTAGAAGAGGCGTGTGCCCCTCTTTCTACAGACGTGTACTTGCATGCTTCCTTTTTATCTCCCAGTCTGCCAGAGTTAGTCTTTTGAGATGACAAAAGATTGAAAAATGATCAGCAGAATTGTTAAACAGTTTCTTTTTCAGTCTCTCTTCCCCTTTTTCAGACCTGTCAGAGTAGAAAGGCAGAGTAGAAGAAAGCTGAAGGAATGACCTAGGTGAAAACCTACTGCAGTTTCAGTATTTCCAGAGTAGTGGGGTTGATTTTCCATCCAAACAGCAGCTGGAACTCTGACAAATGGAAGTCAGTTAACATTCTGAAACATTACAAATTCTGTTTTATATCAATGCAGTAATCAGCTAATGAAGAAGTCATTAGGTATCATGACTCCTGTCTCCTGTTCCCTCTTCCACAAACACACACACACATCCACACACGGACAGACACGCATGCTCACACACACACACATGCACAAGCTTCTTTGTTGCTTTGGTTAGGGAAGCTGCTCTGACAAAGTTAACTCTCATCATCCAAGAGGTGGTACAAGGAGGAGATTAAGTAGAAGAGCCCAGGTTTAGGATAACCATGAAATTAAGTGTATTTTCTGCACAGTTATTTTAAAATTTCAATATAATAATATATGAAAAGCATTTCATAACATGTATTTAAATTTGTTTTAAAGACGCAGTCGGCTTCATCAGCTGGATAATGTTACAGAACAGAGTCTTTACAGTTGTCTCTATCTGTGACTGGAGCTGTAACACACCAATCTTACAAACGTATGAATGTACTTGTCCTTCAGAGTGAATGCACTAGAATTTGTTAGTCTGAGACTTTCACTCTTGTTTTGACGCAGGAGAATTAAAAATTAAGTAGATCCTACAGTATTTGCTACTATTTCAAAGATACTGTCTCAGTTATTGACTCTCTCTTTCTCATCACTGTCATTATCATAAAACATAAAATGCTGTAGCTAATCAAACTGCAAATGCGTTTTCCCAGCATACTTTTATTTTCTGTTAATAACAAGGGACTAAACTGTATTATTTAAGGTTCCTTAAGCTCTTCTTTATAGTTGTGTTTGCAGTTAAGCAAGACTTTTATAAATGTAATTTATTTACTGGTTTTCTTATTCTCTTGCCAGAGATAGTAGAGATTTTGGGTTTTGGTTTAGTTTTCTATTTTTATTCCTTTCTACAAATTAGAGCAAACCTGTGATTAGCTTTATTGAATAAGGTAGATATGGTGCATTTTTTTAATTTAAGTTTTTTTAACTTTATATGAAAATAGCAGCTTTGTTTGACAGCAAAGCAATTGAGTGTGGCAAGTTGAAGTCATCAAGGAGATGCTTTAATATGTATATTAAGCGAGCAATACTTTATTGAGTGAAAAACCTGAAAGGGGAGAAGAATAATACTATTCTCTTGGTTGTTTGGCTTTGGGATTTTGGTTTTTAAAATACAACTTTACCTTTGAGACTATTGGTATTATATAGATGTAGATAATATATATGACTATTCTGGTTAAGCTTTAATGATTTTTAGCGAATATTTAGAGTTGTGATTTGAAAAAAAAGAATATAACTTTTCACTTTTGCTTTAAAATACAATTGTCCATGGTTTAGTGCCCAGGAGTGGTTTGGTTACTTTGCATCCTTTCCAACAGACGGACAAAATAAACAGTAGTGTATAAAGTGACTCAGCTGTGCCTAGGGAAGCTCTATGCTGATTTTCCATGAGCTGCTTTTGTCTTCGTCCTGTTGAAATATCTCTTAATGCACAACGAGACCCAAGTTGGATGGGACTGCAATTGGAAATGTGTGTTAGAAGCTTAACGCATAGTTTTGTAGAGATTAGCATTGTTTTACCTGAAATATTTGCATTTGCTGCATCGAAAAAATTAATGTTTTTTTTTTTTTGTAGTTAATAAGACATCTTTAGAGGGTAGTGTGAGAACAAATTTTACTCTTTTTAAAATAGATCCTTACAATAAATGAGGATGGATCACTTGGTCTGAAAACCCACAAATCTCATGTTTGTGAGCATTGCAATGCTGCCTTTAGAACCAACTACCATTTACAGAGACATGTCTTCATTCATACAGGTACTGCTTGACTTCAAATTTGTCTTTTCTACTATATAAAGAGTTGTTTACTTATGTTAAAAATGTTTTCAGCTCTATGCGAATTTCAGTTTTAAAGAGTGTAGCTAACTTGGCATCTAAGCTTAGAGATTCCATGCACCAAAGTGTCAAAAGAATATCAGAAAAAAAATCAACATATGTTTAATAAACTGGAGAGCTAACTGTTTACAAAGTTTCTTTTCTTTCTTTATCAGAAAGTAATGGGTTGACTTGTAGCCTAAGTGCCAAAAATTGACCCCTTTGTAAAATGTGCTGCGGCTGCTTATTTGCCTGGTGAGGTATCTCTGTCTATGGAGAAGTGAGAAAGGTACTTACTGTTATAATAGCTTGGCAGTATCCTGAATGCAGTCCATGCCAGCATCCTGATTGATCTTGTTCATGAGGAAATTACAGCCATTCCAGATCACTCTTCCGTGCTAGTCTTAATGTGACTCTTAGGATCATGGAGAGAACTCTGCAGTTCATATACGTAGTAAGGCAAATGTTTTTTGGTATCAGGGTGTTTTTGGAATTCGCTCAGATGCTGGTGTTTTTAATAGACATTTTAATATTCCTCGAAAATAGTTATCACAAACAACAGTGTGTAGTTATTAACTCATGGATGTGGAATTATATTGTTCAAGGTGAAAAACCATTTCAGTGCAGTCAGTGCGACATGCGTTTCATACAGAAGTACCTGCTACAGAGGCATGAGAAGATTCATACTGGTGAGTATAGTGCCTTGAGTATCTTTACTGGCGTGCTTAAAAACTGTTTCCCCACTCAGGCAAGGTTTCTGGTAATAAATATGCAGCCTAAAACCCTGTCGTAGTTTGTTTTAATTTAACACCTGTTATAAAGTTATAAAGCTTTTTAAAAGAAATTAGTTTTGTGCTTTCAACTTGTTCCACTTTCCTCTGGCTGTAAAATGAGTATGAAGTCCAGTAAGCAGATCTGAAAGTAGTTTTCTATAAATAACCCCAGAGCAGCAAATCCTGAAGTTTGTGCATTCATAAAAGTCAAAGTTCGTTAAGCAGTTCTGTCTTTTGTTGTATCAAGTTAATTCAGACAAGGGGGACTTTCAAATTACATTTCCATAGATTTATTTGTTTGTTTGTCTGTTTGTTTGTATTTGAATTTGATGGAAAAATGCCAGGACTAAAATGGCCAAAATGCCTAACCCCAAAGGTATTAGTATCAGCTTTTCTTTTCACTTTTTTTCTTGTTTTGGGTTTAATTCAGAACTGTTCTAAAAAGAAGAGTCTTAGTTTAAAAATATGCAGTATAGGTCAAATAAGGCCCAAAGCTTTAAGCCAAAGAGAGTAGTTAATATATGTTTATTTTTTTAATCTTATTGCACCACACAGAACCACATTCTTTAACAGGTTTGGTTTCATTGGGTTTTTGGCATTTTGGTGCATGGCCTTTCAATCCCTCTTTAAATATTTTGTAATATGGTCCCTTTTGGACTAGATGCCAATTTCTCAGCCTCTTTTTCAGAAAAGCAGAGCTGGTGAATGTGCACAGTGTTTCTTGGCTGTAGCATTTAAATGGATATGAGAGCTACTAACATGCAGTGCAGTGTGTGCATGTGTAAGGGTTGAGAGGGAGAAAAACTCTGCAAAATGAATTTTCAGAGCAGTGTACAGGGAGTTACATGCACAAATGCCCTGTTGTTTATGGGATTTTTGTATCCTAGGTTGCCATGAGTCCAGACTAAGTAGGTTTCCTTCAGCCAGTCAGCCACAGAAGAGTCTTCCATTCTTCTGTCCAGTGTCTTTGTTCTGCTCCTAGTCTTTCCTCTGGCTCTGAATTGGTGAACCATGCTGCCTTCACTTTGTGTAGATACTTATTCTTGAAAAGAATGCTCATTCAGTCTCTTCCATCTATCTGCCCCCCAAGCCCCACCCCAAAAAAGGCAAAAATTTAAGTACAGTCTTCACATTTTTTAGAAGATTTTTCTTTTTTTTTTTTTTTTTTTTCAAATGAGGATTGTTCCCTGTACGTGGCTTTGAAAATTAGAGTCTGGCAATATAGTTAATTAACACTTGACTGAAAATATTTTATAAATTGATTTAATTATCTTTTAAAATTTAGCTTCTAGCTCTAATGAGAAATCTGTGTCAATTGTAAGCTTTGGAGGGAGGGGGTGGATGTGGTGGGTTTGTAGGTTTTTATGCCAGCTCTTACATATGCTAGTCTTTGTTTAGCAGAGGAAAAGGTACCATTTAACTAATTAACCATATTGTTATCTGACTTTTTTTAGATAACTGTGTTTCCTCCTTTCCTCAGCATCCTGAGGTATAGTTTGGTTGTTTCTCAGAAAATAGAGGATGATGCTTGTGTTTAAATTGTTGACTCATGGATGTTTTCCTGGGTGACAGCTAGTAATGGTTAGGAGAAAACATATAAAATTCAGCTTACAGGAGTGGCAGAATTTTTTCTGAGGGCTGTTTAGTTAACAAGAATCTAACTAGTGTTTAATTTTGGCTTCACCCAGTTACAGTGTAGCTAATTGGCACTTTGCATACCTGTCTGTGCTTTCACCTCTCTGTGACAGTGTTCACAGCTGGCCCTTAGCTGTTTGTGTAGTCACTCTGTTGTTCAGGGCTGCATAACTAAACCCATCCAAAAAGGTGAATTTTCAACTTGCTTCTCTAATGAGAAGGTGAGCAGTGGGTCTGTGTTTTACTTTGATGAAAGTAAAGTTCTGTTTGTATTATTCATACCCTTTTTAAGAATGTTTCTTAACTTTATTCAATACTTTTTTCTTTTGCATTTTTATCTCCATGAATGACCATTTTTAGCTCCAGCTTTTGTATAGTGTTCAAAATACTGATGGGAAACGGGAAATCTCTTAGTCTTTTAAAGGTTTTTATCAAATTTTCCAGTTTATTTTAGTAGTAACAGGTAGAAGCCCCATTTTATGGCTGTTACAAGCCCCCAATTTACAGGTGCCCCAGCTATTTCCAGTCTGATTTGACTTTAGCTCTCTGAACCACTCCTTCAAAGGAAATGTTGTGAGGGAGTTAGGAAGCAATCAATGAACAGCCTTATTCTGTGTAAATAATTAAACAGTTGCATCTAAAAGCAGACATTGCATTAATACCAAATTTGCTTATAATTGTGTGTAGAGGAGGGCAGCAGTGTTGGAACCCTGCTGCTAAATTTGTCCCTAATGATACAGAAAATTGCTATTTTAGTTGTAAGAGAGGGAAGAGTCACTGGTATGCAAATATTTTCAGTTTACAAGGTTGGAGAAGATGCTGAATGTTCTTCTTTTTTTTTTTTTTTTTTTTTTAATATGTCTGCTTACTTTTTGCTTAGAAATGTTTCTATATACCTTACCCACTCATGCATTCATGTGTCCTAACTGTGTAAGCCACCCTATTTCCCATTATTTCCCATTTTAAACACAAAACCTAAAATTACATTAAAAAAAATAAAACACCATTGGGGCTAACAATTCAAGTGCCTCCTTATTCAGTCATGCTGATTTTTTTATTGCCTTCTTTGTTATTTTATAATTTGCTTTTTGTCTGTTTAGACTTTAAAATGCCTGGGTTTATAATTGTTACAGCCTTCATACACATAATATTTGTACTACACTGGATGAGTGGTTCTATTGCTTGGTTTTAATAGATTGCAAACATGGACACAATACATGGGCTGTTTTCATAAATAATACATTAATTGTTGTATTATATTTTTAAATTTTGAGGGGTTTTTATACATCTGATTTTTTCTCACTCACCAAGACATTTCAGAAAAATGTGTCCTGGACTCTCCCTGCATTATCAAAAGGCTGTTATTAATGATCTCCTCCATTTGCAATAGATCCTGTTTGAAAAGTACAGCAAAATTGCAGAAGGCATCTGAAGTTTTGGGCTTCTGCTAGGATGAAATTATTATTGGAAGCCTATCTTCATATTAATTTTTAATCTTTTTCTAACATTATCTTCCATATGAAGATTAAAGCCAAAATTAAGTACAGTGTCAGTTTCACAAAGGTTTTCTTAATCTTACTTTCAGAGTGTTCTGGAATTCTACTGAAAAATGTTATTTTCTGTACCATGCTGAGTTAACTCCAGGGCAGTGTCCCCAAATTCTTCTCCCTGTTAAGGCATGGCCAGCAGTGCATTTATATATGCCCTGAAAGTCTCCAAAATAGCTGGTGATTGTAATCCACCCAGAAACCACAGACCCCTGTTTGGCCCTGTTTAAGCCTTGAAATGGGAGTAGGTAGCTGGGGAGTCTTCTGCCAGCAAATGGCCAGCTTGAGTAGCAAAATGTTAAGGAACTTTGTGTGCATTCACTTACAGAAATGAGTGTAAGGCTGCAGGTAAGTGTATTAATGAAGTGTTCTGCTTTTCCTGGGATTGCAGGATGGCTCCTTAGAGGGCTGTTCAAGGCCAGAACAGGACTCAGCTATCTTGCTTTAAGGCTCAGGATAGTTTTCAACCCAAACAGCCACTCCATTCTCTGAAATAAATCTAAGGTAGCATGAAGGCAAGCTTTGAAACAATGTAAGGAGAGTTGTTTGAAGGAGCAATTAAAAAAAACCAAAACCACAAAGCAGAATAGTGGAGAAAAGGGAAAGAAAACAGAAAATAGCAAGGACTAAGTAGTAGTCTTCAGGAATGGCAGAGTTCCCATCTATCAAACAAGAACAATGAGGACTAAATGTCTTGCCTCAGCATCCTGAAAATGGAAGGCAAGGATTGGAATTTGATTCAGAAAGTCTGAACGGGCTTGTTGGGAGTAAGACACCGTAGTTGTGAGGGTTCCTGACAAATAAAGAGAACATGAAGACTGAACCTGGAGTCTGAAAGTTAAGAAATAGGCCAGAGAGGAGGATGTGCTTATAGACAGGATGAGAGGGAATGATATGATAGGTGTTATAAGTTAACAAGGGATGTTGAAAAAAGGAGCAAAATTTTATGGTGCTTATTAATAAGCAAGAAATTGTAAAGTTCTCTAAGTCAAGTGAAAGAAGAGAGATAGAATGCTGGGGTTGTGGGCCTGTAGAAAAAGAACTGATGGAAGCTGAGAGATCTGAGGAGAGGAGATAATTTGATGTAGGAGAGAATAAATTGGAATAATTTCATCCAAGAAAGGGATTGGCTGAGAAGCCACATGCAGAGGTAAGAATTAATAATTGGAAATAGGACATAGGCTTACAAAGAGAGAGATTTGGAAATTGCTTGGAATTAAGGAAGTTGAAACTCTGAGCATTAATGATCTGACTAGGAGCACATGTGTGGGCGATACAGATATTTTCCATCCTAGTTTCTATAAATATTGGAACCTTATTTTAAGGTACTGTATTCCCATTTATAGAAGGATGTGGATAAATTTCTCTATTCTAAATGGAAAATACTAACTCTGTCAACATCTTAAATAATAAAATCTATTAATTTAAAGTTCTAAACTTGAACAACTAATTGTTGGTAATTCAACAGTTCATAATATAATTAGTAACAATAAAACTATCTCAGAAAATAGCAGTAGTCTGCATATTTCTGGAAACAAGACGTAAGTGGTTCATATCCCAAAAATCAGTGCAGTGCAGTATCCAGAACAAAGAAGGTCTTGACAGATGCTGCCAAGACAATCCTTGACCTCCATGTCAGTCCAAAAGATTTCATAGTAAATACTAAGAGGAGAGATCACTGTTGTTCAGGGTGAGTTCTAGTAAATAATAGTGAACTTCTCTAAAAGCAAAACTAACTTTTCAATGCATTTGAAATTTTTAGGTTTTATCAGAGGAAGCTAGAAAAAAATATCAGAGGGAAGATGTAAGGCAAAAGTTAAAAGAAATAAAAATAGAGTTGCTCCCTGCTCAGAAAGGATTGTTACAGGGTTTCTTTGTGAGGAAAAATAAGGAGGAGAATTGGAGATGAATTCAGGGCAGTACATATTGTCTGAACGAGTATTCCTTGAAAGAAAAAAAATGGAAACCAAAACAAGTAAACAAAATAACCAAAATGAGAAACCTGTAAGTATGCAAACACCAGTTTTGCTATGGAGGTTTCTTGGGTTTTAACTTAATTTTAAAAATATTTTAAAATTACTTCCTAAAAAAAGAAATAAATTCAGTTTTCAACCAAAATAATAGGACTTTTTCAAAACAGTTCTCTCAATTCCACATGCAGAAAAGGGAAAAAAATGGAAAAATAGCACTCTCCAAAATGTTCTATTCAAGTTTGGAAATGCATTAATTCTCTCATAGAAGGGATGGATGGGTTTGAGTTAATGAGTTGGTGAGGGGATTGAGGTATTTTTGTACAGCTGTCTGCCCCAAAAAATGCATACTGTAGCAACAATTCAGGAAGACCATCTTTGCCGTTCTTAATTTGTTAGATATAAGACATACCTGTACCTGCAGTAGAAAGAAGAGTAAGGATTAAATTTTAAAGGTGGGAGGTTTTTTTTAGCATAAAAGCTTAGAGTAATTTGAGGCATCAGAAACTGAGTATTGAAAAAATAGTGATGTTAGCAAGCCCTATGTGGTTTTTCAATAGCAGTATACTAAATGCTCTTACTGCTTCTAAGAGAGAGTGTAGTATTTGACCTGGTAATTTTATGGAAAAATGTTGATTTATTCTTTTAGATTAATATTGCTACATGTTTTTTCTCAGGTGAAAAGCCATTTCGTTGTGATGAATGTGGTATGAGGTTTATTCAGAAGTATCACATGGAAAGGCACAAAAGAACTCACAGTGGAGAGAAGCCTTACCAGTGTGAATACTGTTTGCAGGTAAGATGACTAAGTGAAATCCTCTGTGATTGAAAACCAAAACACCAGTCAATTCCCCAATTGCAGATGAGACTTTCTCCATTTTATTCAAATAAATATATAATGAATGTTTTTTTCTGTCAGGATGGGCTGTCTTGGTGCACAGGTGGAGCAGAATCACAGCTTCCTGTGCTTGATTTTAGTGAGTGTATACTGTTGTTTGACTCTTCATTAGAAATTGGTAAAGAGGGTGAATCATCAAGTAAATTCGTTAGAGTGAAAGGTTTCTTTTCCTTCTGCTAACATATTTATTTTTGCGTAATAACAGTAGTAATCCTAATCACCACCATCATCTTTTCCAGTATTTCTCCAGGACCGACCGTGTGCTGAAACACAAACGTATGTGCCATGAGAACCGCGAGAAGAAACCCAACAGAAGTGCCACCAAAGTTGGCTTTTTGCCATCGGAGGAAGATTCCGGTTTCTCTGCGCCTCTGAAAGACAGCTCCTTGCCAAAGAAGAAAAGGCAGAAAACAGAGAAAACAAAATCTGGGGATAAGGAAAGTACAGATAAATCGGATCACAAGAAGGACAAAAATGACTATTTGCCTTTGTACTCTTCCAGTACTAAAGTAAAAGATGAATACATGGTAGCAGAATATGCTGTTGAGATGCCACATTCTTCGGTTGGTGGATCGCACTTAGAGGAAGCAAATTCTGGAGAAATACACCCACCGAAGCTTGTTCTCAAAAAGGTCAACAAGAGGACCCTAAAGCAGCCACTTGAGCAAAGTCAAACCATTTCACCTTTATCTACATACGAAGACAGCAAGGTTTCAAAGTATGCCTTCGATCTTGTGGATAAGCAAAGTTTACTGGACTCTGAAGGTAATGCTGACATTGATCAAGTCGACACGTTACAGGAAGGGCCCAGTAAACCTGTACACAGCAGCACTAATTATGATGATGCAATGCAGTTTTTAAAGAAAAAGAGGTATCTACAAGCAGCTAGTAACAACAGTCGAGAATATGCCTTGAATGTAAGTACCATAGCATCTCAGCCTTCAGTAACACAGGCAGCTGTGGCCAGTGTCATTGATGAAACTGCTACAGCCTCAATACTAGACACACAGGCACTGAATGTTGAAATTAAAGGTAACCATGACAAAAATGTCATTCCAGATGAGGTACTGCAAACTCTGTTAGATCATTATTCACACAAGGCTAATGGACAGCATGAGATCTCTTTCAGTGTGGCTGACACGGAAGTGACCTCCAGTATATCCATCAATTCCGCTGAAGTATCTGAGGTGACCCAATCTGAGACGGTTGGAACAAGCTCTCAAGCTTCCTCATCAGATAAAGCTAGTATGTTACAAGAATATTCAAAGTTTTTACAACAAGCTTTGGACAGAACTAGCCAAAATGATGCCTATTTGAACAACCCGAGCCTTAATTTTGTGACTGATAACCAGACTCTTACAACCCAGCCAGCATTTCCTTCCATGGAGAAGGTCTACACATCTATACCTGTCAATAGCTTTCGGTCGGGAATGAACTCTCCATTAAGAACAACTCCAGACAAGTCTCACTTTGGACTAATGGTTGGTGATTCTCAGCACCCTTTTCCCTTTTCAGGTGATGAGGCAAATCATTCTTCTTCCTCCTCTACACAGGACTTCTTGGATCAAGTAACTTCTCAGAAGAAAGCAGAGGCACAGTCTGTTCATCAGGCATATCAAATTAGCTCCTTTGAGCAGCCCTTTAGAGCTCAGTACCATGGGGCAAGAGCTGGAATATCCTCTCAGTTTAGCACTGCCAATGGACAGGTGAACCTTCGGGGACCAGGGACAAGTGCTGATTTCCCAGAATTTCCCTTGGTGAATGTAAATGATAGCAGAGCTGGGATGACTTCTTCACCTGATGCCACAACGGGCCAGACTTTTGGCTAAGAAATCTTTGTAAATAATACTGGCACTTTAGAACACATTTGTCAAAAGGGGGTTGCTCTGTATAAGATGGAGTTCTGTACAGCTTTTAAGAGCGCTATGTTAAAACAAAAGTAAGCTGATATTAGCAAGACCAGTAACTGCTTCTTTTTTTTTCTTTTTTCTTTTTTTTAAATTTTTTTTCGTTAGCCATCAGTCATTGAACTGCCTGATGTTGGTGCCCCTATTGAAGGCAGTTTATTATTCACTTGTTTGAATCCAGAAAATATTTTACTTTCTTTGAAATTTTAAAATAAACAAAATCCCCAGGTAAGACCTTTCCCCCATGATTGTTTCCTTGCTGGTTTCCTTGTATGCTTTGGGAGGACAGTTTATTGTTTGATACTATTCACATTGTCATTTCTAAGCTTGTCAGCATAGTCATTGCTCTTCAGCAGGGAATCAACGTGTACTAAACACACAGAACAAACAAGTAAGTTTCAGAAGTCAAACAAATATGGCTTTAAAAGAAAGCATTTTCTAGAAGAATCTTCAGTCTCTCTCAAAAATAATTTTAGACCATGTGCCCTTTATTTCCGCTTTGCATTACCTTGAGTTGTGTTTGGAGGGAAAGAAAATAAATTCTGATAGACTAACTCTACTATTTAAAAGTCTAATTAATTTAAAATACTTTAAACACTTTTTTAAGCAAAATGCCTAACTGCTAAAGCCTTTACTTCATTCCCGAAGTAATGTGTATTTCTTTGTACAGCTGAATCTAGATGTAACTTTTTAATGACTTTTTCATATGCAGAAACCAAGATTTTGAAGTTTTAGTTAAAATACTCTGTAGATGACATTCCCAATTGCAAAATGCTGACACAAACAGTGTATTCCAAGATGTAAAAGCTTAATTGTACCTTACCCTACATATTCATAACGATTAACATAGAGCACTTAGCCAACTTTATAGTTTTTGATTTCTCAAAAAATAAAACCATTTTTAGATGTTTAGGTTTGATACGGTTGCATCATTTTCATCTCATACAGCAGCTCCAGTAATTCTTTTCCATATACTTGAGATTGGGTATTTTTACCTTCTGTAAAACTGTTCTAATTCTCTGTCTAGAATTTTGACAATGCCAACTATTAAATTTATTGAAGTATCCCTGAAAGCTGAAGAAGTGGGCATTCAAATTCCCTATTTTTTAGTGTTTGCTTACTAAAAGTCACTACAATTTTACCAATCCAAACTGGTGAATGACGGGATTTCTTTTTCCAGCCTAGGAGAGTGTTCAGAAGTTTTCATTGCATTTCACAGTATAAATAAACTGCAAAGTTTATCCCTGTACCATGAATATATTTTTTTGAATAGTACTTTGTCTTGAAGTATACAGTATGGTACGATAAGTAGTTCTGTGTGCATTTTTAAGGTGGTAAGATTTGAGTAGCCTAACTATTGTGTAGTTTAAGTTAACAAGTTTCAGATTTTTGAACTGTATGTTCATTCTATTGCACCTTCCCTAAAGGGACACTGTCTGGTAGTTCAAGGCAGTTTAAGCCTCATGTAGGCTGATTAACCAGGGAAAAATACACACACACACACACACACACACACACACACACACACGTATAGGTAAGTGTGTATATGGTGGTTTTTTAAATAGGATTTCATCCAGGTTTTTACAGCACTGTTGCTAGCTGGTGTCTCTCAGACAAAGCCATCAGGTAGGAGAAAAGGCTGCATCTCAAGGGGCTAAAATATATCCTGTCTTAAGAAAGGGCTTGAGCAGGACCTGGAACAGTTCCCACCTCTTACCAAAGCAGTAGCAATATTTTTCTGAATTTTCATTACCAGGAAACTGATCCCACTTTGTCTTTTCCCTTATGGTAGTGCTACTACAGCACTAACTTCACTTGGTAGAGTTGAGGGAGAAAGGGCATTCATCATCCATAGCCTGCTTCTTCTATTGGCAAGAATACAGTTTATATAAACTAATTTCTTAATACTTTTGTGTAAGAAAGCAGGCTCTTTTGATTTGTTGACCCTGTGTGTAATACAGTAAGGCATTTCAGCTTGCTGTGACTTACCAGCAATTTTGTCTGAATATTTGGCCACGACTTGAAAAGAGTGGGCATCCAGGGAGAAAAGTAAATTCCTTATGGATTATTAATGATACATGTAAAGAAATTTCTTTGAAAGAATATTTTTAAACTGATTAGTGGTCTCTCTGTTTTTCTTCCTTTATGGTCAATTTGGTTTTTTGACTTTCCATTCTGTGTTGTACAGAAATTGCATAAAGGGTCCCTATATCCCAGGAAACCACGTCTTGTAAGGCATACTTTGTTTTCAGTGTTCATTTCCATGACATCCTAGCTTGTGGTGCCTGAATAATACTGTGTTGGCAGTTTTGTTCCTGTGCCCGATGCTGCAAGGAGATGGCAACTGTACTATTTGTTAAATATAGCAAGGAACAAAAGAAAAAAAAAAAAAAAGGCTGGGTTATGGCTGTGTTATTGCACTGCTGTGGGCCCATAGGGAGGTAAGAGGAATGAAGCCTCCTTCTCCCTAAGGGGACTGACTCAGCTTTATTTTAAAAAAGTTCCTGCATTGACACTCTGGTGTGAGAATGTGATTGAGGACTCAGACGGAGTGGCTCTCCCATGCCATGGTCACACTTGGGAATCACTCCAAGGGTGTGTGAGGCAGCAGGCTGCTGTACAGACTGAAGGAACTTGCTCTTCCCTCCAGCCAAACGGGGATCACCAGAGGAACTGCTATTCCTTACATCACAGCTCATTCCCCAGCCTGCTGCTGAGCCATTCCAGCTGCACTCTGTGCCTTAGGACAGGCTGTGAAGTCCCACCTAAGCCACAGGGACTGTCTTGTAGGGTTCTTCCACATGTACAATTAAAGAGTAGTTGATCTGCTGATGCTTGAAGCTTTCTGCACTGGAGGAGTTAGCCAAATACACTGCTGTGATTTCCTGAGTACATCCCCTTTTATCCTGGAATAAGTGTTTATGTAGTTCTGGGAGGTTTAGCTCTGTAAAAAGCTCTTGCTTGTTTAATAATGGCATTATTTAATAACATTTTTCACTGCTCACATTTTGCTGCTTTTAATCTGCTGCAGATGCACACTCTTCATGTTGATCTGGTCATTTTTGTTAGTTTTCTGTGTATGTCTGGAAAAAACAGCTCTGGTTGTCTGTTCTGTTCTTGTGCTGTCGGTATAAGGGCTGGGGTGAGCGTGGAGATTCCCCTGAGCTAACAGCAGGCATCCCTACCCAAAGGTCATGCGAGCACCAGATCTGTGTGTGTGTGTAAGGTGGAATTTTTGGGGATATCTACTAGTGATAGCGCAATGATAATTCTGAAAAAGAGGAAATTGATGACATTTATCACCAAGCTCTCTCTCTCTCTCTACATATATATATATACAAAATACATATATATATATATATACACATGCACTTATTAATAGGCCATATTTTGGTCCTAAATTACTTGACAGTGTCCCTTTTAGCATGAATCTTTTGATATGTTTTACCATTAATATAACAGACAATGAAGGAATCAGCTTGTAATGGTATACTAGTAGGCATTTACATTTTCTTCATTTGATTTGAGAATGAATTAATCATAAATGACAAGTTTTGGGGAGAAGGATTAACCATATGTATTACTGTATGTTGGTTTACGAATAACAACATGAACAATTTAAATTGGATGATAAAAGAACCATGTTTATGATCTTGTGTCTCCTAGTGTTGTCTTTAGGAAAATTGTGTTTCAAGAAGAAAATAGGACAAGAAAGTATTCATGTGAAATAACACTTGTATTATTTTTATATTGTACTTGTCAGTTTTTTTGGATGATGGGAGCTTTTCATTGTTAATTGAGAAGTACAGTAAAATCTTGCTAATTCGCTGACCTCTAAACAGAGCATCTGACAGGTTTCTACTTCCCTCATGGTCCTTTCCCACCTCTCTGCAATGGTCTAAAAAGTACTGTAGCAAGGTCTCACACAATAATACTGTACTACTTCACCCAAGTATACTACAGCATCTATATTAGTATACTGGGAGGTAGAAGGAGTATTGAAAACTAAATTGCAGTTGTCAAAATAAATGAACAAAGTACATTTTGTGATGTGACATCCTTGCTTTTTTTGCCTGCTTCTTCACTATTTTCAAAATTGTAATTTGTAAAGGGTTTCTAAGGCATTGCTGCGAATTATTGGGGTTCTGCTGTAACTTTTGGAGTTTATTCCGAAATATTCATGTTCTCCTATGAAAACTTTCCACCTGAACAGATACGTTATATTCCATGCTTGATCAGAATATTTTTATAGTATTTGTATCATATGTAGTAACTATTTGAAATGAACCAGAATATTTGGATGAATTCACTCTGAATTTTGCAGCATTGGATTACATTATGTATGTATATTTGCTAACTAAATTTTCTTGGCTTTGAGAGCTTTGATTTTTGTTCTTTATTTGCTTGTTTTAATACCATTACAAATCACAGGGAAAATCCTAATACTCCTGGGAATCCTTTTGGAAATGTTAACAGGCAGAAATATGTTTATGCAGTCGGTACCAGTACACATGTGAACTTTCAAATTACATGGTTGGTACTGAAGCAAATGAATAATTTTATAGTTTCTTAGAGTTAAATGTTTTACTAAAATGAAGCCTTGTAACTTTGAAAGTTCATTGGACTTAGGGTAATGCATGTTTATGTTAGGCATGTAATGCATTTAGCTGAAACTCACTTTGCAAAGGACAAGCACTAAGAAAGTATTACTGCTAATGAAAAGACATGTCTTTAATTTGAAATTTAAACTTCTGTTCAAGTTCAATTTGCTTCGTGTCAGGGGAATAAATTTATAGTCGCTTTTGCTCTACTCAACATACAAAATCTTCTGTTTCCTTTTTAAAATTACATCTTTTGGTAGGAAACACAAACTGAGGCAAGCAAACATTTCTAAGAGTTGTTTCTTGCTTTCCTTAATCCAATGGATGGAAAGGTAATATTGTGTAAACAACATTATTTTATTTTTTTATGCAATATCATGCTGTAAATATGATTTATCAAATGAGGATGTACCTATGATTGAATCTTTGATTCTGCACAGCTAGAGTTTATATATAAATATAAATGTGTCTTGACAATCAAGGACTTATGTCAGTCTTCCTTTATGACGTTTCTTATTGTTATGCATTCCATTTGTTTGACTTGAGTATTTGTATTGTCTGTAAAGTATGTAATGTTTTTATAACTTGTTTAAAAACAAACAGAAAAGCCTGTAAATATGAACTGATCACAGTACTGCTCTGTTAGAAGGCATATGATGATGTACTGTTTGTAAGCAATAATACATGACAGTGCTAACTTGACAAGTAGCATAAGGATAAGTTCCAAAAATACCTTTGGGAGTTAAAAGCCTTGTTTGAGTTAATGAATATTCTTAATCATTTTTTTATAAATAAATTCATATGTCCTCCTGCTGGAATATATAACATTGTTTACAGAGCACAATTTCAGTCTCAGAGAGGACAGTCTTTAGATCTATGGCTTCATCCACTTTGAGTGAGAAATGAATGGCTTGGCTGAACATCTGCGAGACGAGGAAGACTGCTAAGGTTGAATAGCTGTGTCTCGAAAGGATCAGAGATATTATTCTGCTTCTGTGCTGATTCCTGCCAGTTCCTCTACATAAATTTGGAGTCTTTAAGTCCTGATGTTGAACTGATGAGACTTGGGCCACCCGTAGAAAGGAATAGTTCTCTTCTTATTTCATATGCAGATAAACTGAACTTTTGAGTCACCTCTTCCTTTGAGTTGCATATTTTTCAACTTATGAGCTATGAGATGTTGAGATGGGTTTATTCTGATAAACTAGATGTCAAACTTATAGTTTGAATTGAATAGGTATTAGACTGTACAGAGCAGCATATCTATTTGAACAGTCATCACTGCTTTAGAACCTCCCCCCCAATTTATAAATGTATATGACCTACATTTTATAGAAAAAGAAATGTTTTTAAATGCTAGTCATTTATATAATATGTGCTTTGAAGGATTTGCTAGTCCACTTCTGTCACTTTTAGTACACTGGTATCTTTTATATGTAATGTATGCTTTTTATTATTATAATTATTATTATAATTATTATTATTGTAGACATTTCAGTAGGAGGAATTTTGCAACAGTATGAGGGGTTGAAATTTTCATTGTCAGAAATGAATTATACTGGACTTTGTCTGTGTAGTCTTGTCTTTCTTTAAATACTGTCTGGAAGGGAACTTGGTATTCAGTAAAGCAAGTGACTTCCTTTTATTTTGAAGGCATACTATATAGTGCTGAATTGGATCTGAAAATGTAATGGATTTGAAGGCAGAGAAATTAGTACATAATCTAGTGTACAGAAGAAATTGTTTTATGAAAAACCTGATGATATATATAGTGAAACACTGTTACAGTGAATTTCTGATTAGTGCTATTTTCCTGAAGTCCATATGCCTTCTTTGTATTTCAGTTAATAAAAAAGAGATAATTTGTATAGATAAATTTAGGATAATAGGTTTATTTCAATCATTATACAGTATTTCTTTATCCTACAACATCTATTCCGTCCCTTTATTATCAGACAAAAGACCGTAACTTGAATTCCATCAGTTGGAGTATGTATATATAGGTGAGAGATGGTTTTATAGGAACCTGGAAAATATGAATTTGCATATTCCTTATGTTTCTAACAGAAATCAGTTTGAGTCTTTCATTACTCCTGTGAAATGAGGAATTTCCTGATACCAGTAAGAGAGTGTGTGTGTGTGTATGTGTGTGTGTGTGTGAGTGTAGGTCCATGGAAGATGTTTGAGTCTCAAGGCCAAAATGGTAAAAGTATAAAATGATTTAATGTAGCTCAACACATGACTTACATTTAATATGTAAAAGAAACATTTAAATTTCATAACTCAAAAAAAGACAAAAATAGTTTTGCAGGGAACAAAACTATTTGGATAGCAGGCTTGACCAAATGAATTTTTTTTTTGTTAAACTTGATATATTTTAAATGATTCTATTTCTGCCTTTATTTCTGCCCTAAAAGCAACTTAAAGTATTTTGGGAGTTACTCTTCCTGTTCATTTGACTGTGAGTGTAATTTATATCATGGTTTACAAAATGTGGCATGAAGGATCGGATTGTTTTATCTGTATAATACAATGAAAGTTTGCTCTTTTTTTACATAATCATGGTGAATGGTATTGTATTCTTAGGACTGATTTATTCATTAAGTGACTTAATGAGTTTCATCACTTTTGACGTTATTGTTTTCTTATGGTTAACTTAGTCTTTTTGGGTTTATAATACCCTTCTATGTATTGTGATACTAAGGGAAGTTATGTTTTTGCTTTATTTTTAATTAAACTAATAGTTTGATAATTTATATTTGCAAATGATGCATTTTAAATGTGGTCACTTGCTGTTTGAAAAATAAAAATATAGAATACTGTTTTATGAATAGACTTAGCAGTATTTTTCATGTTAGATAATTTCAAACAAAATCTGCTTTCTTAATGAGACAGATGAAGGCATGTAAAGACACGTATTGTGGTGCAAGAACTGAAGTGGATACTTTTCAACAATTAAATGAAATATTTAAATATTTGATTTGAAACAAACAGAACTTATTTTGGGTTTTCTTCTCCTTTGGATCTCCTTGCCTCCTTTGATTATAAAAAACAGAATATCTGACCTTAACTGTAATCCTGATCATATGAGAAGATTGCACTGAAACCACTTTAATAGAAACACCTAGTGTTAGACCAGCTTTCCTTTTGTGATTTTTGTTTGCACTGGAATGAATTTGTTCAGTGCCAGCATCTCCTCATGTACATGAGAATCATACTTTGTTTTAACCTCAGTGGTAAGAAGGATGAACTTGATTACTCAAGATTTCAAGTCTGTTGGATAACAGTATGCCACGTGCGCACTACAGCATTTTGTAGCATGTGTAGTATATGGAGTATTTGTTACCTAGATTTTTCCATTGTTAAAGCAAATAGTAAAAAAAATTATTGAGGATCACAGCATTTATGCACCTGCAGAACCATAAATATGCCCTGTAGCATTAATTACCAGTAATTCAGTTTTCTCCTCTTTATTTGTTTGTGTGTATCAGGCATAATGTTTTCCTGAATCTTTTTGTAGGATTCTTTCTGGTAAATACTTGTTTTTTATGGAATTCTTGGCTGTGTTGGTTTTACTTCATGGAAGAACAAAATTTGTGTAAGAAGGCATTAAAAGTGGCACAATACCTTTCAAAGAGAAAAAAACCCCTGTAGTGAAGCAGTGTGTGAAGACTGGAGTTGTGATGAGATGAGCACGGCAGGAAGAGCTGGTGGGTCTGGGATGTCACCAGCCCCTCACCCAGTGGGTGCAGCAGGGCCACTACCTGGGCATCCACCTTGGGAACCTTCTCTGGGCAGCAGTGGCTGCAGGAGAGGAGCTTCTCAGCCTGCACCCTGCTGAGGAGGCTCAGCAGGCAGGATTTGGCTGTGGCAGAGAAGGGCAGTCGGGTTTGCTCTCATGTCTCACCCAGGGACAGCAGCCCTGGCAGTGATGGCCATGCACAGCCCAGGGTGGTCACTGACTGCACCAGCACAGACTGAAAGTGGCTGTAGGGAATGCCTCTCTGCTCAGTCCTCTGAGCCATGGGAAGCACTGCTGTCTCTGAGTGCCTTTGTGTACCCCTGGAGCAGGGTGTGAACACAGCTCCAGCACTGGATGGGACTTGGTTTCAATCTTACTCCAGTGTGCAAGTTATGGTATTGCCTTT
Source organism: Trochalopteron elliotii (assembly GCA_024734555.1). NCBI lineage: Eukaryota > Metazoa > Chordata > Aves > Passeriformes > Leiothrichidae > Trochalopteron > Trochalopteron elliotii. The sequence continues at coordinate 863,235 of JANPWX010000011.1, forward strand.
TTAAAAATACCTTATGAACTTCACTTGGTATGTTAGCATCCATCCAGCATAACTGCTTTGAATGGTTTCATGTTTGATAGTTTTAAGTTGTGAGTGCATTCTGACTCTGCAACATGCCTGATGACGTAGTGTTTTGTACTCAGCCACCCTGCTTGTCTCTGTGTTCACTTGCATTAGTTATACTGATTTTCATTTCTTTTTAATTATGTGGTGGAAGTAAGAAATCAAAACTGATCACATCTGCTTATTGACTTTTATGATAATTACTGTCAAAGAGTAAAGTGATGCTGAAAAGATACTTTTCAACATTTTGATATTGAATTATCAGAACCTGTACTTTGTGTTGAGTGAGAAAAATAGTCCATTTAAATTGCTTGCTTTTATTTTTTGCTAGGAGAAGGAAGCAGTTTTCAGTTTAAATGATTGGTTATTTGTTTATTTAGAGGCATTAAAAATATCCCTTTACAATTAATATTTTTCTTGCAGTGCACAGGGTAAAACTATTTTGTGGCTTCAGGATAGAGAGTAGTTTATAAAAGTTCAGAGATTTGGAGGCGTGTTGTCTTAGGGAGGTCGTCTCAAAAAGAATCCTGTTTGATCATCTTCTGCATTGCACTTGCCAAATCAGCAGAAGATAGTCTTCCACAGAATATTGTTTGCTTTTTTGTCTGCTTTAGTTGTCAAGACACGAACTTTAATGAAGAGAGCTGTTCACTGGAACAGGGGTTTAAAAAGGAGCCCATCTGTGCTGTCTTTTTGAAGCCAACAGCCCTGCCCTGGTTGCTCAGGTAAGTTACCTCCTCTGCAGTGCTCTTCCTCTTTCACACCAGGGCTGGTTTTCAGGTTCCTGACATCCCTGCTGCACCATCTGCTTCGAATGCATACGTGTACAAGTCACTGGCAGAGATTAAATAGGATGATTTGGTGAGGTTCCATTTTAAGATGTGTGTGGGGGTCTTTTGCAGTCCAGCCAGTCTATGCCACTTTTCCCTGTGTCAGCAGCCATGCACATCATGCAGGAATCACAGAATCCAGTTCCCACCTCTGTTACTAAACTCACTCCTGGATGTTTGGTGGGTGTGCAAGCCACTTTTGTTTTTTCCACTCGGAGTCCATCTGCCTGGGCAGCTCTGCCTGTCTTCCACAGGACAGCCAAGACACTTTGCTATGTGATCACTGTTGGTGTGATTTTGTTGGGCCAGTGGCTGTGTCTTCCAGGCCTCTTGGCTAGAAATGTGGTGCCTAGTCCCAGACCAGGTTTTGTGCTGACATCTTTTTAGATAGATCAGTGCCTTGGCAGTAGCTTGTACGTAGCTGCCTTCTTTTAGAGGAGGTGATACCTTCTCAGCAGCTATGGAAATACAAGTACTACCACTGAACATGTTAATTTTCACTTTTATTCACGTAAAAACTTTGTTTTTGTCGTCATCAGTCGTTAGTGCCATTTCGCAGAGGCAGAAGTAACAGCTTTTGTTAGATAATAGCACTAGCCTTTCCCAAATAAAACCAAAAGGATACATTATTTTAGCAGTGTAAATTATAAAAAAATACTTCTCTGTTGTAATATGAATAATGATTGTAAGTATTATAATCTGAAAATATAAAATGTGTAAATATTATACTCTGAAAGCTCTTCAGGAGCACCACATCCTTAATCAGTCTTGTCACAGGATAAACTTGTGTCATGAGAGACAATAAAGCAACGACTGTGAGTGCTGGGAATTTCAGGGTAATTGTGAGGTAATCTCAACCACGCAGAGATGTGCAAGAACAAAACAGGATGACATCAGAAGCTGAAAGGATGAGTTGATTGTTTTCTCTCAGGTCCTGTGTTTTCTTCCATTTCTCTTGCCAGTTCCTGAAATATCTTTGTTAAAAAGCTAATACAGACAGAACAGCGTAAGAAAGATACAGCTCAGAAAGACATAAGCAAGTGCAGTGGGACAAAGTGATCTTTTCCTGCAAACCAGGACTCTGAAAGTGGGATTTTTAGGGCTACATCTGTTACCTTAGGGGAACTGAACAGGATGATTGCTAAGTCTCCTAGTCCAACATGTAGCCAGAGTGATGGATGTTGCAGCCACTTGAAAATGAGCTGTAAGGACAGCATGAGTCCCCACAGCGGGTGTGGAAATTTACTTTGGCAGTATTGGCTCTCAGAGCTGTTGCCTGAAAATCCATTTTAAGGAATTGAAACAAGAATGTTGTTTGTAATGATGCTTAGGCATTATGTTGATAACTGCTGTTACACACACTGAACAACATCAGGTAAAAATCCATTTTAAAGGCAAAGTATTTTACAGTTTGCAACTGTGAGTGAACTTGAAAAAAGATTGTCTCTTCATTTAGTCTGAGAGCATACTCTGTGTGTCACAGCCCACAATTTTATGGTCAAGCTAGGGTTTGTAGGTCATTAAGTGATGTGATTAGCTGAACTGGGTGGTTTATTCACAGTTTGTGCTGTGTGTGTACATGGAAATTGCACATTGCTGTATTGAAAGATGTGTATTTCTGGCAGCTGAAGGAGATGATGATGATGAGGTAGGTGACAATATCCATCCTATTAAGAATCAATCCGTTCCACATTTTACTGGGTGGCTCAGACTTGTGGATGTTTCAAATCCTCATCTTCTCTTGCTGACTGACCTCTGTGCTGCTGCTTTCTTTCCCTGTTTCTGGAGGCTGTATTTATATCTTTGACACCTCTATTGTTCCCATAGCTGTTCTGTCCCATGTAACCTTTTGTCACCCTCTTCACTCTCTTAAATCCATTTCCAGACTCCATTCCCTGGAGCAATTTCTGGTGAGTGACACCACATGGACCATCAAAAGTCTTCTCAAATCACGGTTCAGGATGTCCAGTGTGTGGGGTCTGCCAGGCTTTGGATGGTTCCATCTGCCAGTCCCAGGACCCATGTAACTTGAGGGAGAGGATTCCAGGTAGTGTGTGGAATTCGCAGTGTCCTTTGCTAGCCCTGAAAGCACTCAAGATTTGGACTTTGAGAGAACAATTTTAACTCTTAGTTTCATTTTTCTCCCCTTTTATTCCCTGTAGAGTTAAGGTACTCAGCATAAGAAGAGAGAATTTTAATTATGGCTTTTAGAGAACTTTCTCACATTGTTTGTGATAGTTTTCTTGGAAGGCCCAAAAGTAGTGTGGAGTAAGACTTACATGAAGACACTGGTTCCAAAATGCACACAGCCCTGCTCTTGGAAGGATTCTCTTGACAAGCAGGAGAATGTTGAAAATTGCCATGACTAAAATAGGAACAGACAGAGATCAACACTGAACATTCCTGAAAGTGCTTCTTAGCAGTGCTGATGATTTTAATGTGTCAGTTACAGTCCTTGAAAAAAACACTTTTTACTTGTTTTCTCCTGTGGTTCTTTCCAGTGCAGAGGCAGGATTTCCCAAAGGAGTGTTCAGCAGTGGCATGTGGCAGTAGCAGCTGGCCCAAGAAACTTCTTTAGCACTTGGTAGGTGTGCACATGTGTGTGGGGAGGGCATAGAAGGGCCTGCAGGCAGGCTGCAGGGCTTGGTCCTCAAGGAATTAGTGACTCTTTATCAGTGCTGCAACAAATTCAAGATAGTTATTTCATATTTTTCACTGGCCCTCATGATGGGACAATCTGGCTGAACCTGTTTCCTGGTGGTTGTAGAGTGTGAAAAGAAGGGAGTGGAGGAGAACTTCTGAAATATTCCAGGAATGGGATATCCTGGGGAGCTATCCATAGAATTGGGATTGTTCAGCTTGGAAAAGATGCTTAGGGGTGACCTAATTGCAGCCTTCCAGCACCTGAAGGGAGCTTAAAAGAAACACTACAAGAGCATGTAGTGACAGGACAAAGGGGAACAGCTTCAAACAGAAAGAGAGCAGGTTTAGATTAGATACCGAGAAGAAATTCTTTACTCTGAGGGTGGTGAGGCACTGGAGCAGGTTGCCTGGAGAAGCTGTGTGGATGCCCCATCCCTGGAAGTGTTCAAGGCCAGATTGGACAGGGCTCTGAGCAACCTAGTGAAAGGTGTCTGCCCAGTGCCGGGCGGTTGGCATCAGGTTATCTTTTAGGTTCCTTTGAACCCCAGACATTCTGTAATTTCCTCAGGCTTCATCCTCCTTTGAGAAGTCATCTGTCTTCCCTGAACTCTTGCTTTCCTTTTCTGCCACTTGCAGAAAATTGGTGGGTTTATTCAAGAGTAAAGGCTTGTTCACACTTTGGCTCTGCAGGAAAATCAGAACAGGTTCACTGAAGTACATGGATGTCTTGTATGAAACCTTTTTGAGAATTAAAATGGCTCTAACTCATTTTGGAAGTAAATTAAGTCGAAGTGTACTACATGATCTCTAAGGAAGCGTGACTGACTCTAGATTTGATCCTCTTTATATTGAGACTGTCCAAAATTCCTGCCTTTAATCGCGGTGGAGCTTTACCTGTGCAGGGTCACAGGATTTCTTGACAGCCCAGGGCTGGGAAGTTCGACTGGCTCGAGTTCCTATTTAAACATCGCTGCAGCCGCTCCTGTGTAGAATTAGAGCCCCCTTTCCCCACGGCCAGCGTTTCCTCGAGCAGCCGTGAATTTGCTTATTTATTCATGTGTTTTTTCAGACTCCTGAGAACTGCAGATTGAGTGGCAATCTGCTCCCAGCCCCTAATGATTTCTGTTTCCCACGCTTGGCGCTGCGGGGTCTCGGCGCTCCGGGCACCGGCGTGTCCCGGGCACGGGTGGGACCGGCCCGAGCCGGGCAGATGCTGATGCCGCTGCCGGGGCGGGCGCGGTGCCCGGGCAGACGTGGCAGCGCCCATGACAAGACTTTATC
>JANPWX010000011.1:868128-926832 GCA_024734555.1 Trochalopteron elliotii
GGGGCCGCCCGGGGACCGCACAGGTGGCGCCGGGCTTGGCTCGGCTTTGCCCGCTGCTCCCTCCGGCGCTGCCGCGGCTCGGTCGGGGTGGAGGCGGCGGAGGGAGGGAAGGAGGTAAACGGGAGAGAGGAAAGTTAAAATATTAAAACCGTGGTGGGGCGGGTGAAAAAAAAAAAAGTGGAAAAGAGCCCCTCCCCGAAAAAGGTAGAAGAAAAAAAGAAAGGCTAATAAAAAAGGGCGTGGGGGGGAAGTTAAAAAAAAAGGTGAAAGAAAACCAGAAAAAAAGGAAATACATGGGGAAAAGGAACAAAACCAGGGAAACAAAAAGAAAGAGGGGGAAAAAATGGAAAAATTGAGAAAAAATGAATTTAAAAAAGGAAAAAACAAACAGAGGGATGAGGGAATGGGTAAGTCGGAGCACTGCCCGGGCAGGGGTGGGCAGCCCGGTGTGGCGGCGGCCGCAGCCCGCTCCACCAAGGTGTCGGCAACGCCGTGGCCTCTGCCAAACCCAAGCTCTCCGGCCACTCCGGAAATCTGAAGTTGCTGGGGAGAGTCCGGACTCGTTTCCCACGTCTGGTATTCCGCAGCCTTCGTTGCCCTACGGAGATATGTGAAAACAAAACGAGCTCGGTAATTGTCCTGGCTGGCGCAGTAAATGAGTAACTGGGAATAGCCAAACGCTGCTTTGTGTGGCGTTACCTTCGTTGCACTGACGGCTGCTTCATTACCCTTTAATTCCGCTCTCCTAAAAGACTCCTAAATTAGGTGTTTTTAAGAACTTGACCCGGAGAGGAGTTGAAGCGATTTATTAAAACTTTAAAATGCTGTTGGCTGCTGCGTCCCTTGGGAGGAGAGGCTTTAGGAGCACCTCCTCTGGCGAGGACGGAGGCTTCGGAGGTCGTGGGACCACACGCAGTCGTGCTTGGGAAGGCGTTAACCTTTCCTCTTCAAAATCAGCCAGCTGTTGAGTAGCTCAGAGCAGCGACACTTAGCTCAGAAGCAGCTTCAATGTGATGATTAATAAAATAGTGCTTTGAAGGGATATGCAGGGCACAGGAATGTAATCTATAGAAATCTGGTTTTGCGATTAAATATAGAAGTGTTGCAGGAAAAGGAGATGAGCCTTTATAATGTTTCTGCGAGGTTTGCTAATGCTCTTCTGCTCTCTTGAGTGCTAAATGGTATGGAAAGATTAAACCAGACATTCTTCTTTAATTTATAGACTGGTTAGTGTATTTGGCAGAAACTTCAGGAATAATAACAGCAATTTACTTTCAAGTTAGAGCTTCACTTACATTCGAGGAAAATTGTGTCTGTTTAGTTTATTTATCCTGCTGATGTGTATAGCAGAAAAAGCTTTGGCAGGGTTGGTGACCTGGACACAAAATAGCACTCAAAATATTCCTGTGCTGATAAAGTGCTGCATGGGGCAAGAGGAGGGCACCTGCCCCAAGGACTTTCCACTCACAGACCCTAAATTTTTGCATGTTCATGGATTGGGATGTGGCTGTGTGTGCATTTGTTCAGCTCCCACTTCTGTGCTTTACACCCCCTCCTGTGTTTGCTTTGGCCTCCTCGTAGGAGCCAATGGATCCATGAGTTGTGGTGGGATGTAAATAATTGCAAACTGGGTAATAAGATTTTTAGGCAGTTGGAAATGCCACAGAGGAGCAGTAGTGCAGAGGCAATTTCCTGGCATGGTGGAGGAGGAAGATCTTACACCAAGGTGAGCAGTAGCTGAACAGAAAGGGCTCTGGAGCACAGGGCAGGAGAAGGGCTTTAAGCAGGGAAAAAGGAAGGAAATGGTGAGGTAAGGGGATTTAAATGCCTAGGCAAACAGCACATCTTGCTGTGTGTGCTTTGGGTCTAAAATCCATGTGTGCAGCCCTTCTTTCTGCATTTTGCAAGTTTCAAATGGGTAATATGGGTGCATCACACCTATCCATGTAATGTTACACACCAAATACACTGAGGAAGTCACTTCAGCCCTGAGCTGCTGTAAGGGGTTGGAGCCATCTCCTTCTGACTCCCTTGTGGAGAGGTTTAGGAGAGGAGGGGGCCACAGGGCTGCAGCCTCCCTCTTCCTACACATCTAGATGGGACTGCTGTGGCAGACTGGAGTCTGGATGACTCCAATGAATGTTTTACTGAGTGAAGTCTCTCTTGAGGAAGGACTGCACTGGCGATTCTTAGGAGAATATGGGTATTCAATTGTAATCTTGTTTCATGTTGGGTATTTTCTTCCATTTTTTATTACTGTTGCTATTTGAAAAAAAACATGAGCTTTGTTTCTTTAGAGTTCATCTGCTCCTGCTGCTTTTGCCCTGCTTGAAGCCCCAATCTCCCTGTAACAGCAACCATTTGTGATATTGTGAAAGGGTTATTTGCTTCAAGAAATGTGGAGGCAGCAGCGGGGCATCAGTGACCTCTTATGGCTTTGGTGCTGCTTAACTGGCCATGTGGGCAGGGTGAAGAAAAACCTCCTGTGCTGGCCATTGTACCCCAGCTGCAGGAGACCTTCTGCAACTGAAACACTGTGGTGGAGCAGCATCTGCTTTGGTTATTTAATACTGTTACAAAGTAGAATAATAAGGGCAGGATGGTGAAAGGCATTTCTGGTGCAGAAATCTTGAGTGACACAAAGTAGATTCTGTATGTCTCTGCCCCTGTGCAATAGGCAAAGCACATTTCTGTTGGATTCCTGCCCTGTGCCTGTGATTAATTTGGACTCTGGTCTCAGGTAAGGTGTCCAGCCATTGGCACAAGCCTTGTGTGATCACGATTGGCTCTTGTAAGCATGTGGGCTCAGCTGGCCAGCAAATAACCAGCCCCAGGAGATCCAATGATTCAGACAAAGTGCCCTCTCCACATTAGAGGAAAAAGTCTAGCTCCCCTCTGGCTGCAGCCCTCTTTGTCTTACTTAGGCATGGTGTACTGTACTGAGGAATAGCCAAAAGGTCTCTCTTGACACCTGGTATGGAGACTGGATAACCAAATACACTGGCAGGGCCTTGGTCTACAAAAGGTGCAGATAAAGGAGACAAGATCAAGGCTGTGAAAGTGATGAGTGGTGCTGGGAAGTGAATAATCCAAGTGTCCTCTGTCACTGGAGCACAGGAGCATGCAATGACATTACCAGGCACCAGATTCAAAACCAGCGAGAGGAAATGCATTTTGCAGACAACACTGTGGACCTGTGGAGCCAGTGCTATGGAATGCTGGGGTTAGAGTTGGAAAAAGCTACCAAGGGCTGTTAAACATGTAGCTGATGGTGGAGCCTGTGCTGGGAGCAGGGCTTGGGAGGGTGCTGGGGGAGCATTGCTCTCTGCTTGCTGTGGTGTCACTCTGGTTCAGCATCTGGTACAAACTGCTATTGACTGTGTGGACAATGGCCTTGTGCTTTGGCAGACTAAGAAAGCAGCAGTTGTGTCTTTCATCTTTCCTGCTTTCACAGCAAAGCTGGAATAAAACCATGAATCTTCTACAACGGAGGAGCCAGCACTGCAGGAATTTGACCGAGCTGACCTTCCACCCAGAGCAGCTTTGCCTGTGGCTGTGTTAGAGCTGTGCCTTGGACAGGCGGAGGTGACGAGGAGGAGACGATGCTCAGCCAGAATGGTGCCCGAAGTGATGGATACGTCCAAGAGCTCTTCCATGAGGAAGCACAGCAGGTATGGCAGAGAGCCATTTCCTCTCCCAAATTTCTATCTTCGTGGCCTCTGCACTCCTGGTCTCCTCTTTGGCAAGGAACAGGACCGAAGTAACAAAACTGCCCTTTGTTTTGCTATGTACATCTGAGGTGTATGACTTAGAAAGGGAAAGAGAAGACTTGATTTCCAGAGGGCAAGAGGAAGCAGTTGCCATAGGAAAACTGGAGTTCCCCTGGAGTTTCAGATCTCAGTTCCAGCAACTCTGGAAAATCACCATGCCCAAGTCCCAGAGTTCCATGTCTCCTCGAGAAGCAAAGGGTCCTGATCGGATATGACTGTGATGGGAAGACCATCTTAACCTACTCAGTTGGTCCAAGCTGGTCCAGCCTGGTTTGTCATATCCTCTAAAGGACTTCTCCCATGCACTGAGGACCCCACTTGCCTTGGTGGAGTGTTTGGTAGGGACAGGAGGAGAAGCACAGTGTGTAGCTGCAGGCTCTGTGAAGGACCCTGAATGGTTTTGGTTCATAAATTGGGGTAAATTCACTGAGGCACAGTAGGGTTCCTTTGCTGCTTATCCTACAAGAATATAAACAGGATATTTTAGGGAGTCCTCTCTTTTAGGGCCCAGGCATCCCAACAGCCCAACAGCCCTTCATCTTAGGGACAGCTTGCAACAAAGGAGTGTCTTAGCAGCTGTTGGTGCCTATCCCCCTGTTGCTGGCTGGCTATGGCACCACTTGTGCAGTCTGCCCATAAAACATCAGAGGTAAACCCCAGGCTTTGCTTTTCTCTAGGTATCTGAAACACAGACCAAGCCCTGGTGGAAGATCCAGCTGTTTGTGTGGGAGCCAGTGCTTTTTGGAACATGGGATGGGGTCTTCACCTCCTGCATGATCAACATTTTTGGAGTGGTTCTTTTTCTGAGGACGGGATGGCTTGTGGTGAGTGAGTGCTGACTTGGTTGAATGTTTGAATAGACATTTTCCTCTGCCCCTCCTTACCTGGAATCTCCATCACCACCCAACCGTTTTGGATTCCATGCTCTTCGTTATAGATGTTGCTCATGCCCTCTGGTGTTTGGTAGCTTTTCACTTCAGCTGCATATTGTAGTGGAACTTTTTGGTCTCTGTGAGTGGTTTCCTATCTTAGCTTTCAGAAAGAGAGAGGAAAGCACAACAACCAACCTTGACAATGAACAGGGACACTCTTGTGTTGTTGTATTGTTGAGGAGAAATTAGCACTTTTCAGGTAAAGTAGTTACAGCCACCTATCCATCTTCCCAACCCCACTGAAGGAGGTCTCTTCCAAACATGTCAGTGTTGGAGACCCTGATTTTTTGAATGGGGAATCCTCAGTCAGGTAAAATTGTCATTGCTATCAAAAGATCTTCCACTGCCAGCTCCCTAATAGTATCTCACTGAGGGCCAGAGCCTGGAATACCATCCCCTCCTGATGCAAAACATTGTATTATGCCTCAAAATTTCCCCTCAGAAGAAGGAAAGCTTCCCCAGAGATGGATGGGATTTGAGCTTCAGGCAGAATTCTTGTCACAGGCATGGTGGATGCCTTCCAAAAGGAGCAGGAAGACACTTGCACTCTGTACTGAAAATTACTTTGCTGGAGGTGTTGAGGGGAGCTGCAGTTGTCATGGTGGAGAAGTTGGGAGGATTTTTTAGCTTCCTTTTCCTTCTGATTTTATTTCCTCCACATCTTCTTTGAAAGCAAGTTACTTCTGGAGCAAACACAAATATAAATAAAGCCAATAAATAAAAGAAAAACTGAACCAGCTGGAAGCTAGCATGAAAGGGAAGGGAGGAGAAGTCAGGGTTGGCAGAGAGCTCCCCTGGCAGAGGACAGTCATATGTCGAGCTATTCCCAGAGTCAGGCTCTTGCTATAAATTTTCAGAGCTGAAGCTGGGGCTGGTGAAGTTTTGCAGTTTCGGGGGACCTAATCTTGCTGAAATGTTCAACAGGGATTGCTGCTGCACTAACCCCTTCCAGCATGCATGCATAAATAAGCATCAGTGTTTAATGGGGGCTTTTTCTTCCAACTTTCTCTGCTTGCTATTGTTGCTGTGAGTCCAGCATTCCCCCTCGGTCTTAGTGTTAACCCTTTCTTCTGTAGGAACTATTGGATTGTCCATTAACTGTTGCCATAGCCTGGTTCCACCTTTCTGGAAAAGCCCAAGGCTAAGTGAATGTTTGCATATGTTTGCCTTTTTTTTATTTTTATTTTTAACTGAAGCATATAATGTTTATCAGCCATTTAACCTGGGGGTAATCAGCTGAAGAAAAAGAACAATTGTCCTTTTAAAAAGAAGCATGGGGTTGGGGTGGGCTGTGGTGCTGACCCAACCACAGCTGTGTTTATAGCAAGCCTTGGCTCTGTTCCCCACTGACCAGATAACACCCCTGTCAAAGGCAGCAGGATGCTGAACCAAAATAGGATTTTATGATGATAGCAACATCCTGGATATGTTTCTGTTTTTTTCACAAAAAAAGAGAAAAGAAAAAAAAAAATCTGGGATTTCAACCAACCCCAGAGCAGGGAAGCAGCCTTTTAGTGTTGGTGATAAAAACCCCATCACAGCTAGCGTGGCCTCAGAGATGAGCATTGCTGGAGCAAGGTTGGAAAAAGGGGTTGTAGACATGGCCTGGAATATGAGTAAAAGGAAGGGAAGCCAGATGTTAAAGCATTGGGCACTGGAGGAGACTTCTGATTGCTGTGCACTGGCCTGAGTGATCTGTCAGCAGGGGAAGGTGGGCTGGAGCACAGGGGAGAGCTCTTGACCCTGGAAAATAAATTACAGCCATGTGTGAGAGAGTGGGAAGGTCCTGAGCTCAGAAGAGTTCTTAAATTCTTTTGGAGGTACTAAGCACCTTCTCTTTCTAAAAATCTGACCCTGAATGGCAAACTGAACCCCAAAAAAGAGGTGGTGCTGGTCCTTAAAGCTGCCCACAGGGACCTGCAGCTGTGTTTGTTCAGAGGATTTTTCCTCTTTTCCCCCACAGTGAGACTGTGGTGGGTACAGCAGCTCCTCCTGGGGCCCTCTCTCTGCCCCAACCAGGAAGGGTGTTTTTTTTTTTTTTTTCCATGGGGCTGAATCTTGTGCAGAAAAGTCCCCTGAGCCCAGAGGGGGTGAGAGCCACCTGCCACTCTGTGCACACCCCACGGACCAGGGCCGGCACATGACGCTTTATGAGAGTGTTATTTATCTTCCACGCTGCCCTGCCTTTGGGGTTTTGTTCTTTGGGATCTCATTGTTTGGAAGGATCAGAGCTTTCAAAGGTAAATGTTCTGAAAAATTAAAATGCAAGCTTGATGCTGTTAATAAATCAGATGTTGAAAATCCCAAGGGTTCAATTTTGAAACTACTTTTTGTTATGAATGTGTTTTGGGTTTTTTTTTTAAGCATGTCATTCTAAACGGTGCAGACAGGCAGTGATCCTATGGTGGCTGAATCATTGTTTGACCTCATTCCTTTTAAACCAGAGGACAAAATCAGTGATTCATGGAAGAGCCCATTGACAGAGCAGAACCTGCTCATGCAAAGGTCTGCTCAGCCCCAGGCTCAAGGAAAAGACAGGTTCTCATCAAAGGGGTACTAATAAAGGCTGTAAATGTGGCAATCAATTACATTAATTAGACAAGTAGGGGTGTCTCTATGTGTTTCTTTTAATCTGTAATGACTCCAGATTCATAGATCACTAGTGACTAGAAGTGGGTAGGTTCTTAGTCTGTCCCAGCAGATTGGTGTGAAATAATCTTTTTTGATTATTTTTTTTCATTCCAGGGAAACACTGGCATTGTAATGGGCATGTTTCTGGTGTCCTTTGTCATTCTGGTTGCCCTGGTGACAGTCTTGTCTGGAATTGGGGTGTGTGAGAAGTGCAGCATTGGAAGCGGAGGAGTCTACTCCATGATTTCTACTGTCCTTGGAGGTCAAGTAGGGGGCACCATTGGCCTCCTTTACATTTTTGGGCAGGTAATTTTAAAAAGTTATTCAAAGAAAACTTGGAAACTTTGCAATGCAGGTATTAATCTTGTGCTGTCCTGCTGCAGAAAGTAATGTTTCAAGTAAAATCTGGGTAATGCTGCACTGTGCTGGGCAACATGGGAGAGCACCACAGGGAGCACTCAGCCCCAGGCTGCTCCCCAGGAGCATGGCATTGTGCTGCTTGGCATGGTCACCCTGGTGGAGGAGCTGAGTGTCTGGACAAGCCATGCAGGTCATTTCCTCCCATCCCAAATTACCCCCATTGCCAGGACATGCCCTTGCTGGCAGGAGACTGAAATTAAACGAAGCAGGAGAGGGCAGGGTGGTCAAGCAAAGCTCAGTGAAATGGCTGTGGACTGGCAGGTTGGCCTTGGCATGCTCCACATGCCCTTAGGGATCAAGCAAGGCTTGGCTGCTTCTCTGTGGGAGCCAGCAGAAGTGGAGTTGGTGTGGGAGAAGAACTGGGCAGGGGTAAGGGCCACAGATTTCTTGTGAGCCAAAAGTCACAGTTCTGGATTTTCTGAAAGATCCCAAGGAGCTGTTGTGGTGGTGAAGCACAAAAATACACAAGTAGTATACAAAAAGAATGGAAAATAATCACTTAAACCTGCAGTAACTTAACCCTCTCCCCCCATAAAGATATTATGAACAGTATAAAATGTGGTGAGCAGAGAAGCATTTTTATGAAGGCTTGTTTTTAACTGACTGGCTTATAGCAATCTCCAAAACCCCTTAACAGCCCCCAAACCAAAAATAATCCCCTCTTCTCCTTTCACTCCAGATTAAAAGCAAGTGTCCATAAAATATGAACTGAACCCAGTTACAAGCCAAGATATGGAAAGGGGCCACACATGAGAATCCTTCCTGTCATATTTTCCACTCTTGCTCTCCGAGAGGACCCCATCTGGGAAAGCAATCAGGTTGCAGCCTGTCCTGAGGGTCGTAAAAGCTGGGCTGCAGCAGCCCTGGCCCCTGGCTTGGCATCCTGTGTGCACAGGGGCTGCGGGCTGGGAGCTGGCAACTCACTTAAAATTGCTTTGCCTGCTCCCAAAAGCTGCTGGTGCCTTTCCTTTCTCAGCTGTGCTTTGTGCCCAGCGTGTCCTGTACCAGCTGCAGGCTGATCCTCTGCTGCAGAATGCTCAGGGAGTGCTGTAACTTCTGTCATAAGGCAACTGCTGCCAGAAATGGGGTACTCCCCATTCCCTGCTCTGACTGGAGCAAGTGGGGAGCAACTGCCCACATACTGCAGAGAAAGACTCTCAGGGTGTAGTTCCCCTGATTGAGGTGTCTGCCTGTGATGGAAGTGAATGCTCCAGGATCTCCAAGTTGTAGGTGTCTGAGCCTGAACATCTGAATGCCATCAACCTTGCTGAAAACCACACAGATCCTGCAGCTCCCGGGTATGAGCCAGGTTGTCCTGAACATTCTCAGTGAAGCAGTGCTGGGTCTGTCCCAGGTGGGGGATCTGCAGTGAATGAGGGTTCTGCTCTCGCAGTTCTATCTTGGCTGGGGATTTTCTCCCTTCCAGTCGTGTGGGAGCTGCACATCCCTCATCTGTGGACAGGGATGGTGGGGTGGCAGGACCCAAGGTCACACCAGCCATATCAAATATCAGCTATCTGCCCTGCCCTGGTTTTCCAGGGGTGCCATGCACTGGAAAGCATTGCTGAATTGCCAGCTAGTGGGAATTTCTGGAGGGAAACTTCCTGGTATTTTGGATTGTTGTCCTGCAGTGGTGTTTGAGGCCTGAGCCTGTGCTGCAGATGTCCTGTCCTGCAGGCTCTTGGCCACCCGGGGCAGAGTGTGTGTCCTGTCCTGCTGCAAGGCAAACAGGCAGCTTTCCTGGGAGCTCAGGGAGGCATGGCTCACACAGTGTGCTCTCCTCCAAAGTGCAGGCTCCACTCCAACAGTGAGATGGGGAGCCAGTGAAAAGTCAGAGTTTGCATCCAAACTAAACACCAAGTTAAAAATAAACCCCAGGAGGCAGTGAAGGGGGGAACAAACTGCTGTTCTTCAGGCAGGTGTTGAACTGGGACCCTTTCCTCCAGAGAAACAAAAGAAGGGAGGAAACATAGAAGTTGACTCATCCTTTTCTCTCTCAGAGAAGATAGTGTGGTTTCTCCTGGAGTGTAAATAGAGGGTAGATGTTGCAGTGGAACATCTGGGCTGCTGGCCCTAGCAGCCAGCCTTCCCTGTTTGCCCAGGCAGTAGCTCTGCTGCCTTGACAGTGCTATCTTACAGCAATAGGGTTCAGTCCCTGCAGGCCAGAGTAACATTAAAGGTTGTGATAGCAAATGTCTGTCTGTCTGTCTGTCTGTCTGTCTGTCTGTCTGTTGTCTGCCTGGCATGGGGGCTGTGGATGGGGATCCCTTTTTCTCCCTTGGGGCACTCACAGAGCTGTGTCCCTCAGTGTGTTGCAGGTGCCATGTACATCACTGGCTTTGCAGAGTCCATTGCAGGTGTCCTGAGCCTCAGCAACATCTGGGCAGTCCGTGGCATCTCCCTGGCTGTCCTACTCGGCCTGCTGGGAATCAATCTGGCTGGGGTGAAGTGGATCATCAGGCTCCAGCTCCTGCTGCTCTTCCTGCTGGCTGTCTCAACACTGGACTTTGTCATTGGGTCCTTTACACATCTTGATCCAGGTAAAACTGGGGGTTCATTGCATTGGGGTCAGCAGGCTTTAGTTCCCTGGGGTTTTCTCCTTAGCTGTGTCTGTGCAGTGACACTCACTTGGACAGTGACAGAGTTCAGAGCTTATATGATGGGTCCCCTGTCCTTTGGTACTGATCTTTTAGAGACAACCCATAATTTTGCAAGGAGTGTTTCCAGAGCATGGCTGAAGATGCCTTATTAATTTAAGTGTTTAACCCCAGGGATTGAGCTCTCATTTTGTGCTCTTGTTATGTTTCACTTGGAGGTTTTCTAACAACAGAGAGCATCTGTATTTGCAGTGTTATTTGTAGCCTCCTGCTGCCTAACTCAGCATTAAGCACTGTGCCCGTGAAAATGGAGGATTGTGAATTTGAGCTATGGAGATCTTGTCTGGAGACCTCTGAGGTCACTTAGACCCTGGCTGTGCTGTGCTGTCCACTCTGCTGGGGATCACAGGAGGGAGCTGGGTGAGGGTGGGTAACTGCTGGAGTCTCAAGGACCCACGAGTGGGAGTTCTCCCACTAACTTTTCCCAGCCTGCAGTGACAGCTCCAGCTCAGGCAAGGGGGAAGTTTAGGGCTCCCACGTACAGCCCTGCTCACACCAAGTCCTGTTCCCTTTCTTCTGTCTGTTTGCTGGGAAACACATCTCGGGATGCCCACAGCCACTCCAGCGATAATGAAGTGTAATTAGCTGAGTAAACAGAAGGTGTCACCTTTTTCTTGGCTTCCTCCGTGTCCAGCAGCACCTTGGGGAGTTGCAAATGACCTACTAAAGTGAGTTTAAGGAAAACCCCTCAGTTTTCATTGACAGCTGTGGGGCTGCTGGGCTGCGTGGCAGGAGGTGTCATGTGGGACACCGATGTCACAAGTGTCATTCATGCTGCTGTTTTATTTTGTGCTGCTGCTGCTGTGGTGTGCGAGGATGGTGGCATGGGGACAGAAGCAGCTGCTCCCCTGTCAGACAGAGCCTTATGGAAAGGCATTTACACTTTATATTTAGCATGTAGGAAATGCCTTAAATGAGAGCCTGTGAAAGTTTCAGCAATATTTGTAAATGAGAATGAAACAAGGACAGTTGTGCTGCTGGGATGTGTTTTGCAGAGAAAGCAAGTGACCTGCTCCTAACAGCTGCGTTTCGTAGGAAGTTGTTGACTAGAGGAAACAGGGCTGGGGGGCAGTGTGTTGTATTTTTGTGTTGTATTTTTGTTGTGCTCATAGTAGATCTTTCTAATGGTAGAGAAAAAATAAATACTCTAGGTGAGACCTGATTGTAGGAAAGTGAGCATGGGACCAGGAGGCAAGAATGAAAGGAATAAAAACATCAGCAGGAAACATGCCCAAGTGGAGGCCAACATAGTTGTCTTTGATTTCCTCCACTGCCGAGCACTGTCATTTTCTTCCGACAGAAAATAGAGAAAGGAAGGGCAATGAGGTGTCAGAGCATTGTGGATGCTGCAGTTTAGCCATGGCTGGCTAAAGAGAGGAGAGATTCCAGTGCATGGAAGGACATCGGGCTGCTGGTGGCCGGATCCAAGCCCCAAACTCCAGTTCGCAGAGCAGCGCTGCCCTCGAGTGGGACCTGCGGCCGTACAGCTGGCAGGGGAGAGCTGTGGGGTTCTCTGCTTCCACAGACGCTTCCCTGCGAGAGTGCCTGGGCGGGGGGATCCTCCCAAGGCCTGCATTTCCCCAGAAGGCCTCTGAGTGGTGTGTCAGCACCAAGGGTGAGCGCTGGGCTCCAAGGAGCCTCCTCACGCTGTGTTGCCCGCTTTCTGCGCGGCGTGATGGATGCATGCCTGTCTCTGGGGATTGCACCCACCAGCAAAGCATCCCTCCTGCAAGGAGCCTGCAGATGGGGCATGTATGAGGTGGTGCAGCTCCAACCTCCAGAGCCAGCTGATGACAATGGCAGTGCATCAAAGCCCAGCACCGGGGGAAGCATCTGAGACCCCTTTGGGGTGGGCATTCCACTGATCAGATCTCCACAGCCCTCAGGGACATGCAATTGCTTTCAGTTTGGTTCTGTGGCTGCAGCAGGAGCCGAGATGCAAAGGCAGCTTGCAGGGAGAGGTGGTTTCTGAGGCTGGAGCTGTGAGCTGGGTTGTAGCTGACAGCTTGTTTGAGTCGTGTCGTTGTTTTATGGCAGGTTTATGGGGTTTCAGTTCACAGCCTTGGGTCTCAGTCTCTGACCCTGTAAAATGGGCCTTGTGCAGCCATCCTGCCTTTTCTGCCACGGCGGCCTTTTCTCTCACTTAACATTTCCAAGTGCTGCGCACATACCAAAGGCCTGCACATCTGCCAAGCAGCAGTTAGTTGAATTTAAATAATCTCCAGGAATGCCTGTCCATCTTGAAGGTCTTAACTGGCTGCCTTTGTGTGGTTGCACTGGGTGGAGTCCCCTGCTCTTCTCCCCATTCCCGCAGCTCACACCCAGGCACACACCAAATCGGATATTGTCCAAGCACTCACTCCCTTCCTGTGGTTTGCCTTTATTTTTAGTCTGAGGACAGAGCATGTTTACACAAAAGGGGGCTTCTCAGCAGGGCTTCCTGCTGCTCTTTCTCCTTTTCTTTCCTCTCTCTCTCGTTGTGGCTCACTCCTGCTCCAAGAGCCAGCCAGGCCCCTGCAGCCAGGAGCTGGAGGAGCTGAGTGGCTCCAGAAGACAGGGAGTGCTCTGGGTCACTTGTCCAGATGCTGCTGATCCCTCTGGGCCTGCTAGTCTGCTTGCTACCAGGCTACCCTGTCCCTCTGCCTGGCCCCCAGGGCTTTTGCTCCTTTCCACCGGCTGCCTGCAGGGTGGGGTGGGACTCTCTGATTTTTTGGAGTTAATCCTAAATCCTCCCTTGGCTTCAGCTGGCACTTCCCCTGGGGCTTGGTCACAGTCCCAGGCTGAGATCTCTGCCAAGGGTGGGTAGTGAGGAGAGGGGCTCCCTGTTCTGTCTGAAAACCAGCCTCATTGAGCTGTCTCTGGTCACCCACCTCAAAATTCAGTCCCTCCTCCAGAAACAGACCCCTGTGCTCCTTCCTTCAGACAGGAGAGATTCCTATTCCCTTTCTCCCTAGGCACAGGTTAGTGTTTTTAGCAAACCTAACACAGGTGAATTGAATTCAGTCAGCACTTGACTCCTCAACCCATCAGCAAGACCCAGCACTTGCTACAAATTTTTGTAGTAGCAATGCAGTGTTTTTTGGCTTGTGTAAGTCTATATTTTAATGATGGAGGTCCATACCTCAAAATCAGCCCAAGTTATTTTGGGAGGAGCAGTGAAAGTAGAGGAGAGGATGCTCCTCTCCCTGACCAGCTCCTCAGAACAGTATGTGAAACTTTTTGCCCTTTTCACGTCCTGAACATTAGAGTCACGGAAAAAAAGAAGATAAGCCGTCCATTAATGCCCACTATTTTATTTTCCTAGCATATCTCTGCTAATTTTTGTGTAGGGTGACTCCCAAATACTCCCTTTCAATTAGGCGCCTGCTTTCCTGTTTTGGTAGTGGCTCCCAGGTGCCCTGTGAAAGCAGAGAGGCTGTGGGAGCTCGTGGGGGAGGAGGGCTGGTGTTAATTTGGTTGTGCTTTGATGAGGAGATGAAAGGAATCATAACTTGAGCAAAAGAGGCCCAACAGCAGCCTCTTAAATGCCTGGTGGGGGGAAAAAATAAATTATCTTGTTAGTAATTCAGTAATTGTGTCCCCTTGGGCTGGGATTCCCCTGACCTGCAGTAGATGGTACCACATGGCTGGGGTGAGCGTGGAGCTTGGCTGTGTGGGGCTAAACCTCTCTCCTCAGGCTGGGAAATCTGAGTAGTTCATTTCTCAGGGATGCAGGGAGGTTTGAAAGGCATATTGCTGTCAGGACACTTCTGCTTGGGATTATTTTCCATGCAAACCACATCCTTCATGTCACCCACTTGGGTTTCATCTTCCCAAAGCTGCTCACACAGAGCCCAGGAAACTCATTTATCATCTTCATTTATTCCTCTGAGGGCAAGTGCTTTGGAGGATTCATCCCCCTCCAATGTTCTATGGGTGAGCTGGGGAGCTGATGCTGTCCTGTGGGTACCACTGGTGAGGATCTGTGGGAGATGAGTTTTGCCTGGAGCTACTCCAGCAGACAGGGAACCTGCAATTGTTGAAGCGATTTATGTGTATAGACACTCTGGTGTTGTAAAGATCCCTCAAATGCTGCCTCTGGGGCTTCGATGGACTGAATTAATTAAAAATATCTCCACAGATTGAATCTGAAAGTGATCAAAGCATCCTAATCAGGGGCTTCTGCTTGGCTCTGGGTTGTTTTATTTTTGGGCACAAGGGGTGTGCCCCAATATCATAAGAGAGGGTGCAGGAAGGATGTGTGTGTCACAAGATGATCTGCAGCAAATCCCAGGGGCTTTATCCAGGCTGATTGCTGACTTCCTGGCCTGAGACACATCTGGAAACTGGCATCAAATCCCAAGCAGAAATCACTGTGCAAGCGGGAGCAAAAAAAAAAAAATAAAATAAAATCCCACTTTGCTACTGAACAAGGTACACACCGTGGTGAATAAAGGCAGGAGGCTGCTAATACACTCTTTATTTATTAAAAAACATGGGATTGCTTTTCCCAGGTTTTTCCAATTATAGTGCATTGAATGGCCCTGACATCACTCTTGAGTCGGGGCCAGCCTATTCAACAGTCTGGCGAAGACATTTATTAACTGGTTACCTGCCAATTGTCTGGGCTAGGAGCTGCGGGACAGATGTGTTTTGGAAAGTGATAACATTGTTAGAGGCCTTATTTAGATAGTGAGAGGAAAGCTACACCGCTCTGTCCAGGTTCTCTGAAGTAGGTATTTAAAGCAGTTTATTTAGAACTAAAACCCAAACCAGTTAGGTTGAGATGTAACCCTGCCGCCCTGTTTGTAGGTAAGTTTTCACGTTGTTTCCTCGCTGGAGGGCATCCAGCAGTAGGACTGCCTTGAGGAGCAGCAGTCTCGATTGCCGGCAGATGCTCAGGTGTCAGCACAGCTGCTGCACCCCGGGGCTGGGACTGGCGTCCCTGTCCCTGCTCTGCCCAGACCAGGCAGGCTTCCTGAGCCTCCCGCCCCGAGGCATCTCCCAGGAGGTGGGTAAAGAGGGGAGGAGGGCTCAGGGTCTGCGGGTCCTGCCCTCCTGCACCTACTGGGCTGCACTGGGGATGGATGCCATGAGCATCCAATCTGCTCCTAAAAATTTCCAGTGATGGATCCTTTGCTGCATCCTTGGGGAACCGTGCTCTAGTCACAGCTATGCCATGCTAACCTCCTCTTCCTGCAGCCTAAACCCACTGTTTTGGGTCTCTTGAGGACTTGGCACAATCTGGTGTCCTTCGTTTTTGCATTAAACCGCCTTGCTTGGAAGACCTCTGGTGCTCTTCTTCAGTCCTCTCCTCTCTGGGCTGCTCCATCTGGGTGGCCATGGGAGTGAGCAGCCCTCTGCCATGTGCTGCTGAGGATGAGGAGGGTCCGGGCCTCCCCTGAAACCCTAAAATATGCCGGTGAATGGTGCTGTCAGGCACTGGCTGGCTCAGGTCTGTTCCTGGAGCCAGGAGAGGGTTTCTGAGGTAGTTACAGATTTAAGCTTGCTCAGTAGGTAATGGAGTTCCTGATGTACACAGGAGGTTTTGTGCACATCGATTTAACCTTTAATTTCTTCCCTGTTTCCCTGTGAAGCAATGCTAAGCTCATCTTCCAAGAACTTGTAAAAAAATCCTGAAATACCTTGGCTGGCTTTGTTCCTTGCTAGACTTTACCTTCATGTGGGCTTTCCCCATCCATTCTTCCCATAAAACGTCCTGTGCAGGCTCTCCTTCAGCAGCAACTTGTTTAATGTTAGAGAACTAATAAAACTGACTGGTTTGAGGAAGATATATATCATCCCACAATCTCTCCCTCTCTCCCCATTGCTGTGTTTAGATGGGACAGCTTTATATAATTGCATTGATTTTTTTTTCTCTTTTTTTTCGTGCCACCATATAATAGCTTTCAAATGATGGAGATATTTTGTCTCCTCTTTTTTTCATTCCCCCAGTGTTTAATTCGAGTCACAGTTCAGCTGTGCCCAGAATCAGCTTTCCTTATTTAGGGATTTAATTTATTAAGATAATTTCTAGATATCAGATTCTTCCTCCAACCACTCCACTTCTAGTTTGCATTCCTCTTTTAGGCTAAAGAGAAAACTTTATGTTAGAAATAGGTCCTTATCTACTCTTCATTCTCTCTTCTGGCTTGTGTTAACAATTTTTGGCCTTTTTTGTCTTTATCCTGGTTGTACCTTCAATAACCTGGGTGGTGGGTCAGTGATTCTTTCTAGTTTTCTTTTTTACTCAAAATGCATCTATTGAAAAATTGATTTTTGTAGAGAAAATGTATTCTATGACTTACACAGAATTCAATTAATAGTTTCAACCAAGCAAACAAAAAAAAAAAATCCTTTTAGGTGACAACATCTTGCTCAACCTTTCCAAGATCAAATGCTGTTTGGCTTGATTTGCATTCTGAAGCCAGACTTAAGACTGTAGCTCTGTGTGTGTTGTGTATAGAGGATAATGAAAACCTTCCAAAACTAAAAACAAACTGTCATTTTAGACACAAAATCAAAAACTCAACAAAAGGAATAGTTTTCTTTTGAAATACCACTGTCATATGGATAACATATCCATAATTTGTTATGGGAAGCTGGGAGTATGGGATGCCGTAGTCATGAGGATGGCAGAAGGCTCATGGCAGGATCTGGTGGATTAAGTTGTATCATCTTTCCTTTGAAAGATGGGGATTTGATCAGCATGGATTGAGCTTTGTCCCAAACAATACATGGACAAGCTCCGAGATGGAGGGGAGGTCACTCCAACCAGTCCAAAGGATGTGTGTCATCACCACTGAACTGCCACTCACTTTCCTCCAATTGTTGTGCCTTGACTCAGTCCAAATTCTGATCTCTCGAGCCTTGGGCTTTTCACTGGAGAAGTTCTTCAGAGCCTCCCACAGCTGGGCACTCTGGGCATGACTTCCAAGAAATATCATTCTGTAATTGATAATGATTCCCCATTGGTGAAAACTATTTTCCTAGAAGAAGGATGGAGCAAGGGACACTGTATTTCTAATCCTCTTTGCAATGAGTAAAATAATTTTTGCCAGCTGGTTTGAATACTGCTGAACATGCCAGGCTGAAAATACCACATCAAAAAAATCAAACAGTAATGGGAAGATTAATATATTTACAGCAAAGTCAAGTGCTTAGCATTAAATAATGCAAAACATAAGAAGAATTTAAAAAGTTGAAACACCTCTGTTAAAATATCTTACTTTTTTTCTCTTAACCAGAATTTCAGAGTTTCTAACTGCAGAAAATGTTCGTTTTTTGGCTTTCTGTTAGGAAAAAATTATTAAACCCCACCAACCTGTAGAGACAGAGTAAGTGCCAAACAGCTCTACTAGCTACTTCTATGGGTACATTCCAAACTTTTCCTTTATTTAAGCAGTGCTTTTGTGATGAGGAGCTGCCCATGCAGGCTCTGAGCGTGCTCCTGTGTACGTTAGTGGTTTTCCACTTTCCCGAGAAGCCGAGGCAGAGATAAAGCAGGCGCATGGGGAGTTGGGCAGAAATTAGCATTTCCTCCCACCCCGTGCAGTCCTGCAGGAGATGTGGTGTGGCTGGGGGGAGCCTGGGGGGAGCGTGGGCTACCTCCTGATCTGAGAGGGGTGACAGCATCCTGCGAATGAAAATTGCTCCATTAGCTAAAGACAAACATCGGAGACAGATTTAAGCAGCTCCCTTTGTTTATTCTGCCTTTTATGCTATTTTTAGCTGCTGGCCAGCACCCAGTGCTGCAGGTCCATTGGCTTTAGGGAGAGAAGGTGCTCGTGGTCTGATGGCTCTCATGGCTGGGATGCTCCAGGAGGAGATGAGGGTGCAGTTACCACAGAAGCTAAATATGTAAAGAGATGATGACCCCCGAGAAGGTTTTTTTTCGGGTTTCCTCAAAACCTGGCCCTTCTTCTCCAATCTTTCTTACTCGCCTGAGGGTGTTCAGTGCAGGGATCCCATGTCCCCCCATGCCTCCTCTAACACAGCAGAGCATCGCACCGCCCGATGTCAAACCTCTTTCCAAGAAGCATCCTGCAGCAGGCTGATCTGCAGGACGCGCTGCCTAAATCCCGAGCAGCTTCGGGAGAGGTCCCCCAGAGTGCTTTCCCTCGACAGCGCTGTCAGTCTCCACGCTTTGCTGATTTGTCTGCTCGACGGAGCACGAGGGTGATTCATCCATCGCCCTGCTGCAGCAAGATCGCTGGCAGCTGTCAGCGGGACGCCCGTCCCTGTGCTGCTCCTGCTCTCAAGTGACATCTAAATACCCCGTGTTTGTCTCTGTCGGTGCTGGTAGGGACACACAGGTGCGGTGGAGGGTGGTTTTTGGGAGAGGGTTAACGGTGGGATCCCCGGGAGCCCACAGCAGCAGGAAGCCGTATTGTGTGTTGACTTTAAACAGGAGGTTTGGGAGATCAGCTCTGGAGCAGAAAACAGGGACTCGGGAGGAACAAACACTCGCTGCTTCAGAAGGGCGGCGATTTCCTTTTGGGTAAACACGTCATTAATCTCAGGGAGCACATTCTTTTCCATCAAAAGATAAGGGATTCGAGTTGCCTTTCTCAGGGCTTGGCCTTTTAAGATTGTTTTAACTGTGGCTTTTGCTCCTTCAATTATAGACTGTACATGCTCTCTCTTTTTAGGTTTGCTGGCTTTATTGTGGGTGCAGAGAAAGTATTGGGCAAGGAAACTCCTTCCCTGCTTTCTTTAAATTTGCTGTAATCCTTCCTCCCTACCACCCTCTTGCCAAACTTTTTTTCCCACTAAAACCTGTCTATTTTTTGCTGCTTGCAGCTCTGACGAATGTGGGACGTAAGTGTGGTGTTTGTCCTGATTCATGAAACAGTGCTGATGATAAAATAGGAGCTTTTTTGTTCACAAGTGGGAAAATAGCAATGAATTGCTCTCCCCACCCTGAGCTGCCTTTTGCTGCTCAGCTTTGGTTTGGCCCTTTTGAGGGTGTCACTTGCTGTGAAGCGTGGGGTGGTGCTGGCTGTGGCGGTTTTCAGCTGGTCCTGACTTGTGGGGTCACAGCAGTGGCAGAGGTGCTGCTTTTGCTTCTGCTCCCTGTGGCTTGGGGTCTGCGGTCGCTCTGAGCTCTTTTGATAGTGTGCTCTTTTGAAAATGTGTTTAGCTGGCATTTAGGGATGAAATTACAGAGGGAATTGAGTCTCTTTGCATCCTTACCTCCTGTCCTTCCCAGCCTTTTCTGCTGAGGGCTGCCAACAGCAACATGGTTTGGGGTGGGGTAGAGCAGGAGCTGAGGAGCTCCCACATCCTGCATCTCTCAGTGCCCTGGCAGCTCAGGCAGATGCTCTGCAGCCTTTGTGCACTGATCTGTTAGTGTGGCCACATGCTGATGTATTAATTGAGTAATAGCTTTGTTTTTATCACTGCATAATCATTGACCTGCATGTATTCAACACAAACATTCCTCTACATTTTTTTCTCTTGACTAGTTTAAGATTGTTAAAGCAGAAATACTGAGACTATGGGAGCTGCCAGCAGGCAGGATGTGGCCCTGAGGACTGAGATGTGAAGCAAAGTCATGACATCATTTGTGACATATGGAGAGGGAATGATCCTGTGTTTGCTCTTCTCTGTCTGTGCTGGGCTGTACATGCACCATCTCCAGCTGTGGAGCTGTGCTGCTGCCCACAAGTCCAACGTGGAGCTGCTGTGCTTCTGGCTTGCAGGAAATATGCACTGCTCCATGCTGAGTCACATGGACTGCAGAAAAGGGCAGCCTGGGCTTGGTGCATGTGCTCCCCTGGGTAGATGAGTCCAGTGGTATCTGACACAAGACAGGGGCTTCAGTCTCATCAGTTTGTCCTATCTCCTCAAGCTCTGCTCCCCTGCAGCCTTTCTCTTTTCCTTCTGCTTCTTTCCAGTCTTCCAGCCAAAACTTGTCTATCCAAAGGTGAAGCAGGAGATGTCCTGGAAGATGTTGAAACATTTTTGTGTTCCTTTACGACTTCAGCAAAGGTCATGTTTATTCTCTGTTCTTGTCAGTGCGGCTCTGCCACTCGACGCCCTCTGCTTCCATGACTCATCAGTTCCCTCACCATTCTCTTGGAGAACTGGGACTTCCTGGTGAAAATTTGTTCATGCATCCTGCAGGTCGAACGTCAGCCCACAGCAAGTGGAGCAGTGGACTGGTAGCATGAGGAAACCACCACACTATCCTCTCTCCACCTCCAGCATTACTGCCTGTTTTCCTTCCCAACCTTTCCACAGTTTTCTCATACATTTCTGCCTGCACCTGACCTGTACCAGGCTGGCAGCAGCAGAGCAGTGCCTGGGATCAGCAGTGGTAGTGTTGGACTTCCCTTGGAAAAAATATTGTGAGGGCCTCGGGAGCTGGAGCTGGGTAGCTGTGAAGGCATGGCTACAGAAACAGCCCAGCCTTGGAAGAGCTTGGGAATGTGGTTGTTAATGTTGGTGTTAAACAAGCCCAAACACAGGAAAGCCAGGTGTGTGCATGGAGGGATGTGGAGGCTTGTGACTGCACTGCTTTGATTGATTTAATTTTCATTCTGTTGGAAAAGGTGATTTGAGTGTTATTCCTGACCATGGTGTCCTCTTCATGCCTCTGTGATTATGCCAATCCACTGGAGAGGTGCACCATTCTCAGTGCCCATTGCTGGGTGTGCTGTATGGCACTGCAGGGCTGTGGTTGTGGTCAGCTGGGCCTATGTCATTTTCTGACACATCCAGCACTTCACCGAGGAAATCCAGAGCCACCCAGAACGTGGCTGTGTTGGTGCACAGTGTCTTTCAGAGCTGTTCCATCAAATGATCCTGTGCTGTTTGTTGCCTGAAGTTAAATTTCAGTGTTTGCCTAGAGTGAAGGGGGAACACAAAGATAAAGTCCTTGGGGTTTTGGTGACATTCATGGCTTTGCACCCATCTCTGCACATTCACAGTTCCTATGTGGATGGTTAATCCTGTGTATCTGCAATTGCAGACTGAGATGCTGAAAAACCCATTGCTGGTGATGCTTTGGCATCCAAATTTTACTTCATTTAAGCCAAGCACGCCTAACTATCCTTTGACAAGTGAAGGTGCTGCTCTCATGTGATAAGCTATTGGTAGTATCTATGTTTGGGGGACTTTGGTCATCACCAGACTGATGGGTGATGCTTATTCTGCAGGCAGGAGAAGAATTTCTGTTTCAGGGGCTTTTTGGGGGGAGAATTTCACTCCTTCCCTTCTGTAGAGCACTCCAACCTGTGTAGGAATTAGTTTGGTTTAGGACACCCAACAGTCATCTGACAGACCACAACTTCTGAGAGTTACCAGCCTGACAGGGCTTGACTTTCCTGTGGGGGAGTCAACAGCTCAGAGGTCCTGGGCTTGTAAGAGTTTGGAGGAGGAGAATATAAGCATGTGGTAAGTGAGGAGTGAAACTTTATCTTACTGCAGAAGTGTGTGTTCAGATGAGGATGGCAGCTGTGGGACCAGGCTGTGAGGACCATTCCTGTTTTCTCCACAGTGGTGTGCCTGGATATCTCCAGCACCCACACCAGGACCTCGTTCTGGGTGTGTGCTTGGACTGGCATCCAAGGAGAACAACTGGATTTCAGAACTTATGCCAGAAGGGTTTAGTGGTGGAAGAAGAAATGGGAAAAAGATAGAGAGCAGAGATAATTATGCCAAGGATATACAATTATTCTTTGGCACTCCATGTCTTACACATCACACAGGATCCTGAAAATGCTGAGGTCAGACCTGGGAAATGTGCTGCAAGACAAACACTTCCAGCTGTTCCTCCGAAAGCAAATCTCAGCAAGTACCTTCCAGGAGGGAATGTGTGGGCTCACTTATTTTGGAAAAGAAAAAAATCTCACCATTTCAAGCCCTTCAACATTCACCTTTGTAATTAAAATCTCTAATCACAAGCAGAGTGCAATATGGAACTGTCTTCAGGGAGCTGTTTCTTAAGGTGGTTTTCCATTTTTGCACTATTTAGCCTCTGCCTCGGTGCCAGGCTTTACTTAACCTTAAGCTTGTGAACAGGCTTATTGAATTTGGCCAAGGTTTAACTAATCTGTAATGAGCTCCAGGTTGCCTGGAACTTGGCAGCACTGCTGTGCTCTGGGCTGTTGCATAATGGCCTGACCCTGTGTAACCACAGCTTCGCC
Organism: Trochalopteron elliotii; assembly: GCA_024734555.1. Classification (NCBI taxonomy): domain Eukaryota; kingdom Metazoa; phylum Chordata; class Aves; order Passeriformes; family Leiothrichidae; genus Trochalopteron; species Trochalopteron elliotii. Next base: position 890,670 of record JANPWX010000011.1, read on the forward strand.
TTGAGCCCCTTCACCAACCTCTTTGAGTTCCCATTCTGGAACCCTGGACTTCATGAAGGGGCTGCCCTCACAGGGGGAGTCCTGAGTGCCAAAAACTTTGTGCTTTCATGCTCTTCCACAGGGTGAGAGGTGAGAGAAAGTACAAGAAAAGCCCAAACCCACTGGGGGAGAGAGGGGATGCAGCAGTGGCAACCAGATGAAAGCTGGTGCCTCCTTCCAGGCATCCGTGATGGCTGGAAAGACATCAGAGTTTTGACCATCTTCCTCCTTCTCCTCTGGCTACATCAGGCTGCTGTACAGCCTCCTGTGGTCCCCCTTCACATGTGAACAGAGGATGCTCATCCCGAAGTCTCTTCCATTTCAAACTTGCTATGTTGTTTTTACTGTTTATAACATCATTTTAGTAAGAGTAACTGGAAGGAGTTGATTTGTGAAGAATCACAGGAATAATTCAGATGTTGCTCTAAGTAATTTTTTTTCCCTATTGTTTATTTAGATCAGCTCAACCACTAGAGAAATGCATTATTTGCTTTCTACTTATGGAGTATCTAATGATGAAAATAAATTGTTACTGCTGTTTATTGTGCATTTCCCATAAGGCTGACACGGCACAGAGAAGGAACCAGATTCTTTTCTTCTAGCATGACACAGGGAAGATTGTTTATAGCACTTCAGCTCCAGCCCTCTGCAAGCCAGCTGAGAGCAGGATCATTAAAGGCAGGATTTAGAGGCCGTGGGGTTGCATAAATTGATTGAGAGCAAAATTTTTCAGACAAATATTTTGTAATGAGCAAGGAGGGAGGAATCTGGTTTGGATCTTGTAACCAGCAGTAAGCTGAAGAAAAAGATCTCCTTACAGAAAAAAAATGTATAAAATGGTCTTTCCTCGTTTGAAGATCAGAGTGCCAAATATAGACCCTATCGCATTTCCTTCCCTCCTCCTTCCGAAGCTCGTCCTTTTGAAGTGCACTTTCAATGGGATGTGGATAATTGACTCTGCAAACAACTGACCCAGGGCTCTGTTGGTTTAACCAATCAGTCTCAGTTGCTGATTCCTGTTTTGTTTTGGATGATTTTCAGCCCAATTGCCCCGTCAGCTACAATTAGTCACATTAATATGACAGCTGAAAGGTCACAGATGACTTGCACTGGTCGCAGGCAGGAGGGCAGGCAGGAGATGCTCCCAGCATGGTGTCCTCAGCCCCATGCTCATGTGCCCCTAAATGGATGGTGACTGCAGATCCTAGTCTGATCAAAAGGGATGTGAGGTTTGCTTCACAGGAGGGTGATGGAGTGAGAAATGAGGGTGCAATGACAGCTAACATTTGGATGAACTTCTCTTTAATTAGTCAAGAAGGTTCCTGGTTCTGTATACAGGGGAAATGTGGAATGGCCTCTCAGATGCCAGAGTAGTGAGGAGAGGAAGCAGAAGTGGGATAGAGTTGTAGGCACATCCTGTGGCTCTTTCAGCAAATCCATGGCTGTTGTTTTCTCTGGTTCCAATGACATCTGTCATGGCTTTGGGCTTTTGCCTCTTCCACTGAAGATTTCCACTTAGGGGAATAAAGTAGGAAAGGCAACAACATACAAGTGAATGGAGCACTAAGGGATCATTTAATTTCTTAAGATTGGTAGGGGTCAGATGCACACAGGTGCAGGTCAGACACTGGACTCGTGGGTCTCATGGTCAGTATGTGGCCACAATATGGCCAAAATGGTACCACAGATAATGTAGTCTGGCTGTTCACTGGCCTGGACACTTGGCCTTTTGTATGAGGAAAGAAACAGAAGGCACCCAAAGTGCCTCATTTGAATTATATAACTCCAAAACATCATTGGAAGACCCTAGTTGGAGATGGTTTGTTTACTTACAAAGCAGGACTCTGTGCCTGGTGAAGTTCTGCAACAGTCTGGTTTTGGTTTGATGTTATTTGGTATTTTTCTTAACTTCCTGGATGATGGAAAAGGGAATGTGCAGATTCAATCTGAAGATGACCCCCAGCTGGGAAGAGCTCATAGCAGTCTGGCAGGGAGGGACAGGACTTCAGATGACTCCACAAACTGGGCAAGTGGTGTGAAAAGGACAATTTGAATTTGTGATTAGAGAAAACCTGAATGATAGGAATATATGAGACTAAATTGTCAAGAGAGGCTAGAGTTTGCTTCACAGGAGATTTTTATGAATCAGTGGGGCAAACTTTTGTGAAGTGGCATAGATGCATTTGATGCTGCTGCTGGTTGGAGAAGGTCTGCAGATCTTCATAGGGTAGGATGAGTATTTTGCTCGTTTTTAATTGAAAAATTAACATTTCTGTGAGGAGCACATACTTGGTGAAAAATCCCTTGCCCAAGGACCAACACTTCCCTTGAGGAGTTTGGTGGGAGCTCTGCAGACAGGCCATGAGCTTGTGCTGTCATGAACATCAATTCTGGTTGAAGCCACACAGGTCTGGACTTTTAAGAACATACAGCCTTCACAAATTCCCCCTCTATTTCTTCAGAAACTGCATTTTCTGCAGAGATCTGTGAGGTCCAGAGGTCAGTGTGCTGCACTGAGCTTGTTCCCTGTAAATCTCATCTGGGACTTGCTCCTAGTGAAGAGAGCTAGTGCTTTTACAGAGCCTAGCAGCAGAAGACCTCTTCTATCAGTGTGTTTCCATCCATGTTTAGGCAATACAATGAATGCAGATGTAGTAGGAAACTTCTGATTATCTAGGGTTTTTCTGTGAAAACTTCAAAGCTCTGTGGTTAGTTATATTCTGAGACTTTAAGTGCATATGTCGTATACTCAGAGCTCTGATTTAATGTTCTGATTTAATCTACTGCCCAAACATCATTAATGTTGTCTTTGAGGCATGGGACAGCTTTGACGGAGTCTTTTTTTAATTTCTGGCCATCACCCTATGCAGCCATAAACAACATCCTGCCTGCTAATGAGAAAATTCAAGTTATTGAAGTCACATGTCTTGTGGAAATAGATTGTAGTGGCAGGAGAAAAAAAAAGAACTGACTTTGCTCACCTTCCACCCCCAGCTAGCATGAGCATTTGGATTATTGACAGGGAAGAAAAGTTTCCATAGATGAAGATACTCCATTAAAGAGCAGTATTGCCTGTTAAAAATTAAATTATTATTTAATAGCCACACCCATTAATTCCTTAACCTGCTTTTGTGAGTTATCTTTTCTGTCTATAAGCATCTAAAACCTTTCCTAATTAATGCCTTGCACACCAGCTGTCAGGCTTAACCCTTCCTAACAAATTGAGCTTGGTGGAAAAATTTGAGCCATCCTTCAAGTGTGCTGTGAGGGAGTAGGATCCTCCACTACATACCCAGTAAACCAGGTGCATGACACTGGTATCCCACCCATTGCTTTCCCTTCTCCCCTATCTTCTGTAAAACTTGTTTGGAAAGTAAAACTTGTGTGTGTGTGACCTTAGAAAGATGGGGCAGGAATGGCAACCCCGGTTTCTGCCTTCTCCCCCACCCAGTAAGTTGAGGTTCATCCTTTCAGATGGTCCTTGGAAGCAACCCCTACAGGTGCATGTGTTTAGAGAGGGGTGGTCACTGAGAGCAGCTGGAGGGTCTCCTGCAGGCCTGGACGTTCCTGAGTTTCTCCTCTCACCCTCCATGTCTCCACAGAGCACGGCTTCGTCGGCTACTCCCAAGAACTGATGTTCAACAACACACTGCCAGACTATAGCCAGGGGGAGTCCTTCTTCACTGTTTTTGGAGTGTTTTTCCCAGCTGCCACAGGTATGGTTAAGTTTTATCCTCACCCTTTTTCCCTCCACAGGAAGATCTCAGAGATGAGCAGAAGCAAGAGGAGCTCCTCTAGGCTGGGAGGCAAAGCGAACAGGACTGCACTCGGCCATAGCAGACCCAAGTGGTCAACTCAAATGTTCAGGCTTCCCTCCAGCATATCAAATTTTTTGCACTCCTGTCTTGTTTTCTTGAACATGCTCTTCTGTCTCTGTGGCTAGAAACTGTTGGTGAACTCTGTGGGTTGATATGGTCCTGTAGATCCTTCCCGGCCAAGGACAAGGCTCAGGCCCTGACCTTGGCCAATGCTTTCAAGGCAAAAGGTATCAAGCCTATTTAAAAGAGCTGATCATGATTTATCCTGTCAGATGAGCCTTATGATTTTATTGCACTGGGATAGTGTGAAGAGCGCAGGAGGACTTTCCCTCCATCCTTACCTTAGCAGGTAACTGAGCTGGGCTGATGCCATTGCCCATGATGGACCCGCCACTTGCTGCATGGCGTCACATGTTCATGTTTGTATGTCAGCAAAGCTCATAATTATGGGCTTAATTAGATACCTTTGTATTATTCATTCCCTTAAATTACCAGGGAGATGCATGTCCCCTTTCCAGAGCTGACAATCTCCAGTGGGAATGCAGTAACTATCAGTTGAAGTTACAATACCTTTTGTGGATGCTGGGTGTTTTAAGCTATAAAAAGTACCGGTTATAAGCAGTTTCCATAGTGATGAATCCTTGGATTACAGAATGAATTTTCAGAGGATTAGCTCTAAGCAACTCACTGGAAGTTGCAGAATTGCTGTGGTACAAGGAGACAAACGAAAGGGTTTTGTGAAACAGATGGGACTGGAGGAATGGTCTGGTAGCAGAAGTCACTTTGTCAGGTGCACCTAGTACAGGACTTCAAATTTTTCTTTGAGATGCTCTCTCCCACCTTATCAGGCTGGCTACTGCCTCTGTAGACCTCCATCTGGAAAATTCACCTTCCTGAACTATTGGCACCATGGAGAAGATGTCTTCTACCCTCTTTTTTGTTGTCATTTTTGATTGGCCAATTGAGTCCCCAAGAGAAAAAGACCTTCCCTTGTGAGCTCTGCCACTGGTGTAGGAAAGCAGGTTTTTTTCCAGTTCCTTGGTTATAGAAGAAGGAACAGTTATGATAAAACTGTGCAGAAAATTACCATGATTAACCATATTAAATTTTGTCCCTGCTAATGCTTGGCTGCTAGGAAGAATGCCAAAGCTAATAGATACAATTTGTTCAAAGCCCTGGCAGCCTGTTGCTCTGTTTAGTTAGCAGCAGTAATACCAGTAGTAATGTCAAACATTCTCTGAAAATACAGTTTGGGATGATGTATAATTACTTCAGTTATTAACACAGCTATTTCATGTGTTCTTTTTAATTGCTTGGTTATTTACAGGATTTAAATGATTCCTTTGGGGTAGCAGTGCCAGTGGTACCATATAACATCACTATCACTCCTGTCAGTGCTGTTTGGAGCACTGTGGAGTTCAGGAGCCTCATAAAATACATGGCTGTGTTTGCTGCTCTGCATGGAAGAGCTTGTGGTCTGATTAAGAAATTTCTAAGATGTGAGTCAAGGCTCCTCTGCTGCCAGGGCAGGCAGTGTGGTGCAGAGGGTGAGCAAGTGGCACTGGGGAATGACAGGGACAGGTTAGCACTGCTCCCAGGCTGTCCCCTCCAGCCTGTGGTCCTCCCCACCACCATCCCCCAGTGGCATCCACCTATGCTGGAACTCCCACAGTGGCCTGGCTGAAGCACTGAGAGCAAAATCTTTGCCTTAAGATACAACAGAAATTTAGGGAGAGTTTCAGCAAAACAATATGCTGTTTAGTTTTATGGGGTTACATTGAGCCAGTTTGAAACAGTTCTTTGACCCACAGCAATGTTCTGTTTATCTTTAATTATTAAATGTTGTGTTTACTATTTTTAATTTTTAGTATATGCTAGTGGACAATTTAAGATGCTATTTTGATAACAAAGTTTTTAAAAAGAATATTTCGGAAATTGTGAAACAAATTGTTTGGGCCTTTTGAGATGAAATGTTCCTCTTTGAAGTGAAACTATTTTGATGTCTTCAGGATAGGCTTCTTCCTCTCCCTCTGAGGTCGCTATCTGAATTCAACCAGTTTAAGTTTGGTCTCTGGGATATACTGAAAAGTGACTGTAAGTTGCCCATTTCCACCAGACACAGCAATGAAACAGAAATGTCTGAAATGCAGGATGGTAGCTGTAACAGCAAAGAGCCACGTCAGGAGGGGGGAGCAGGATCTGTGGGGAGACCCTTGCCAGGACCAAACAGGCAGGAGGAGCTGTTGGGGACATCTTCAGCTGATGGGCGTAGGATGGTCATCCCAGCCTTTTGCAGACCAGTAGCATCATGCTGCCTCCTACGAGCATCCTCCTTGGATTGTTTTGCTCCAGGTCAGGTTGTTTGCTCTGTTCCTCTGTGTTTTATTGATATGACTCCAGCAATGAGAGTGAAGTTACCCCAGTTTTAGAGTTGAGTGCTGGTAATCAGAGGCTGGTCTGTTTGCTACCTGTGCAATAGGTAAAAGCATTGTTTTAAACCATTTAAACCATTAAACAGGTAAAACCTGTTTAAACCATTTCAGCTGGATGTTCAGTGCAGCTGGCTTTATTCCCCCAAGTTTGTCATTGAATCATAGGGAAGTAGACAAGAGATCCAAATCATAAATCTAGAGTTGGCCTAAATGGGAGAGCATGGGCATAGAAGACTCAGATTGGCTGGCTTCAGTCAAAAGACTGAAATACACACTGTGAACATGCCCCTATAGAAATGCTGTGCATTAACCAGCTGTTCTTCTGCATGTTTGTAAATACCTTCTCAGTGCATATGTTCTGCTGCTGTGCTGTGATGGGTGAACACTTGGATACCCACCCAGACAGGGCTTTCCAACAGGGAGGGAGTCTCAGGAGCTGCCTGCCCACAGCCAGCTCCCAGCAGCAGCCACGCAGTCGTCAGTGCATTCTTAAAATTAAGATAAATGCAGTTTCTGTTGTGCAAAAAATGTTTTTCTACTAAATCCCCAAGGTCTTCTGTCTAATGAAAGAAGTGTGTTGTCTTGTGATACAAGAAAGTAAGACATCGTTTGAAGCGGTGTTAGTGGAAAATGTCACTGCACAGAAACCAGTTCTGAAATAAACCATATCTGGCACTTGCAAAATGACAGCAAATAGATTTAGAAGTTTTGGTTAAAGTTATCAGATGATGTAAACTGGCACAACTCCATTGAAGTCTATGGCGAGGTGCCAGCTTACATCATTGGAGAAGTTGGCCCTTAAAAAAAATTAGCTACAAGCCTTATCTAAGATTTTCCATTCTTCAGCTCCTGGGTGAAGGAAAAAAACCCACCTTTTATATTTTATAGTACGCTCACTGAAAAATGCACTGGGCGTTTGCTGGAGCGATCATATCTGCAGTTACAAGCCATGGCTGCTGGGGCTGATGGCTGTGTCTGACACACAGTGTAGGTGGTCCCCTCATGCACGTATCCACCTCCTGGATGATGCCCAGGACCATATTAACTGGGAATAGCAGCAACGTACAGACTGTCTCAGCCATAATTTCCTGGCTGGGTTGACTGTGTTTTCATGCTTCTTTGTCCAGAAGCTTTGTCACTATCTGCTGTTCTCTAAGATAATAGCCAGTGTGGAAAATCCAGCCTGCTATCTCATCGAAACAGAGAGGTGGATAATTTTCTCCATGGACAATCTGCAGATATGATTGCTTGAGTTCAGAAGGGATTGGCCATTTCCCTAGGGGTAGGCCTGTGCCTGAAGGAAGGAACATCCCCATCTCTCTGTGTTGCTGAGTTTTAGATGCAAGTGTGGGGTTTTTCCTCTGTCAAGCAGCCAGAATCTCTGACAAGGCCTTTTGTCTTCTTGCAAGTCAGACCCCTCTGTCAAGGGGTAACTGAGGCTATGAATGATGGGGATTGTTTAGGATGTTATTTTTTTTAATTAGTCAGATTGTCCTTTTACTGAAAAGTGGGTTGCTTAGGCAGCTGGTTGCAAAACACCCTCTCAGAACTGCTCTTTGGCAGCTGTCATCCTGTCTGGAAAATAACTTTTTGGGTGGTGGTGGAGAGGTGGCTCTGGCATTGTCCATATATCTGTGCTACCAGATTGTCCATACCTTTGCACTAGTTGTGTCAGAGTCATAACTGCAGCACAGAGGAGATGGCTTTGGCCTGAGTGGCTGAGAATATCTGAGTTGGTTCCCTCTGTGGTGGCCTTGACCTTTGGTTGTGGAACCCATGAAACTCTGGTGACCTCCTGGGAGCCCTGACAGAAGCCAGTGGTGTGCAGTGGCCTGGGTGTGACCCCTGGTCACTGCTGGGCAGGAGGTCAATCATCAGTCTCAAGATCCTCTTTATGTGGGGAAGTCATCTCCTGGCTGCTCCTGGGCGTGCGTGGGTCTGTGGGAGGGAGGCAGTGAGGGAGCCCAGGCTGTGCAGTCATTGCCGTGCTGATGACTCACATCTTCAGATTTTTAATGTTCAGTCCAGAAAATGCCATTTTGGTGTTTCCCCTGTGCTTTGCTGAGGCAGGACTTTGGATGAGGAAGAGGTGACTCAAGCTGGAAGATTTAAAGGTGGTGCCAGATGTTTGAGAAACTTGGCCAAGAAGCACATGAGATTAACAGCTGTCTTCCTGACAATAGTTTGTTCCCTTTGGAAGAAAAATTCAGAGAATTCTGAGTTTTCTACTTTGTCTCTAAATTACAAAGTAGTATGTCATCAAAGAGTGCTTCATAGAGACTTTATTTAGCATAGTTGTGACCATTTCCATGGACTTCTGCCTTCCTAACTTTTCTCACCTCTAGCTAAGCCTGTTGTGTAACTGTTTGAAAGGAGCAGGGCTTGAACACTGCCATGGAAGTGTTATCTAGAGAAAACCAGAGCAGCTGACAGGCTTTTAGCTGTGCTGTTCAGAAGTACATCCACAAAATAGTCTTCCAGGAGAAAATTAAGAACTTGATTTGTAATGCTTTCAGTATGGTGTCAAGGATTCAAATCTGGTCTGAATTTGGAGGAAAAGCTCTTCCAGGAGCTGAGGAATGCCAAGATTCTGTGGGGACCAGGGAGCAGTTGTTGGGGCTCTGACTCCATGGTGGAGATGGCAGGAAAAGATGGCTGGTGAGTGGACTTGATCAAGGGGGGAAAAAAAAAGAGATGATCAAGGAAAAAGCATTAATAATAAATAAATAAAGTCCTGGGTGTGTCTGGCAGCATGAGAGTGCCTTTTGCTCATTTATGTGCTGTCCTCATGGCAGGGCAGCAAGGAGAGGAGGAATTACAATTCCCTTTGAGCAGATGTGGAGGTGGTGCTATGAAGATGCACAGCAAAGCCTGGGACAGAGCAGAGCAGAGTTTGTGTTCCATGATCAGCAACCCAGCCATTGCTGACAGCCCATCAAAGGCCAAGGTCTATAGGAAATAGGAAACAGGGAAGGTATCCATCTGGCTGATTTGGGTTTGTCCCCTTTACCCTGAGATTGGTCCCATGGCTCTTGTCTCTCCTTCATCTTGGGAAAAAAACATTCCAAGCAGCAATCAGTGTTTGAGCTTTAAAATGCAATGGGCTGTTGCTGATTTAGAGCTGTAGTCACTCAGACTTGCAGCTGCAGAGACTGACTTTGTCATTCTTATGCCCTCTGAGCACGAGGAATGGCTGCTGGCTTGGCAGGCACGGTGGGCTGGCGTGCGGTCGGTCCCCTGCTGCTGGGGCTGCCAGATGCTGAGAGTGCCATGGTGCTGGCATCCTCCTCCCCATTGTTCTGTGCTGACCTCACCCTGGCCCCAGGGACTGTGCCCTCAGCACTGCTGGCTGGGTCCTGGCCCACGTGTCCTTATGAAGACATCAGTCTGACATCCCGGGGGGGACAGCGATGGGCAGAAGTTAGTGTCCTAAAGCCTTTGGTCCTGCCTTCAAATTGTCCAAATTGTCATCAAGATTCTAAATAACAGATTGCTGTTTATTTATTTTTATTTATAGCACATATCTGAAATCTTCTAAGAAAACTTTTGGCACAATGTGACAGGGGAATCTCTGTTTTCTTGACAAGTCTGGTATGACTCCTCCAACTATGGACAAAGCCCCTTAACCAATCTGTACCTTGGTTTTCTAGTCTTAATGTAGTGACTCTAACCCTCTGCTTCATCCTGTTTCCCTCTCTTGCGTCTTTAGGCGGTAATTTTTTAGGCTAAGGACTGTCCCTGATTGTATAATACCCTGTACTCTGGCCTAAAATAACAGTTCAGTATTTTATTCTTAGTCCTACCATGTGTTTTCTACGTGACACTGGGACAATCACTTGCCCTCTCAGTGTTTCTGTTTTCCTATCTGCAAGGCAGAGATAATGCCTACTTCCAAAGCAGATCCCTTGGCTGGAAGGTGCCACCTACGTGCCGAGAGCACTGTTATTCCCTCTGCTAATGTGATCATCATTTAACAGGGACAGGACAGTCTGTTTTGTTAGCAGTGGCTGTCCCCTGTGAATGCAGGGACCTGTAATGGATCTGGTCTGGGGGTTGTACCACCTGCTGCATGTGCTGCCCTGATGAACAGTGGCATTTCTCTTTTCAACAGCTGGGGAGCATTGTCTACTGTTAGGTTTGTATGAAGATAAGATGGGTTTTGTTCACATACTGTGTTCCCCCCAGCATTGTTCAAATGGGACAGAGGCTTCTTTGACGTGTTAGTTGTGCCTTGCTTCTGTTAAAGACATGAACAGTGTTTTACCAAGCAATTGATAGGAGCCAGTATTTGTCTGCGTGGCAGTGCAATGAAGTGATATAGTTACTCTTCTGAAACAATCAATGAACCGATTGATTAAATTATATTACATATTGCAATGTGTATTATATATACAATAACTTAGATTGACTCTAAATTGGACTTGTGTCTGCAAAATACAGGTGTGATGGCTGGGTTCAATATGAGTGGAGATCTCCAGAAGCCTTCCTCCAACATCCCTCTGGGGTCTCTGGCTGCTATTGGCACCTCGTAAGTCATTGATTGGGGAAAATTTCCTCTGGAGACTGCCCTGAGCGTGACCAATCCATTTCATATTCCCATCAGCCTTTTATTACTCAGCCATCTGGAAAATTAAAGTGTGGCTCTCATTGAAATTGTCATCCATTACCACCACATTCTCTGGGTGGGTTGGAGATGTTTGTCAGTGTGGATGTACTCAGTCCTTCCACTGCTGGGTGGGATCTGTGCTGCTGCAGCCTGGCTGTCCCAAAGTGGGATGCAGAGTTCTCCAAGGCTCGGGAGGGGATGATTTTGTCATTCACTGCTGTTGATTTCAAAGGCAGGGGGTTTGGGTATTGCTTTTTTTCTCTTTTCCCCTTGCATTCTTTTTCTATATAAATAGAAAAGAAGTATCAAAAATCTGTATTTTTTTATTACTGGGAAAATGAGGCCAAGAGAGGTGAAATGACCTACCCAACGGCAAGACAGGGGAAACAGAATCCCTGCATCACCAAGTTGTGCTCTTCCCAAGGAAATGCTACTTTCCAGGAGAACTTTCCACTGCTGCATATTAAAAAAAAAAAAAAAGAAAAAGTTCTCAATAGGTTTTCCTGCCTGCTTTTATTGCCATCTAAATTGCCTTTGAAATGATTTCTTTTAATTGTGTTCCAATGTTCAGTCAGGAAGGAAGATTCTTCACAACTTGGAGGGATTCCCACTGAAATTGGTGCTTGTTTTAAGAGGGGGGATTCCACAGGACATAGAAGTATCACATGAACCCATCTATCCAAGGTTGTGGTGATTCCCTTCTCTGCTGTCTGGACTTTACAGAAGAAATTATCCCCCAGCCTGAGTGTGGAAAGGGCAGAACACCAGAAGAGCATCCTGGCTGAGGCTGCAGAGCAGGCTGGCTGTGCTGTTAATGTTGCTGCCAGATGGAGGGACCTGTGTACCTGCAGAGCCACAGAATCACAGAATGGTTTCGGCTGGAAGGGACCTTTAAAGGCCATCCAGACCAGCCCCCTGCAATGAGCAGGGGCTTCTTCAACCAGATCAGATTGCTCAGAGCCCCATCCATCCTGATCTTCAGTGTTTCCAGAGATGGGGCATCCACTACCTCTTTGGACAGCCTATTCCCATGTTTTTCCACCCTTATTGTAGAAAATTTGTTCCTTACAGCTAGTCTGAATTGACCCTCTTTTAGTTCATACCATTACCCCCTGGTGTTTTGCTACAGGCCCTACTAAAAAGTCTGTCCCCAGGACTGGGATATTTTCCCCCCTGCACCTAAGGGGTGTGGGTACCTTCCCCTCAGGGCTACCTGCAGTCATGCTGCAGCTGTCCCTGGCACAGCATAGTGGGTAAGTAAAATGGATTGGTGTCAAATTTATCCCTGAAGCTAAATCATTCAGGGACCATGTAGAATGATTGAAGACCCAACTTGTGGGCATTTGACCATCTCCTGGCTCTCCTAGTGGCAGAGTTCTCAATGGTCTCATCTTGCTGTGAAGAAACTGATTTGTTTTTGTTGTTTGCAGGTGGTTTCTGTACCTGGTCTTCGTTTTTTTGCTGGGAGCCATTTGTACCCGTCAGTCACTCCGCTATGACTTCATGATAGCAGAGAAGGTAACTTGTGGTTTTGTATAATGGTGCTTTCAGGTTGCCATCTGCCTTACTGAATGCTTGAGTTTTCCCAAAGCCTAAGGAATCTGGGTACGCATCCCTCATTAAAATTCAGGGGGATTTCCCCATTGCAAATCCCAGTGTACAATTGATTTGAATAGCCTTGCATTCACCAGCATATCCCGTAATGCCAAATCTTGGCATAATCACCCAGCAATAGCTTTAAGAGCTAAAGTATGGTAATGTGGTCTAATGATAAATGCTGTATTTTATTCAATGTATCCTTTCTCGTTGGTGAAAGCTCAGACCAAATTGAAATCTCTAAAGAACCCCCCTGCTTATCTTGACTAAGTCAAGCGGAGCTCACATTTCCATATCGAGCGGGCTCTAATTGCAGGGTGAGCAATAGGATTATTAAACTCCAGACATTCCACACAGAGTATTTACACGAGGGGGGGTTGTAGTGTTACACACAATGAACCTCACCACTGCAGGCCTCTAAAAAGAGAGCAAGGGATTTTGGTGTGTGCCATTGTCTTTTTTTGGATGGGAAGGAGAAAGCCTAATATTCTGTTATTAAGTATTACCCAAATTATTGGTTCACTGTATTTGATGCTATTTTTTGTGATTCATTTGAAGTTGAGAAGTTTACATAGTTTGATGTGTAACATGGTTTTAGTCTGAAATATCAATTTGAAACTCTGGCTTTGTTTCTTAAGTAATGTTCTTTGTTCTTAAGTAATTGCAGCTCTAAACTTCTTCCACCCCCCAAATAAACTCCCAATTACTGGTGGGGCTTTGCCACTTCCTGTTGAGGTAAAAAAATCCACCTCTGTTTCAGGGAAAAAAAAAATGAACCTGCCTTCTCTAAGGCAACCTCTTTGTATGTCAATGACTTAATGGGGAAAAAGAGCAGTAACCCAAAGAATCAGCTTTAAATGAATCTGCTGAAGAGAAACAGATTGTTAAAGCTGTGTTTTAACTTCAGAACCATCAGAGGGAAAATGAACAATCTCCTAGTAATGAATGAGAAGATATTTAATAATGTCAAATACAAAAAATAAACAAGCAAACACCGCCCCTCCAAAGAAGCAAATCCAATTTTCTTTCCCCTAATACAGAAAAAACAAATGGTGCAATATTCATGTTTCTTCTTTGAGTTATTACAAGAGGCTTTAGATTTTAATGACTTTGGAGAGAGGAATGGGAGAGAGATCATTGCTCCTCCAAACTCTCCCTGTCTATCACAGGTGAGCTAGTGCTTGGCTGCTTTTCTCTGTTACAGTATTTGTTTGCCTTTTTAAACATAAAAATGAGATTCAGTAATTTCACTTCTAATGAGCTCCAACTGCCAATTCCTTGCAATGTATTCACACTCTCTATATTCAAAACCCATAGCAAAACCTTTCATCAGCCTCAGTGAAAGGGACTCTTCCCCTCTAACCCTGATTTGAATGTCAAGTAGCACATTTAAATGCAAGCATTTTTGGCAGCTAAAATAATATATGGTGTCTGGCACAACTGTTTGTTTCTTCTGAGTATTTCTTGGAGCAGGGTAGGATTAGAGGAGAGGGAAGGGAGGGTTCCCCACTGAGTGTCTGTCTGTTGGTCTAATGAGAGCTGGGATCTGCTCATCTTTGCCTCAGGTTCCTTCTGTCCCACAAGATACAATTCAGAAGGCCAAGTGGATTTTCATGGGGAAATGTTGTAGGAAGTTTGAACAGTTCTGGATCATGGCATTAGTTTCACGTGCCTTCCCCAACAGCAAGTTTTTTATGGCTTTTTACCCCATCTCCTTTTGGCTGCCTGCAGACTTTGTAGACAAAAAAATTGTCAGATGTAGCTTGAATCATCTTTAGCCATGTGAATTTTTGTAATTCCTCCTAATAAAGCATGTGCCACCTGACTTCAATGGGGGCAGAAGCTGGGAGGATCTGTGTTCATTTAGGCCCTCTTTCCACCGTAGGAGGGGTGGGAGCAAAGAACATGTGGGATGCAGGGGACCTTCATTTGGTGACATCCTCTGCCACAGATATTTTTCTGCACCTCCAGCACTCTCTTCAGAGGAGTATGGGCATGTTGGATTTGGACTAAAATGTGGGGTTTTTCTCTCTGCCTGGCCTTTGTGCTGGAGTTACCCCCATGCCTTGCCATTCTCTGTGCCTGGCTGCTGGCTCTCAGACCTCTCTGGTCTTGCAGGACTTAGGGGTATCTCAGGTGACCCTAGATCTTGTTTTCCCAATTTTTTCTGTCCATGTCCTTACACTGCGGAGCCGGGAGCACTCCCATTTCAAAGCCTTCTTGCACAATGTTTATATTGTGGGGTTTTGTGTATTTGGGTGGGGTTTTTTAGGTACTCTGTCTGTGCTTGCAGCTCTCGACAGTGGGGACCTGCTTAGGGGGACTCCAGTCTTCACTTCTGTGTGACAGACCAGGAGCTGTCCCTCCTTTCCCTCCACACCTGTAGGAGATGCTCCCAGCTTGAAAAGGTGCTTTAGAAATCAGTTCTAAAACCAGCCTTGTTAGCACTATGGCTTTAAAAAATATTTTTTTTTAATGTTTCATGTTGGCCAAAGGAAATTCTTTTCTCATTGAAGACAGGAAAAAAAGGTCATTGTATTATATCCTTTGGAGTGTGTTTTTGAGATGCCATTTACTTAAGTGGCAATTTTGATTTGGTTTTGCTGTGGGTTTTCTTTCAGGATTGGTTTTCCCCTCTGAGACACAGGGGTTTGTCTTCCTGTTTTGGATGGTCGTAAGCCTGGGCAGATTTTCCTGTATGATGTGCTCTGTATATAAGTGATCTTGCCCGAAATAAACTCACTTCCAGTTACTTAAGGGGAATCAAATAGCTGCTGCTTTGCTGCAAGTGCTCTAAGTGACAAAGAATTTCTTGGATATGAGCTTGTAAAATGGTTCTGTCGGTACAGGATGTTCAGTATTAAATTACTTTTATGGGATTATAATTTTCCTGTATTAATTGCTTGTACTTTATACCACAGACCGATTAAATTGCTGCTTTCCCAGGGCTTGCTCTGTTCATTTAACAATGTTAGAAAATATATGTGATCTCTTAAAATACATGTATTTAAGACTGCTTGGGTGTCTTTAAGGCATAACATAATGAACTTTGCATTCTCTCTGCTTCCTCCAGGTATCCTTGGTGGGTTTTTTGTTTTTGCTAGGGCTGTACATCTCATCCCTGGCCTCCTGCATGGGAGGGTTGTATGGAGCACCCAGGATCCTGCAGTGCATCGCCCAGGAGAATGTGATCCCCATGCTCGCCTTCCTTGGACATGGGGTTAGTCATCCTTTCTCCAGCATTGCTGTCAAACCTTCACCTGAACTTAAGAAGCCAAGATTTCTGAGTCTGTAGGATGAGATGGGGGATGCATGAAATTTGAGGAGGGGAAGGCACAGGATCTGTTATCCCATGCCTAGGCAGAAAAGCCAAGAAATGGGTGATTTTTTGAGAAAAGTCAAGCATCCATCTGTCTGTAGTCCTTTCCCTGCCTGTCTCCTGTGTGCACTGCCTCTGCTCCAAGCCCTCCCAAGGGGTTTGGCACTGCAGGACCAGCCCTGCTTCACCATCCCAGCATCTCACTCACCCACCTCTGCCCCCTGGCCTGGGGTTCTCTGTCCTGCCCCCAGGCACACACAGCCCTTCCTGGGCTGTCATCTGTCCCCTCCCTCCCTCTGACCCACTTCTTCGAGATGTCCCCAGCAGGACAGGCACTTATGATATACTTTTGCCTGTGGGATTTTTTTTGCAAACACCTTTTCTGTGCTGGTGCTGATTCTGGCCATGACTAAAGGAAGTACCTCCCTCTCCTCTGCCCTCCTGCCCAGGGCAGAAGCTTTTGTCCCAGCACTTGATGAAATGGATGGTAACTGTCTCTTTACCTTTTATCTCTTTTCTTTCTTATCCTTCTTTCCTCTACATTTTCTTTGATCTGTTCCTATCCTCTGTGGTAACCTCAGCGCTGAGCACGTGACCAGTTGTGATGCTGTGGGTTCAGTCTGTGTGCAGTGGAGAAGAGGACACTTCTTTGTAAGATAAGGTGCCTCCAGGACACTATTAAATAAAACCTAAGAATAGATTTGAAAAGTTAAGTTAGGGGTCTTCTAAGCTTTAGATAAGCATTGAAACAAAGTCTTGCCTGGAATATGACAAGAAGTTTCTTCCTTGCTTTGTGAATAGTCTTTAGGCACAAGTCATTCTACTGATATCAGTCACAAAGGAATCTGTAGTCTTGGGCTATACATCCATACGTGATTTGTCCCTTTTTCTGAATAGGGAGAAAATAATTCCATCACTCTCAGTAATCTGCAATACCTAACTGTCTGTACAGAGTATCTGGAAAAGCCTTATGGTGCTTTTCTCCTTCAGAGTTGCTTAAAAATACAGAAAACTATTTTTCAGTATTGATACTTATGAATGTTTAAAAATATTTAAATATTTTATAAGTATAATAATTTTCTTTCTGTTGCGTTATGTTTCTCAAAGCAGTTTTCTAAACTAAAAGTTACAATAATAGCAAAAATAATAGTAATAATTGTAGGGAAATCAGGAACAGTAATGACTGCAAAAGCTTCCAGCTCCTGAAGGCAGTTTTCAGGTGATCCCAGAATAAGCTGTTCTCTATTTGGCAACACTTGTGAAATTCTCAGTGGTTTAGCAAAGTTGATTCCCTCTCTTCTCTGATAGTTTTCTGTCTTTCTGACAAATTTTCTGCTCTGAACTCCAGGCAGAGTGCCATGATGGGAAGGGCTCAAAAAGAGGTGAGAAATCAAAGGCAGATCACTTTTCCCACTTCCTTCTCTCTGCCACCTTGGGAATTGTTTAGATTTGGTTTATGGAAAGTAAATACATTTAATTTGTCTTTACCAATCTACTCCACATCAGTTCTTCTTTTTCATGGTTGAAGGAGGTGGTGTGGTCACCATAACCCCAGCTGATGGGAAGGATACAAATGTTTTCTGTGGAGTTAAATCCAAGCCAGATGCATCCTGAGATCATCCCATCTGTTCCCCATCTCAGTACATCTTTCTGATACTGAAGATGCTTTCTGAGATCTGTGTTCCTTTGTCCCTGAGATGTATTTTTGTTCATTCTGAAAAGATGCAATGGTCCAGAACTTGTCCCCTTTTCTATTAATAAATAAGAGCGGAGGAAACAGAAATAGTTTCCATTTGAGCTGTGTATTTATTAAAGAAGTAAATGCAGTTAAGTGAAAACTTAAGATATTTTGTAGGATATCTCATAAGATATTTTTAAGCAAAGTCTTTACACAGCTTGCACAGCTTTGTCAGGAGGCAAAATGGCAAGGTGGTGCCTGGCCCAAGGAAGGGTATGTAAGACCTGGGATTAAAGTTCATGAGCCAAAGGCTCAGGTATTTCCACTCCCAATGCTCTTTGTTTTGTGCCTCTTCTCCTTTCCCTGCCTTCATCCTGTCCCAAAGGACAGGAGCAGGCACTGTTTCCCCTGGCTGCATGCCCTCCTGACACCTGCCTGGCATTGCTGGAGCTGACTGCCACCCCCAGCCTCCTCACCTGCCCAGCCTCACTGCTGCTTTCCCCCTGCTGCTGGGGTGGGTTGAAGGAGGGAGCCCCATGTGCAGAGGGTTGGCAGGCCATGGGTTCAGCTCAGCTGCCTGTCAGGGCACAGCCAGAAGCTGCTGATGTGCAGCTGGCACTGCTTCATGCAGAGCTTTTCCGAGGGCAGCATGGGGGAGCCTTTTGGGTAGGCAGTGATGCAGAGGCCTGTAGAATAATTAGAGATGAACAGTTAACTCTAATTAACGTGTTTTATTCCCACAAGACTTCCCATAAGCCCCACAAATCTCTCTGAAGGTTTATTGCTGCTTTAATGACATTGTTTTACCATGGAGATATGAGAGAGTGGATAAATTTACCAAAGAAAAGGCTTGAATAAGGCATAGGGATGAAGTGGGAGCTCAACAGCTTTTGGTTTCCAGTCTGTTCTTTAATTTATTAGGCCCATGTTTGCACATGCATGCATGTATTTCATGACTAGGGGGGTACTGCAGACAGCCCAGGTGACTGCATATGGCAGCTGAGCACGTGGGGAATCCTCATGGTAAGGTTCATGGTTATTAATTTAAATGTAATCTTGTTTTATTTATGAACTAGAAAGGCCCCAACAAGACTCCAGTGGCTGCGATTTGCTTAACGAGTCTCATCACCATGGCTTTTGTCTTCATTGGGCAAGTGAATGTTCTTGCCCCCATAGTCACCATCAACTTCATGCTGACATATATTGCTGTGGACTATTCCTATTTCTCAATATCCTTGAGCTACAACATTCAGCAGAAACCTGAAGAGACCCAGATGGGAACTGCTAGACCTGCTCACTCTTCCCAGCCTTTAATTTTCAACAAGCCCCCCAGCTGTGCAGCAGATGGGGTGATTCAAAGCAGATCAAATGGCACCTTGCTGGAATTCAAAAAAGACATGGACCAGCTTTTTAAAACATTTCTTAGTGAGCCAAGTCCTTGCAAAAGAGAAGGTGCTGAGAATTTAACCCGAAAGGCCAAACGAAAGAAGGCAAAGAAGCCAGCCAAGCAGACTTTACAAGACAGCTTTCTCCTGGATCTCCATCATGATGCTCCCCCAGCTCAGGAGGGCTGGGATGAGACCACAGAGCCCCATGAGAGGCAGCAGGATGTGGATGAGCAGGGCTGTCAGTGGGATGCAGGTCTGTGCTCATCACTCCCTGCAGATGCCCAGCACACACCCAGGACGCTGGAGCAGAGGGAAGAGCTCTGCAGTGAAGTCATGATGCTCCCTGGCCCAAGGGGAGAAGGTAAGGGCTGTAGGAGATGGACATCTCCATGTTCAGAGAAAATTGTTTATAACCTTGGTCCTTCCAGTGCTTTGCTGAAGGCAGGCATGAAACAAGCTTTATATGGGGCTGTCATTCAGTGATTCATGGCAATAATATCATTTATTCCAGGTGAGGGTAGAGTTCATTGCAATGCATCACAGGAGAAGTTCCAATGCAATTTCCTACAGAAGATTAATCACAGGAAAGCAGGCAGGACTAAATTTAGTGTTGAGTTGTTTACGATATACTCATAATTCTTCACAGGCATGCTGAGTGCTGTACATTAAAAAGGGTTTAGGTGTATCTTGGGATTTACTTCATCCTGGTGTGGGGTAGGATGGTGGGAGCTGTGTGACTCTAAAACTCAGGCTATCAAAATGCAGTGGTCTCCACAACACAGGTGGAGTCTCTAACTCGACATCCATAGGTGAAGATCTGAATTTGTTCTGTTGCTGATGTGGGTATTTGATGCAGCATATGTGCATGGAGTTTGCCATTCCCAGTGCTGTAGTGTTTCATCAGCATTAGTCAATTAAGCTTCCTAAACCCCTCTGAGGGAAGAAAGTATTATTTTTCTTATTTCACAAATTGTGAAACTGAGGCAGAGATAGACAGATGTGGCCTTCAAATGGACTTAGTAGCAGAGCTGGGAACTTTTTGGCTTTTTCTTGCATTTCTTTTCAGTTTTCATTTTAGAGGTTTTGGTTTCACTCTGTCATACCCAGCTGTCAGCTAGAAGTCTTGCTTTGGTTCCTGGAATCTGGTAATGTAAAGTAGAGGAAAAAAACCCACATTATAGCTCCTTTCTAATTTTTTTTTTTCATTTTCTTTAGAATCATCTATAAAGGAACAAAATCCAGAACTGGAAATTCAGCAAATACCAGAATCCTTCTACTCCAGATTTTTCAGTCACTGGATTTCCTTTGCTGGTGTAAGTAATTTTCTTTTATTTTGAGCAGTGGTTTGTGATTGTAGAAAACAGAAGGTAATTCATCACATACTGCAGTGTAAATACTTCAGTACCTTAAATAATGGCTTTTGATTCTCGTATTCCAGGTCACCTGAACTAAATACTCAAGGTACCATGCATCCAGCAGTTCAAATTCAGGGAAAACCCAATGCCATATTAAATTAAGTAACAACAGGAAAAACCCCAAACAAACAAGCTACAACCCAACTCAGAAGTACAAATTCAAAGTCTGGAGTATTAGGACTTTAAAGATGCATGGCTGCATGGGAAAAAAAAAAATCAGTGTCCCTCTTTTCACTGTGGGCCAGTCTGCTTTTTCTTGCTGTGTAATGGACTGAGACATCATCTTCAGAGCTGTGTTGCTTTTATTAATGGCCCAGTTTCTGCAAGCTTGGGGTGGGGTTTCATTTGTGCTGACTTCCTGGTACCAGCAGCCCGGCTATGAAATTCCATCTTTCGAAGGAGGAAAGGAGAGCATTCCTACAGCATGCTACTTTAAATAACTTTTAAATAGCTTCTGCCTCAAGCTGCTGAGAAGTTTAAGACACTGAAATTCATCTTGGGAAGATGGATTATTGGGCAGATGACAGGAAAAGGGTCAGATATACATAATGAATGAGCCATATGGCTTTGCTGCATGGGTGAGGATTTCATAGCTGTGCATAAAATGTAACAAACCCACTCAAATGAGCCACCAAACCCCGTTAGTTTAATACTCAGATGGAGTCTGACACCTGCTTTTCAAATTCGTTGCTGCTGCTGCCAGCAGCCAGCTCCTGGTGAGGAGTCCCACTGGGCTGCAGCACCAGGGGTGGGCTGGGAGTGGTGGCCTCTCTGCAGGATGACATCTTTGGGAGGTTTGTGTGCTGATGCCATCTCTGGGCTCGTATCTAACGTGGCTCCCAAGTGCATGTCATGACAGAGACATCAGGTCTCTGCCTTTACAGGGGAATTTGCTTACGGAGGTGATGGATGTGCTCATTAAAGCAAACTTGGTTTCCTGTCAATAATCGGGCTTGGAAGGAGGTTGCAACAGAGCTGAGATGGGATTGACAATGCAAAATAAAGTCACAAGAGCAAAAATTGGATTTGCTTATTCATCCAAACTCCTCTCCTCTCTGCCCTCTCTCTTGGAGCTTCACCCATTGTGTCATTTGGGACCATTTTAACTCTTTGTTTGTGTGCTGACCCTTGCTGTTCCAAACATCTCCCATGGAGATGCTACCTCTGCCCCTGTTTGTATGCAACTTGAGCCAAATCTCCTCCTGAGCTGGTGAGCCTCTGGATACTTTTCTTGGAGAAGCCCAGGCAGAGACCCATACTGCCTCTGGGACTCAGGGAAGCTCACTGGAGCTACCTCTAAGCTGCTGAAGGTGACACTGTAAACCTGTGCTGTCCCTCCTTTTAAGAGTGAGACCAAATTAGGCTCCCTGTAACATGGAAACCTGGGCTTTGGCATGGTCTTAACTCCCAGATTCTGAGGTAACCCCAAACCATGTCTTTTCAACAGGCAATCGTGTCCCTCATCATAATGTTTGTCATTCAGTGGATCTACACCCTTGTCAGCCTGGGAGCAGGGGTTATTCTGTATTTCTACATTGGCCAAGTGAGCCCAGGACTCCCTCTTGGTGAGTTTGTTGTTTTTTTTCCCTGTATTATTAAACCTGCTTAAAAATTAATTAAACTTTAATTTAACTTAATTAGGAATTGAGACTCTTGTGTTTAATATGCAGGTGACACAGTGAACAATGAAAATTTGCTTCATTGCTAGTTTTAATACGTTTTCTCTCTGAGTCTTTAATTTTCTGTTAGATTCTAACTCTTACTAGCATTGGTTTGATAGTTTCAACATGGTGTTTGTTGCTTTATTATTGTGCTTTAAATCGCAAAACCAGATATTAAGATTTGATAGGGATGGCAGTTTGTAAATGTATCCCAGCAATGAGAAAAATCTGCCATAAATAAGTTTTATTAAACCTGATCAATCTAAACCCACCTGAGAGAAGTTTAAGGAAAATGGGAATTATGACGAGTGTCTCATCAAATCTCAGCATTCATAACTGTGGAACAAGAAAGCCTTTTGATTCCAGAGCTAAACACATTGAATATGTTGGGAACATAATCTGGGAAAATACTTTTAGGCAGAGGGCATTAGAAAGATCTGTGCACATGATCGGCTTAAACAAGTTCAAAATTAAACAGTGCAGCACATTCAGCAAGCAGCTCATGAGAGCCCTCAGCTCCTTGGCAAGGCCACTGTGGGGGGGGTTTGCAATGCTCTGTGTCTCTGAAGGGACATGATGTGGGCATCCTCATTTGCTCATGAGTATATCCATCCATCCATCCATCCATCAGAGGTGTGTGAGGTGCATAGCTGAGTGTATGCCAGTTTTTTGTCCAGGATGAGAAAAATCAAGAGCCTGAGTTCATATGCAATATCTGCAGAAATAGTTACCTGTGTTTATTTAGATGAAAGATTATTAGACAGTAGGTATGTACGTACTAGATTTCAGAAAAGCAGATAATGAGAAACCAAAAACTATTCACCACCTTCTTAATTGTACTTTTTCTACTCTTGTGTGACTTCCTTTCTATGCATCTGTAGTGGATAGTTGAAAAGAGCTGAGATCATGGACAGTGGTTGCTAATTTGTATCTTTTAAAATATGTATACATTTTAAGAAGTTGTTTATGGCCCCCATATATTAAACAAAATGCAAATAATGTTTTCAGCTGTTGGTTCCAACAGTTTGTCAGCTGTTGGAATCTTTCTTGCCTTTGTATACTCACTGTATTATATCAATGTAATCTGCTTTTGAAATATTTACTAAAAATTACTTTAAAAAATTCTCTGTCAGTGTGTAGAGGTTTTTGGAAGCTGATCTGAGAAATAGCAGCATGATTAGACATCTTTTTCTTGGTTTCTTTTGCACGTGCATTCTCATGCATACAGTAAAACAATGCATGCCATTGAAAATGTTAGAAGTGAATGCCCAAAATTCAGCTTGATTTTTACTGGCTGTGAGGGAATGTTATTTTGTGGTCACAAGGCTCCGATGATCTGTGAGTTTGCTCTTCAAAGGATCAAAGAGCCCTTCTGTCTGAAAAGGCTGGGAGACACTGGCCTGAGAGATGCTCTAGATTAGGGGCTAGATGAAGAGCTGACCTTGGGAGGAGAAATAGCTTGTGGTTGACACATCCCTTCTCTCTCTTCCTCTCCAGCAGCCAAAGCTAAATCCAGCAGGTACAGACAGGGCTCAGTTCTCCCTATCCCTCACCATAAACTTCCCCTGCTGCTTTTGCTTCCAGCTCTGGCATTTCCTTGCCCCTGCAAGGACCCAGTGCAGGAAACTAACTCTACTGAGAAATCAGAAATCAGTGTTGGTGTAATAGGCTAAGGCAGCTCTCCATGAGGTTAGACAAGAGGGAATGAATGGTGAGACTACAGCCACCCTGGCTGAGGTTGGCTGAAGGGCTCCTCCTGTCTCCCCATCCTTGCAGTGGGAATGGTTTTTGCATTCCAGGGAGTGAAAGGTACTGTGGTGGGTGTCTGTGCTTTGCTCATGCTTTACTGGGGTTTAACAAGCTGTTGGGCTGGGAACACAGCTGTTCTCTGTAGGAAATTTGGGTTCATATCTGGGCAGTTGTTTAAAAGCCACAGCACAGAGGAAGACTGCAGGAATGTTCTCACTATCACAAAATCTTTGGGTACTGCAGGCTAATAACAAGCGTGCTGGTTTGAGATTTTATGCAAAACTTCAGAGGTGTAATGCTATTATGAGAGAATTAGCAGCATACTGACTTCTTGTGCCTTTTCTCCATAGGAGCAGCAGCAAATTTCAGTTTCTTTGGCTGGATTAAGTTGGTTTTGATCACTTCATGCAGGTTGGTACCAGTCACTTGGCAGTGACCAACACACTGCTCGTTGTTCCCATGACCCTCTAATGAGCATAGAGAGGGCTGGAAGAATTGACTTGCTTATTACCTTAAGCAGTCTTTCTGCCCCTTCTTGCATACTCAGTGTTATTCTTGCTTTATGGTGAAAAGAGCTGTTTGCTCCCATTAGCCTGGCATATGGCTGGCTGTGTATCTGGGGAAGCAGGAGTCTCCTCTGCTTTGTGTGTGGGAATGTCAGCTGATAACCACATCTCGGTGCCTGAAGCTTTATCTTACTCCAAAAGTCCGTGCTCAAAGTTTATGGCTCAGGCTGAACTGGAAAATCTGAAAGGAAATGAGAAATTGCAGATTCCTTCTCTTCCACCCATCATTCACCAAAAGCAAATTCCTCTGTAGTGGTGGAACAGGCAAACGTGGCAGCTGGGTTGAAGTTTCAGAGAGAAAATATGGGGCAGGGCAACTGCAATAACTCTGGGGCAAATACGATAAACAAGGCTTTGGTGAAGGAACCTTTCAGTATTGAGTTTGCATGGGACTGCAGTAGCATTGTCTTGGGGTTTTGATTCCCAGAAGATCTTGAGGGTTATTTTTTTTTTTTTTGGTTGGTTATTAACTAGTTTTGTTAAACTTCTTTGATGCTATTAATTATTAATTCCATCACGTTGGGTTTCCTATAGCAGCTTATGAGCACCTCTGCCTCTGAGCAGTGGGCTTTGAGTTTCTCAGTCTGTTGGGTTTCTTTTTTGCTGGGGTGAGTGAACACAAGGACTGTGCAACACGAGCTGCCATGCATTATATGTGCCAATTTAAATAAATAAATGAAATAATGAAAAATAAATGAAAAATATATGAAAGTCCAGGCAATTAAGCACAATTAAGCACTTTCAAAATATATGAAAGTCCAGGCAATTAAGCACATTGGTCTGTCTTGCCAGGTCCTGTCTCTGCCCAAGTTCCTATAACATGACCACATGCTTTTGGTTGCAGAGGTGGTTGGGGAGAGAAGCCAGGGATGAGGGAATCTCTCTGAGGTCCCCATGGTAGGTCTTAGACATAACAACACTTAATTTATACCTTAATTTAAACAATTTAACAAAAGATTCTTATGGAATTACGATGCCTTTGCATCTTCTCAACAGGTAAAGGGTTGAACATTGAGGAGCGGGGGAATCAGCCCAGGCTCTGTCATCAGCATTTGTCCTCCAAGTACAGCAAACTGGAGAGTTCACTGCTCTGAGAGGCCCCACTCAGAGGGACGTGCTGCTCTCAGCCCACGGTGGGCAGGAGAACTCAAAGGGTCTCACTCTGGACTGCTGCTTACAGTGTAGCAAGAGACTTGGCTTTGGTCATAGTAATTTTCCATCCTGGCCACAATTTTTGTCAGTAACTTTCTTTGAATGTTCTATAGCAAAAATGTTGTTCCACTTGGGTTGTTACTCATGCAAGAAAAATAAGTTTCCAAGGATATTCATTAAAAACCAGGAGCTGTTAGCATTAGTTCCCTGAGCAGACAGTGTTTCTGATAAGCACAAGAGGAGCTGAGCCCAGGTGCTGTTTGTCAAAGCTGAGGCCTAACAAGCATTTCTCAGATCACAGTGCAGCCTGAGAGGCAGGGGGAGTGGGATGCTCCATCACACGTGTTTTCTGCATATCTCATTTGGAGTAAGGGATTGTTCCCTGTCCCCTTGCACAACATCTGCTGGGCTGTGACACGAGCCCAAGCCCAGGGTGAGGAGTTGAGACTGGGAATGTGAGTGGGGCCATGCTGAAATGCTGCCAGAATTACTCATGGCACAGTGAGCCAGACCCTGCTCCTTCACATTTCAGGCAGTTCTGTCTGCTTCCACCCCAGGCAGATTTGTGGCTGGTCATTTCAACTCAGTGCCTCTGTGAAGACAGAACAGCATTTTTCTCCCAGCTGTCCTTTGGTGCATCTCAGTTGTGTCTCCTGCCTGTAGTCAGAAATCCCCATGGGAGTCTGGTTGAGGTGTGAGGCTTCATGGAGAATGACCACTTGTGGAAAAGAGAAATTATCCCTGCCTCTTGTGTGGAAAGGTGCTGTTGTCACAGGGGGATTTTATCTTTGGGTTACCAAACCAACCAAGTCCTTGGTTCTTTGGCCAGTGCAATCAATGAGCAAAGACCCTGCCAAGGAAGGCTGAGGGGAGATCTGGTGAGTGCCCAAGGCAGAAACTGATCCTGTTTTTCTCCCCTTGAAAAGTGCAATCTCTGGGTCATCCAGACAGCTTGGTTACCTTATCCTTGTGCCAGGGCTCCTGCTCTTACTGGCACAGACACCTTGGGCTCTGCTTGGGAGTCAGGCGGGTCATTTTGAAGCCCATCTACGCTGTGCTGCAAGAAGTTGCACAGAAGTAATTTAGAATTTTTTTCTGAGCCCTGTTTTCCTGAAATCCAGTCAAGATATTTTAATGAATTGGAGAAAAAGAATAAATCCCATCAGACTGCAAGGGAGTTGGAGGCAGCCAAGGGTTCTTGACACCTCTAAGGCTCTTAGGTGCTTGATGAGGTCTCAGTCAGTGCTATATTTGTCTTACAGTTTTGATTTAAAAAGGCCAATAAGGTTTTCTTAAAATCAGCTTCTGGGATAAAGAGATTGCAGGAAAATCTCCTGTTTTATTTAAAAGTTACAAAAACTATTGCAACTTTTTCATTGCTTAGGAAATCATAAAAAGGATATTTTTCATTGGAAATGGTTTGTGGTCCTTTTCTTGCTCAATGTGGAAGGTGTTGACATGGTCAATATCCAAAGAGGAAACCCATTTCTTACTGAAATGTATATTTTGCAGTGTTTATTTGGGGAAAGGGAGTACATTTTTTATGTGCCTTCTAAGAAAAATGCCTTCAGGTTAACTCTGTGCCTCCAAAGGCCACCGAGAAGGATTTAGCCTCTCCTGGAATCACCCTGCCTTGTTTGCACGGCCCAGAGCACGGCTGGTAATGGATAACAAACAAGGAGTGATGCAGGCACCTCTGCCTCTCTGTTTGCAGGAGAAGGCCAACTCCCAAGGAGCAGATCGTGGTGACACCATCCTTTGCAACAGTTGGCATGGAGACCAGGCAGCTCACCGAGGAGAACGCAGACTTCGCCTCACGGGACCGCTACCACCAGTCCTCGCTCATCAGCAGAGAGGAATTTGGGAGCCAGTTCCACTGAAGGACACACACACACACACACACAAAAAAAAAAATTCAATCCATTACTTCAAAAAGAATTTAGAAGCGCTAATGGCTGCCACGGGTCCCTTTTGAAATACTTGAATATACTCACAAAGAATGTGAATAGCTATTTATGTAGTTGAGGCTTGTTTGTTTATGTAAAAGACAACATTGCTGGGCTTCAAACCTTACCCAAACTGAGGGGAAAAAATGGAAATGAAAGGTCCAGTCCAGGGAAGTGATGCATTACTGAAGACAGTAGAGCCTTTTAAAAGAATTCAATTATAAGCCCTATTGAGTTCTAAAAATGGTTGCTGCTCTAAAAGCTTACAACACCCCATTTCAGATGTCCTCTGGGTGACCGGGGACGCTCTGCCTGGGAGCAGTGATGTTGACAGCAGGAGCTGGTGCCCCACTCCCAGCTGTGCCACGGATGGATGCGACATTCCAGGTCAATTCACTTCTCCTCTAGGCATGAATTTCCCTGCTTGTAATACAGTAATTTTCTACCTCAGCATTTCAATTACCAAGGTCTTAGAAAGTATTTTAAGACATTAGACAATAGGCCAGAATCAGTGGCAAGTACAAGAAGATTATGAAGTATATTCACAACTGAAATCGCACATTTAAATGCAATAATGCAGGGTAATGACCTCTTCTGTAAAACTGTGAAATTATGTCTTAGAAGCTGTTCATAGTTATTTTCCACATCCTCTCTGGTGTGAGAGCTGAGACCTGATGAAATAGCTGAGCCCACTTAGAGCATCTCTTGGCTGAAAGGACAGATGGTTCAGAATTGCTCTAGCAAAATATGTTTAGCCCCAGCACCACACATCAGTTCTGACATTATGAAGAGAGGGAAATCACTGCCTTTCACTTTGTTTCGTCTCTGATAATTTCAACCTTTAGATTATTTATTTCTCCTCCTGTGCAATAAAAGCCTGAGACACCAGGAACTCCTCTCCATCATTTCTGTGGGCACTCTCAATGCCTTTGAGCACCATTCCAGTTGCCAGTGCTAAGTGCCCTGGTTGTTACTAGGTGGGGTGGATGCCATCCCATGGTCTGGCCAGCTGCAGCTTTGGCTCTTTCAGTTTTCTTACAGAGGTAGGTACAGGAGGCTTTCTGCTGACATGGAGAAAAGAGCCACCTCAGTGCACTGCAGAAAGTGTATTCATTTTTCAAGGTTGCAGGTCTTTGACTCAGTGCTTTTAACTTTAATTATCTCAATAGAGGGAAGAGGTAAGTAGTGTTTGTGTGACCAGCTCTGCGCCACGTCAAATCAGTTATTCAGTGTTGGAAATACCTTTCCAGGATTCCTTTCTGCCTGCTTCTTGCTGTTGGTTTCCAAAGAATCTGAATCTGCTCTGTGGATTTTGGGTCCATGTTGAAGCTTCCCCTGGGTTGCCTGGGGCCAGTGGCTCCAGAGAGCCCTCCCTGTGCTTCTAGCATCCTTAACCTTGGCAGATTTCCCTGGTGTGCAAATTTCAAACACTCCTTGGTGCTGCCCCACTGCTGGCAAGCTGCTTGGTGCTGTGTTACAGTTTCACACCCAACCATAATGTTGTTACTGTAAAATCTTTCATTTCACAAAGTCCGGTCACATGCGTGGTCCCTTTCCTCCCAAGTCAAGGATTGTTCAGCCCTGCATTTCTCTGTAGCTTGAACAAAAGAAAACCGCATGAAGAGATTAATAGGCAGAAATTCCTAGGTAGCTTCTTTGTTGGCTACTAAACAATTTAATTCCCTTTTTAAAATAAGACATGAGTTGGGAGATCCAGAGAGAGAGGGTGGGGAAGGTCCTTGGCTGTGTATCTCACTCAGAGGAGTTGCACTGGTTGAAACCAGATGATTTGGTGGAGAGCATTTGCCTCTTCAACACTGTGACCCCTGCTTGTCCCCAAAGCTGGGATGTGATGGGCCCTTGGTCCCCCTTGGTGTAGCAATACTGGGGGGAGCTCCCACAGCTTTGCTTTCAGCCAAGTGTGCAGCAGCTGTCCCCTTCTCCTGCCACCACCATCCTGCAGCCCTTTGCACCTACCTGAACATCCTCTGGAAATATTCTAGTTGTGTTTGTGTGCTGCTCAAGCCTTTGTTGGCTGCCAGGGAAAGGCACCATGGTGTGCCATGCAGGGGTCTGGGGAGGGGACATCTGGAGGGCTCTGGGGTGCGGGGATGGGTTGTGTCTTGGTATATCTGGAAAAAGGCAGCAGTGGTTCTGGCATGAGTGCTGGATGGCTATTGCTGCTCTTGAGATCTGGCAGTGCAGGAAATGCTCTGCAGTGCACACTGTTCCAGGGGTTCCTGGTCCTTGGGCTCCACGTGCTGCTGCTGGAGAAACTCTACCACTTCCTTCACTGACACCTCCACCACCACAGCAGGAAGCAGCTCCTTCCATCACCTGGTAAGCACAGGCACCTGGTCCTACCTTGTAGCCACAGGGAGAAATGCATCACACAAGGCTGATTTCCTTGCTCCATTACAGGTTAAGGGTACAACAACCTTCTTGGGTAATGCTTGGAAAGGGACATGCTGATCTTCCCTGGAGCATTAGTTCTAGTGTAGTTAATGGTAAGAGTGGCAGGAAGCTTTCTTTTAGGACCAGTGGTCCTGCAGTCTGGGTAGCATTGGAGATCCCATGACTCCACACACTACAGGAATGCAGGGCTTTGCACATCAAGGAAACTTTTCCAACAGGAAAGAAAGGAAGCAAGTAGTTGTACAGCTGAAAAATGGTTGTAGCTTTGATAGCACTCAAAATAACTGGGTGAAATTAGGTAGGCAGGAATTTATTGTTTTCACATCGAGTGGCTGAAGGGAAGAAATGTGAGATTGCTCCTGTGAGTAGTAATGTGCTGCTTTCATCCCCTGAGAGCTAAGTTTTGCCTCCACATGCTGGGGCTTTCGTGAAGCTTTGGGTTCCCTGAAGGTGAGTTTGGGACTCAGCTCTGAGCATCAGCTGCCTTGTTGTATATCAAGGTTGCAGCTTGGCTAATGTAATTATGGAAAGGCCTTACTGGTTTTTAAGCCATGTAAGCTTTTTTTATCATCTATAATTATTTTCCTTTTGGTTTGAAATTTGATTTTTTATTTAAAATTAAAATTATCATTGTTATTATTATGCAAGAAATAAAAATGCTCTGCAATGGGTCAAGGTCTGAAAACATTTGTTTTTGAGAGAGATGTGGATATAGCATAAGGTTTTGTACCTTTTGAAGACTCCAGCTGTAAATTAGTGGCTCTACTTTTGATGGTTTCCTTTGCAGAGCATACAAGCACAGAAGGTGGTTGAGGATAAATATTTTATTACTTGCCTTGCAGTACTGCCTGGAAGCTCATGCTGCATTTATGATCTCTTAGCACTAAACAGGTCCAGAAACTGGAATTTTCTGCCTCAAAAAACTTCCAGCACAAATAGTCAGCACTAAGAATGGGCAGAAGAAAAGTGAAGTTTTGTTGTGATATTGGCATTAAGAGACAGTTTCTCAGTTGGTATAAATTGTCATTCACCTGGATCTGCATCCCATTAGGAGTCTGCACAGGGAGAATCAAGCTTATTAAATCCATATCTTATATCAAACTTGTCTTTTTTTTTTTTTTTCTCTCTCCTCTTGGCTTCTCTTGATCAGCTTTGAGTTTCCTTGGATGCTTATTGCTGTGTATGGTGGCAAAAATATCACACACCTGCCATGGCCACTTCTTCACAGGAAATAGTTTTGACCACAGCATTGAAGCAGCAAAGAAGGGTGACAGAATATGAAATGATACTTGTGCACATGGCTGAAATAAGGCACAGGGGACTCTCTGTACCTTATGAGGTGGTTTGCTCTCACCCATGTGCCTCTGATTTAGATTCAGACAGGCAGAGTTTCTTAAACAGCATCATACTTACACCTGCAAGGTCAGAAGAGGTTTGCTGAAGCACGGAAGCCAGCCTAGGATTAACATTTAGGTTAGTGGGAAATGGAGGGCATTTGAATTATTGCCCTTGCCTGGTGAATATTAGAGAAGGCAATTATAGGGATAAAAGAGAGGAGATTTTGTAAACAACCTATAAATTTGTTACCTCTGTATGAAAGTGGAATACAATGCACTTGTTATGTTCTGCAGTGGTGTCTTGCTGCAACCCAGATTTGGCACAGCATCCCTTAAACCTAAGACAAGGTGAGACCTCAGCAGTAACAGCCTTAAAAGCTACGGATGAGAGGCTCTAGCAGCAAATTGCAGGCTAAAAATAAATCACTTTAAAGCCCATACGGCACAGGAGAGGCTCCTCTCCTCTCTGCCTTCTGCTCTTTGTGGCTTTTTTCACACGATCTTTATGCTCATATCCCCCAATACCTGAGATTTGCCCTCCCTGTGCAAGACCAAAAAAAAAAACAAATCATAGATGCTCCCAGAAACTTAGTGATAGAGGAGCACACCTGTAACTTTATTGGATCCAAGTATCCCTTCTAAATTTCACTGGGGTCTTCTTTCCAGATTTAAGGGCGCTGCTCTGAAGTGTTTAGCTCAGCTCCAGAATGTCTGGGTGTGCTCCAAACCAGAGCTGGCTGAAAAAGGTCTTAAAAGAAATAAATAAGAAATTTAGAATTGCTTCTTCCCAGATGGATTTAGATGGCTGATTTATTTATTTTCCCCCCAGAAAATAAGGGATTTTTTTTCCAGTGACAGGATTCAAAATGCGACATCATTTCAAGTTGTGCACTTTTCTGTGAGGGATGAAGAGAGATCACAAGACCCGTATCTATCCTGACCTCCAAATGTCAAATATCTGGAACAAACTGCTTCCAATGGAGGTACAAGGCAAGCAGTTCTTGTTAAAATAAATCAATAAAATACCAGCACCCCCAAAATTTCAAGAAAAATGCTCCCTTATTAAATGTCTTTTGGATGATTGGTATCCATTAATGGATGGCTTGCGGCATCAAGAGGAGATGCAAAGGTAATTAATTACTCAGGAACTATTTGTCCACTTTGGAAACTCAGGGCTTTTAATAACAAATTCCAGGAGGAGAAAATATTCACATTGTACCTTAATTCATCATCAGCTTAAAACTTTTCTGAGGTTTATGAGCCTGATCCAAGTTTTGGACAGATCTGGGATGAGTTTCAAGGGAGCTGCAGGAGTTTCATGACATTAGCTGTGCTGCAAGAGGCTCCTGTGGAATCAGTGAGAAGGGACTGGTCACTGTAATCCTCACAGAGTGCTACAGAGATGCCTCTTCTGCACATACTCTTGTGCTTTTTGGTGATTTCAGACCAAAACAATGCAGAACCCAGCAAATTCTGTCACATGTCTCCAGACCCTCAATACGAAAAATGGGAATCAAGGTGAAATAAAAAGACTCTGTTTTTCCTCCCCCTAAACAAGGTGATGGGCAGGTTTCAATTAATCAATATCAATCATGTTTTATATATAGCTTTGTTAGAGGCTTCCTGTGCTGATGAGGTTGTTTGTTTGGTTGGTTGGTTGGTTTGTTTTTAACTCCTTTGCTGTGTGTGGAATGTGCTGCTTGCTTTCAGATTGAAGTGTTAAAAGGGTTTTGTACATAATTTGGGGAGGCATTTGAGGTCACAGCCTCTTTCAGGAGGATGCTGTGGCATTACTTGACATCGGGATTTGCCTGGCCCATCTGGCTCCTCAGACATGATTTCATGCATTTAAATCTCCTATTACTTTGTGCTCCCAAGGAGGGAGGGGAGCAGCCCTCGGCCTGGAGCTGCCCTGGAACAGCATCGTCAGGATAGGGCAGTGGAGCGTGAGGTTGTGCCATGGGGATAAACAACTCCAGCACCACATGGGGAAAAGCCAAGTGCCAGTGGCCTTCACTGAGTGCTTGTGCTCCACACAGCCACCTTCATCCTGCTGCAGTTCTTCCTTCTCTCACCGCTGAAGCTTCCCTCCCAGCCCCCAAGGGGGGTGTGTCAAACTCATCACAGGGGTGGCAGGGTTGGTATCCCCTCCACACTACCCTCTGCAGCTCCGATGGGTAAAACAGTATTTTTTGATTAAACATCAACAAAGTGAGGTTTTTACTCTGTTGTTTTTATGTGGCTGTTGAAACTGGAGCTCAGAAATATCAGATATAAATTGACTCCTTCGCTGCAGCGATATTCCTTATGAAACCCTGAAGGTAGGAATAAAAAATAAGATGGCAGGAAAACACAGTAGCTTTAAATTTACAGGCACTAAACCTTGGCAAATCTGACACCTGTGGGTGAGGGGACTGCAGTTGGGAAGTCTGAAATTGCCTGAATATCAGTGTTTCCTTTCCAGGTGCTTGTAAATAATGTGCTGCTCGTGGAACCATGATGGAGAGAGCAGAGGGATTATTTTCTGATGGCGAGTACTGGTTTAGGCCCATGGGTTCTCACCTGTGGGGCCTTTGCTGGGGCCGGTGAAGGCAGCAGCCTCACCACTGCCATGGGCCTCAGAGACTGCAATGGCATTCCTGTCCCACCTATACAAAGCCCTCCCAGGATGTGGCTCACCCAAGGGCAGCACAGGGCCCTTTGGCTGGTGTTTCCTGCTGCTGGCTCTGCGCTCGGGCACACAGTCCTCATGGTGACAAGTGCCCTGTTTGGTTGAGAAATGCAGCAGGTCAGGCAGGTTTAATGGCAGTTTTGGGGAGGACATCAGCTACCCCCTTCCCCCCACACCCAGAGGGGGGTAATTCAGCCTTTCCCTGCTTTCCTAGCTAGGAGCACTGCATGGTGGGCTGTGCTCTGGGGGCACCATGGGGGAACGGTGAGACGGAGCCATTCGATATCGACACGGGTTGTTCTTGCAGAAGTGTTTGTTTTGCATTTGCCTCTGTCTGCTATGGCTCTCAATGGGCCTGTTGAGGGAAACAGTAGGAAGAATTTATTGAGATCTTTTTGGAAAAGCATTTGATACTGTGCTTCCTGCTTGTTGGATTTACAGCTTGGAAGGATGCTGTAGGACTGCAGAGCTGCTGTGTGGCTTAGATGTTAGGGAAGTTTCTTGGAAAAGGCAAGTGAAAGGGCGTGATCTCTAGACTCAGTATTAGGGCCCTCAGGCTTGAGAGTGAGTGGACAGGAGAGCATCCAGTTCATGCTGGGGGGAAGTTTGGCTTTAATTTGCCCCCTGCTGCCCTGAGGATACATCCTTGCCTTCAGAGAGGTTTCTGTGCCCATGCTGCCTTACCTGGATTGCACAGTTAAAAGTGGCAGATTTGCTGGTTGGCAAGGCTTTCTTTCCAGGGACTAACAAAATTTTCTAAAGAACCATATTTATCATGGACATCACTTACTATCTTAGGAATTGGTAGCATGGAGTCCTGCATTTCATGTATAAAGATATCCCCAAGTGTTTGAGCTGCTGCATTGCGCTCCCTGTGCCATGTCCCAAAGTATCAAAATACTTCACAGCTCTTCCCCTGAACTTTAGTTGTGTATTGGTCTCTCTGTCTTATCAAGACAGAAGCTGTGGTTTGCACAACTACTGCATAAAGAATTTGTAAATACCTGGACCTAAATATGAAGGAGCCTAAAAATGTCCTCTGTAGATCAGGCAGCTTGGTGGTGACTGCCTGTGGCTTCTGGGTGGCTCAGGTCACTCCATTTGCCAGGACTGGGGTGCTCACTTTCATGGCTAAAGCATAATCATGATTGGCTTGCACTTCATGTCCCAAACTGACATGGCTTAAGTTGTTCCTTGGGTATAGACAAATCTGAAGTAAGAAAATGGCAAAAGGTGTAGGGAGTAGACTAGAGCATGGAGTGATAGCGGGATGCCTCAGAGGTGGCCTTTCCCAGGGCTTTCATCCATGATTATTCAAGTACCAGAATGAGGATTTTTGGGTGTGCTTCATGGCGAAGTAGTGTGGGAAGGTGCTGGAAAAAAACATTTGCACGTGGAGAGAAAAGCCCAGGAGCAGTGGCGAGCAAGTCCTCCGGAATAAAGCCAAGGCCATTACGTGCTGGTGTGGGCTCATCAGTGCCATCTCTTGGGTGGAAAGAGGCGTCCAGGAGAGTTTGTGTACATCAGCCATCGACTTCTGCTTTTGGTGAAGAGTGAAAAGGCAGCGGGGGGCTGTGGGCCAGACCCCGGGTTTGTTCCAGGCTGCAGCCGTCTGGACGTGGTGAGTTGTCACCTGTCACCCTCCCCTTAGGAAGGTCGGGTTCTGCTTGGCTTGTGGAAATTAAGTTTGATTCTGAAGCGGCTCGAGGGAAAAGCATAGGGCCCAGGAGCGACTCGAGGGGAGAGGTTGGTCAGGTTTGTGTTCCCTGGAGGGGTTTGTGTTCCCTGGAGAGGGAGAATTCAGAGGAGACCCTAAACCTGGCACATCTGGATGCCGGCAGCTCCGGCAAAGCCCAACCCACTGCTCTGCAGCGTGTTCTCTCCCAGAACTAGGAGCACGGAATTATGAAGGGTAATTTCAGAACAATGAAGGGAAATCCTTTGCCTCCCGTACAGCCCGGCCTGGGAAATTCACCACTGCAAGAAGTTGCAGCCTCAAACGCTGCTGCTGGCGTTTAAAAGGGAGCCAGCTTTATAACCAAAAAAGAGCCGAAGTTACTTGTCAAGGACTTGGTTTCGATTGGAATCAAGTTCGGGGCTATGCAGTGCGGAAGAGGGGGATGACCCTACCGTAGCGGGGGCGGCCGTGTCCGCCGGGTGCGCTGCGCGGGGCGCGGGACTCATCGCCCGCATCGAAACGCGGACCAGGGGCACCCCCACCACGGCTGCGGGCGGTGGGCAGGGGTAGTCCTGCTCGCCCGGCGCGGCTGGGAGATGCGGCAGGAAAAATAAAGTAAAAGTAAAAAAGAAGCTGCTATTATTATTATTATTATTATTATTATTATTATTATTATTATTATTATTATTATTATTAT
>JANPWX010000011.1:927182-1008750 GCA_024734555.1 Trochalopteron elliotii
GGGGGGGGCACGGGGAATTCATTAAAAAAATAGCTATTTACGTGGTTATTCATTGCCCCGCTCCGGGTATGTGAACAACCACCCCCCTGCCCCCCCCGCCTCCCCTTCCATCCACCCCCAGCGCCATGCCGGCAGCCTGCACCCTGCTGCTGCTGCTGGGCTTGGGGCTGGTCCCGGTCCCACCGGCCGGGTCGCTGCCCCTCGCTTCCCCACGGCGTCTTCCTCCACCTCCCCCTCCTCCTCCTCCGTCCCGAAACCGTCTCGGCCGCCCTTCCTCGCTTCCCGCCGCGGGACACGCCGGCAGCCCGGGTGAGTGCCCGGGGATAGGGATAGGGATGGGGATAAGGGCAGGGACGGGATTTCGTCCCGGCAGCGGCCGCGGTGCGGCGGGGAGTGCGCGGGGTCCACATCGTGCGGGTCTCTCGTGGCGTGGGACCCCGCGCACTCCCCACAGCATCGCGACTGTGGGCTGCCGAGCATCCTGACATCACCCAGAGCTGATTCAGCTGAGAAATGTAACACTTCTCAATTCCCCCCTGTCCCCCAGTTCCATTCCCTTTTTAACCTTGCCCATCCTGCTACTACAGGCAGCTGCTTCAGTGGGTGAAGGTTTGGAATGGGAATGGTGGGTGGGAAAGTGTGAACACGTTGTAGCTGTGTGGACTGACTGGGAGGCATGCGGTGGAAACTTCATAGAGCAACTTGAGAAAGGTTTTGGGGGGCACCAGGAGTACTGTCTACATGTGTCTACCCAGCCAGGTGGGAAACTGGGGGCTCCTGTAGGTGGTCTTCAAGGTCTGGGTTGCTTCTTGCTTGTCTCCAGAAATGCTCTCATCACACCTTAGGTACTGACTGACCTCTATCAGGTGTGGGGACAGATGCTGTCAGCTCTCTATAAATACCCTCTCGCTCCATGTCACCTACAGACTGTGAGATTAGTCATGTATAAAGTCACATTTTTCCTTTCATGCCACATCTACAGTGCTATTATCACGAGCAATGCCTAGTTTTGTGCTTTACTGATTGTGCTGAATTTGGTTTCAGCACAGGATAAACCCTATTTCTCCCAAAACAAGCAGGGACGTTTCAAGTGTCATTCAGTAAACTGGCTCAGTTACTCACCAAAGAAGGTACATAGCTCTAAGGATGACTAATTCTCAATGAGTTTGGAAAGCACTGGGTGTCTGCAGGTGGTATAAGGAATCCAATATGTCAAATTAGTCCTGCGTAGGTTTTAAGTGGGTTTTAGGATTCATTGCCTGCCTGAGCTGGACTGTCAAATTTTATCTTTTAATTTGTGATGTGGAGAGAATATCATGCTTTGGAACTTGGGGTTAAGTTTAGTTGCGTGGAGCTGTAAAATTTCAGGAAATGTGACAAAACTACATTTATAACATTTTAGTTTTCTTCACAAACCCAAGGCATGCCTTTGTAGGATGTATCCACACTAGACTAAGTGTATAGCTGGGGATATCAGCTGGAATGTCGCCTGCAGTGGATTAGAAAGCTCCTAACTAGCAGTGCTTGTGACAGCAGCTTTGTGACTAGGATACTGCATGGAAATGAAGGTGATTTGGGTCTGTTCCCAGCTCAGCTACTTCTTTGTGCCACTCCAAGTATCAGTTTGTCCTCCAAACTGGGAGAGAATAATGCTGTTTTACCTGCTACCAATCTTGTGAAGATAAAATCTGCAACTTGCCAGTGAACTGCTCACCTATTATTTGATGAAAGCTGTGCAAATTCCTCAGTGGACAGAAAAAAATATTTAATTTCATCTCAGCTTTCGGTCTGGTATCTTTTCCTGTGACCTTGATGACTCCTGAGAGTCAGTAGAGGAATGCATTTCCTTTGTTAAGGGTCTGAAAAGCTCGAACTATCTGTCCACACGCTGGAAAAGCCATTTGTCAGGCCACCAGTGCCTGGCTGCCTGGCTCAGCGGTGAAGGCTTTGCTCAGTGCTCAGCAGCTACAGGTGCTTTATGTGAATTATGTCAGCCCCAGCCAGAAGGAGCAGGGGATGCATCGTGAAGGAGTGATAAATGGCCCAGCAGTAGCTCGCTCCCCAGCAAACTGCATCATGAATTACACTGGGTCCTGACAGCTGCGATTCACTCGCTGTTAGCTCCAGCTCTATGCCTGTCAGTCAAGGGAATTGTCTGCTGTTGTGGTAGCAGGCTGGGGGGATCTCCTGAATCACTCTCAGGTCCAGTTGTAGACTCCTGAGAAATCCCTGTTAGTGTCGCCGCTGCTCCTGCCCCTCGCAGGCATTTCCCACCTTTGAAAACACTTGCTTGAAGCCGAGGGAGCATTTCTTGTGAACCTATCACCCTGACTCTACCAGGAAATGAAGATTACATCTCCCTTTGCAGCAGTCTGAGGCTGGGCGGCAAAAGCCCTTTCTCAGGCAGGGCTTAGTGAGCAGATGGTGAGGCAGTGGGTGTAGAAATGGGGCTTTTGAGTCTCTCACAAAGCATGGGGCAAGGGAGTGGGGTGGGAGCAGGGCAGCCCTTGCAGCCTCACTGCCTTTCCAGCCAGGTTGTGCCTCAGCCTGCATCTGCCACCCTCCCTGCCAGACCCTCTGTGGGCTTGTCTGCTGGAGAGATGAGGACAGATGGCTTTAGCCTGTGTTTAAAATATGGTCTGAACACAAGGAGAGTAACACAGGAAAAAAAAATAAATAAGTGAAGTAGGAAGCAAGAAAGCTGGTGACAGTGAAGTTAAAGCATTATCAAGTCCCTCCATGAAATCTCTCCTGGCAGCTCCTTCACATGGGCACTGAGTGAGCTGAAGGGCACTGTCTGCCACCAGCCTGGGTCGGGTCAGGGTTTGGTTACAAGCTCTGTCCTCCTGCAGGTCTCAGTATTTCAGGTTTCCCATCTGTGAAATGGGAACAATTCCAGTGACACCACAGGGACAGCAGAGGTAACACGGAGCCCCTGACAAAGTCACTGTGGCTGGGGTCTCCCTGTTCCTGCCATCTCCCTTTTCCTGCTACTTCTACCCACACAGGTGCCCCGCCACGGTGCCCAGCACAGCAAAGAGCCACTGGCAATGGGCTTTCCCTGAGAAGCTGATCTGCTTTTCTGCCATCTGTGTCTGTCCTTCTGTCCCTGCTCCCTCTCTCCCATGGCAGGTGCCACCTTTTTAGGCGGCTTGCCTGGTGGGGGCCCTGGCAGTGAGGTGTGAAATCAGTTGAGAAGGAACGAGCTTTAGTTGCAGCAGAGATTTAGGCTGGCTGCTGGGAGAAACTTTCCAAAACTCTTAGAAGGGATAAACAGTCTGTATTTATCTATATATATTTTTAACTTTCTGTCTGAAACTTTCTGTGTGAGGAAGAAGCAAAGTTAGAAGCGAGGGAAGAAGATGCTGAGGGTGTTTGTTTGCACAAAGGTATGGTGTTGCCTCCAAACCTGCTTCACATTTTGCAGTCTGTATTTTGTGGCTCCTGGGGGCAGAAGCCCAGTGCTCCCTGTGGCCACAGTGATGCAGAGATGTGTAAGATGTTGCTCTCTAGCTTTGTTGCAATTTCAGGTGACTGTGGGTGGTGCAGGAAGGATGCTTCCTCCCCCTGTGGTGCAGGGACAAGGAAGGATTGCCTCCCGTGCCTCTGTGTCGCTATCAAAAGGCTGCAGGGTTTTCCTGTCTCGGGCATCTTTGCCACTCCTCTGTGAGCTCTAGGTGGATTTGGTTGGTGTGCTGTGAACATGAACTCCCTGGGGTTGTATGGATTTAGCTCTGCTCCTTTGGGTACATAATTTAAAGCAAAAAAAAGCAAAGAGAAGGAAGAAAAGTCGTTTCAGAAAAGGAGGAAGACTGGAGATCAGCTTTCCTGCCTGTTCCCCATCTCAAGCTCTGGAAGGTAGCAGGGGTCATGCACTGAGCAGCTGGGTTTGCATCAATTCATGGAAGCACTTTATGTGATATTTAAGTGCTAAATGAGTACAGTCTGAGAGATAATTGTGTGACCTGGCTGTCAGGGAGCACACAGTGATGTGTATTGATTGGCACAGCCGTGCGCAGTGACTGCGCGTGTGGAGACGTGAGCAGGGCTGTGGGTAAGGGGAGAGATGCCGTAGCTGAGGCCCATTCCTGGGCTCTCCACAGTCTGATTTACCAGTGCCAGCCTGTGCCCATTCAGCAGGTGTCAGCAGCTATCACCACTTTGGAGGGATAATTTAATTTGCTTTATGTTTTTCTTGTGGCTGAGGGATGAGGGAGATGGGCTGTTGCTGCCACGTTTGCAGGGGCTGGTGCCAGCCTTGCTGGTGCATGGGTGTGCTCCTTAGCAAATACTCTTTTCAGTATCAAAAGCTGCAGATGCTGATCTGTTTAGAGGAGTGTGGAGTTTCTGGGGCAACTTGTTTCTTTCACCTGCTCTTACAGATAGCAATTTTTTGGCTGCCAGTCAGAAACCCTCCATGACTGAACTCCGAAGCTGTTGTATGTTCTTCATTCTCCCCATCCTGCTTATCTGCAGGGAGCATGTCAGAACTGCTGAGACTGACAGCTCCATCACCATCACATCTTTCAGAGGTGGCAGAGGATGTTGTTCATTTAGCAGAGGGGTTACAATGCCAGGTTAGAAAAGCTGTTGGTTTTGGTGATCATAGAGAAAATGAATGGATGCTGCTGACTGTGCCTGTGCATCCAGAACGTAAAACATGAAACTTGGTAGCATCAGTCTGGTCGTGTTGGCATTAATGAAGCATTCATCCATGCTAATCAAATAACCACAACAGAAAAAAAGAGCTATTTCAATTAACAAGTCAATAAGACCTGTCAGAACAGCGATAGTGTTTCAGTGCTGTGGTGCAGAGATTAAGGCACCACCAACGTCCACAGTTCTTTTGGAGCTGCTGCCAGAGGGACCTCCTGGCTGACACTGTGGGTTCCCCATTGATGGGAGCTGTGTGCCATTTCCAAAACAAGGATAGCTAGAGAGTGGCAAGGTTCAATTGTGGCTGAGCCTGCTGACTTTTTGCAGCACAGAAATACTGTCTTTCTGCCTCTGTCTGCACTGAGTCCAGCTACCTGGGGTGCTCCAGGCAGAGCTGCAACCCCTGAAATGCCCCCAGAGAAATGATTTGGAGCTGGACAGATAGAAGATAGCCAGTGTAAACCCTCTGGAATCTGGCTTTCCTTCCTCACATAGTTTCAAGCGAATTTCTCTGGTATGGAGGGGTGAGGAGTCTCTGGGGGTGTCAGGATATCTCTGGGCAGACAAACAGCACTGCTCCAACCTGGGCTCATCCATTGAGATGTGCACAGAGCTCCTCTGGAAAGAGGCAGGGACAGATCCTGGCACCTGCTCTGGTATGTTTCTGCTGTTGAAATGGTGCAAAACAGCACTGGGGCAGTTTGACCAGCCAAAGTGTCTCAGAAGGTGCTCCAAGCGAATCAAAGCTTGGCAGTTTGGAATATTCCCTTGAAAATGCTCAATACAAAATCCATAGTCTGTAGCTTGTGAGCTAGCTTGTCATGAGGCCTGAATACTCCAACCATAGGCCCTGTTATTTACATTCAATTAAAGATGTAGGTCATACAATAGGTTTTTTCTCTTTCCTGAATGGCTGAACATAGAAGGCAGAATCCAATTTTCAGTGGCAGCAGACCTGATTACAAACTAAAATTTTTTATTTCTTTGCGCAGTTTTTGCAACATTTGCATTATAATTTGCTGTTTTTGTAAGTGTGAGAGGTTCATTTGCTGGGATATTCATCCAGAGGAGATGCAAGAGGGCTACAAGCACAGGCGTGGTGAAAGAATGAAGTCTGTGGGTGCCTCTCAGGAGAAAATGGTTTTGTCACATCTGGCAGCTCTTCTCTCTCATCATTATCTGCATACATGCAGCTGATGTGTGTGCACCCATCACCATATATTTTTTAATGCCCAGCTGTTATATATATAACATCCTGCTGCTTCAGCAAGGGGCACAGTTCATGCAGAGTCCGCGTTCATCCTTTCAGGCTGAAATCATTCACATCTGAGGACAAGAAGAGAATTTTCCCACCCAAAAGGGAAATGATGTTGCATTACTGAGTGACCAGCCCAAGTAATAATATAATCTTAGAAAAATGCAGTTCCCTTGAGTAAAGGAAGCTCTGTAAACTTCATCTCCTCCAAGTAGTTAGTGTAGCTGTTGCCTGTGCCGTAGTAACACTGCTGTCAGACCCGGTTTACTGAAGTGCTCTGGAGAGAAGAGGGGAAAAAGGGGATAGGAACCAGTTCCTGTATAAAATGAGGACCTCTTGTAGGATCTCAATACTGTGAGATATCTAATACAGATTTTAGGACCTTGGGTTACATCTCTTATTTGCCGTTAATTTGTTTTTGGTCTCGACTGGGTGCTGGAGAGGGTGATGGCCACTCATGGTCATGAAGACTTGGAGAAGGGGCAGGCAGAGCCAGGGTGAGCACAGGGATCAGCTGGAGGAAGGTACAATGATATAAGGTTTCCATTCACTGGGGTCAAAAGCCTGGCTGTATAAACCCAGGGGAGAAAGAGGCTTGTTTTTAGAGCTGTCAGTGTGTGGACAAATCCCTGGAAGAGACATTTGAGAAAGTTACTCTGTGACTAATACCTGTGGTTTGTTCTCTTCTGCTTGCCACAGTATGGGTGCCATTAGTGTGTGCTGTGGTTTCTCTTGGGCTCTGTGGGTGCTGAGTATGTACAGGTCCCAGGGCCAGGGCATGGACTGAGCCATGAGGATCTCCCTTGGTCTAGGTGCAGGTGCAGCAGCTCCCCAAGCTGGACACTCACTGGAGCCCTCTCTACTAAAGTTCTGTTCTTCACAAAACCTGTAGGAACATGCTGTCTTGGAGCTCTCTGCCTTCCAGGCTATTTTTTTTTAAATGTATGAGAACAAACAAAGCTGTCTTAGGAGCGTCTTTCCTTCAGAAACCAGTATGAAATGTGTGAGATATAAAAATAATATTTAATAAGTGCCTAAAAAGCATAAACAGGGTGTAATATCCTATAAACTGTTGCTGCTCCAGTGCTGCTGCCCCCATCCCTCTGTGGCTTTGGATGGAGTTATTTCCAGTTGCCTGTCCTCTGTGCAGGCAGGGCTGTTGAGGAGGGTTATATGTGCTCTTGCATCTGCTGTGCCCTTGACTTGGAGTAATTTGATAAATAGGTTTGCAGTTTGTTACTTAAGCATCTCCCAAGCTGCAGTCAGCATCTCAGCTGTGGGCGAGGGAGCACTGCTGCCAAAAGTCAGGATCTGTGTCAAGAGCCTCCTAAGATTTGGCTGTCTTTCCTTAAAACCCCAACTCCTGGAGTTGTCATTACAGGAGAATCACTTAGAGGGGTAGAAAAAGAGCTTCTGGCTGTTGAGGTGGTAGGTAAAAAAGCTTGGCAAACATTAGCTGCAAAGCTAGGAGTCACAGAAGAAGCCTAGGTTGGGTGTATTTAAAAATACCACTAGCTTCAGAAGATTTTGTGTCCAGACAGAAGAGCTGTTTCAGACACCCGTGCATGGCAGGGCTCTGCCAGTGCATCTGCAGGAGAAGTGTAACCCTCTGCACTGTCCTGCTTTGCTAGGGGAAGAAAGGGAATGCAGCAGGAATGCTGAGGGCAAACCCAGTTGCTCTCTGTCCAGCTGTCTGAATACCTTGTGCAAGTGCCTTGACCTTGGTGGATTGACTCTCCACTGGGAAAAACAAGCTCCATCTGCCTTTTCATTCTTTACATAAAGCTGGGAGGACTTTTGAAATGGCTTCTGCAGCCTTCTGACTGTGGTCTAGCTGAGGGTGATCATGTCACTTGCACTGTGACCAAATGCTGCAGGTCCTTCCCTCTGCCTTACAGGGTGGACACCCCATCTTGGGCTTCCAATCTGGTGCTTGGAAAAAGTCCTCTGGAAGTGCCAAGACCTTTGCAGTTCTTTTGTCAAGGCAAACATGGAGATGTTTGAGGGACCTTTTACACAGTGGTTTGATGGCAACAAAGCTCTTGCCACTGAAGTTTGGGAGAAAATAACCTTTTTAACTCAGAGATGAAGTCAGTGGGGAAGGAGTGAGGAGGAATTTTAAGTGGTTTGATGGAAAGGCATGCAAACTGTTCACCAAGGGTTAAGTCAGCAGGGTTAGCTGTTGTCCCAGGGGTACAGCCCAGGCTGCATTTCCCAGAAGACATCGAGTTGCACACACACATTTAGGGCGTTTTTCTCAGCATTTTTCAGCACTCTTTGATGGCAGAGGTTTTGAAGGCTGTTACAGGATCAGTCTGACCTCTCGCCTCTATAACCAGGCAGACACTGAGGTAATTTCTGCTACCAGAACCACCCTTAAGTTCCTGTGAGATCTCCACAGCATGGAAGAAACCCTGTGCAGGCATTTTGGATTGATGGACAGGCTTCTTTGGTTTCTGGTAGCAAAGGAGGTCTCTCTTTTTCCTTGAAGAGCATGCTAAAAGGCACTTCTGCATCTGGAGTG
This sequence comes from Trochalopteron elliotii, assembly GCA_024734555.1. Taxonomy (NCBI): domain Eukaryota; kingdom Metazoa; phylum Chordata; class Aves; order Passeriformes; family Leiothrichidae; genus Trochalopteron; species Trochalopteron elliotii. The sequence continues at coordinate 935,618 of JANPWX010000011.1, forward strand.
AGAAGAGGAATTTAGATCTATGGAGCACAATTATTCACATCACTGCTTGTTAGGATGCTGGTGTTAACACCCTTCCTCTTGTGGAAAATCTCTTAAGCCCTGAGGACTGATGTGAAACGTCACACTCTGGTGAACTTTGCTGAAGTGGGGATGAATCACACTAAGTTTGGCTTCAGCGTGTTATCCAAAAGATACCTTCTCTGATAACCTAGCAGGAGGGTACTGCTGCCCACCCACCCAGGGTGTCAGGATCTATTCTGGGGGGAGTTGATGTGGGATAAATTGGGGGGGTTGATGTGGGAGTTTGGATATTTGAGGGGTTTTTCATTTGGCTTTGGTTTTGAGTGCTCTATAAAAGCAAAAGGCAGGCCTGTAAGGGATCTCAAGACATTTCCCAAGGGATCTCGATATATCTCCCCTTGCAGAATTACCCAGAATGGTAGATAAATACACTAAATAGACTTTTTTAAAAATGAGAAGGGTTTCACTGCATCTCTGAATAACTGTCCTGCTACACCCATGCCACTATAGGTAAGAAAACACTTTCTTATCAGGGAAACTGTAGCAGCTGGTATTTAAACCTTCTGCAAAGAAATATCCCAGACAAGTGTTGGCCAGGTTTGACCCTGCACTACTTGTGAGATCTCACAAACTGACAAGGTAATTTAGCAATCTGGGGAGGAAACGCAAAAGGTAACCCTGTCTATTGAACTCATTTCTGTCCTGTGATGGGAATGATGGGAATGATTCCAGGAGTGGAAGCATCCGCAGACCAACTGCGCATGATTTGCGTTCCTTGTTAATTGGAATCAAGGACCCCGATTGTGGAGCATAATGCTGCTCTTGTAATTCAGCCTTTATCTTTGTGCTGGAGCTGGGTATAATTGTATCTGTGTTTGGAGGAACAAGGAGAAGGGTTTCAGTGGCTGGTGCTCACAAAGGCATCTTTAGAAACCTCCTCACCCCTGGTACAAGCTTGGTAGGGCTTAAATGAAAATACCTCTGAGTAGCTTTAGACATTTGAACAGTCATCATTGTTTGATTCAGGTTTGGTTACAGGACTAACATCTAAATGTTAATTCTTTTTAGGACATTATCAGCCCTTTCAGCAAATGCAGAATGGGGATGCAGTATTAGACCATCAGCCAACCCTGCAGATAAAGGCCCTTTGAAAGGATGTCTCTTAGGAGGGAAACCTAATCAGAGAATGCAGAAAATCATGAAGATGGTCTCTTCTTAGGAACAGGTAGCAAATATGATGCATGAAGAAAGCTAAATGAACCAGGAGGGTTTTAAATTGGGGAATGGGAGTAACAGCAATTTTGTGGCCTCTGAGGACAGTCCTCAGCATGCAGTCAGAGATCCTCATAATCCTGTCCTGCAAAGTGCTGGTACACTGGAGATGGTAGGATGTTGGATGAGCTGTGTCACACTCTGTGTCACACGGTGAAGACTGAAGTTGGTGGTCACTTGATGGCATGGATGTGCCAAAGCAGCTGATGTGTGGTGGCCCTGTGCTGGGTAACCTGTGTCTTTGTGTGGGCAAGTGGGTTTTGGGCACAGATTTCTGTCCTCTCAGTCCTCTGTGCTGCCTTGCTCACCACACCATGCCTGTAGGCATCGAGGTAGGGTGTGACCTGACCATGACTCCCTCAGTGACACTCAGTGACAGCTCAGAGGGTGACAGCCCACTCCTGCCCTGCTCCAGCACCCATTCCCACTGCTGGCCACATCTGAAAGAAGGTGTCTGTTTTTCAACCCCCCCGAAACATGTGCAGAAAGGCACTGGAAGTGGTAAATCCCTTCCCCCCGTTCTCAGAAAGGAAACGTGTGACTGCAGAGGCAGTGGCAGAGCGGTGCCGGGTGTCGGGCGGGCGGGACCTCTGTCCCAGCTGTCCCCGGGCAGTGCTGCTCCTCTGCTGGTCATGGTGACCATGGTGACCTGTCTGCCAGTGCCAGCGGGGAAAGACCTGGCTCATCCCCTGGAAGAAGGAGGTCCGGCGCCATCCTGAGTGCTGCCACCGCCGCTTCCGGCGGCAGATCGGCGCGGTGTCATCTAGGAAATGCGATTTAGATCATCATCCTTTCGCAGCAGATGGGGGAAGGGAGGTGGGGGCCCTTATCTCTTCTGGGGATTCATTTCTCGTTAAGCTGCTTTATTTTTTTGCCTGTTTGCCTTTTTCTCCATCCCTCCACAAGTCTCACTGCCCCTTGCTGAAGGGTAGGAGCCACCAGAGCATCCATGGTTCCAGCTGCCATGACATCATGCCCTACATCCTGCCTTCAGCTGGGTGTCAGGGTTGGGCTACCTTCACTTTTCCCCTGGGATGGAGTTGCATTTTGCTGGTCTACATGAAGGCAAGAATCAGATACTGAGCCTCGCATCTGCATGTCACCAAATGGCATCTACTACTTGGCAGTCTGATGATTTTCCTGCATCCAAGAGGGCTCCTTATCCTTCTCATCCCCACAATGTCCTTGCTCAGTTCCTAGGCTGGTTATCATCTCTGGTGTGACTGCCAGCCAGCAAAGCTCTTTGGCATGTGCTTAATGTTGAGCACAGGAAATAGTTCCCTGGGGAGCTCTTCTTAAGTACATTGCTGAAGTGAGGCTCTGGTCAAGACACCTGGACCAAAGCCCACCTGCATCAGTGAGCAGCATGGCTTGTCCCCCAGGGACTTATGGCAGCCCGTCTGCTCCCAGCATCACCTCTCAGCATTGCAGCACCCTTTTCCTGCTCCTTCCATCTTCCCAGTATTTATCATCCCTTCCTGGGTATGGGAAGCAGCTCCTGGGCTTAGACCACTTTGGAGCAGGGACTTGTGGTTTTGTTTCCACGGTGGGATGTGAAAGTACAATCTCGTTTTCACCTGGGTCTGCAAAGGGCTGAGTCCTCAGCCCCAGAGGCAGATGTCTTTTGCCACATATCTGCTTCATACTGCCTGGCATCACTTTTTAATAGGCATTGAGGTTTCATGCAGAAAAATCTGTGCTTCAGCCCATAATCCCTGTGGTTTTGAGTAAAAACCCAGGTAATCACAAATGCCAATAGTTTGGGTGGGTTTTTTTTCCCTGTAAGATCTGTTCAAGTCAAATACAAGTCACTGAACTTATATTGGGAGTAAATAAGCAATATGGAATGGCTCTGGTTATCATGAGGTCACACAGAATGAGCTAATGCTCCCTTCTGGCCCAGAAATTAGACTTTTCAGACAGCAAAATTTCATCCTGCAGGTTCTAAGCCTCTAGCACCTTTCCTTACAGAGGAGCCCAAGCCCCAGGCCTGTGCAGTGCTCAGCCCCTTGTAGAGATGCTCACCCCTATCACCAAAACACAACCCTGCTTGGGGGCAGGTTTCTTACACTGCCAGTTTAAATGAATGTGGGCAGCTGCTGGGGGGTGAAAGCTCTCTGGTGGATTGTGATGTCCAGCTGACAGGCAAAGTGCAATGACTCTCTCCATAACAGCAGTGAACTTGCTGCCCTAGAAATAGTGACCCCTGTGAGATTTTCACAAGCTGCAAACCATGCAGACAAATTCCAGGTTCCTGGAACTATTTGTGTGAGAGGTCTGGAGAAAGAGCCATGTTAGAAATGAAGTTGTGTGCTTGCAGAAGCTGACAGCAGCATGGTCCTGCTCCTTCCAGCCTCACCAGCCTGTTTCTTTCCACTTCACCAGCACTGTACACACCACCATGGATTTTTCTTTTTCTTTTTTTTCCCCATCTTTTTTGCAGCCAGGATGTTTTTTCTTGCCTTTTTATTGTTCCAGTGACCTAGCAACTCCACTTTGGTGGAGTCCTGCCAGGAGACTTCCTCCCCAAGCCGTCTGATAGTCTCCAACAGCACTGCCCTCGGATAGGAGCAGAAGTTGAAATGACACCAGGCTGGGTCCCTGTGTGGCTTTTGCTCTGGCCTCATGAGTGCTGGTGAGGGCAACATTGCCTTCCCAACTAGAAAAGCTTCCATGGGACTTTAAATATCCCAGAAAAAGGAAGGAGAAGTGATGTGTGGGTGTATTTTCTGTAATATTTCTGCAGGACATTATAGAAAAGCCTGGAGGGGGGTGGTTAGAGGTGAATTTGCTGATGCTGGGATTTAGCATTTGGGATCTGTAGTGCAGGCAGGGTAGCTGGGGACATTTCAGCATTGCAGGGTTGCGGGAGAGGGGATGGAGAGGAGGTGTGAGTGCTCAGAGAGCTGTGCAGTTAGGGAGATTTATTTTGGCTTAGTTTTATTGATGTTTACTAAAAACAGTAAGAAAGAAATCCCTTTGGTAAGTGCTTCTGGGACCTGTCAGCTGGTGCTGCCTTCACTCTGCCCTGGACCTGTGGGGGTTTTTCCCACATTAACGCTTGGAGGGACACTTCTAGGGCAGAATATAAATGAGCTGTCAAGCAAGAAAATATGGCTTTGTTTGGCTTTCTACTCAAGAAAGGCTGTCAGGACACGGGGCCTGGGGCACTGGAGGTTCAATCTTCACCGGATGGATGGATGCATGGATTGAGATTTTACTGGAGGCTCAGTAAAATAACAGCATGGTTATGGGTTTTTTAGCAGTATGGTAAGTCATGGCTTATCCCTGCTGGAAGTGAAATTTTATATAAAAGTGTTTTTCAACTAGGATTTTTTTTTTTTAATTCTGTTGCTAAAAGCTGTTTAAAAACAAAAGTTAATGAAAAGAGGTTTGAGAAGCTGCCCTGAGCTCTAGGCTGGTGGTTTTCAGGCAGCACAGGTGGTCCCATGGATCCATGTGGTCTCAGAGATCTGTGGATTGAACCAAACTGCCCAAGAAAGATGAGTAAGAATCTTAGGATTTCATGGGATTGAGCTGGTGATTTGGGAGCCTGCACCTCCCCAGGGAAATGTTTAGGACACCAAAACTAAGAGGCTGTAAACTACTTGATAAGCAGAACAGTATCTGCACTGTGCAGATTTTATCCCAGTTCTGGGCACTTCATATGCATATATCCTGTGCTTTTGGAAAGGATCACAGATTTCTGTGTGCTCTTGTTTCCTTGTTTTAGGGGACTGCTTTTAAGAGGAGTAATTGGATCCTTTTTTTATTTCTAATGGTATCTCTGAGCATCAGGCTCTGGGATGGTGAAAAAAAAGGTGTAGGAAGCAAAGGTAGCCTTTAGCATCCTCCGAGGTTTTACAGGTCCTGGAGGGGAGGTGGTGTGGAAGTGCAGAGTGTTTTTGTGCCATAAAGCAGAGCTGCATGCAGGGTGCTGTGGTGTGACTCTGGAGTGTCTGAGGATGATGATGATGTCCCCAGCCCTGTGGGCACCCATCGCTGGAAGTGGCCAGGGGGGCATTAACCATGTGGACCTCGGCATTCAGAGCTTGCAGGGGCTGCTGCTGGCATTAAACCCCCATCACTTTTCTTGAGCTGACATATTGAAGCTCTAGGCACCTTTGTTGCCTGCATGGATCCTTCCTATTATGGTTAAAGTGGCTGAAGGTCCTGTGGATTGCTGTCCTGCTCTGCCTGGGGCCCAGGGGGAGAGGATGAGGAGCAGAAGGACCAGAGCAAGGCACTGCCAGGGAATGTCTGTGGGGTGCTGCATCCAAACCAACCCCCACAAAAGGCTGAGAGGCTCTGGCAAGGCTTCTGCACCTCTTCTCTTCCCCCTACACCCTCTCTTGCCACCTTTCTTAATCCAGGCGGAATAATTCCTTGTACTGATACAAAAAAATTAGCAGAACACGGTTGACTACATGTGGTTAAAAACCTCTTGCATTTTTCCCGCACTTAGAGCACACGAGGGACCTTCCTCGGGCAGTATTATCAGCGTGTTTACGCTCAACTGACCCATCTCAAGTATGAATTTTTTTAAACTCCATTTCAGCCCCCCCGCCCCCCCCCCCCCCCCCGCCTTGAACTCCTTCTTTCAGAGCAAGAACAAGGAAGGAAATTGAAAATCCCAGAGAGCCCTGGACGGTCCAGATTTAGGGCTTTAGCTTTTGTTCGCACAAGCTCACTTGGCTCCCAACCGGCCTCCACCCATGATCCCGACATCCGCAGCAGCCGTTCAAAACAGAGCCCGGAGCCCGGCCCCGGCAGGGACCGGAGCCGCCCCCAGCCACCGCTGCCCCGGCCCCGCTCTCCGCTTCTTCTCCCTGCCTTTCTTCCTAACCTTTTCCTACAGCCAGCGAGGAGTTTGCTAAGGCGAGATGAGTTTTCTCTCCCCTCCGCCAGCCTCGGATAATGTTAAGATTATGCAACGCGAACAGATGTGGGGTTTATAATTATAGCTGCCTGTCCTCGGGAGGAGCCTGCTTTAGCTCCACGCGTGCTCCGCTCGGCATGGGATGCTCCCGGGGTGGCCCGCAGCCCTGGCAAAACAACCGCTGCATGGGCGGCTACGTTCCCATTCTACCGAGAATGCTCCCCAGGGAATGCCCACCCTCCCGAGGAGGGACTGCTCCGGGTGAAGGGCCGGTCTGGACAGCCAATCGACTGCTCTTGGCTTTCCTTCTGTGCGGACTCTGATTAAAGTTGTGTTCCCCAGTCAAGAAAGTATTTTTCTGCCCCTCGAGGGGAAAAAAATCACATCTGTAGGGAAGCAGTGGGGCTGGGATAACTTGAGGCGTGCCTTGGCTGGCTGCGCTCTCCTGACAAATGCTGCCTGTGGGGATGCTGCTCTCCTGGCATTAGCAGGATACACCCGTCCTCCCTCCCTGCCCTAAGATGTCTGTGTGTGATCACAGTCACTGCAGAAAACTTGCATTATTGTGCTTTTAGGTGTTGTGCTGACCCATGGTAGAGTTGTGAGCATCACCTAAATGCTGTCTTGGTAGCAGCCATCTCTGAAACAGGGCAATGCCTGCGCTGTGTCAGGGATGGAGACACAAAATTATTGGCCCACAAGAGATTTTTCAGGAGTTTCACAAGGTAGATATCCAACTGGGCTGCCAGGGGCAAGCCCAAAGCCTTGAGAAATCAGCTGGAACTTGATCTGTTTGTCCTGGCTGAGCTATATAACTCGGCTCACAGCAAGCCATGGACTTGTTATGCTTGCAGAGAAAAAGTAAGTCCGAGCCTCGACCTGTCTGGTGAGCATCACTGCTAGTTTTAACTGGGAAGGAAAACAGCAATCCAGTGGGTGGCAGGGTTTTGTGCTGGAAGTCAAATATTTTTCTCAGTGGCTGTGGTTATGTGAAGTTAAATCATGCAAAGCTGTTGGCAGCTTAGGATGTGACAAAATAGTTAGTGACAGATCAGTACCTCAGCTAAAGGGCCACTCTGCTTTAAGCCTTTAATGCATCAGGGGAGGCCAGATGGTCCCATGGGGATTTTTTGGGAATAAGTTTGATCTGGTTCATCCTCTCCAGAGGAGGGTCGTCTTTGAAGTCTTAATTTCTGCAGGCAAATCAAAGAGGATATTGTGGTTATCTTGCACTTCTGGCAGGCTTGATGAATGTGAGATTTCATGTCTATTTTGTTGAACAACACAATTTTTTTGGATTTCCTTACTACATGCTGTGGGTTGGATTTCCCAGCGTGGCTCATGCACATGCACTGAACTGGGGAGCTGAGCATGAAGTTTTTCTCCCTGCACCAGGACCTGGCATACTTTGCAAGGCAGAGTTAAAAATGCCAGATGAATCTAAAAACCTTGTGTAAATAATACCTTCTCATTCAGCCCCTCCACTGCCTGGCTGCACTCAAAACCAGGTTTGCTGGCACCCACACTAAGGGGAAGGATGTTGCTTCAGTTTATTCCCAGCCGCTGTGCAAAGCCAAAAGAGGATAGAGAAAACTCTGAGGTAGATTTGCAGGGCAAACAACCACCAGATAAGCAAACAGCAGTGTTTTACTTTTGAACTGGTCTCATTCAATCAAGGAACATAGCTGAAGGCACTGCTTGCTGGCATTTCCAGGGTTACTTTTTAAGAAGTGGCAGTGAAATGCCTGCTGCAGTGTCATACTGTATATTTTAGCCTGCCTGTCCAGAGCCCTTGTTGACAAATGAGTTGGCAACCTGAGAAAGCAGATTTCCTTCTGTCTATCCTCATACTCCAAGGGTTTCTTTAAGCATCTGCTGCTTTGCCTTCTCTCCATGCAGCAAAGCTGGCCATGGGCTTTCCAGTCAGCATGGGCTGCACAGCTGAAAGCTTTTAGTGAGAGGGGGATGGAGGGGAATTCAGTGCACTGCCCTCCAGCACAGCCACATTTTTCAGCGCTGCTATAAATGGACTTGTGGGCTACAATTACAGGCTGGGTATTGGCTTGCAAATGAACATAGCAAGCATCCCCTGCTACTTCCCATCCCCTTGTCCAATTGGTGAGGACCTGAAGCTTGTCCCATGAGACAGGAGGTGGCTCACAGTGGGCTCTGGGTGGCAGTGGCTGCTCAGCATTGCAGCCACTGTGAGGGCTGCCAGAAAAGGTACTCTGGGCACTCTGCTCCAGCCCAGCTCTTGTCCCCTTGGCCCACATGGGGCTAAGACTCCCAGGATGAAATACAGACTGTCCTACCTACCCCTCTATTTTTTAGTGAGTTCCCACTGCTGCTATTGCAGGTGGATAGAGAACACCACTTCTGAAATTGCCACCTCTGTTGTGGCAGGTACAGCAACTCCAAAGACATACAGGACAACGAGGAGGTGTCCCACAGGTGTTTCTCTTGAACATACAATTTTCTTACAGAAGATGTTTGGAGGCCCAGAGCAGGTTTAACCTTCAAAATCAGAGCTTTTGGGCAGAGACTGACTGCCTTTGTCTGCTGCCGGTGAATGCCATGCACATGACAGAGACTGCATTTTGGTTCTATGGAAGATGGACAAAACAGGGACCTTGCCCTTTCAGATTTGGGCTTGCTTTGACCTGTGGGCTTTGAAGGTCATCTGAGGCTGCAGTGCCAGCCAAGCCTTGGGACTGTAACATGGCTGCTGGTTTTTGTGTGAACTGATGAAGGGAAAACCTCACAACCCTGGGTGGTGCCATAAGCTGAAAACCCTGATTCCCCAGACCACCACTCACAATCTTCTTCTTCATCTTGTTTCTCATATTCTGGTAGGCATTAATGTTAGAAATGCCAAAATATTTCATCACCTTGGAGTGCTTTGGCACCTAGGTGGGCTGTATAATCCACACCATACATTGATCTCCTCTGTCCCCAGTGCCTCATGGTGGCTGGATGGGTTATACTGACCCTCTTGATTGCCCTGCAGCTCTCAGCCAGCTCCATGCCAGCTCTCTGGAGGTGATGGGATTTGAGGTCAGGTGTCCAGCAAGCACTGGCCAAGTATAGAGAGGGGAAGAGCTGTGGGGCCCTCTCCCCTCCCATCTTACATTCATAATGAGGCACATGGGCTGTGCTGGGCTGTCAGCTCCAGAGACCTTCACACTCCTCCCATGGACTCTACACTGCAACTATTTCCATCAGTTATTTGTTTAAGACTTTATTTTTGCTCCTTTCAGAATTTATTTCTCCTAACACAAAAACATCCTGAGGGTGCTGAATTGGTCTTTTGCAAAGAGGTGGGTTTTGGTATTTGGTCCTAGAGACCAATCTAGTTTCCACTGGTTCAAATCCAAAAATAAATTTCATGTCTGTGTTTTGATTATACAAAATTTTTCTCTAGTGTAAGTAAATGAGCTCAGAGCTTGGCCTTGGTGTTACTGCAGTGAGCTGAGCCTGCACATCAGTGCTGATGGGATCTAAGTTTTTTTCTTGTCTTTCCTTTTAGTCACTGAAAGCAGCCATCAGGAGAGAAGTTTAAGCACAGAGATGAGGACTCCTGGTGCTCCTGTGGAGCTGGTGACGATGCTGGCTGGGAGCAGGGAGTGGGCATCACTGCCTGCCAGGCACAGGGCACTGCCAGCAGCAAGCAAGGTCATGGGGCACACTGGCCCCCCTGCCAGTGATGGAGATGTCACCCCTCCAGGAGCAGGATTCCCAGAGAACCCATCTGCTGGGACAGTGACCCACCTGCTCACCCACAGCCATCCTCCTGGTGAGTTTTATGGATGTCAGAGTCCCTGTTAGCTGTTCCCAGTCCATGGACTGAGCATAGCCAGTGGGTTAGGAAGTATTCCTGCCTCATAGCTAGAAATGCAGATTTTTGTGAGAAATCCAATCTCAGGAAAGCTGGGCTTTGTTTTTTTACATTACAACAAAGATAATTCTCAGGAACTGCCACTGTTTTTCACCACCCAACAGTACCCAGGCAGTCCTGCCCATCCACTGAGCTCAGGGGCTGTGCAAAGAGCAGAGACCTCCAGGTGTCTCCACACCTCCTCCCAGCAGGAACTGAACCCCATCACATGCCCAGTCTAGGTTATAAGAACTCAGCTTAAGGATCCCTGACCATCTGTGATGATGATTTGTGGTTGAGGTCCTAACATGGAAATCCTACAAGTGAACACTTACTTTTGGGCTTGTTCATAATCTTCAGTCATAAGTAAACCAGTGTACTTTTTAAATCGTGAACTTAAATCAAGACCTGTTTCTCACAGCAGCAAGACTGTGCTGATTGCCCTGTCCCCACCTCAGTTTTTTTCTTAATATCCCCAGCTGAAATAAGATATAAGCATAGAGGTTTTCTTTATTTTTTTTTGAACCTTTGGTTTTTTTCTGCTTAGGGACTAGAATGTGGAGCTGGCATGCCCAGGCTGCCAGCTATGGGCTCTTCTGGCACCAACTCCTTACTACCTTCTGCATTTTTACTGTCTCAAAAAAAAATCTGTTTCTTTTGCCATGCACAGATGAAGACAATATTTAAAATGCCATTATTTTTTGGCGACAGAAACCCTGTTCCCATCAATCCCTCTTGCAGTTGAGCTGTGCTCTGTTAAACAGAGGAAGCATGAGGGATGCAGCTGTGACCCTTCCTACTGAATGTGGTAGGGCTGGGTACCACTGCAGGTGATGCTGCTGCCACTCAGCTGAGAAAGCTTTTCCAGGTGAACATGGCTCTCTCCCTGTTGCTTTCCAGACCCTGGAAGTCATCACCATGCTGCAGGCAGCCAGAGGAGAGACAAGAGGACTCTGGCTCCTCCCAGCACCCCTGCTGAAGGGACAGCACCAGGCTCAGGAGCCGTCAGCACAGATTTGGCTGAGGGGACACAGGGGGGGCACCACGGGGTCTGGAATGTGTCAGGGATTAACAACACCGTGAGGACAGTGCTGCTATCTTCATCTCCAGAATCTCATCACCCAGGTGGGCCATCCCAGTGCAGCCTAGGAACACTGGCAGGGTGTTCCAACATCTGGGAACAAGGTGAATGCTGTTCCCCAGAGCAGCCAGCATTGGTTGAGCCTGGTTCTCCTGTGTTGTAGAGCTTTGTGGATCCAGCTCTCCATCCTCACCTTGCACTCAGGGCAGTTTTCTGGCTTGCTTTTTGTAAAGGATAGAGACAAGAATCCATGTGGCTTCTCCTGGTATTCAAAATTATGGATTGCTTGGTGCAGCTTCCAGTCACAAAGTTTCTTTAGGCATAGTACAGACAGAGGGGCTGAGGGGCAGGGGAAGGGTGGCTGTGTGGAATGGTGTGCAGGCAGCTAATCCCATCTCTGGGCTCTTATCTGCTTTCTCCCTTTGCCTTGCAGGCACTGACAGCCTCTCTCAACTGGTGAGCAGCTGGGTGGGCACAGAGCTGGGCAGCAGCCCTGCCATGGGCACTGCAGCTGCTTCACCCAGCCCGTTGGGGAGCAGCCCCAGCACTGCCCTCCCTGGCTCCCTGGGACAGCCCCAGGCCTCCTCCCAAGCTTCACACACCCAGACTGTCACGGGGAACTCCAGCAGCCGTTTGCTGACAGCATCACCTCCCACAGACAACGCTTTCGGAGGTGAGCTTTGCTGGACTTTGTTTCACCGTTTTAAAAAGCCATTTTATAGTATTTGCTTTCTTGAGGCAGAGGAGATGCTCTGTTTTGCATGCACTCTGTTTTTTACTGTTTGGATGGTTAGCTGAAATTCCCTGCTGAAAGCAGGAAAAAGCAGTGGAAAAAATAATTTGAGCCAACCCCCCCAGCATTTTCCACTTAAAAAACCCCAAAGTTTTTTGGATGTTATCACAGTGTTTTCTGCAGGGTGGATGTCTGCAGATGTGAAATATCTTCACTGGGCCAGTGCCAGCTGCAGAGCAAGGGCAGCTTTGAGCCCCATCTGACCTGTGCCCAAGTGGTGACAGAGTGGGATGGGAGGTTGGGAATCCACACTTGTGGCCACATGGGGTGGGTTTGCCCTAAGCTAGAAATAGTGAGATGCCTGTGCTGAACAACTTGCTCAGGGCAGCAAACCTGAGATCCCTGGGCTCCATGGCTTCTCCTTGCTTGCTCTGCAGCAGCCAATTTCTGGAGTTCCCAAAAACAGAGGCTTTGCCCAGCTTGACATAAATACTGAAAACCTCAGGGTTGCCAAATTCTTATCCTGTGTCCAGGGCTTTTCAGGAGCAAACACATCTTCTCACACTGGCACATCCCTTCCCTCTATCACAGCTCTTGAGAGCACCACTGGGGCTGCAGGAAACCTGAGATCCAGTACTGAAAGACAGTGCCCTGCTAAGCCCTGGGATGTGTAGTGAGCTGCAGGCTCATATGGAAATGTGGCTGTGCTTAGGTTTCCTCCCTTTGCTGTTTGGTGCTGTGCTTGAGCCACAAAAAAAAAAAAAAAGAAAGAAAGAAAAATAAAAGACCTGAGCCTATTTCCAGCAATATTATAGCAAAGGTGGGATTTAAGGGCAAATCCTTGCAGTCCTTGCCCTATGGGGTTTCCTGCTGTCTGGGCCACACCACTCTCACAAAGCCTGGCAGCAAGCCCTGGGTTTTGTGAGAGGTCTTCCTGCGGTGAGGGGAGTCGTGCCATTCCAAAAGAGCACTTTGTCCAGATTGAAAACTTCCTATGCTTAATATCTGTATGTGCGCCGTGAGCATCTGGGAAGAAAATGGATCCATCTGTTTATAATTTCATATGTATAAATCCATTTTTTTTATTGTACTGTAGCCGTTGGAAGCAACTACCAACCATCCAACAACTCTGCTACGGAGAGGTTTGATTTGGATTTCCCCACCACCAGCACCTCCATTTCCACAACAGCCACCAAGGGTGGAGGGAGGACATTAAGATCTCTGCCAGGCAGCACCAGGCTGGTCACCATGGCAGAGATTTCCACCTCTGGGAATGAAATCATCAGCTCTTCAGCCCAGAACCAGACCCATGGGATGTCTGTGGGTGCCCAGGGTGATGAAGGCAGAGGTGTCACAGACCCATTGCTCACAGGCTTGCCATCTGCTTCAGAAAGTGCTTCCACAAGTGAGTCTTGATAGATAGCTGTATACCTCAGAACTCTTATTTAAAGACTCTTTATTAACAAAATACATCCTTTTTATTTTAAAGAAAGGAGGAATAATATTGTATTTGGCACATTCTGTGCATTTTAAAACATTTCACAGAAGTGAAAGTATGGATAAATATTATTCTTGTTGGAAGGGGAAGATAGATTTTCCTTGAAAACTTCCAGTTGAATTTTGCAAGCAATAACTTCAGCAGTTCCTATTTAGTGACCACTTTCCCCCCCATCTTAATGATGTCTCAGTGTTAAATATTTCTGTATTGAATATTCACACATACATTGTCTACATCTACTGATAGTGGGATGAAACCTACCCAGCAGTTTTTATTTATGTTTATGCAGTTTTGTCTTTCCCTTCTCCTTTTTCAGCTTTTGGCAGCAATTATGAACCCTCCAAGAGCATCCCAGGTGCAGAAGAGGCAATGCTGCACTTGGGCATCCAGGGCACTGACATCTCCAGCATGGCAATGGGGACACTGATGTCCCCAGGAAATGGCCACACAGCTGGGGTGACAAGGGACTCTGCCACCACCACCAACCCCACAAGCTCTTTGGGAGGGACCTTCTCTTCCTTGAGGACTGGGACACATCATCCCAACAGCTCCCAGGAAGCCACTGATCTCCCAGGCCCTCCTGGGGGTCCTTTGCTCACAAGCTCTCTCTCTGCCTCTGAAGGTCCTTTCCCAGGTAAATTTGTTAGTCTGAAAGCTGCCTGCCTTGGGGCTGGGTGAGATTTCACATCCCTGTGTTGTTTTTCTTCAGATATGGTCATCAGTCATTACTGGATGTTTTTATTACTGGCTGCACTGAGCTGGCAGTGGGGTGGGTGGGAAGGGGGAGGGTGGAACTCAGCTTTGGGTGAAAGAATGGAAAACACTGATGGCCTCATTATTAATGAAACTCCAGTCCTGGGAAGAACATTGGTAAGAAATTTCCCTGCCAGAGACGCTTGCTGGGGTTTTGCAGCTGTCACCTGGTGTTATATCTGCCGTGCAGGCTGGTCTGTAGGACGTGGGTTTGAGATTTTTCATGGCTTTTTGTAAGGCACATGTGCCTCTACTTAAGAGATTCACCTCTTCCCAGAGAAACACCTTCAGTTTCTCAGTGGGCAGTGTAGAAATGGGTGCTGGGCAAACAGTCATATGTATAGCTGTGTATGCTATTTTATTTTATAAATCAAACCTGGTTTTATTGTATCCTAGGTGTCAGAAGCAGCCACAGACCAGTGGCAGAGAAGACCTCCCTCACTTCCTCTGCCACCAACACTCTCATCTCAGCCACATCCAGCAGTGGTGGGAGGCCACCCAGGTCTGCCTCGGGCAGCAGCCACTGGACAGCAGCCAAGGGCTCCACGTCCAGCAGTGCCATGTACAGGACCTTGGACACAACCCAATCCTTGTCCACATCTTCTGTGAGAGAGACCTCCAGAGCTCAGGGGTCCACAGGAATGACAGATTTCACCGAGGTGGCAGACTCTTCCCTAACAGGCTCTCACTCTCCTTTGGAAGGTCCTTCCCCTGGTGAGCTCACACTAGAATTGAAATATCATTTTTCTTACCAGCCAAAGGAGGACTTCCTGCAGCTTGCACTTGCCTGAATCTTGCCTGTGATGTAGAATATACCGTTTGGAAGGATTCAGTGTGATTTTGTGTCTGAAATTATTCAGCTCCTTCTTGACCAAAAAAATGTGCTTTAGATTTTTTACAGAAAGGGCACATGTGTGGAAAATTTCATTATGCCAAGAAAAATAATTAACTTTTAAATCACAGTCCTTTTTTTGATATCTCCAGTTGCTATATCCATGTTATCCATGTTACAGACAAGAAAACTAAGCAAGTGAGGATTAGGTCATGTCCCTGTGATCCCAGGGATCAGTCTTCAGTTCCTACCTTCTGTCCTACTTCTTGAATCACACTGCTTCCCAGAATTTGAACCAGCTCAACAAATTTTAGGCAACTTTTAATGAGGTCCTTCATGCTTCTGAACTCCACTGTGGTTCTGAAGGGGTCTGATCCCCCTGATCCTGTTTCTTCAGATTTCTCGAAGACCTTCACACTGCTCAGGGTAGTGCCTTGTCTGAACTGATTTCCAGGCTTTTCTGGGTCATCACGATATTTGTTCTAGCAGCATGGAGTGCACTCAGGCACATAATGGGGAAATCAAGTGCACAGCATTAGTATTTCAACAGTTTTTATATAATAGCACTTTTGTCAGTGTCACACTTTTTTAGAAGACAAATTTTTGTAGGAAGGATTTACATCTTTGGAAATTGACATCTCATGTTTTCTACTTGTGTTTGTGTACTTGCTGCCTCTGGGTGCTATTGGAAGAAAACTCATTTTTATTTATAGTTTCATATGTGTAAAAATGTAAATGGTTTCTTTATCACATTTTAGCAACTGGAAGCAGTCACGTGCCATTCAGTATCCTGTCAACAGAGAGAAGAACCAATTTCTCAACCACCAGCACCTCAGTTTCCACAACAGGCAGCAAGGGTGGAGGGAGGACGTTAAGGTCTCTGCCAGCCAGCAGCACACTGGCCCAAACAACAGAGATTTCCACCACTGGTACTGAAAACATCAGCTCTCCGGGCCATTCCCAGTCTTCTTTGGGAACCCAGGGTGGTGGTGGCAGAGGTGCCACCCTGTCATCTGTGAACCCATTGCTCACAGGCTCACCATCTCCTTCAGGAAGCACTTCTCCAGGTGAGCTCTGACTACACACCAGACACCCACCTGCATGGAGGGTGAGGGCATGCTAGAAGGTGCTGGATGATGGCATTGGACATTATAGATGAAAATTTCAACTTCCAGAGAAAAATGCATTATCTGTTTCTTATGTTTAGCCACCAGGAAAAGCCAGCCTTACTGGCAGAACAGTCTGGTCTTGAGATTTGCTGTGTTCTCAGGGACAGCATAATTTCAAGACTGCCCCATTGGCTGGGTTTATAGCAGCAGCAGTTGTTCCTGACTCCCACCCTGGGGTGCAAAGGCAGTATTTACTGATCCCATACAAACCTGACATGCTTTCTTTTGGGTACCAGGGATTTGGGTGCTGTGTGACCTCCCCCTCACTCATCTGGGTGCAGAGGTGACAGTGTGGGTGTCTGGTGTCCAGGTCAGGCCTGTGGCACCGGGAGCAGCGCTGAAGGGAAGCAAACCCAAAAGTGTTCCCATAACTTGTTCCTAGTGCCCTCTCCAGGGTGCCCTGCTGTGAGCAGCACCTCCTAGCACAGGAAAGAGCTGTGCCTTCACAGTTAGCATTTTCCACAGGATTGGGTTTTCTGCCACGTTATCTCTGTGTCCTCAGCCTGAGGTTGGTGATGGAAGAGAAAGCACCTGTTTATTTATAGTTTAGGGTGCATAAATCATTTTGCTTTTCTCTTTCTCAGCAGACAAGACCTCAGCAATGGGAGGACACCTGCCTCTCACCAGCACACCCAGTGTGGTGACAGCTACTGCCAGCGAGGAGAGCAGCACAATGCCCGTGTTGGACACCCGTGGAGCTTCCAGTGCCACAGGGAGCTCTGCTCCCTCTCTCCTCCACAGCAGCACCCTGGACACAGTCCTGCTGTCCTCGTCAGCAGCAGAGCCTGGGAAGAAGAGTAATGTTTCACAGAGTGGTGCTGGACTCAGTGAGCTTCCGACAAAGCTGCTGCCCGCGTTTTCTCCCAGGGTTTCGGTGCCTTCACCTTCAGCCACAATCTTCGTCCACAAGGAGGGGACATCTCAAGCCCCAGGGAGCCACAGCATATGGAGCACAAAAGCAGAAAGCCTCACCTCTCAGCCTGGCACAGCTGGGGACATACACACCGGCCCTGTCCCGTTCTCCACAGCATGGCCTCGAGTGAGACATGTGCCATCTGGCCAAGCAGGGTCCCCAGAGCCCAAGGTCACCCTTACATCCAGAGTCTTCACCTACTTCTCAACTGCTGCTGAGCCTTCCAGTGAGTTTTTCTGAACCCTGGGGTAGCATTTGACTGCCTGTTCCTTCCCCTCCTCTGTAGGATTGACACAGCTGTTGCAGGTGTCATGGGCAGCATTTATAAGTGGTTGTGGTTCTCCTCAGTGGTGTTGTATATTTGCAGCTGCTGATGCTTAACAAGAAGGGTTTCATTCTTGAGACATGTAACTTGTTGCTGTAGGACACACTGACTGCCTGTCTGGGTTGGGGTGATAATTATAAATAACATAAACATACCATTATGACTCTAATGGTACCAATTCCTCGGTATTTGGACAGTCCTGTCTGCTCTGAGATGATAAATCAGATGCCTGCTTTTCAATCCTTTTCCAGCTATTGGCAGCAGCCATCCCTCCCTGAGCAGCTCAGGTGCTGAGAGGATGTCCAGCCCTGTCACCGATCCCGTGTACAGTTCATCCACGTCTGCAGGTGCTGAGGAGAGGATGCTGCCCTCAGTGACAGATGGCACATTGGCTCATGGCATCGAGAGCTCTTCTTTCCATGCCAAAGCTCCCAGCTCTCCAGGGCCATCTGAGCCAGCACTGGTGGAGCAGGACAGGACAGCCAGTGCCTCCACCAGCAGCGAGGGTTTCACGGGCCTTGCCACGGAGACGGTGTTCGTACGTTCTGCCAAGATACCAACTTCCTCTTCTTTCCAAAACAATCTCACAAGTGAGTTGGTGTCTCCTGCTGTACCTTTGGGGGGAATTCACATTGTCCTGTTTTTCAGTATGTTCTACATAAGGTACATTCAATACCATCTGTGGGTTCACTTAGGGGGATGTTTCCTTCAAAGGACTCAAAACCAGACCCCATACAGATGGGGAACTATTCCAGAGGTGGAGCCATAAACATCCTAACTGGTTTCTTTTGTGTGATGCTTTCAGAAGTGTTTTGTGATGACCTAAGTCAGTTGTAGAATTAAAACAAATTTTCAATGCCATTTTTTATTTTTTTAAAGTTGGCTGAACTTAGCTTTACATCCTGAAACTGGTATTATAAGATTGACTGCACCTTTTATGCGAAATAATTTGAATTTTTTGCAGGCTGTTGTGCTGTTCATTTAGGTTTTCCTGGCTGCAAAGTTTTGAATCACTGAGTTAATGATAAGCTGCAAATTAATATAATATTATAATTTCATCTTGCAGAAGCATGAAGTTCACTGTGTCTAAAAACAGATTGACTGAACAAGATAGATATTCTGTAGATGGGAATGGAGGATAAGAAGGAGAGGATATGAGTTTTGTAAATTATGAGTGATAAAGAGAACAATTGGGTTTTCCTGCCTAGCTTGCCATAAATATCACAGAATGCCAAGAGCTCGATCACTTTAGGAAAGCAATATGTGAAGAAAAGTGATTTGGAAACCTACACATTTCACAGGAGTCTTGTGTCTGTCAGGGTTCACCATTTTAGAGTCAATTAAGGAGTGCATAAGACTCCTAATCCCATAACCATGCTTGAATGGTGCTTGAAATTTTTAGAAAATCGTGGACAGGTTCACAGACAAGAACATCCTATTTAGCAAACAGTTTTAATATGACATCAAAATGGTATTACTCTGTCTTTCTAATATATTTTGTCCTTTTACCTCCAGATCTTTCAGGTAGCCATCAGCCAGTCAGTAGCATCGATGCTGAGAAAAGGACCTCAGTTTCTCACACAGATGGCACATACATTTCAACCACATATACCAGAGGAGGAGAAAGGACCCTCCTGTCTATCTCCAACATCAGCACCTCTGCTGACTCCTCAGAAAGTTCCACCTTTTATTCTGAAATTTCCAGCCCTTTTGATGTCTCACAATCATCTGTGGCTCATGACAGGCAGACCAATGCATCGAACAGTAGCAGTTTTGTTGAACCATCTACGGAGCCGTTGCTGGTGATCCCTTCCAAACCATCGACGTCTGCTTCTGCAGGCACCATAGAAAATACAACTCTATTCAACACTGACTCTGAGTTGTTGACCACTGACAGATCATCTCTCTCTTCATCAGCATCTCCAGCTTCTTCTTCACTGTCATCACTGCAGCACTCACTGTCATCAACACCACCACCAACTCATCTGTTTACACTGTCAGAATCGCCTGAGCCACGCTCGCCCTCTGTGATGGCATCTTCACCCCCTCTGCAGGCTTTGTCATCCTCCTTGCCCACTTCCTCCTTGCCCTCTGCATCTTATTCTTTAGCGTCTTTATTGTCTGTATTTTCATCACCCTCATCCATCTCGCAGTCCACTGAGAGTGATCAAGCAAGCACCACTGTGACTACAAGCACGTTCAGGCAGGTGCCCTCCACAGCTGCCACAGACAGGAGCTCACCCAGAGAGACCAGCAAGCCCAGTGTCACACACCAGCCCCAAAAGAGCACCACCTTCAGTCCCACCAGGTCCCCTCTCCCTACAGAACCCATGGAGCTGCTTGGTGGACACGTCGTGTCTGTGTCTGCTCCCATGACAGTAACAGAGACTGCCTTGCCTAGAGATGCCACCACCCAAGGGGACAGCTTTGGGAAGGCAACACCTCTGCTCACCACAGCTAGTGTTGCTCCACAGGCTGGTCCAACAGATGGACCCCTTAGTCCTTCACCAAGTGCAACAAATCACAGCAGCATTGTCCCTGCAGTGGCAGTGACCACAGTGAAACTTCCTGTGCTGACAACGCCGGCCAGTCGCCAGCCTACCCCAGGTGAGGCCAGCACCATGGAAGACCACAGGGCCCAGACACCCACAGCCACTAAGCACAGTTATACCACTGGTAAAAGCACAGAAGCCATGGATCCCACTGCAAAGCCTGGTAAAGTCACTGAGGAAAACCTCCATGTTACAAGTCCTTCTGAAGCCCCTCCAACCATCAAGACCACTGTGAGCATTGCAACTACTTTGGCTGCTACCAAACCTACCACTGTTCCTCCACCGAGCAGCACGGTCAGGCTGAGGACATCACCTCCAGCAACAGGTAATGTGTACAATGGCTCTCACCAGTGGTGGGGCCAGGAACACCTGGGTCCCACTTTAAGAGTTTTCAAAGAGTTGTGTGTGCATGTATGTATGACAAGTCTGTTGTCAGCAGGGTTTGAGGTCAATAACTCGTCTCCGTGTTGATTTTTTTAAGCTAAGGGTTTAGCAATCAAGTTGAATGGTTGAAGTAAGGGTGAGCACTTTGGTGAACATTTCTGTTAGAAAGATTAAGCTGAGATTTGGCAGTTTCAAGAAAATAAAGCTGATTGGCCTTAAAAGGTAACTTTGTATTTGTTGATAGGTTAACAAATAATAACAATTGATAAGGATTGATACCTGTCTTACTAATGAGAAAGTACACTTGGCCAGCACTTGGTATTTGTGTTGAAACTGATTCTCATATTACAGCCTATGGTTGTTTTCTCCCCATCTCACTAAATATTAATCTTCTGCTTAGGGGCCTGATGCTTCTTCTGGTAGGTTATGTACCATAGTCTTGCTGAGTGTGTTGTTATAGTAATTTATTACCACTGCCAGTCTCCTTATCTTCTCAAGTAAATACATTTGCTGAAGTCTTATATGAAAGGAAATTGACTCTGTCTTTGAAGTTCAGAGCCCAGCCATCATGCCACTGTAGGATCTTGTGTGGGCTAAAGGCATTAATCTCAGTGAAATATTGGCAATAATATATATTCCATCCAATAATTAAGTATTTAAAGGTTATTTCTCAGCCTGATTTGTTTTAATTATAGCTATAGCTTCATGCAAAAAAAAAAAATCACATTACTGGAATGAATTCTTTTTAAATTGAAAAATTAAGGTGATTCATCCTGTTTAGCAACTGATTCACACTTTTGCCAAATTATTCTTTCCTTTGAAAACTGAGATTTGCCATTTACCAGAATGAAGAAGATCCTTCTGCGGTCTTGGACACTGTGCTTTGTACATGGGCAATCACCACCCTGAGGGAAGCTGCCCTGGTCTCTGCTGTACAAAGCACAAACTGAAGGATGGCAAAGTGAAAGCCATAGTTTTAGATCACACCCACTCATTTCTGGCTGCTTAGATTAGGGTCACCAAATCTGCCTCTCACTGCTGCTGAGGTAGCTGTGCCAGGCTAGTCCAGGTATGAGATTGCATCAAGTGATGTGTCCCAGTGCAGAGTTTGGCTCGGGGCTCTCAGGTCTGTGTGGTGCCGTGGGTTATTGCAGTGCCACCAGAAATGCTCACATGGGTTTGGCTCCTGTGCTTGGTGCTTTAACCACAGAGTCTGTCCTTCCTGCCTTGGCTGCAGCACACAGGAGCAGCCACAAGAGAGATGCAAGGGATGTGTGACATGTCTTGCTGGGCTTGTAGAGCCTTGTCACTGACAAGTCCACAGCCCTGCCTATGGTCTGCCCTAATGGGTGTGTGTGATGTGTGTTTGTGCTCATGTGAGTCATAGATGCAGCAAGAGAAACTTTTTTATCCAGTTTATCTTTTTTCCTTTTTTTTTTCAAGAGGAAATATTGGATATATTCTCTGGAATTTGCAATTTGGAATTTGAGTTTTGTAATCTATGAAGCATCTGAGATTACAGTCCTTAATCCCCTGAGACATCATATTATCACAGTGGTGTCTGCTCCCCAAGCTCTTGCTCACCCAGCAGGAAGGGCACTGAGAGTGGTGGCACAGGCAGGAATCACTGCTGTGACCATCCCCAGGCTGGCATGGAGGAGCTCTGGAAAAGGAGGTGATTGCAGCCAGGGCTGCCTCCACTATTACTAGGTAATCTACAGACTAGATCAATTCTCAAGCACTACTTTGGGAGCAGAGAAACAGGTCTTGGATGAAAAGGGCAGGACTTTGGTGAAGCAGCCCGTGCTCACATGTCTAACTTGGACTGTTGGGGTTCCTTCTTTGGTCTTCTCATGCATAAACTGTTGGGTTGTTTGTCTTTGGAAAGAACCCTGAGGTCCTCTGATGAGCAGTGCTTTAGAGCAGTTGGATGTTCATATTAACATGGATCCATGCTAGACCCCAAGGGCTTTTGAATGAATATTCAAGTGGTTTATATTTATTCTTTCAGCTCCAACAGAATAATTAGGAACAGCATAAATATTAAGTGCAAATGATGCAATGAAGCATCTGATAATGCTCAAGGAGTCACAGATGGGGAGACAAGTTCATCTCTTTTAGCCCAAAAATTGATGATTTTTGTGATTCTGTAAATATAATCTGTTTTGTTTTAACTTTTATAGAGGTGGATAAATGTCTTTCCAACCCTTGTCCTGCAATGGCCACGTGCAACAACACCCATGGCTCCTATATCTGTCAGTGTCCTCTTGGATATGAGCTGGAAAAAGGAAAGTGCAATTTAGGTAAGAAAACAAAAGTGAAAAACCAGGGATGGTAATAATTATCTTTAATCCTCTAAAATAAATCGACCTGGACTCAAGCTAGTTCAGGAGCTTAATGTTCGTCCCAACCACCCCTTTTATCTGAGCCTTTTAGTGTTTATACAAGTGTGGTGTCTAATGCCTGTCGTGTTGGGCTGCCTGAGGAGCAGGCAGAGATATCTGAGTACTTCTTAAAAACACAGCAATGGAGCAGTGGGCTCAGGCTTGTCAGTAAGGACAGAGGTGCCCCTTCTGTTCCTGATGTGTTTTAAAACTCCCAAAAAGCACTCAGCAGCTTATCAGCCCTGCAGACTCCTGTGAAGGCACTTTGCCTGGGAGAAGGGAGTGGGGCTGTTGTGTAACCTGGCTTCAGTGGGATCAGCCATGTGTGGAAAGTTAAGCAGCCGTGAAAGTCTTTGTAAGATCAAGGTCTTGTTTCATACCTTTAGCATTTTTTGAGCAGTACAGTTATTAGCTGGAAAGTCAAGTTCTGACCCCTTCCTTTCTGTTAGAGGACTCTCAGTCTCAAGGACTTACAATATTCCATTGTAAAGGGGAATTTGTTTTCAGAGATTTTCTTCTGACCCTTAATCAACGGGGATTAGAGGCATGGAAATTTTGCTAAGGAAACATGGGTGAGGTGTCCCTGAAGAGTGTTTTGAAACATTTCTTCAAGTTGGAATATGTCAGCTTCTAATTTAGAGACTTGTTTTGATTATGCCTTGAACTGGGGTATGGACAGATTATATAAACACTGCAAAGGTGATTCTCATCATAATTTTTGTCTGGAGTTGTTACATTAGAGATGTATGATATACCATTTGTGATGAAGATAGGTTCAGTGGATGGGAAAAAATGGGAAAGAATTGGAGACTTTATAATGTTATCTGCAACTGTATTTGTTTTTCTGGTGGAACATAAAGCTGGAGTTCTGAGTTCTCATTTCCACTGAATATCTCATGACACTGAATACAAGATTTAGGGGTATTATCTCTGAAAGTCTGGACAACTCAGATTATTGCATTCTGCTGCTGTGAATCAAATATGAATCTAAGCACAGAAAAATGCATCTTTTGGGCCTCTTTTCAAGTGTCATTGCTCATTCTCTCCAGCAGTTTGAAAAATGAAAATGTCCTTTCTAAGTGCTTTATTTTGACTTGCTAATTTTATTTCCTTCCATTGCAGGGAGGAGTAAAAGATTTGACATGTTTACCCCAAATTATCATAAATAGCTTTGGTACCTGACACTGTCTTCTTACTAAATTTACCCACCTCTCTCTGTGTTCAGGGATCTATTTAAGTTAGTTTGTGCTTCTGTGTGAAATGTATGAACATTGAAGTGAAATGCTGTCTGTTCAGCAGCACTGAGCTCTGGAAATTTGACTGGGACTGTGGGAACATTGCAGCAACTCTTGGGAAAAAAACCCAAGGCTGTGACTTTGCTTTACTGGGGCAGTGACTCTCAGATCTGAGTTTTCTTTATGCCTTGTAAAGGGATTTTCCATGCAAACTGCCACTCATGTAAGGCAGATGAAAGCTTGCAGATACTACACATGGCACAGAGAAGTGTCCTAACTAACTTGTCTTATTCTACTTTTTAGTGAGAATATTTATTGGCCAGGTTCCCCTGAAACTTAATATCACCCATGGGAAGTACACAGAGCTCTTCCAAGTTGAGAGGGAGATCCTGGAGATGGTGAGTGTCCTTGTTGGGACTTTGGCAATGCTGATGGGACAAGTCCCCTTCACTCCTCTTATAATTGTCACGTTTCCCAGCCATTCATTTGTAGCCAGGTGGCTCTTGGTCAGTTGAGAACCAGTGCTGTTGGCTTCCCCATGGGCTGTGCCATCAACAGCTCCAAAAAGACCCATGGGTTGGGGATAGGTACATCTCTGTGCAGTTCTTATCCAGATCACTGCATGCACAAATTCATCCTGTTAGTGGTCCCTGGGCTGGGTGCACTTCATTCCAGCTCTTTGGAGCAGTTGATTTGGAGATGCTGCCAAAGAAAGGAGTCACTGTGATGCTGCCTGCACAGCCTGTGCTGGGGAGTAAATACAAACAACTGCACAGATCCAGGGTCAGGGAAGATCTGCAGTCTCCAAGGGTGCTGCTTTGAGCTCAGCCTTGCATGGAGCTCTCTCCCTGCTGACATCTGTCTCATGCCTGACCTTTACATTACACATTACACAGCGGGGCCACAGGCAGATGCTCATGTCAAAATCCTTGGGGCTTTCTTCTTGTCCAAGGCTGTGCAATGGTGACATTGTCCACCCCTTACTGGGAACAGGGCAGTGCATCTCTCTTATAGAGCAGAACCTCTGCAATGCTCAGAGCCCCCTTGGTCTCAGCAGGCATCTCTGGGAAACACAGGGGATGGTGTCAGGGACCCAGGAGGACTGTCCCATGCTGCATCCCATGGGGCTGCCTCCTTCCATCATCCCCTGGGGCACTAACAGCTGCTCTCTCCCTCCTTGCAGCTCAATGCATCACTGTCAGGCTTGCCAGGATACCACCACTCCACTGTTAAGGCAAGCAGGTAAGGCTAAGGCTGCCAGGGGAAGAATGAGAAACTTGAGCATTTGGGATCTTCTACTTGAGATCCACACTCTCCATTTTGAGTCAGTGCTGGGTTGGATACAGCCCAGCCTGGCAGTGGTACAGGGCATGAGGAATTCCTGACCAGCTTGCCAGGCTCACCTGGTACTCTCCTCCTGACCTGAGCAGCTTGGGAATGGGCGGCCCAGGAGGGGTTTATAGCTGGTTCCAAAGTGAGCTACCAGCATCCCTTCCAGCTCCATATTCTCCTCTCTGTGTATTGGTTAGTCCTGGTTTTAAGGTCTGTTACAGTGCATGGCTCTTTCACAGTGGATGCAGTGCTGTGTGTGTGATAAGCATCTCTTGTGTCAATAGTAGTCCTATGTGTAAGGTGCTAATGATGATATCAGACCAACCTGTGATACTCAGGGCTGTTTTGTTTTGTTTTTTGTTAGGGAGGCAAATTTTGTGCACGTTTCAGTGCAATCCACGTTCTCTTTAGCATCCAACGTGACTTTCTTCGATGTTATCAGCAGTGTGAAAAGCTACATCCGAGCTTGCAAATCCCCCACTGAAGCCTGCCAGTTCATCTCCAGCCTGAAATCACTCCACAGAGGTAAATAGCATCTGGAAGGACCTTGGCAGGAGGGAAAAGGAATGTTTTATTTGGCTCCTTTTAATAAAAGGGGGAGAACATTTTGTCATTTGGAAAAATCCCTCTGAATCTTTTTATCTTACTCGAATGGGAGTCATCTTAAGAGCCTCCCAGTACAAAAGGGATGCAGATACCAAGCCTTATCTTTGCCACATGTGTGAGAAATCTGCCTCTCTGTGAAAATATTGTGCAGCACAGGATTAGAGACATTGTAGGGCAGCCTTTCATCTCTGGGATGTGACAGTGGGCCCAGCCAGATCAAAAAACCATAAGTCTTAATTTCACACACACGGCTGGGAGGCAGGGAAATGGTGTGAAAGCCAAGAGACAAAAACCCTCTAGTGAACTCAATTAGAGCTGCTGAGGCTGCATGGTGAACTCTGCTCTCCTGCCTGCCCAGTTTCAGTGTTGCAGGTTATAAAATGGTTCACAATCAAGACCTTTCCATTTCTGTACTGAATCCTTTATCCACCCAAAGGGAATGTGGATACAGCACAGAAAGATGTGGAGAACAACACCAGTGTTGTGCATGACCTTCTCCAGGTGGACCCCCAATGCTGTGCCCTGGCATCTCCCAGTTCTCCCTTCCTGAGGGAGTGATGGAGGAGATTTATCTGTGAGAGGTACCTCAGGATCCCTGAAAGAGTTTCCTGCAAGGAAACTGCTGCACATGGCATTTTGTGACTTTGGGGTTCAAGGCTTTAGGGTTTGACCTACCCTTTTAGGATTTGCCACCTTTAGGGTGGCAACACTTAGCCTGTGTTTAGTGGGAAACCCCTGGTATAATTTTGGCAAAGTAAACATGTAGATGAGAAGTTCAGTCTGTGATTTTATTGCAGTGTGCTGTATTTTAGAGCCATACCCTGCCCATGGATTGCTTTAAATTATTTGGGTAAACCTGCTCAGATTATACATACCCATTACCTCTGATACAGTTATTCTGAAAAGTCAGCTTCTAAGTTGAGATAAGCAGAGTAAGAAACAAATTATATTCTTGTGTAAGTACGTAAAAAAAAAAGTCAGATAAAAAAAATTGATCTAGCAAGGAGAGGTTTCTAAAAGGAGAGTGCCAAATGAGTGACATATTTTCCATAAAATCCTATTTCTCACCAATATTTATTCATTCCATTTAGTCTGACCTCCCAGCAAAAAATATAAATTTGATGTCACAGTTTCCATCATTTATCCACAGTTTTGCTGAATGCTCATTGTAACAAGTCTGGCTTTCTAAATTAAAACACTGCTTCAAAGTACTGCAAATGAAAGTACAAATTTTTTGTTTGAAAAATGAAAAAATCCAGTGCTTAATGCTGAAATGGAAAAGAATTGGTTTGTGTAAGCAAAACATTTTGCTTGATATAAACTTAAAAACTGATTTGCTGAACTGTGTCAGTGGATGAATGTGTTTGAGCTTGAGCCAAACCAGATTTCTCCTTTTCATTTCCCCTTCTGCTTCCGAACTGAAACATTTATTATTCACCCCCTCTGTTTGCCTGTACAGAGGATGGTAGATACACAAGAAATGGGGACATAGGGTAGTGTTGACTCCCTCCTAATGGAACAAATATTACTAAAAAAAAAAGAAAAAAAAAGAGATTAAAGCAGCACATGAGATGAATGGGATGCCCAGGTAAAGCAAATGTGCATAATGGTGGGTTCAGAGAGAACCATGCTGATGTTGGCCACCTCTTCCCAACAGCTGGCAGCTTGTGCAGACAGAAAGACCCCGAATGTGACAAGGAAACCTCAGAATGCACCGACTTCGATGGAGTCGCTCTCTGCCAGTGCAAAAGTGGGTACTTCAAATACAACAAGATGGACCACTCCTGCAGAGGTATTGCTCTTTATGTGGTGTATTTTGCCTGAATTTTCCTCAAAATTTTTTGTTCCAGTGGAAATGGATGTGTGCATGTGGTGCTGTACATGCAGAATCCGCAATATTATGAATAAATATTAGTAGCTCAAGTTTCTTTTAGTTAGTTAGGGGGCTTTTCAGCACACCCTGAAGACACAGTCTCTCTCTAGGAATAATATTATCTCTTTCTGGAGCATGCTGTGAGTCACAGTGATTGAGGAGAGGGAGAAAGGGGCCTGGCTGCTTTGGGCTCCAGTTCAGTGGCACAGAGCAGAGATGACGTGTGTCTCTGCCTGTTTTGATTTTGTTTGACCTCTCATTGAACTTAGGGGAAGTGCTTTAAACTCAAAAGCTTATATTAATATATCATCAGTATTTTAAAAATTTGTATCTGAAAATGATGATGAATTTATTTTTCATCTGGGTTTCAAATAGAAATTTTAAGTTTAAAGATTGCATTATTTTTTAGCTACTCCTTAGATCAACAAATCTGGTTTTGCTGCATTTTAAACAAAGTCTTTCCATGCCAGTGTTCAAAATTACTTCTGGAGGATCAGGGTGCCCATTCCCTAGTTTGTGGCTGCTGTAAGTCTTCTCAAGAAATGCAGTTTTCTGATGACATATCAATAACAGTTGCAGTAGTGGTAATATATTGCTTCTGGCACTGCCTGCTGGGCTGGTCTTGAAATAGGTGGAGATGTTCTGTCAGTTCCAAATCTGAGAGCGAGAAAAATGTGCCTGGAAATAACTCATGTGCTGCAGACTCTGGTAGGGACAGCTCAGAGATGGGCATCTCTGCATGCCAGGTCACGGCCCTGCCTCTCCCTCACTCTGTGGCTCCTTTGTGTTTCCCTCCCTCCCTCCCTCCCTTCATCATCTTGTATGTTGGGGGAAGGATTTCTTTTGGGAAATACTGAGCATCTTCACCAACCTTAGAGGGTCAGAGAGGGGCTTATGCAGTGAGTGAGGAGCTGAGCTGAAACTTGGGAGCTTTTCACCCAGTTCTTGTTCCATCATGGACAGTGGGGAGCCAGGGAAAGTTACTCCATTTGTCTTGATCATGTCTCTTGCCAAGCAGTGAAGATAAATCCCTGAAAAGTTGTGAGGCACTTGGATGTGATGGTTGCAGAGGGCTAAGAGATTTAAGACCTTGTACGTGTGATTACTCCATACTCATGAAATTTGTTTGCTGTGGAAAATATAAAAACCTTATCTGTAAACAGTGAGGCCTCAATTCCACCTTCATCTCACTGCTGTGTGTAGGAAACATCTTATTGATCAGCTTGAGAGTGTCTGAGGGACAGGGTTGACGTTGGATTTAGGCTTTAGTGCAGAGGCATGAGGGCAGCACTGACTGCATGGTGCCCCTCTGACAAGGTGCCAGATTTTCATTATCACTTGTGCCCATCTGGGCCAGCCAGGTGGTTGGGATTTTTAAAGGCTTTTCCAAAAGCCCTTTTGATATTTAGGGCAATTTTGCTGATAAATATAGCATACAATATACCAGCCTCTTTGAAAATCTCTGCCCTTTTAGTGCCTAAACAGGAACCAAGGTCTCGTGAGCATCCGACCCTCATTGTGGGTTGTGAAAATGTGGTGTAGCAGCTCCAATTATAGTATTTGCAAAGAGGGAAGTGGCTATTGTGCTGCCCTGTCCGGTTTCCCCCGTGGGAAGGCTGGGAGAATTGGCTGCCCTGACCCACAGGATTTGTTCTGTCCTCCTTGTAGCATCTGTCCTCAGGGACATGCCTGGGAAAGCATGCCATGGGCCAGGGAAGTGCTGGGCCTCTGAGCCACAGGAGTTCCAAGATGTTGGCCATGGTACCTCTTGCTGTGCTGTTCAGTGTCTCTGGGTTGCTGCTGGTTTTCAACCTTCTCAGTATCTTCAGGGCTATTTCAGTAACAAACCCGATGTGTCAGCTTTTCAAGGGCATGCTATTTTTATTAGTACAGAATGAAGCAAGGAGCAGCAAAGCAAGTTTCCAAAGAGACCCCTGAGTGTCTTTTGGGAAGGCAAAGGCAAAGGAATCCTAGGTTGAAGAGCACAGCTCGATAGCTTTGCTTGGCCCCTGACACTTAGGCCTTTCCTCTGTCCCCTGCTTGTGTTTGGAATCTTGCCAAGTGAGTGTGACAGTGAGAGCTCTCCCGGGAACATGTTCAAAGGAGCAGGAAAGATGCCAAAGGAGAAAGCAAAGTGGCAGGAAAAGACACAGGGAGGAGAGGAAAATACATAAGCACCAAGTTTTTAAGTAAGACAGAGAAATGCATATTCAGGATCTTGTTTTTCCTCTTTTCTTCTCCTGTATCCTCCTGACCTGAGAGCTTTGTGCCAGCGGGGTCCCAGGGCTGCTCCTGCCCATGTCACAGCTCCAGCTGTGAAACTGCTCAAGGTGTATGTGCCTCACACACATACTGGGCTAGAGCTGAGCTTAGTGTGGGCTCCAGCACCTGTCTGCCTGCTCCTGCAGGCCTTCCCAACATGCAGGTGCTGGGCTGGAGCTGGGACTGGGATACACAGGGCTGCTGTACTTATTAGAGAAGGCAACTCCAGTGAGCTGTGAGGGGATGCCTCCCTCCCTCCCACTGCACATTTTGTTACTGCCCAGTCCTGTGGTTCATTTTGGTAGAGTGTTCACTCCATAATGTTTTCAGTCTGCTCTTGTCAGCAAGTGAAAGGAGCTGCCCATCCAGTCTCCTTTTGCTAATGCCCCAGTGAGATAAATGAACCAGGCAAGGATCCTTTGGGATTTACTATCCTTGCCCTGGCTGTTTGTTGACTGAGGCTCTTAACGCTTTTGCAGTTACCTCTGGTCTCTTCTTTTACTTCAAAAAAAATCATCTTAGAGGGAGAAAAATATATCTAGTACAAAAAGCATCACAGTATGATGCAGCAGAGGGGCTGTGTAATGAGCTTCACCTTCTCCATCCTCATCCAAATGAAATAAGGGTGGTGGTGAAGGAGTAGTGGAGCTATACAGGGCAAAGAAAGGTGTGCAAGACCAGGTATTGTGGACATCAGCCCTCTACACCATCATTGGTGCCAGTTGCTACAGCAGGTCTGTGTCTACAGCCACAGAAGTGATGTGAGTGCAGCACTCTTCCACGTCCACACATCCTGAGGATGTGAAGTAGTCAGAAGATGGGAAATTTTGTTTTCCCTGGGCTTGCAACGTCTATTTCTATGAAGTAGAAATCAAAAGGGTCAAAGAGAACCTGTGAGTGCTCAGAGAAAATCTGCAGTAATTAGGGAGACTCAAAGATCTCAGGGGCCTTGGCTTTATTAAAGATAAAGGAGTGATTTTGTGGTGAGAAGGAGAAATCAGATCATATAACCTTTTCCAATCTAATAAGTAAACATCCAAAGTCTGGAATTTGACACTGGGGTAATTCAGACCAGACAGAAGGTGAATGTTTTTAATGGCTGATAAAAATTAACTTTGCAAGCTTCTGACCCTGTGCTGTAGTTGACTGTCTGTCACTGAAAATATTAAAATCAGTCTGGGGTGTTTCTCTAAAACGTAGCTTCAGTCCAACTATTTGATTTGAAACTGGAATTAAATTTAGGGAAATTTTGTGACAGTTTTAAGCAAATAGTGTTTGAGAGGGGGAAAAATTCACGAGCATTTTTGTTTTCATTGAAACAATTCCCTGTGGGATGTGTTACAGGGGTTTTCCAGACCTGTGGGTGATGTCTTGCAGAAGACCCCCAAGGGCTGCTGCCTGCACTGGCCCTGGCTTGTCTCTCTGCCCAAAGTGACTCTGTGTCACTCCTGCCCAGGCCTTTGAGTGACCACCTTCACTGCCTCTGTGAAAGGCAGCAGATCTGCCAGAGCTCTGGTGGGACTATTGCTGAGAAAAGCAGTGATTTTACCAGTAATTTGAACCTCATAGCTGTGTGTCCCCTTTGCTGTTCATCAGAAGGGTAGTATAATTTCCTCAGATAATTTAGGATAGGTGTCCATAAGCATGAAAATTATTTTATTTTGAAGTGGTGGTTCCAGTTTTTCACCAATATTTTGCACACAGTGTTCTGGATTATTTAGACCTAATGAATTCAATTTCTATTGTATAGTAAAATATGATATCTTAAAATTTGATTTAGCTGCAAATTTGAAAGATCAGAAAAGAAGGTGACATGAGAAAAAAACCATTAGTATACCACTTTGGGTTACCCTGACTGTTTGCATGAAGTCTTGTTGCAGTACTAAGATTTAGAAGTAATTAAAAACATGCACCAATGCTAAAGTAGCATAGTTTAAATGGGCTTTCAAAATGAAAACTGGAGGCACTTGCAGATTTTTTCCATTGCTGTTTTGTGTGAAGTAGTACAAGTGTGCAGTGAGTTTTCATTTGGGCAAGAAGCAGCTCTGCTGGGAATTACATTGCCAGCAGCCCTCCCTGC
This sequence comes from Trochalopteron elliotii, assembly GCA_024734555.1. NCBI lineage: Eukaryota > Metazoa > Chordata > Aves > Passeriformes > Leiothrichidae > Trochalopteron > Trochalopteron elliotii. Next base: position 967,676 of record JANPWX010000011.1, read on the forward strand.
GCCAGGCTTCGAATTGGCTCTGCTTGGAAGCCCTGAAATGGCTCCATTAGAGCCAGCGGGGGGTGAATTTAAGCGCACGATGTTTTCCCCAACCCGGAGGACATCCGGCACCCCATCAAAGTGTGTCTCATTCCTGCCGCACAGCCGCGGTGCGGTCGGGCCCCGGCGGGTGGAGGCGCGGCTGCCGCGGGAAGCGGCGCTGGGAAATCCCTCCCGGCTCCACTGCGCGGTGCTCACGGCCCTTCTCTCTGGTTTTAGCGTGTGAAGATGGATATAAGCTGGAAAACGAGACCTGTGTGAGGTATGGTGACTGTTCTGCCCTCCTCCTACCCCACCATCCTTGCTCTGGTGAGCTGTTGGCACAACTGAGCTGCTGAAACTCCCTGTTGTTCTCTGTTCCCAGCTGCCCCTTTGGCTTGGGTGGATTCAACTGTGGAAACCGTGAGTACCAAATTTCATTTATTTTCTACAGTGTCAGAAATAGGAGTTTTGAAACAAGTAATTGCAAGTGACTGTGTCTAAAGTGCAGTAGGTAGACACTAGCTTTTTCAGTGCTTTTTGTTTCTTCGTTTTCTGTTAAAAGTCGTTTTGTGGACCTTCTTTGACAAAGTTGAATTAATGTCATCTCCTAAGGAAAGGAGATTTCTTTCCCCTGTATAGTCTGTCAGGATAGCACATATAGTGGGCACTCTTGAAGCAAGATATTTGAAGGTGAATCCATTCGAGGTACTCTGGTCTATCAGTGAATGGAATCAATTTCTTAGGGAAACAAGAACTTGTTTCTATTTCACTTGAAAACTTAAGGCAATGTTGCTTACGGGGGCAGGGGGAAGGTGAGAATTAAACAGCTAATCCCTTTGCATGGGGACTGTGGATATGTTACACTGGGGTTTAAAACTACTGCTGTTTCTCAGCCTCTGTCTCTCCTGTCTGTAGCCTATCAGCTCATCACGGTGGTGATTGCAGCTGCAGGAGGGGGACTGCTGCTGATCATGGGCATAGCACTGATTGTCACCTGCTGCCGGTAGGTACCACTGCTCAGCCAGGATATCCTCCCTTTGGATTGCTCCACACCCAGAGCTCCACCTGTGAACTCTTCAGGACTAAAACACAGGATAGCTAAGGACCAAAAGGGCCACCTTTCACATAGGTGAAAACATAAGCTAAGCAAGTGGGTTAATCAGAGGTACTGAAATATCAAACTGTGCTTTCATTTGGAGAATTTTTATTTTTTTTTTCTTCATCAGCCAGGCTAAACAATGGACTGGGTGTCTCTTAAAGGTACACCTGGAAATCATGTCCTGTAAGGATGGAGAGGCAGAGGAGTCCTTCCCACACAGAGCTGCAAGGCTCTGAAGCCAGGAGGCAGACTCCAAAAGTGCAAGCAGTTTAGGAGAGGAGCAGTTTAGGCAAGAGGAGAGGTTACTTGCCATTGCTCAAGTGGTGTTTGAGTATATTTAAGGCTATTTTCATTTACTTTTATGGACAAGTCCTGCATGTGCTCTCATTCTGTGTGTCTTTTCCTCTCACACACATACACACCTTGTTCCCATGCCAGCAGATGGCTTTGGACAGGCTGTGTTTGCCTAGGAAGCTGTTCCATGATTTATGTAATCTGAAAGGGGGTGCCTTGCAGTAACACCCTCTCCTCACTATTCCAGTCCCCAAATCTAGGATTTCAAAGCTCTCTGATAAAGTTGGCAACTGAATTTGTCAGTAATATAGACGTGGCAGTGGTTTGGTTGTGCCCCTGTTACCCTGTATTTTGAGCCAGGGGGGTGCCAGCAAACCCCAGCCAGGCGATGAGGTGGCCACAGGGATGGACTGATGTTCTCATGGGTCTTGGCCTTAGGTAGCTTATGTGACTTGCTGGAGGATACTCTGCTTTGAGCTGGAACTGTCACCAAAGTCCACTCATACAACGTTATAGTCATGGAGGGACATTTGGTGTTAATTAGTTAATAGCATGGGGGCTCCTAGATGTTTTTCTTCCTCAATTTCCATTATTTTTTCATTGACTTAGATGAACACACATGTTTTTAAGAGACAAGGGAACAACCTGGAACAGAAGGGCTTCAAACTGAATGTAGGGAAAAAATTCTTTCACCAAGAGAACAGTAGGACAGTGGAACAGGTTGCTCAGGGAGGTTGCCATATAACTTTGGAGATATCAAGTCCCACCAGATAATGCACTGAGTTGCATGATCTGATTCCATATCTGACTTGGCCTCAGAGCAGAAGATTGGACTACAGTCCTTCTGAGGTGATCTTTGTTCCCAGACAAGATTCGTAACATAAAGCAATGATCTCTCCTGAGATCATGTGAGAAGTGTGTACAAGATAGCAGGATAAGTTGTAAGTTTCATTTTCCCTCATTCTTTTATAAACAGGAAGAATAAAAATGACATAAGTAAACTGATTTTCAAGAGTGGGGATTTCCAGATGTCACCTTATGCTGAATATCCGAAGAATCCCCGGGCACAGGAGTGGGGCAGAGAGACCATCGAGATGCAGGAGAATGGAAGCACCAAGAACCTGTTGCAGATGACAGATGTGTATTATTCGGTATCTATCCATAGCTTAACTTTTAACCCTTTGTGCCTCGTACAGGAAAGAGATATTCCTTTATTGTTGGAAGTGCAGATCCCTTTCCTGCAACATAAAAAGGCAAAGCAAATGTCTTCCATAGACAGCAAGGCATCAGGAGTCCTATGGGCTCTAGCTATTAGCTGGGGTTAACATCACAAAGAGATGCCATTAGGAAGAATGCTTAGGAATATTTTGGTAAAAATGCCCAAAAATCCCAATCCTGGAGTAGAGAAGGACAGTTAAAGGTTTTGGATAAACTTCTAGGGTTCCCTGTTAGCAGTTTTCTCCTGTCCACCCTCACTGATGAAGTGGAAGGTTGAAACCTCTGTCTGGGAAACTTTGCCCTAAATAGAAAGATGCTGGTCACTGACAACCCCTCTTTTCCTCCATTCCCTCCCTCTCCAGAATACATAAGGAGCATCCCTTCAGCTCTGAGGGAATAAGGAGTAATAGGCTGTGTGGGGCACAGAAAGACACAAGGACAAGGTGTTATGTCATGGTTGGTACCATCTGCTAATGGCTGTATCCAGAGCTGTGGTGCTGCTGCATCATCTGGCACTCATTTTCAGCAACATGTACTTAAAGTGTGTGTGGGTTACTCATGAAAGTGAAAGTCGCAGGATTTCACCCAAATCACACATTCTGGACTCCTTGCTTTCCAGAGCAGAGAACAGAGAACATTACTATTTTCCTGGCTTATATTTTAAGTTTTTCAGTAAGCAAATTTAATGGGTTGCACAGCATGGAGTCAAATAATCCTCCTTCATGTTTCCACTAAGAATGAGATATTTGAAAATTAAAATGTATTTACTAATTGTTTTTTAAGACTCTCATTATGCTGGGAACTAGAAAGGAAAACTTTTTAGCAGTCAGTAGGTGATGAGAGCTTTGCATGAATCTGCTCTGTAACAGATTAAACCGAGAGGCTTCATGTTATTCCCTGGGTGAAAGGATTGTACAGTCTTGGTCTTAGACATCAATGTTCCTCCACCAAGTGTCCCCAGGAGATTTACTTAGATTTACTTTACTTCCCTTACAAGAAGGGAAGATACAGGAAGGTCAGATTGTTTTGTATTTGACATATAATTCAAGAGTCTGTATTGGGAGAGGAGGTACCTATGGTAAATGGGGAGAGAAGTGCCCGGGTAATACTCAAAGCAGGAGACTAACTTGATTTTCTAGGATTACCTCCTTTAAGGATGGCTCTGATGATATCTTTGAGAGTTGTTTCAATACCTGAGCTCAGCAGTAGATTTTTTTTTTCCTAATTAAAAATTAACTGTGTATTTAGACTGCACTTAGCAGAGTCAGGTAAACTTCAAGTCTGTTCATTGTCCAGATGTTGAAATTAGATTTCATCATAATAATCCCTTCAGGCAATACAGCAAAAATTGTTCGAGATTATAGAGCTCATTAGAGATCATATTATTCCCTCTAGCTACTGAACCAACAGCAAAGAGATGTGGTAAGGCTGTGCCTGAAGGAGGATTTGAGTGTGAGAATAAGACCCTCTTTATTTAATTTTTTTTTTTTTTTGTTAATACAGCCAACTGGACTGAGAAATCCTGAACTGGAAAGAAATGGACTTTATCCTCCCTACACTGGTTTGCCTGGATCTCGACATTCATGCATCTACCCTGGACAGTACAATCCATCCTTCATTAGTGACGAAACCAGAAGAAGAGACTATTTTTAGCAGAGAGTGGAGAGGGAGTGGAAGATTGACACAGTTGTGTGGCCCTTAATCCCCAGGTACAATCTGTCTCCTGGGTTGTTCAGGCCACATCAATCTTACTCTTCCCATTTAATAGGAAGGACTTTGAACTTCATGCTGAGCATTGCTGCCCTGAGGGACGGTCACAGTTGCTGAGCATCAGAGAGGAGGAGGAAGAGGAGGGAATGGCTCAAGAAGCACATCACTAGAAGCCCCAGAGGGAAGCTAACATGTGTACTCCTTATTCATTCTTCACTCTTCATGCTATGTGAGCAAGCATGGATCAGTTCAGGCAGATGAACTGTGCCCAGCACTCTGCATTGAATACCACTAGGGAGTGTCTTGTTTACAGATCTTGTTCACTGTTGACTGTGCTTGTCTTCCTAGCCTGCCTTCATGCAAAGATTCACTGTGCACCTGCTTTTGGTCAGGCAAGTTTGTCCACTCCCTTTTAGACCACTGCCTTGCTGTTGGCTTCGTGCATGACAGGAAAGCTGGCTTGTCTTCTGGCCCTCACCTTCCTACTGGTAAAGGTTCTCCGGATTTGTGGGTCCTTGCCAAAGCCCAGTGTCTGGAAATATTGGCTGAATTCATGGGTTGATTATCTCCAAGGAGTGCAGGAAGGTTAGTCACACCATTGCAATTTTAATGGAAAAAGGGCACAGTTGTTCCTCTGTGCTGCTTTGGAAACCTTCTGTATATAGGCAATACTGTTGTTTTGTCCACCAGTGTTGTTCAGAAGTGATGCCACTACATGCTATCTCAGTGCTTCCATATGGGATCCTTTGGGGCTCTGTTTCCCTGAATGGATTTAAATGCCTGTAGACACAGCAATATGGTATTAAATAATTACTCACAGGGAAGAATAAGATGAGCTTTGAATTCAGAATGTTTTTTATGAGGAATCTGTGAAGAAGTAATAATGTTGTAGCCTTCGCTGGGCAGAGGAGCCTGAATTCTGGGCACTGAAGGTGAGATATATTTTCAAACCTCCACAGTCCACCTTGAATTTGTAGGAGCTGTGGAGGCTTTCAGTGCATTGGAAAAGAGGGCATACTGCAGTCTGTTGCATTTAAGGAAGAGAAAAACATGATACTTGCAATCCTAACATAGCAAAGATCACTTATGTTGAAGTGTTTTTCTTTCTTCCATCCTAGTTTCAAGTGATTCAGACCAGGCAAGTTTCCTCTCCCAGGTGTGTTCATTCATATTAGCAGGAACTGAAGAATGTAAGTTATTGCATTTCTCACCAAAGATCAGATTGAAACTCATGGACTGTATTCTGACCTAAAGTGAGCGTTGAAAGAGATCTTACTAATCACAGAACCCTGAAATGGGTTGGGTTGGAAGAGATCTTACAGATCGTCTTTTTCCAACTCCTCTGCCATAAGCAGGGACACCTTCCACTAGACCAGGTTGGTCAAAGCCCCATCCAACCTGGCTTTGAACACTTGCAGGGATTGGGTAACTTCTCTGGGCAAGCTGTTTCAGTGCCTCACCAGTCTCATAATGAGGAATTTCTTTCTTATAACTAATCTAAATCTACCTTCTTTGCTTTAAAATCATTTCCCCTTGTTCTATTCCTACATGCCCTTGTGAAAAGTCCCTCTCCAGCTTTCTTGTAGGCCTCCTTTAGTTACTGGAAGGTGCTCTAAGGTCTCCCTGGAGCCTCCTTTTCTCCAGGCTGAACAGCCCCAACTTTCTCAGGCTGTCTTCACAGGAGAGGTGCTCCAGTCTCAGATCATCTTTGTGGCCTCCTCTGGCCTCATTTCTTCTTGTGGGACCATTGAACACAGCACTGCAGGTGACGTCCCAGGAGGGCAGAGCAGAGGGAGAGAATCCCCTCCCCACACTGGCTCTGGTGCCACCCAGGACACAATTGGCTTTCTGGGCTGTGAGAGCACATTGCTGGGTCATGCTGAGCTTCTCGTCAACCAACACCCCAAGTCCTCAGGGCTACTTTCTATTCTCCAACAGTGCTTGGGATTGCCCCAGCTCACCTGCGGGAAATATAATTAAATATAATGAAATATATTTACCACTTGTCTTTACTGCACTGTTAATCTGAGTCATCCAAACCCTGTTTAGATACAAGGTCCAGATGCAGTTTCTCCTCTTGGATGTGAACGGGTTTATAATTCAAGGTGGCTGCTTGTATGAGGATAACAAATAGCACAGTTTCTTAGTCACTAATCCACCATATCTGTAGTGTGTACATAAGCTGATATTCCCTTCTCCCCCACCATGCTTTAAAGACACAGTGCCTACAAGTAAGTTCCCTAGGTAGCTCAGCTCACTGAAGCACTGAGGACCATGGGGTGCATCCCCTAAAGTGCCCAACCCCCAAGTAAGGGCAGCAGTTTGGATGCTCATGTGTTGTGTGGCTGCTCACTGAAGACAAACCTGGGGTAATGAGGAGCCCTCCATCAGGAAGCAGTTGCTCTCCTCATGCAGGTGTGAGTTCCCAGATCTTTTCCCAGCACTTTAAAGGCTGTTGTGTTCCCTATCAAAAGTCAGTAACAGGTATCCAGAGGGAAGTCAGAAAGCAACAGGCAATTATTAGCTGTGTTGGCTTAGAGGTTTCTGCTTCCTGCTCACAGTTGTTTCTGTTTTCTCAAAACATCAGGGCAGGAAAGGCACCACAGATGTGCTTGAGAAGGCAGTGTTTGTTGCACCAGCCACAGCACACAAACACAGTGTCTTTTTTACGCCTCAGCTCTTGTCTTCTATGTAGAAGCAGCAGTGTGAGCTTGCAGAAAAACAGCTTTATGGATGCCTAGGGCTGTATCCTTTGCACTTACATGAACTTCTGGTGACAATGCATGCAACTTCATGACTATCTGATCCATTATCATCCTTGCAGCTGGTAGTACACAGCTGATCTCAGCTGTGGGGAAAGGAATGGATGCTCATGGGAAATACAGCTGCCGAAGGAACTGTATTTAAGGAAAGCTCTACTTACAGTGTCCAAGATACTGTAACAGGTAAAGCACAGGAATTAGCCGTTCCCTGCCATGCTGATCAGAGTTTTCATCCAGGACAGAAAGGACTGCCTTTCCCCTGGTACGGAGCAGAGTTATGTCTTTGCTACAAAAGAAAAGTGGAAGATGCAATTCATGATAAATCTAAATCCAAAGACTATAGAAAAGCACTGGACTTTGTCCCTTTTTAGTAAAGCAGCTTGTGATAAGGAGGCGTCCCAGCAATGATGAGAATCCCATGATTTAACCATGTACCAGCCTTTCCTCAGATGGGGAAGCATTTAGGCCCGTGCTTATAGGCCAAGATGTGTAACTGCTTGGTGAATTCAGAGACTAGAAGATGAACTTCCGTGTGTCAAGTACAAAGGACAAAGTATGACACACCAACTCACAGTTGCTGATCAGTCCTTCTGCACAAAGAGTATATGAACAAAACTTCTGCTCTGTATCTCCCATTGCAAATTCCAAGGGATTTGAGTGGAGTTGAGATAGGACTATTTTTAATGAGAGCACACAAAAGTTTGCAAGTAATTAATTTCAATCTCTTAACAGTCTTCAAATTCTTCTTAAATTGTATCTGGAGAGAAAGAGTCTCAGTAAATCCAGCAGGATTTTCTGAGTGAGGACAGCAAAACTTGGGCTTTTCTGAAACAGAGAGTGTTATTGCACTGAAATTTTCTCTCTGCCAATGGAGGTAAACATTGGGGCATTTCTTATGAGGGTTTTTCCATTGCAGCCTGAACTTCTGTTTAGCTTGGGTAAGACAGGAGTCACAGAGCCAATGCATAGTCCACAGGAGGAGGAGGAAAAGGGTCTCTCCTGACCTGCCATGCCTTCTCTTGAGTGTCTTAGGAGGCCCTGCCCAGCAGGCCGGAGAGGGGTTTAAGCAGGAGGAGTCAGCACCCAGATGAGTGCAGGTGCTTTCCTCCCGGCAGTGTTCCAGGAAGCTTTTGTGAAGGTGACAAAGGCAGCCTGGGGTGATTCAGCCCCTGGATCTCCACCAGCCCAGCTGCAACCTGTGCTGCAGTGCTTCTCTCTTCAGCCAGGCACCACCCACTCCCAGCTCCACTGGGACAGAAGGGGTGGGTGCAGTGCACTGTGTAGTGTCACAGTTTATGATGGTCATTTCACTGCAAGTGTTCACTGCCCTGCCCCAGCAGTACAGACTTGCCCAGCCACAGCAGGGATGTGGCCTGTTTCAGCGCAGTTGTCTCTGTGTAAAGTTGCCACCAGGATCCTCTCTGTGCCTGCCATAAACAAAGCACCCTTTGGCAGTGGAGCGGGGCTTGTTACTCCTCTTGGATATAAGAAGGGTCTCTATGTGCCCTTAAGCACACTTTCAAAATCAGATGCTTCTCAGTTCACAACCTAACTCCCTGTAGGATGTCTAAATACATGCAGCTTGATTCTCATCTCTCTTTTAGATTACTTCTAGCTACCCCAAATTGAAAATTTTGAGCACACTGGATGTTTTTGCCAAGGGGAATCACTCTCCACTATCCAAGAGGATGAGAGGGAAGTGGCATGATTTTGGTATGAAGAATGCAAGTGGTTCAGCCAGATGTGGGGAAAGGAAGAAAAACTACACCAACACTGCTCATAAATCTGCTATTGCTCTTGGTTGCTGTGGAAAGTGAGGGGAGCAGTCAGCAAGGACCTATGGGCAGTTGTGTGGATGTATTTTTAATTAAATTTGGAAAAAAATGCTAATTCTGTGGCTTGACAGGCAAAGTTGTGAGAGGCATGTGTTTGCTGCTATGGTGCCAGTTATACTGACAAAATGCCTTACCCACAAAAATACCCCTGACAGTCAGAATAGAAGAAGCAGTTCCAGTGAGCTGATCAGCAAAACACAGATTTGAGGAATCTTTCAAAAGGCATCTTGAACATGCAGTCTTCCTGTGTCCTGCTGCTTGCCCTGGCCAGTCCTTCCAGCTGCACTGGGAAAATCAGGGTAGTTTTTTCATACTCTTGAAACCTCACAGCACTGAATTGGACTGTAAGTGGAAAAGGCAGGCCAGGTTGGTGCCCTTTTCCCCCACACTGGAAGCGTTAGGTTTTACAGCAGCAATGAATCTCATTGTTCATGTTGTATTTCCCATAACACCCACTGGCAGTGTCATGTACTGAGTTACTGCTTGTGAACAGCCTTATGAAAGTTATCTGCCTCCGTGCTGGAGGGTGGTAAAAGGCTTTAAAAACAGCAATAAATTGCAGTTAGGGAGAGGTGTTTATCATTGTGAAATTGTTTGTGCCGATACTTGTACAGGTGTTTGCTGGGACCTGAGTGAGCACGGAGTGGGTTTGGACACTGCTGCAGATATGCCAAGTTGCTTTCCTGGGACTTGTCTGTGATGCTGGTCAATGGCCATATCCATTCCAAATCCAGCTGGAATTTTCATTCTCTAATAGTAATCTTTAGCTTTCTTCCTTAAATCAACAAGAAGGGATACACTTTATTAAATGTTCTTCCTGTGCTGACCAATGTTTTTTCCTCTTTACACACAAAAAAAATCCAGCATCCATTATAGTGACTGGGGTAACTCTCCCATGAACTGTAAAGAAATTTTTTTTAGGCCTGAATTACTCCACCACCTGATTCTGTGTGCCTATTTCTGTGATATTGTTCCTGCCTTTCCGTGTTGTACCTATTTTTTTTAAAGCATACTTACAACTGTAGCAGGACCTGTGTTGTGTGAGAATGAACAAAACAGCTTCAAGATATGAAACAGCTTCCTGGGAAGGGAATGAATGTGAATTTTGTGTAGTTGTTTTACTGGTCAGCCAGCCTGTTGCCTATTATGTAATATCTAGGGACGTAGAGATGCTTCCTGCTGTCACACACATCAGCTGCTCTGCAGATCACTCTTACCTGTGCCTTTGGAAATTAAGCAAGATCTCCTAGTTTCTGAAGGGGTGTGTGCTATATGCTTATAAGAGTTTGGGGCCTTTTCAATGTACATTTCATTCTTCATTCCCTTGAAGTGCTGAAATTGAAAAGCAGGAGAGAAATTCACAAAGGAGTAAGAAGTACCAGAATTACAAAAAAAAAAAAAAAAAAACAAGAAAAAAAAAGAAAAATATTGTACTTACTTATTTTTCAGAAGTGTGGCTTCAGTACTGTGAGGTCATGTGTGGGATGACACCTCTTCTGTGTCTAGTCTGTGTTGCATAATATCCTTGTTGAGGGAACACCTAGCACCTAGAGAGGCTACCTGATGTTCCTCCAAAGTGGTATTTAAATGCTAAATTGCTCAGTCTCTATTTCAATGAAATGCTAGAAGGGATGGGAGTGTTACTTGGGTTAATGATTGCACCAGGCAGCCCCCAGGTCTGCAAAATCCTGTATGGAAAAGTCCTGTGGAATACAGTAAACACCCATCACTTCTCTTGAATAAGGCTATAGAATTCACTGGACACAAAAAATCTTCAATAAAATCTGCTAGGATGGGTTTACTTTAAAGAAAAAAAAAATAAAGCTCAACAGGATAAATACTTACTACATTCCTTTTTTAAAGGAAATTGTTAAACTCAGTCATTTGCTTTAAACCCGTTAAATTGTACAGGACTTTCTCCTAGTGGAAGATGAAACTTGGTGTGTAAAATCATAATGATTTATTTGAGTAGCTTTTAGAATTGCAGTAGTAAAGCTCACCTTTTGTGAACCTTCTTTCAAAAGATAAATTTTTAACGTTTATTTGTGCTTCTTTACAAGCCTGCTTTATGTTCTTGACATTGCTCCACTTCCTTCCCTCTATCTCTGAATGTTTGCTTCCAAGTCCCTGGGGTTCTGAGGATGTTTTCCAAACCAGTATTATTTAAAGTTGTATCATATTTTCAGTCTCCACTAATTATACAGTACTGTAGTAGCAAAATATAATTTTTAAGGATTGGATTATTTTTATACCTGCATCCAATATTATTAAATCTGGCGTTCTAGTCAGTATCATAAAAAGATACAATAAAACAATGAATATTACTATGTCCTTGCTTTTTTCTTGTCTTTAGCTTTGCCTGTAAAGAGAAACATATGCAATTTTTAGGTGGTATTATTATTATACATCTAATCTGAAAATAAGAAATTGCATAGAAAAGAAATTGCTTTTGTTCTTATGATGGTGCTTCCTGACTGAATAACTAAATTGTAAAGCAAAGAGGAAATGGGTATGTTCTGTTAGTTGTGCCAAACAGAACTCTGCTCAGCTGAAGTACGAGTTATGTTCTGATACATTTATCTTGGTTGCACCAAGCAACTCAGCCTAATTTAATTTTTCCTCAGTTTAATTTTTTCTGGAACTGGTAAAGTTGTGTGTTTACGTGTGTGAGTGCATGTTGGAGGGGAGCAAAACCTCAGGAGAGGTGGGTGCAGCAGGGCTGTTTGCAAGGGCAAAGGACTGGACCTGACCACCATGAGATCAGTTCTGTCCCAGTAAAAACCACCAGGGACAGTGAAGAATATCCAGCTGAGTGTCCCTCAAAGGAACAAGGGCACCTTGAATCCAGATGAGCACCAAGTCCAACTCAGGCTGCTGAGAAGAAGCATGATGTGAAAATGCATCTGGAGCAATGGCAGGTAGGTTCATTTGGGGCAGTTTTTTCCTGTGTTGCTCCAGAGCACTACAACTGTGACAGCAATCAGATGGGGCTAAGGTGGGATTCATCTGTTCTGTGAAAAGTTAGGTGGCCAGTTTGAACACACCATCTGCCTCCCCCAGTAGCCCTGAGAAGAGACACACATCCACAGAGAGCAGCCCATCCCACTCTCTGAGGTAAGAGATCACTCACCATGACTATTTCATGTTATTCTACTTTCTGTGTGATGTTGGTATCTTTTAGGAAATTGACAGTGTAAAACCATGGGTCACAACATTTCCATGGGACTAAGTAAAAGATCTCTGGGGTTATGGACAAGCACATGATTTAACAGCCCTGACCACTTCAGATTTGCATGCCAGTGCCTCTGAGGCCACTGAATGCATCCATAGAGTGTTCCCTCAAACTCTTGGAAACCGCCTGAAAAGAAGTTAAAGAGCATCTGCTTCCTCACATTATATTGTATCTGTATCCATAGCTAAATCTTTGATTTAGACTTCTGAAGCTTTTTTTTTTTTAACTTTTAGGTAGTTAAAACATGTATTTCTACTTAAATATATCATATATAGCGGAGGAACCAAATTTATGTGAAATAACAAAACGTATAGGAATCTAGCAAGGAAAAAGATTGAAAAATGTGCAGGAAAAAGGTATTGAGCTGATGCACATAAAGAGCTATAAAAGACAATTTTCCCTACTTTATGTCTTCTGACAGCATGATTGCCTCTTCATTACATGCACTTTCTAATAGATATATAAGGCCCTTTACCTTTGATATTTCTTTTTCTTGCCATAAACAAGTATTGACAATAGAGCAGCTACTGTTACTAAATATAACATATTTTTTATTCCATAATAATTGTTCAGTGTTGTCATATCTGAGTTTTGACACACAAGAGTTTGATTTTACAGCCTCTGGAAAGTTACTGAGTTATTTCTGCAAAGGAAATTTCTCTGTAGTTCCGTGCAGGACGTCACAACTGCTGTGAGTGTGCGAGTCTGTCTGGACTAACAGTCAATTTTTTATTGTCTAAATGTGTGTTTAATGACTTAATTAGTAAGTGCAGCAGAGCTGCTATTTCACTGGTATCAGTTCTCCTATTTCATTAATTCTTTCTCTCTGTTCTCCTAAACCACCCTATCTCTACCAGTAATTCCCCCACAAATCACCAAGCAATGGGGCACATAGAGCCTGTCACCCTCCTTCCTGAAGAGAGCCTGTTGTGACCACTGGTGTGTCACCAAATGGACAGGGAAGGACAAGCAGAGATGAAAACTTGTAGTCCATGAAGATGTATGTCTGTTCAGTGCATTATTTCCTGGAGGAACTGGGGCCCTTTGCATTGCAAATGACTCACACTGCCAAAACTGTGATCGTAATAGACATAAACAACCAGGTAGGAACGGAAGTAAAGTTTAAAAATATAGGTAATACACCAGCTCCTGATGTGCATTCACTGTAGAGAACAGTTCTAATGTGCAGGACTGCACACTCAACCAGCAGTGTCTAGTGTAGGCAGAAAAGCTGCACCTTTTACACCTGCTGAAGACCTGGCCCTCATTTTTAATGGTTGAGAAGTTTTTTTGGTCCCAAGCAGATGCTTTACAGCCAACAAGGAGGTTTTAAGACCTGGATTAATTTAGCAGCACCTTGAGACAGCATTGGAAAATCAGAGTGCATCATGAAGACTGAAGAGTGTAAGTCTGGGAGATGAACATTGCCAGAGGATGGTGACCTAGAGCTCTGCCACACCAACAGCCAGGTTTGTCCTCTGCACACCCATTCCCACCTGAAGCACCTGCTGGGGTCTGGGGCTCACAGCACTCAAATATGTTACTCTAACAAGATTTTGGGATCAGTTTTTGGATGTCCCCTGAAGCTGGGAGGGTGGTGGGGGCCTGAGGTGGAGGCTGGACACTGGCCAAGCAGGTAGGCACAGGGCACTGGGGACAAACACTTCCCAGGCATTTCCTTCTCTTATTCTGTCAGCTTCCTGGCAAAACAGTTTTAAGGAGGGGCCTGGAGGAATTAAGTGATCTGTGGTGGGCAATGGGCATGGGAGGGAGCAGCAACAGGGCAGGAGCTGAATGCAGCATGGCCTGAAGGAGCAGACAGAGGGAGAAGGGGGGCTGCCAGGCAGTCACTGAGGGGACTAGAGGTAGGTGTGGGGAGCAGTTTGCACTGGAGGGACTTCAGGAACAGAGATACAGAGGAAGGCACAGACAAAACCCCCCCACATTTCAGGCTCAGCATCCTGAGCAGGTTTGCTGAGGGGCAAAGCCACTCATTCCTTGTGCCAGCAGAGAGGCACACAACCATTTTTGCTGTCTGTAAGCCAGCAGTGTTTCCTGGTTCAGTGCAAGTTAAAAGTTTAAGACAACCCTAAGCTCAGGAGTGACTTGAGTAATACTTCTGGTCTCTCTCACCCTCCTTCATTCAAGGAGATACACCCTCTCAGTATAGGAGATTACCCAAGACTGCATTTCTTGTTCTCAAAACAGAAGATCAAACAAAAGCAGATGAAGGGAGAGGCATTTACCACGCTGAGCTGTTACCTGGCATTTAATAGTGTGTTCATAACCTGCTTGTGTTGCTGGCAGTGGGGTCTGCTACAGGAGACCAGCTCCATAGCCATTAGAAGTGGCATTGCAGGAGATACAGGGATGGGTTGTTCATCCTTCTTTTGTCTGATAATGATGGCATAACCTGTGCTTACTTCAGAGAAAGACTTTACTGGCAGTTGTAGCAGGATACAGAGTCACTCAGACCTTCAAAATGAGAGAAATTACACCTGAAAAGGAGGAACTGGAAATCACTGATCTGGCCCAGCTGATCTCAAGCAGTGCATTTTACTGGAGCACAAAGGAGAATGAACACTGGAGAACTTGGACAAAGGAGAGAGCTAAACATAAGAGACTTTGGGATAACCAAATCCTGCTCACAGAGACCTTTTTTCCCATCTTGGTCTCTCACTGGCCATTTCAGAAGCTTCCTGAAATGGGGTGTTAAAAAGTCTCAGTCTCCAGCCTATTTTCTCTGCATCACAGTAGCGTTACCTGCTTCATGGCTCTCTGGGCTTTATGTTATTTCTAGATCTGCTGTAGGCTTTGTGCTCCAGCCTGACCATCCCTGGTTACAAATGTCTTCCTGGCAGGAATACACTTCCTCTCAAGAAAGGGAGAATAAAGACAAAAACCACCTGCTGGCTGTCCTGCCTGCTCCTCCTTCTCTTCACCCACCACTTCAGTGAGTCTGCAACACACATAAGAGGGCAGCAAAAAAAACAGCCATGGTCACTGCCAGAAGGGCCAGCATCAGTCCTGTTTCTTTGATGTCAAAGTTGCAGGTGTTTTCTGTTTCTTTTTAACCTGTTAAGCAGTAAGAAGTGCTTTAACATAGGATTTTGCATATATGAAAAATAAATAATTGGAGTTTGAGGAATGAAGCTTGTCTGTACTGGTAATTTATTGCAAGGGAAGTGAGCATGTGGATTCCAAATACTTTTTTCCAAGTGCATAATTAGCATGCCTTGGGATGGGGTCACCTCTTGCACTTTAAGAACAGATTATACTGCACCCTTCATTTAATTTGCACGGAAGGTGTTGATATGGAAAGCTGGCAGGGGATAGCTGATGCACTGTCAGTTCCCAGCTTATTTAGCAGTAAATTCCTTGTGTCAACAGATCTCAAGTATTTATGATTTAAAGGAAGAACGCTGCAGGTCCAGAAATCTCCTCCCAGCCTGAGGAGGAAGAAAAACAGCGCTTGAATTTATCATTTGCCACTTGCCACCATGACGTCAGCTCAGGGCTGAGCTCTCTACCTGTGGCTGGGACCTTAAATGAGCTGACGCCAGAACAGAAAGGCACTCTCTCTTAGGCTTTAGCAGCAAGTGGCAGCAGCAACAGAAGTGGCAATGAGACGCTCTGTGCTCCTCGCTGTGTGTCTCAGCCTGGTGCTGAGCCTTTTGAAAGGTAAGAACCACTATCTTCTGTTTTGTGATTTATCAAGGCAGCTATTGTGTGGAAGTGAAAGGATTTTCTAGTACTTTCAGCAGCTGTTGAGAAGCCAGTTGTGATACACAATTCAGCATGTCTAGATTTTGATTAATTAATGATGAAAGATGTCACTGCAAGCCAATGGCTTTCCTTGTTTGCTGAACAATGGAAAATCACTGGTGCTTATGATTAACCTAATTCAGCCTATTCCAAGAGCTGTTTTCAGGACTTTCATACTAAACCCAGGTAATTCAAGCTCTGTTGCAGTCATAACAAAAGGTGCAACTGTTCCATGCCAGTACTCTTTTGGCCAGAGGCTCCTTAACCAACCAGTCTGGAAAGCAGCTCCCCCTGAGCTGGCTCACAGAGCTTTTGTTCCTTCCTGTTGAAATAAATTAATGGAAACATCACCACCAGCTTTCAAGAGAGTTGCATCACAGTCTGTTCAAACTAAAGGTGACATTCCTTAAGCTACTTAGTACATTTTCTGGCATTGTGTCAAAGTTTGTAGTTGTGGGCCAGAGCCTACAGCCAAATTTGCCTTTTCCTGGTACTCAGTGAGAGGTATGAGGGGGTGAAGACATTAGCAGAAGTAAGGCATTTGTGTGAATAGTTTTGTAGCAACTTGGAGCTGTGAGAGACAGGAGCTCCTAGCTAATACAATGACAAAATTGCAGAGACATCAGCCAAATTAAGACCTGTTAAGCTTGCGACTGGTGGCAGACAGTTGTGGGTCTCTGTTGACTACTGCCAACAGATGTATTTCCAGCAACATTCTCAGTGTGCTACAGACCAATCATAAGCATAGAAGTCTTCAAGATTGTCAGTCGGTTGTTTTTCTGATTGGAGGCTTGTAGGTAACAGCAAGATGTGAAATATCTTGTGCCAGGACTTACTGAAAGCAATATCCGTTTTTCACTTGATCAGATTTTGCATCAGGGTAGATCTGCCCAGAAACCTTTTTCATTCTAAGCAAACATTGTAAAAGCTTTGCTGGATGTGTCCATTTGAATAATGCTGTCAAAGGCCCTGCCCTGCTCAGCAGCCACATGTCTCTGTACAACCTTGTGGCAACATCCATTTCTTTATCACAGTGGTAATGCCCAAGCCCATTAACACATACTGTTTCTGTACACGGAAGGTTAGATCTAGGCACACAGAGCCATAAATTAGCCACCTTTGCCCAGGCTACCTTTGTCAAGCCCATCCACAAGGTTCAATTGCAGCACACGCACTCTGCTGGCACCACGGATGCTGTTCTTCCTGAGTCCAAAGGGTATTCCAGGATTATGGTCAGCCAGAGCCTCCCAGCTCTAACAGTTGTAAAAAAGCACTAGCTCTGTAACAGGTTGTTGTTCCAACATCCATTGCCTGTGGCCAGCAGAGATTCATATTATCATGGTTGTAGGAAAAATGCCCATTTACATCAACTGGGGGACAAATAATGCTGTTTATAGAACTCAATGACCAGTGGAGGAAGGAGACTTGGCAGGGAACTGGCACAATTGTTCATGTTTCCTCTTCACCTAGAGGAGGCTAATGGATTACTTGTCTTTTGCATGTGCCTTTTCTATGTGAGATACATTAACCATCAGAAAAAAAGTGTAGAAGATTTTCCTCACTTTGGATTTTCAAAGCCCTATAAAGCTCTAGAAAAGTGGGGTCTATTTTTCAAATGTCTGCTGATATGTGAGTAGTGTGATAGTGACATGGATTTTAGCCACAAATCCATTAGTCTTTCAGCTGCATGCTTTTAATGCTTTAGATAAAATTATGATTGCAGCAGCATTCACTCAGAGTAAATAAGTTTATTCCTAACTCATAAATAAATGATTAATTCATAATAATACTTAAATAATTCAGATTAAAGTTAGATTACATAATCCAAACTGACCACTTGTCAGCATCAAATATTTATCAGCAAGGTTTATTATTTGTACTTCTTATATCTAGGAAAAACAAAACAAAAAAAACCCCTCAAACCTGAACTCATTCTTTATATCAAGAGTTGAGAATGGCAGAGGTTAAATAAAGCAAAACCCAACAACTTAAAAATAAATAACTAAAATATTTTGGAAGAGTAAAAGCAATAACAAAGGCTGAAACCAAAGTGTGAAGAACTAGTTTCACCAGTTGGCTGGTATCAGCCAGGTTTCCCTTTATTCACAAGTAATGATGACAGGGAAGTAATAAAAAGAAAAAAAAGTATACTGTCATAAATGCATAAAGGTGTAGTCAAGGGAAAGAGGGTCTTGATGCTGCTGCTGATGGTGTAGCAGAAGAAGCATTCCNTTCTGACAGTCACTGGTCTTGACAAGCCTTGATGTACTTTCTTTCTTTGATTTGGCTTTAGTTGTATTAAGTGGAGTTGAACTGTAAATGCTCAATATGACAGATAATGAATTTCAGCCATACTACATGTCTTCACTGTGATATCCTGCTAGATTGTGTTGGGAAAACAGTTAGTCTACATTAAACAAGCAAGATATAGCTGCTTGCTCTGCAATTGCATCTATACTCTCTAAAACATACCTCATAGATTCCTTTAGTAGAAGTATATGTGAACTATTCAATATATTAATTACTTCATATATGAACTGGCTATTGCAGAAATTCACAGAAACCCTAATGTCAATGTCTTTCATCTTGGTATTAGTGGACTTCTGCTATAGAGATCCTTGTGGAAGAAATTTGGCTAAATGTATTTCCTTAAATACCACTTATACCTGTGAGTGCGACTATGGATTCTACTACAGCAATAAGAATTGTCACAGAGGTGAGTTGCAGAAGGGCATCAATGCTTTTAGTTACCTGCTCAGGTGAATTTTGCTTCCCATAAAACTTGTTTTCATGTTATAATTGCATACACAATCAGTCTGGGAAAGTGACTGCTGAGTGATTCCTTGCTTTGCAGACAGCCACTCCTACAATGACCTAGATTGCTATCTCACAAAACAGTGTCAGCCAAAGAGGTTATTGCTCTAGGAAAAGAAGGTGAATTCTCTGTCAGGGGTGCTGGAGATTAAAATGAATGAAAAGCAGGAAAAAAATGCAAGTGTAAACCTGACATCGATATTAATGGCAATGATTTAAAAAGGACCAAACCTATGAAGACCTGTGAACAATCAGATTGATTTTCCCCATTGCTAAACACTCATCAGAGCCCTGTTGAAATGCATCTCTGAAATGCTTCTGAAGGCCAAGCATGTGAGAAAATAAGGCTTCTTATTTAAGGATCAGCAAGCAGGATTCTCAAATTTACTTGTGAAGCTTAAGAAGCAGGTTGATTCTGAATTACTTTCTCTGTAAACCACAGTAAACCACATTAGCTGCTTAATAGCTGCAAATTTGGAGTCCTTAATACACATTTTTTTCTCACTAAATCCTGTAACACCTCGCAAAGAGTCTTTTAGCTTCAGCCCATGCTAACAGTTTAATGTTATTCAGTTTCATAATCAGGATTGATTGGTTGGGTCCAGAATCCTGCCTTCTTCCCTGGCAGCCAAAGTACATCCCCCATTGTGACTGAATTGATTTGTCCTCTACTGATCCCTCCTGTATATGAAAAATAGCACTCTTTTTTTTTTTTCTGCATTGTATTTCCCCATCCCCGAAGGCTGGAGAACTCCAAGGTGAAACTGGACTTTCTTGAACGCTTTCTAATTTACACTCCCTGTTCTCATTCCAGGGAAAGCATTCCCAGCGAAAATTGCAGTGAGAGCATCTTACAGTGCTAGTCTTCAAACTGTAAATTCCTTGGAGTATGAAGAGGTGTTCAACAATATATCAAAATTTGTGAGTGACAATGTTTTTTTTCCCCCACCATATATTTAATGATATACTGGATGTCATGCAGACAGAGGGGATGCACACTCTCTTTAATGTGGGGCCTTGAAAAGTTCCACTCTACAAGAGATCTACTTTTTTCAAAGAACGCTTCACATTAGTTTAGACCTATTAATGAAAGACTTGAACTTTGTCCTCAGATGAGCACATCATGGCTTCTGCTGAAGTGAAGGGTATCCCTGAAGTAATATCTGCATTTTTAGTACTGCTTCTGTTCTGAGGAGTTATCACATAGATTGCTCTGCATCTTCCACCATTCCCTCTCCAGAAACAATGGGGCTGAGTGAAGTTTTTCAGCCTATTGAGTTTCTGATCTGTTCTGTTTGCTGAAGGCTCAATAATACTCAGTGGTATGAGTAAAAATGAACAACTTTAATTTTTTTAAAAGAAAATTATTGATTCCACACAGCAACAACTTTTTTCTGAATGGCTGTCCAGCTGTCTAAATAATGAAAAATAAGCCTCTTCCATTAACCTACCAGTATTACTATTTTAATGTTACTAGTGAAATGGATACTGCACATTTTTTTATAATTCTATGATTGTATATAAAATCTGGTAATAGATTTCCTGGAGAAATAAGATGATCAGTTTAATTTATACTGCCATGTTGAAACAAGTGGATTTGCTTATTTCTCTTTCTGGCAGTAAGGAAGAATAGATATGCAACTCTACCAGACATCTGATTAAAAAATATTCACCAGATGTTAATCAGGAATCATCAAAAATGCTTATCAATTTCTGCATATTATTAAATTGCTTACTATGAATGTTGAATCAGAAAGTGACCAAAACGTGTTCCTTCAGAATGTTAAAAAATATTTTCTCAATTTTTTTGCCCAGCATTTTTTCATGATATGGCTACAGAAGAGCATCATATGTAGGACTAAAATAGATACATAATAGAATGCAAAAGTGAAAACAGCATAGAAAATAATCTGAATTTTATTGCAAAGAAAGATGGATGGTTTATTTTTCAGTTGAATTAGACGTTAGAATTGATCACATCTTCTCATGGCGCCTCCTGCTTGTGTGGCAGTTGAAGGCAGCTGCCTCCACTGCTTATTCCCTGCTTCACATGGGATGAGGGAGAGCAGTGACTTTTCTTCTGATCCTGTTCAGCTCCCAATGTTTTCATCAGTGCCTCTCCCCACAAGATCAGCCCCTGATGATCCCACTTCACTTCCTCTCAGGGACAGGTGCCATCTGTAAGGAGGTCAACTTCTCGCTCTTCCCCCTGCTTGTACATAGGTTGGTGCTGTGGAGACACCCCTCCTAAGCAACAAGTTTGCACAGGGGTATCTGTGACTATCAGCCAGTTAACCCTAATGCACTGCCTGACATTCATTCTCCAACTCTCCACTGCCCTCCCATATTCCCTGTTCTTCCATATTCTACAGCACCACCCCGCTGTTCCTCTTCTGCAATACCTTGCCTGGTGGATTTAACACATCACTTTACTTTGTTTGTACCTATAGTAGCATATTCTGTATTAAAACTTTACCGCTGAAACCTCAGTGGTTCCTGTGATTTTGGTCTATGTTTGTGCTTGCCTTGAACTCCAATTTCTTTCTCTTTTATAGTTTTCAGAGGCCTTCACTCACCTAGGTGACTATGTGCAAACTGTCATTGCGGAAATAAAGTAAGTTTGCTGGTTTGTTTTTTGCACAGTACATACTTCCACATACTTCATTTTAATCTGTTTCCCATGAAGTTCTCAGTTCAGTAGAAGATACGGGATGAGTTCAGCCCGGAGTGCTTCCCTGTAAAGGAGGGACACTGACCCCATTTTTACCCCAATGTGTCTGTGAAATGGGCTGGCTGAGGCAGCTCTACACTGGATGTCCTGCTTCTAGCAGCATGTAGGATACAGCACTGTGCTGTAACTGTGATATCTGACACGTCTGAAATTCTAACAGTTAACTCTGAGGTTCCCATCACTGCTGGGAGTGCTACCCAGCTTGAAGTCCCAGTTAAATTTAAAAAACATCCCCCTTACAGGAGGCATAGAAAATGCATTTTATTGTGCATTTGTTGGTGTCTCCTGATGTCAGGTTGAGCGAAGATGCCACTGAATGGGTTGTGGTGGCTGTAGTTGTGGGCATAGATCCCTTGCTGGTCTAGGTAAACCCTGTGAGATGTCCCTCTTTTCCCATCCCCATCTGTTACAGGTTACTGTCCCTAGAGCTCTGCCAGCTTCTCTATGTTTCCTAACACCCATCAAGCAAAACCTGGCATGCTAGCACACAGTGTCAACCCTTTCAGTGCACCCCAGGGATTAAGCAGCTAAGCAGAATGTTGTTCTAACAGAGTTGTGGGGACAGTAACTTCCAGCAGAGCAGTTGTGACGTGGGCACAGTAACACCTCAAAGAACTACAGCAATCTGTCACTTAAGGATATTTGTGTGCACATCCTGGCAGCATGAGGTTTAGCTGAAGAACAGGAGAGTCACTGCTGCTCTCTGCCTCATGCCAGGGAGGTTGCTGTGAGCTGAACCCAACCTAGACAGTGTGTAGTATGCACAGATACCTCTACATCACAGACCCTTCTGCATTCATTATGGTCATACTCTGAAATTATCTTCACCATGCTTCAGGGTGGATTCTCCACATTATGTTTGGATGACACCACAGGCTGATGGAAGCATGTGAAAGTTAGGGTCTAACAGATGAGGTTCTTCACACTGCAGCTGGCTTGAGGTTAAACCAGTTAGAGATGTCAGTTGTGTATCAACAGCACACAAAGGAGCAATGTTGTTATTAAATCCAGCAGCTACCTATTTACACCAGGACCTACTGGAAAGATGGCTGTTAAAATATTGCTAAGCCAGACTTATGCTCATTTTCAGCTCTCTTGGCAAGTACCTACATCATGGGAAGAAAGAAGGGGAGAGAGAGAGAATTGGCAGAAATTTTCTCTCATCTTTGCATCTAGCTTGCTATCCATATGGATTATGTGAAACTTTAAAATGGTACTATCTGTCCTTTTCAGACCTCCAAAAGAAAGCAGAAATTCTGATTCAGTGAATGTAACAGTGACAAACCTGTTCAAGGAGAACTCAACTGCAAATAATGAGACAGTTAAGTCTGCAGTAAACTTGGCAATAGGAAATGGCAGCCAGTATGTCTATGATTATGATGGTATGTAACTCCTTGCTAGAGAAGTAATTAATCAGCAGAAAAAAGGGTTCTTAAAATCTAGTTGGAAGATTTCTGTGGGCATAGGAGCCCATCAAATCATAAGCCTTGTTGATTTTAAGGAGCTGAATGTTCAATCTTTTTGGTAGTTTTGAAGGGTAATTTTGAAGATTCAACGATTCAGTGCTAGGCTCTTTTGTCTTATTAAGGCTTCCTACTTCCTGTGTAAAAAAGACAAGGGAAAATATTTATTCCCTGGTAAGCAATGGGGTGGTGGTTTTAACCTGCCGAGTGTTAAGAAATGGGAAAAATCAGGATAAAATATATATAGATATATATTGTGCTTCTGAGAATAAGCCAGTATTTTACTGGCAAAATAGGATGAAACTCTCTTTAGACTTCTCCCATAATAAGCCATGGTAATTGAAATGAGAGCTCACTGATTAGCTACTGAGCTAAGGAATTTCTTGATCTAAACTGGTAAAGTTTTGCATTATTAAAGGTGCAATACTGGGAGAAAGAGTATCTAATTCAAATAAGGATTTTTTTCTCTCTTTTTATTTTTTTTTTTATATAAGTTCCTATTTTGAAATCAGGTTTCTTAAAAGGTCTAGCTAATAATTAAGAATCCATTTCATGGCTTAAAGCCTGAGTTTGGTCTCTGAAGGTGACTGTATCCACCTCAGCCATGAGAAGAAAATAGGAAACCACTGAGAGCTCCCAAGGCACCGTGCAGTCATATCCCTCTACAGCATGCCATGCGCTGAGGTCTTTAAACCATTCCCACCACAAGGACATGGATCTAAAGAGCAACATGCTGGACAAACAGGATATTAATGCTGCTCATGAAATGAGCTGCATGCCCATAAATGTTTATATCTCTCTAGAATTGTATAGGTTCTGGGTCTCACAGTTCAGTTGTGGAAAAAACAAGGACAATAGTTACGGTTTTTCTTTGTAGGTTTGTTTTTTTTTTTTTTAAGGTGAGTCAGAAAGTTTTCAGAATAGGAACTTAGGGAAAGAATGTCCCTTTTCACAGGCTGGAGCCAGGAAGGTTTGGAGCTAGTTGTAGGAGGCTGAGAAACAGAAGGTCAGAAGATGTGATGGAAACAGGGCCTTAACTGGTAAAGAGTGAGGAGGAAAACCAGGGCTGGTCCGAAAGCCTGCAATATTGACGTGCCAGGAAAAACACTTACAATGTTTTCTGTTTCAAATTACTAAATAATTAGTTTATGATTTACTGGGCAAGTGCACTACTTTCTATGAAAGGGTATTCAGGTTTGCTCCCTGTTTCTGTTTTAAAGAGGCAAAGCCTTGTGATGTTTATCTCTGTGATACTGAAACCACAGTCTGTCAAGGGGACGAGATTCCAGAATGCAAATGCAAACCTGATTTTGAAAAGACAAATTGGGATGATCGTTCTTGTTCAGGTAAGAACCTTGCTGCTTTATCTATCCCTGAAAGGCTGACCTGCTTATTCCCTTTCTTAATCTCATTTTGAGAAGGGTGTTGAGCAAATGTGCTGACCTCTAAAAATCAGGGAATGTGCACCCTGTGAAGAAAGCCATAGAAACACATACTCATGTTTCACTTTGAACAAATCTATCATTTTATTCCAGTAGAATAAATTACTAAACAGTGAGTAGGCAAGTCCTTAAATGTATTGTTAGAGTCCTGGTAAGAACTGAAACCTAAACAGATAAAGAGTGAAACAAATTGAATCCTATACTTGCAGCTGGCTCTGCTAGGACATGTTTTGGGAATACATTCTACATGTTACTTGAAGGCAGCTGACAGAACTGGAAGTCTCATGATACACTACAATGACCTGTTAAGGCTCTGTCCCTTGTTCATAATTCTAGGTTTCCATTACCTAGATTCAGACAGGCTTTTGTGAAAAGAATGTTTTTTGTCTTTTTTGGGAACTGTTAGTTGTTAGGGTTTTATTTACTTTCTGGTTTTGAGTCTTTTAGGGAGTGCTCTGTGTATATTTTAGCTACCCTCCAAAGCCCTGTGATATACCTAATTTTCTTCAAAATACATTCTTTTCTTCTTATGGAAACTAAAATTTTCACACTACAGATGTAAAAAAAAAATGTCTAAGATGTAATATTTTAAGAAAAACAACAAATAATTCAAAAATCCGTGATAAAGTTATGAAAGCTGGCTACAATAAATCCTAGTGAGATGTGATCCAGTGTAGACCTTTGTGGTCCCATGTTTGTCTAAAAGTGATACAGCTTGGCATGCAGATCATCTGCTGTGAGATCAAACTTCAGGCCATTGCTTGCCTATGAAAGATGCAGCATAGCCAGATTTCCTTTCTAATGAAGTTGGATGGTTTTAAACACAGCCTGTTTACTTCTAATTTTGTGATTTTATATTTCAGTTTTTGTTTTACAAAGGTACAGTCCTAAAAAAGCCATTCTGATGCTTTAAAGCACAAGAGAGGGGGGTGTGTGTGTTTCCAGAGCGATAAAATAATCTTCTATCTGCAATTCACTCATGTTTTTCTCCCTGAAACTACAGTTTGCAGTGAAAACTGTTCTGCAGCAGCACACAAGTACTGTGTAAAAGAAGACAAGGTTCCAACATGCAGATGCATGAGTAACTTTAAAAAGGAGGGTGGAAAGTGTGTGCCGTGAGTACTCAGTTTTTTATTGCATTCCTGTGCTGTAGGCAGAGGTAGGGGAGAAGAGCATCTGTCACAGGGTCAGATGCAATCCAGAGGAACAGGGTGCAGCTAGTGAATCAAGAGGTGCCCAAGGGGGATAGCAGGTGGACAAACTCCCGTGGTGTCATGAGTTGTGGCACTTTTGCTCCTTGGCATCAGTCTTTTGTGTGCACTCACAACGCCTCGGAGGAAAGGCAAGGAGGCCCAGGGTCACCTGTGAGTCAGTGAAGAGGATAAAGCACTTCACCATATAAACACAAACTACTCCAACAGCGTGGCTGAGCCATGGGAACTGCTGTGCTGGAGTGTTTAGTAAGCAACAGGCATTACAGCAAGACGTGCCTCTAATCCCAGGAATGTTTGCACTGGTATCAGAGGGGACTGTTTCCTGATAACTTTCAGACCTATGTTGTTCCCGCTTGGTTTTCTCTCTGAAATTATTTCTGTCAGCTCAGGATCAGAACAGAACAGTGTTTGCTGGAGAGGCTGAGTGAGTGACTGGTTGTGCTCCGCTCTGGTGGATAAACAGAGAGACTCCTTCCATTAATTCAGCTCTTTTTGTAGTTATTACTGCTGCAAATTGAACATTTCTTACCATAAATTTGATACATTTTAAATATAAGAAACTACCATGGGAAGAAGATAGAGTTGCCAGTCCTTATAGACCTTGTACTGAAGCTTTTGTTAAAGACATTTCATGGCAATTCCAAGTGACTCAGATGTGCAGAGTTCAGTTCTTTAGAGAAATTAGGTCCTTTTAACATTTTTCAGACTGGGAACCTGAAACTTCGAGTGCTGAGATCACCAAGCACTCTGAAAATCTCAGATTGTTTCACTCTAATGAAAGTAAATAATTTAACATTAAGATAGGGTTAAAGAGGAAACCTGTAATGGACATGCTTTGTGGAGAAATTGCTGACAAAAGGGGGAAATAAACTATTGTTTTGTGATCATAGAGTCATAGAATGGTTTGGATTGAAAGAGACTCTAAAGATCATCTTTTCTTTCTTTCCCCTTTTTCTTTTTTCTCTCCTGTAGTTGTTCATTGGGCTACTCTGGGGAGGAATGCACTGACAGTAAGTATAAGAATTTCTGATTTTTAATTATGAAAAATACCTAAGAATTGAAAAATACCTAATAATGCTTAATCTGTCTGAGACAACAAAAAAGTAGTAGCCTTTAGGGGTGCCACCATTCTGCATTTATAGAAGGAAAATGTTAGGGGAAAAAAAGTGAAATTTCTCTGTTGCCTCATGTGCCAAGGGCATGGGAAGAGCCAATTTGACACCTAACTACACAATTTAGCATCAATACTAGCTTAAACAACCCCTACATCCTCCCAGTTGTTCCTGTCCCTCACCTATAGCTATGTGTAAAACTATTCACTGCATAGCATCAGGAATTAGAGCTGAGGTCAAAATAGCCATCCACAGAGATGGTCTTTAATGCAGATCTTTTTGTGTCCACAAAATGTTGTAAGCACCAGGAGCCTGGAAATAAATTTCTTTCCTTCCTTTCCTTTTTCCCTCCCTAATTTTTCAATACTCACCGTGAGTTATTGATTGACACATTTCCTGTTTGATTTTTTTTTCCCCCAGACACTGAACTCATCCTTATAATAGTGGGCACAGTGCTTGGAGCCATTATCCTGAGTTTAGTGATAGCAGTCTCTGTTGTTTCTGTCAGGTAAGAATATTTCTTACAGTTGAATAGAAACTGCACTGCTGTGTGTTCACAATAAGGGTTTTGCACTAGGTGTGCTATAAAATTCTGTTGCATGCTTCAGAACGGGACTGAGCATTCAAAGTAAGGTGGGAGTGGACAAATCAGTAAGTTGGACTTCATAAGTAAGTAGTCTAAATAGTCTTTTAAAATCTCCTTTGTTCTTTCATCTCCTCTGAAGAGCAAAACACAAACAAAATCCAGAGAAGAGGAGCCTGATGAAGCCAGGGTATTCCGACATCAATACCTCTGAGGACAGACCAAGCATGTTCCCCAGGGTGCAGACCACTTCTGGCCACACAAACCCAGGATATCAGCCAAACAACCCCTATGAGATGCGTTCCACAAATAGAGACCATTTTCCAGAGAGGGATTATGATGATTTGGTAAGTGTTTCACATAGTCCTGTGGGAATGGAATTCCTGAACAGTAGCATTGTGGGCTGCAGACACTGTTGGAACCCAAGCTCCCCTCTGTACATCCTCCCGTGGTCTAGAAAACCAAAGTAGTGTAAAGGCACCCAAACAACTGTAGCTGCAGCTGAAAAATAATTGTCTTAATGCAGAAATTTTCCTCAATGTAGAGATCAGCACTCATAAAGACCTTTCTAAATCCCCAGTAGTCATCCTTGAACCAAAGGAGGGATATGTGAAAAGCAAGGGTCAAAGAAAGAGCTTGGCTGCCCAGTGGTCTGCTGCGTCATAGGATATTTGTCTGCACTGGCCAAACTCATCCCTCAGCACTGGTGTGCCTGCAAGCATCACAGGCTGCTCTGCTACCACCTGGGTTTCTTTTAGGCTGCTGTAGAGTCAACAGGTGCTGCAGTGGCACCTCCCAGCTGCAGCCTCAGGCAAGATCCACAGTCAGTTTAAGCTGGGACTGATGCCCAGAGGTTTGTGTCCTCCCACCTGGCTGCTGCTGCCTTGTTCCCACTGCAGCTGCTGCAGTATTGCAGAGGAGAAAGGTGTGAAGTGCCACGAATAATGCAGAACAGTTTTTGCACTGCTGTGGCCCAGGGAGGCCTGTGTCATTACACAGAAGTCATGCTGTAAAAAAAAAAAAAAAAAAAAAAAAAAAAGCCTGTTTTATCCCTGAATTCTGCAAGGGAGCTGTGGAGGAAGCAGAGGCTTGAGATTAGCTCAGTTTGAGTTAATAACACCAAGGCTGTGGGCCATTCATGCAAATGTTGGACTTGATGATCTTTGTGAGTCCTTATTTCTCTTCTTTTCTTGTCTAAAAATTCTCTGTAGTATGAAACATCACGGGAGCCAAGGGGCTTTAGGACGCAGAGCAGATATTGAGTGACCAGAGCAGTAGAAGGATGGACAACCACCACAACACTGGGTCAGAGCAAAGAATTTCACAGCCTCTCACCAATGCAGTTAATTCAGCAGAAGAGACAAAGATATCCTTAACCCCAAGATTCTCTCAAGATTTTCTAGAGGAAGACTCCTGCTTGAAAGAGATCATGGACAGCTTTGAAATAAGGGAAAAACGTTAGAAAGTAGGGAGAAGAAGAGGACTTTTAAAAGAACCAATGTGCCCCAATAAACATTAGACTGCTTGGATGAGGCCAGGACATTGGCACAAGAGTGAATGTACACAAGATTCCAGGATTTTAACCCTGCTGGTTTCCAGTTCTGGAAGATGGTCCAGGCTATATGTGTGATGCTGAAAAACGTCAGTACCCAGAGCTTCACTTGGATTTGTGCTCACTTAATTTGAACTACAGCTTTGGGCAGATGAAAACTGTTTTTCATGAAAATCTGACCTCTTTCAGTTTACTGTATTAGATACAGGTGTTTTCACCGTCCTCAACCTGCCAGTATTTCCCATCTGAAAGCATTCTGATCAGATCTCTGCTGACATGGGTTGTGTGAGACAAAGGCACCTGTCTGACCTTTTCCACAGCCTTCTTTCCCAATACAATGGCAAGATAGAATATCTTCAAACAAACACTATTCTTCTTCATCTTGCAAAACTGCATTGATTTTACATTTTCAGCTCCTGTGGAAAGTGTTAGAATTTCTTTTTCTTTTGCAGTCTTTATGTTTGAATGATAATAAGCTTGGTGTTTGGGGTTTTTTTTAATTTCTTACATACAGTCAATAAATCTGTCTGTAAAAAATTTGTATTTTACTGAGTGTGCATTATCTGTTGACTGGCATTAATATTATAGTTATATAAAATACTTACATGCACACATCTGTACATATATTTATACACTATAATCATTTAAAGCATCATTTAATTCTGTTGTATTTTGTGTTTTGGTTTTTATATATGCAGATTAACTTTTCCTATTAAACATTATTTTTTCTCAGTACCAAGACTTTCTTATGTTCCCCAGTTACATCAGCACCCAGCTTTCACTCAGAACTTCAGAAATGTTATTAAGTATGAATGAAGTTAAAATGTTTATTGTTGTGAGACTGGCACCAATATTCAGTGGTTGCTTTTGGAGGAAGCTGGGTAGTTAGTGCAGCTGGATCTCCTTTGAAAATGTTGGACAAGCTGCTCTGTCTGGTGGCAGCTGTTAATGGCCCAGATGAAAAGAAGTGTCTTTCAGTTTAAATGACAAGTCTGGGAGTCAGTGGTAGAGAACACTGTATGTGGCTGCAGAGATTATCAGGATGTCCATGCAGATGCTTCTTTCCAGTCTCTCCATGATCAAAACCAGCTCCCACTTGCCAGTCAACTGATTGAAAGCTGGGACCTAAATAGTCCTGATCTTTCTCATGTGACTTCTGCAACAAAAGAAGGTAGGCCCTGCTTTCTCAGAAGTAGCCTGGTGAGCAAAGGTGTCATTTTTTCTCTGTTGTTTTTCTGAGATTTCATTAATTCTTTCTTCCAGTTCATTCCTGTCCCCTTTGCTGCTGTCACCTGGCTGCAGAGTGTCTGCCATTGGCAGGGTCTGTAAGAGACCAGGTTCTGGTGGCCTCAGCCAACCCCACCATCTGTGTGCATCTCTGCTCACTCAGCGTGGCTCCGTGGGAGCAGGGCTAGCTGGGTTTAACTAGTCATGACACCTTGTTCAAAGGATGGGGAGGGATTTGGTCTTATTTCCTTGCCTTTTCTTCTGAGAGTAGTGTCCTGTGAGGAGCAAAGCAAGGCACGATTTTCCACAAGAGGCAGAGAGACCCATTCTTCCTCCAGCTAGAAAAGCCCTGCAAGCTGGACAAGCTCCCTCCCCCAACAATTTAATTTGTGGCCCCCCATGCCTGCTGCCCTCTTCTTTTTCTTTGAGCCCTGTGTGTCTCCATGATAACCTGGGTGAAGGAGATGCTGCCAGCTTTTAATCCTTTTGCTCAGTTCTTTTCTTTCCCCCTTTTTTCTGACTTAGCAGCAGCAGGAAAAAGTTCTGCTGTCTGCGGCACTCTGTTAACCCCATGCAGACTCTATTCTGGGTGAGTTTGCATGTGGTAAGACACTGGAAAATGGATGGGATAAAGGCAGAAACTCACCAAAAGTCATGAAGCTCAGCTTCAATCAGCTGGCTACTTTTGACTGGATACCTCTTCCTCCCAATCTTTGTATGGCAGACTGAAACTTGGGCTCACATGGAGCTGAATAAAAAGGTTTTTCTATATCAACAGTAACAGCCCACTGTAATGGTGGTCATCGTGGTCTTTCACTGAGGTAAATTGCCTGGGTCCATGCATAAAATACATGTGACAGTAACCTGCTACAGAGGCATGTGGAAAGGCTTTTAAGTGTTATCTCCTATTCTTTTGCAAAGCAACAGAGGTTGGAAATGCAGTTGAATGCTGAACGAGAAACTTTAATGCAGTAAAACTTTATTGAGGTTGTGATATCCCGACATGTGCTATCACTGGTAATAAAAGCAGCAAAAATAGTCAGGTGTTTGCATCATTTAACTGCAGAGGAATTTTCATTGCTCTAATTCAAAGCTAATTTCTGCAACTGCAGCCAGTTCTCATTTAGCTCATGCTGGGGAGGGGCCATCAGATACCACTGTGAGCCTGCTCCTTTTTAGCATTTCAAAGGCTGCTACAGTTCTTTTATCTGGACTGGAATTCTGTACCGAAAGGGCAAACTCCCAGATATTTCACTTCTGTTTCTCTATCAGCAATGTGTGACTATTCTGGGAAATGTGATCATGGAAAATAGCTCTTTGTCGAGTTTTATGACTGCTGCCTCTTGACTCATGCTTTGTTTC
Source organism: Trochalopteron elliotii (assembly GCA_024734555.1). Classification (NCBI taxonomy): domain Eukaryota; kingdom Metazoa; phylum Chordata; class Aves; order Passeriformes; family Leiothrichidae; genus Trochalopteron; species Trochalopteron elliotii. The sequence continues at coordinate 999,112 of JANPWX010000011.1, forward strand.
AGCTGCCCATCCTTCAAAATCCAGGTAGGCATAGGGAAGGAGGTGAGTTGGGTCCCCACTGTCAGTGTGAGTGTGAACGTGCCTGCAGGCAGGCTGAGAGGCTCCAGTGATCTGCCACAACTTATTTTGCATCCTGAGTTCTCCCATCCATCTTCTCCCTTGAGGTGCAGTGTGTCCTTGAGAAGCAGAGTGTCCTGCTGGCACATAACCTGCAGAGGAGGTGAGATGAGGCTGCCACTCAAGTCTGTCACCAACTTTTATCCTAAACCAAAAGTCACTCTGGAGAGTGTAATTGCTTGGCATGTCTGCACAAGGTGTGCTAAACAGTGCTAAAGGAGCTGGGGCAGAAGTTTGCCTGGTTTTAACACATACTTGCTTGGGAATATTGGGATAGCTTCAGTCATATGCCATTCTACGTTCATTTAGATATACCCAAGCATATTCAAGCAATGTGGGGTGGGAGGGGAGGGGCATGGTAGGTGCCTTAGAGGTTCTGGGTCTGGGCAGTTGCCTTAGAGGAGCTGCACTTCAGGAATGTAATGGGATGGTAGGGAAAGAATGAGTGGGGTGACCAGGCCTGCTGCTGTTAGCACTGTTTACATCTGAAACCAGCCTCAAAACTGAGAGCTAAACCTCTGCATCCACACATTCCCCAGCGAAGCCCAGCACCCAAACTTGCATGTGGAAGGAGCATCTTTCAGGCCTGAAAGCAGGAAGCACTTTAAATTATTTTCTAGTTGCCTGTTGGAGGAAGCCACCCCTTGTTTCCTTCAGGGGACTGTTTTTACACAGGTCGTGCATGTGATGTGCCAAGCTGGAGGCATAAACAAGTAAAAGTGAAAAATGAAGGTAAGATACCACGGCAGACCAAGGGGCTTGACTCTTCACTTCTTGTGGACCTTGAGTTTGATGGCTGGCTGTTTTCAAGGTGAATGACAGCACTCCTTCCAACAGGAGCGATGGGGTAAGGGAAAAAGAGCCTCTCCTCTAGCAAGAAGTTTTCACCTCCTCGGTAGGAATGGCTTCCCAACAGAAACTCCTGGTATGGAGAGTGTTTGGGAAAACTCAGGTGAAAGTTGAAAGGATTCAGGTAGGTGTCCTGGTGAACATGACTGTTCCTAGCTGGTTTTGGAGAGAGCATCTCAACTTCATCCCAGGCTCAGGAAGATGACTGGACCTTGGTACAACCCAGAGACAGAGGATCCTGTTGGTAATTTGTGATACAATAACCCACAACCTACAGCAAGGCAAGCCTAGCACTGCCTCATCTCTCACTCCTGTGAGAGAAGGACTGTCATTTGTCAAGTTTGGCAAGTGCAGAGTCATCAATTGATATTTTATCCAAATTTCCCATCCTTCAGCCTTTTAGTTTTAGCCCAGTAATGATATCAGATTCAATGCCATATGAATGGTGTTGGTTGGGGGTGATGGAGTAGCTTTGCTTACTAGGGGTTCCCAGCAGAAATAGGTTGACCTCTCCCAAGTTTTGAGGTGTGAGCTGAAAACACTGATTTTTATAGCAACTTGTCAAAAAAAAAAAAAATCCCCAAACCCAACACTAAAAGCCCAAAGTGGTCTAAGAACAAAGAAACCCATAAAATATGTCAGGACACCATTAAACAGGAAAGAAACAGGGCTAAAAATAAGATCTGTAAATTGCCTTGCCAAGGATGCTCTAGCTGCTGATAAAAGGCTCTTTAAATATACCAAAGCCACAAAGGCAGCTAGGAAATCAGTAGGAATGCTGATGACAAGGGTATAGAAGTGGAAGATGGGGACGATGATGTAGCACAGAAAACCAGTGATAATTTTGTGGCTGCTTTTACAGCTGAAGATGTTGGGGAACTCCCCATGTCTGCCAGTCTGCACTGGATCAGCTGGAAGAGCTGAAACAATTGGGAGGAGAAGGGCAACACAGAGTGAAGAACTAACAGGGGTAAAGGAAAAGTGAAGTCACTTTCATTGAGGTAAGAGGAGGGATGAGGTCAAATAGAAAAAGTGGTGAAGTGACTGGGACCAGGCACTGATCCTGGGGAGCCAAAGGAGCAGCACAGCCCAGTGGTGCAGGTTTTGGGGACTGTGGTTCCCAGCTGTGTTCCCAGGCACAGTCAGACTCACTGAGGTGCACTGAGCCATCACTGATGGGTTTCCAGAGCCTTTGACTCAGAGTGGCATCCAAACACACCAGAATCTGGGGGTACACAACACTAGAGAAGGTCAGAGTAAAGCAGACAGAAAAAAACCTACAGGCACAGTTGGTGAACTTGCTGTCACAGGATGCTGTGGATGCAGGTTCAGAAAGAGATTAGGCAAATTCAAGGATGCAAATGCATCCTTGAGAGATGTGCCTCCTAACAAAAGGATGAGAAAGTGGGGGTGCTGGAGGAAGGGACTGTAAAAGAAGCTGAGGCCTGAAGAAATTTTGTCCTGTTGCACTCACTGGAGCAGAGTCTGGGGCTGGATGGACAATCTGGACCAGAGGGACATTGCTCAGCTTCTGAATGCATTGACCTATTTTATTCAACAGCAGCATGGGCTGAAAGGTGATGTCTGTGGCATATGTACATTGTGGATCATATATGCCCTAATCATGCCCAGGCTGTTCATAAAACAGAGGCAGGGTAAGGTTCTGTACATAGGGCTCTGTGTTTGTGTAAAAACAGCCCACTGAAAGAAACAAAGGGAAAATTTCACAAGCAGATAACTGAAAAAATGCAGAATGCTTCTTGCTTTTGAGTCTGGAGGGTGCTGCCTTTCACACACAGGCTCCAAAGAGCAACCTCTGGAGAGCAAAGTCTATTCCTCTCCAGGAGAAGCAAACTGAGACCAACAGCTCCCACTCTCCCTCTCCTGGTGGAAGCAAAATATCTTCTAAAGGAGCTATGCCTCACTGCTTCTCACCGTTCCCAATCCCCTGGACACTGTTTCCAACCCCCAGGCAGGGTCCCTCCCCCAGAACACCCACTACGGTGGGTGACATCAAGGGGAGCAGAGAGAAAACATCTGCCCAACTGGTGGCCCAAAAGTGGCAGAGATTTCCCCAGGGGAACTGGGAGACTTGCAGGGTCAGATGAAGTGGGAAAAGGAAAATAGGGTACTGAGAAGAATAAAAAATGTTGCTCAGGACTCCAGAGGGAACTGTGGAGGGACCCAACACCCAACGTTGCTTTTGGTGGGCATCAATGGATTTTCTTTTTTGTTTGTTTGTTTTGGGTTTGGTTTTGTTTTTGTTTTTTGTTTTTTGCCTGTCCTGAGACTTTAATACCACTGGTAGTGCTCTGAGGGCCATTTGCCCCAGCTGGTTTCCCTGTCTGGTCATTGTTTAGCAGCCAGTTTTCAAAGGTGATATTAACACCTTCCCACAGTAACATCCATCACATCTTGGTGGGTGGGAGGGCAAGGAAGGCCTCCAGCCCTCCTGAAAGAGCTCCCCTTGACCCTCACTGGTGGCACTTCTGCCTGTTTCATGCTAAAAGACATGAGCATGGTTAAACATTATGGAATATCTGCCTCTCCTTTAGTCACAGATATCTGGTTAAACATTAGGGAATCTCTGCCTCTCCTTTAGTCAGAGATATCTGGATGTAGCTGGGGAAAGAAAACCTGTTGCATAAATGAGACTTTGGGGTGAGAAAAAAGGCTTTCTCTCAAGTTTTTTTTTATCCATAGAGATCTTTTATAGAGTAAAAGTTAAAAGAAGAAATGTTTCATATCTGGAACAGTCAATGAATTCAAGAGGTCATTATAGTGCTAAGGTTCCTAATCCTCTCTCAAGCAAAGGAATGTTTAAATTGGTGAGAAACAGGGGTCAACTCCAGGCAGGTATTTCAGAGCCTAACTTATACTGACATTAATGGGAATAGGGGTCTCTGGGGAGGAATTGTGGACCTGGGCCTGTATATCATTCCTATAAATGAAAGAGGGCTTGTGTTGCACATGTGTAACAGTACATTATTATTCTTTTCAAAGCAAGGTCTTTCCTTGTAGACTCTTTGGCATTTCTCAACTGTTTTATCCTTCCAAGATTGGTGTGAACAGATTCTGCAGCAAGCTCATGCTGGGCAAAACCCACTTGCCAGAAAAATAAGCAAAAAACCAGAGTCCAGTGATTTATTTAAGACAGTGATTAAATAGCCAGGTGTCAGCCATGATTTGAAAAAGCTGCACGGGGCGTTGTGAGGTCCAAACTGCACAGATCCAGGTGAATTCCTTGGAAACTCGTTTGTACCTCCAGAGCACTGTGCTCACCAAGGTGCCTAGGACTGGAGCTTTTAGTCCGTTGAGTAGGAATTTTGCCAGAGATTTGAGAGGAGCCAAGCCTAGTTGGCTCTGCCTGCTGACATTTTAAATCGTATTTAAAGACGCTTCCCCTACATAAAGGGGTACAAAGGGAATCTCTTCGGGCTCTCCATTTATAAGAAACGCCCTGCCAGATGCATCCAGCACTTACTCCTGGCTTTTGCGGCTCTCCCGGAGTGCTAACCAAAGTGGAACCAGTTTATGTGAGGCAAGATGTGCAGGAAGACAGAGTATTTTCGCCGCTCAGGGTGGTGAGGACGGACCTTGGGTCTGTCAAACCCTCCTTCCTCCCGCTCGTTCCTCTCTGCACCGAGCAGGGCCCTGGCCACAAGATGGGGCTGGCTGTTTGCAGTTGCAGGATGCGGCACACCGGAGGCAAAACCTTTAACTGAGCACGTTTTCCTTGGGGCTAACCATTAACAGATACACACACAGGTTTCCACGGAGCCGCTAATTTTTAACCCTCTCCTGTGGCTCAGGCTTGTACATCCCCACTCCTCTGACGGCGCATTACTTAACTCTGGAGACTGGGGCATATTTTGGGGGATGGCTCATGGCTGGAGATATCCATTACCCTTTTCAGTTCAGCACATCACTGAATCCCTCCTGCAAACAGCCTCTGAGGCAGCCAAGTGCCTCCCAGCCCGCTCCAGGGGCTATAGGCACCCCAAAACTTGGCCACATTTGGTCTGGCTTCATCATCCCTGTCTCAACTTTATGTACCATAGAGGCATGAGGAAAGTCTCCCTCTTGCATCTCCCTCACTTTCCAGCTCAGCAGCTTCTGGCATGTACCAGCTCAGAGATTTATTCTGAACTCTGCCTTTTTTTCATCTATTAGAAGGTCAAAACTTGGAAAAACCACTTTAGGTGCTGTTCTCTGCTTCCTAGAAATGTTGCAATGCTGCTCTTCAGCAGGTCAGGAGTTGTTTGGGAGTAGTGTTGCTCTTGAGAGATCTGAGAACAGAGGTTGGTCCTTAGATGGTAAAAATATCTATTTTTAATAGCAGGCAGCAGCAACATGTGTTGCATCTTTAGCCAGAGAATAGAAATAGGATTAAATTTATGATTGTAATTTTTGGCATGTGGTAGTTGCCTATTACTAAAAAGTATTTTGTGTGAATTGTATTTTTTTTTTAATAGCTTCCTTGGAGAAAGAAGGAGACCAACTTTTTCTAAGGTAGTGAAGACCCCAGTAGCCTGGTCTGTGGACTCACTGGTGGGATGAGGCAGCGTGGGGATGGCAAAGCTGCACTGTGCCACAGCTTGTATCTCTTCTCCCCTATTTCCCATCATGGCACAGCCAGGAGGAACTGACAAAACAGCATGGTGATGACCTGGAAAGGAAAATGAAGATTTTTTCCTAATACAAGGACTGTTTGTAACATGGTGGAGGTTCAAATGAGTTTGCCTTTTATTTCACATCCCTGATCCTACACCCCAGTTTGACCCTACCTCTCTTAAAACTTGTTTTTATTAAAACCATAAATCAGTCCACTTTTTTCACCATCTGAATTCCAGTTTGGCCATCTTTTGTTGTATAGAGAGCTGTTTGGACCAAAGGACTGAGGGATGTTCAGAACCTGCTGTGCACCAGTGGTGTCTGAAACTAGGCTGCACCTGGATTCCCCATCCAACCATCTGACCTCTGGAAACAGGCAATCTTAGATGCCTTTGCTGGTCTTTCTTGCACGCTGGAGAGCTGTGCCTGGGATCCTGAACTTACTGCAAATGTAGTGGTTGAATGAGTTATACCCAATAATGTGGCTGTAATGAGTTACATCCAGACAGATGATATTTCTTCCAGCTGGAGCTGCTAGGAAGTAGCAAACCTAAACTTATCAGAGTCTATCAGAGCCACAGAGTCTAGAAATGGGAGAAAGTCAGAGGTGTCCCAGGATTTTCCTGCTGGAAAGTGGCGATATTTTGTGAAACACTAAGGCAGAGGTGGAGCTTCACCATGGAACAGGATGTGGCTTGGTGCAAGAGCCTGGCAGTGGCTCAGACTGGTGCAGAGAGAGGAAGAAATCACCACTGAAAATCCAGAACCTCTTTAGTGCCATGGCAGACATCTAGATGTGACTCAGATGCTTTTATCCACCCTTTCTGCCCCAAGGAAGATATGACAATGAAAACCTATCTGTAGAACACCTGGAGTATCTCAGATAAAGGATTTTATTTGTTTTAACTGATAATAAAAGAGCCAAAGAATCAACTTATAATTACATCACTTTCAAATCCATGCCCACGTCAGATACCCTGGGTTTATGTCCTGCTTTAATCACTGGTTAAAGTGTAAGTGATAAGAAAGTGAACATAAAGATCAGGCCTTTCCAGACAGGATTTTCCCCTCTGTTACAGCAAAAGTGTGCAATGATACTGACAACCCAAGTCCAATGGCCTCTGTGGCACTTAAATACTTAAAGCAGCCTGAGGGATCTCAGTCTCATGAACTATGTGATCCTCAAGAATGGCATTTTGTAGACAGGAGAGATGATGGTCAAGAGAGGAAAGACCCAGGTTGTGGTGAGGGCTGTTCCTGGAGATCCTGGAAGACTTTATTGTAGGTCATCCTTTCACAACCCCCAGGAGACAGAGCCCTTTTTTCTATTCTCTTCCCAAAATCTTGCTGCTGCCTCAAACTCATCTTCTACTGAATACATAATAATCTTGTTGAGACATGGGCACTATAAGCTTTTTTCCTCAACCCCTGATTCAGAACAAGGGAATCCCAGGAGGAAGATCAAGGGGTTATCTGGTTTCATACATGAAGGCAATTTTTTTGGGGGCATCTACTGCCACCCCATCCCTGACTCCAGAAAAACAACCAGGACACATTGCCATCTGAGACCAGGAAGGTTTTATACCAACACCTTCTCCTGATTTCATTTCAGGCCACACATTACCTCTGCTCATGCCTCATTTCTTGGTCCGTGGCTAACCTCAGGGGCACAAGGCTGCCTGCTTTCTCTGGAACTGAACTGCCCACCTCATAATCACCACGAATTCCCCCTTGGTGTTACAGCTGCTCACTTGGCCATTAGTACAATTACATCCCCTTTTGCTGCTGCATGTGGGGCAAGAAAAGAGCACCAGATTCAGAGAAGGATATAAACACTCTTCTCATCAGAGAAGCCACAGCACTTCCTCTCCTGTGGCTCCAGGGGTCTTTCCCTGTACACACCACACTGTGGTCTGTGGGTCAGTGGTGTTGTACTGGGATGAGATAAATCTCCTGTGACTCTGCAGGACCTTCAATGGGTTTGGCTTGAAAAACATGATGACTGATAGCAGATGTGGAGCATCAACAACAGCTTACTGCTCAAAAACTGCATAGTAGCAGCTCCTGACCTTTCCCCTTCTTGTGGGGGTTTCTCATGGGGGCTGTGGGATGAGGACAGCCTGGGCACAGCGAGCACCAGGTGCTTGTGCCAATGCCACAGGCTCCTGCAGACAGAGAGAGCTCAGCCTCAGCTGAGCCCAGCTAAATATAACCAGTGACTGGGGAGCTCCTATGCCTCGCCTGGCTCTGGTCCTGCTGCAATACATTCCTTCTGAAAGTACTGCCTGCCTCCTCAAGCCCTCTTCTCTGCTCCTTGAGATGCCACAGCAGAGTCTCAAAAAGTAGTTTCCTTCCCTCCAAGTAGTTTCTTTACCCCATGCCCCTGCTTTTCCTTTTCCCCTTTTTTCATTCACCACTTGCCCCTATGCATCTGCTCCTTCACCCAGGGCTCCCGGGGCAGCATGGCAGGACACACGGACAAGGGATGAGCATCTCTGTGCTCCTACAACCAGGAATAGTTTAAAGCTCTCAAACATGAGTCTATCCATGGATATTTGTAGTTGTAGTTGTTTCTTGGGGTACTTGGGCATGGCCAGAAGATCCAAGAAGGGACTTCTAGGTCTACACAAGGCTTCTCTGGGCAGTAATGCTCATATTGAGCACTTTATCTCTTTCAAGTGTAGGACCTGCATTTTATTTTCTTTTAAATTTTTTTTCACAAGAATATTAAAAATATTCCGCAGAGGAACAACCTGCTTTGAAGTCCCCATACACCACATCTTGCATGTCCAGGTCAGTCCCAACAATGCCATTATTAATTTTATTATTAATAAAGGGTGACAGCATGCACCTTATGTTTTTGGGATAACAGGGACAGCTGATCCTGTCCCTTTTCCCACGCACAGCCAACAGCTCAAGGGCAGCTTGTAGGTTACTACTGCCTGTCCCACATACCACACTCCCACCACGGCAGAGGTTTTGATGAGGCATTTAGTGATATTTTTGCACTGGCTGCAAGTAGTATGGTTGTGATGGTCCTAGAGCCATGCCAGGAGTAGGTTTAACTTAGCAGCACCGGAACAGTTAAAATGTTACAACTTTTGTAGGTGTGTATTTCCTAAAACAACAGTCACTTTAAATCCAAACCTGGTTTCTCCCCGGGGTATGAAGGGGTTGAAGAAACCAGCAAGGTTTGTGAAAGCAGCGTTGGAAATCAATCCAAGTAAGGAGAAATTTTGGCAGGTGGCATTACAGTTAATCACTTCTGTCTGAGAACAGCAACACAATATATGTGTTTTAAGCAGAATCTGATGGTGAGATCTAGTAGACATGAGGGTGTCATGCAGGTCTGCAGGTCATGGGTAAGTTACCTGTTACTCTAAACTGCTTTTAAAATCAGTGATCAGCTCTAGGGATGATTTGTGATTTTTATTAAAAGTAGGAGAATGCAGAAAACTCTCCAGCATCCCAAACACGATTATAAATCCGATGCTTCCTTTGGATCTGAAGTGTTGATGTCCCAGGAGGTGGGGGCGTGGACCGTGCCAAAAATCCGTCAGACAGCGAGTGCAGCGCTGCCCGGGTGCCCCGGCTCAATGAGCCCTTCAGCAAATGCACACGGTCTGTTTGCACAGAGAAAATCCCTGAAGCAGGAAAAATGCCACGTAAGAGCAGGCACTGACCCGTGGGGAATGAGTGCAAGCCCTGCTGCGAGCGAGGGCGCGCATTCCTCGTGTGCCTGTGGGTACATCAGTGTCCGTGCTCGTGTCCCTGTGTCTGCACATGTCCTGCGTGTCCGGCTGTGGCTGTCCCTGCGGGGACATGTGCATCTGCAGAGAGAGCCTGTCCGCGTCCGTGTCCGTGCCTGTGTCCCGTGTCCGTGGGCCCGGCCGTGCCCGCGGGTCCCGCTCCGCGCCCGCAGCGGGCGCGGCTACGCCTCCCTGCACGGGGCGGGGAGGCGGCAGCGCACCCTCGGGAGCGGGACAGACACACGCACAGACAGACCCACGGACACACGCAGAGGCACACGGACGGCGACTCTGCCAGAAACTATCCGAT
>JANPWX010000011.1:1009123-1084787 GCA_024734555.1 Trochalopteron elliotii
GCTTAATATTTTAATGAGTAATCTTAAGAAGAGGCTCATCTCGCAGAGTGCTGTGGCACATAACTGCAAAAGCTCAGAAAAGGTTTTCTTAACTATTTTTTTGTGTGCGTCTGATCCATGAAATTGATGGTTCAGTATTGCAGCAGACTATCTCGGGGACAAGTCTCTTAGAATGGTTATTGCAAGCACAGATGAAATGCTCTTTTTTCATGCTTAGCTGTACAAAGTGCATCACTTTTTTTTTTTTCCCTCTGTCTTCCCTAAGCATGCCAGTACATTCACCTCCATTTGAGGAGCTGCCCAAACTAGGATTTCTTGCAGAACAGGTTTAAACTGAGGTCTGATTGCCTGGAGCATCTTTATGAGTAAATTGGCTGAGTACCTTTCATCAGAATTTCCTATCTTGCTCTCCATCTGTAGTTTGATGTACTCTGCTGTCTAGTGGGATACACTGTCTTTTTTGGGCTCTTTTTTTTGGCTCTCCTGCAGCTCAGTCCAAGGGAAGGATGTCATTTGGAGATGCTCTTTGTGCTTGCTGGGCACTACTGTGCAAAAATAAATAGAGTGCAGGGCTTAGGACTCAGTAGCATCAGTATAAAGGACTGTATGTGGGCTGTGCAGCTCAGCAATCCATGGGGGTGGATTATTTACCTCCAGAGTAATCCTGGCTAAATCCTGGATGGAATTTCCCCCATTATAAGAAGTTTAGCTGATTTTTCAGGAGTGGTTTCATTAAATGTATCACAGTCCAAAGAGCAGACTGAGTTCCTTGCAGTCTCACTGGGTGACTTGCTCCAGCATATAGAAGATTTTGGACTGGCCTGAGCATCATCAAGTTCTTGCTCTGCCTGATTCAAGAAAGACTGCACTGAATCAAGCACAGCAAAGACTTGCATCTGGAAAATCCTGTGTGTTTCTACTCCAACTTAAAAAGCTCAGGTTTCAGTCAAAATTTGGAGGGCTTCACAAAGCTCTGTTTTCACAACAATGCTGGAAATGGTTTAGTGTTGCTACAGAGTGGAAAGAAAAGCATACTTAGAAACTTCAAAAGCTGCCACCGTGAGGAATGTCACCCCATGGCTGGCCACAGGAGCGTGGGCTGCTTTGGTCATGGCACGCAGTGGAAGGAGGAGACCATGGTTTTCATTCAGCTATTACTGTGACTAAGTAAACCCTCAAAAATCCAGCAGTCTGGAATGGAAGTAAATATTTCCATGCAGATGGGCAAGTGAAGCTTGGGAGAGCCAGGCCTGGGTAGCCAGGGTACGAATGCAAGTATTTGCTACATGAAGCCCATTATTTTTCTGGGTTACCCTGTGCACAGCTGCCAGAGCAGCAGCTCTCAAGGGGAGGCCTTGGGTTATGTTGTAGGATTTGCAAATACAAGTGTTAATTGCTAAATTGTTAATTGTCTAAATTTTACCTCAGTTGAACAAGTTACATTTTGCTTTATACTACCTATTTATGTTTTGAGCTCTTGCAATGTCCAGGAGCTGGAATATAACTTCTGAATGCGAACAAGGAATGAAATGCCTGGGGATGTGGTAACAGCCAGAAAGAAAAAAAACCCCACACTCTTAAGAAGGCTCTTGTTTGGTATGAATGAGCCCAGGGAGCCTGTTTGAATGAGAGCCATAGAGAGAGTGCAGGGCTTGGCTCTCTGGGGTTAGAGTTAATCACCTTGTGGGCAGCAGAGGTGCAGGGCTCTGGCAGGGTCAGGCATCTGCAGTGACTGAGAATGACTGACAGGACCTACTTACCCTCTTTTCGTTTTTCGTCCAGGGCATGCTAGGTTTTCCTGCAGCTGTCCAGCTTGATTCACTGCTTCCTGTGCTCACAGCTCAGTCTCTTATGGGAGCAACCCAGGCAGCCACGGCTTTCCATTTCTTGGTGCAATATTCACATGGGGTACAGCAAAAATCCTTCTTCCAAAGCTCTCATGGCAGAAAGTTCTTGGGTCAGGAGAAAACTTCATGGGACTCTTCAGCAGCTGTTGGCAAATCTGTGGAATCTGCAGTTTACACCCAGTAGCAGCGTGGTGCACTGGTATCTGCAGATGCAACTGGCTGAAAATAGAGGCCTGACAATGCTTTTATTGACATTTGGGTTGGAAAAAATAGCAGACTGGGAGTTCAAGCCTGAGGCGTTTCATTTGGAGTGTGCAGCCTCTGTGCTGAAACCTCGGCTGAAGATTTCTTTAATCATTTATTGACAGTGGAAGTTAATAGCTGCACCCGGGGGAGCTGGGCCATCAGTGGCATCGAAGGGCACATTCATAGCCACAGGCATGCTTGAACAAGCTGCTGCATTCAGAGCCCATACCATTGATGTCTACTTCAGCTTTACTTGTGTGGTTGCACTTCATTTTTAAAGCCCAAAGCGCAAATTCTGTATTTTGTGAGTGAAACCTGCTTGGGACCCCTTGTGCTGCCAGACACCAGCAATTCAGAAGCCAAGAGCATCAGCCTGGCTGATGCCCCTGCTGGGATCACTGGCAGGGAGAGCCCCTTCCACCCCTGCTGCCTTGGATGTGTCCCAGTGCAAACACACTGCAAGGCTTAACCTGGATATCCTGTGGAAATGTCTCTTGTAATAAAAGAAAAGTCATTTACTGTAACAGTCCACTGTGAGAATCACCTGTGTGGGAAAGGGAGATGAGTATGTTTCAAGAGTGCTTTAATATGAAAATTATGGGGAGAGCCCCCCCATATATTCAGCTAGAAAAAAATGAGAAGATATGCTTAAAGATGTGACTTTAAAAGTCAGCATCTCAGAGGCTTTTGGACAGCCAGCTCCATGTTTCAGACTGGTCAAACAGTTACTGCCTCTGTCCACAGCAGTGGGAGTATTTGATTAGGCAGATGAGTAGCTGGACTCTTTGATTAACCAGACACGATTGAAAAAGAATAAAGAAAAATGACCGTATTCAGTTGTATTTTAGAGATTCTCAGCCCCCCAAAGCATGTTTCTGTCCTTTTCATTTACCTTAGGGAAGGAAAACAAAACAAGACCCCCTCACAGGTGAAGAGAGATTTACAGCTTCTCCTGTCTTTTAGGCTCCTGGCAGATTATTTGCTCTTGTTTGAATTTACAGTGTGTTTAGCATTAAGAATGTCTCAGAACCCCCCTAAACACTGTTTTGGAGTGGAATAACCATTCAGCCCATCCTGTTCTCTCTTGCTGAAGGTCTCAATCTGTGCACCAGTGGAAGCGCCACGTCCTGTGAAGAATGTCTCCTCATCCATCCCAAGTGTGCCTGGTGCTCCAAGGAGGTAGGTGGACACACCTTGTTTGTCTTTCATGCTTTTTGTAGTGCTGGAAGGAAACTGTTTTCTCACCTTGCCTGTTCCTGACTTGTGCCACAAGGGGTGAGTGAGGGCACAGGATGCTCCATGGCAAGTGTATTTTGGGTGTATGCGACTCCTCAGCTCTTTGACATCATAGGAAATAAGTCTTTGACCCCACTGGCCCCCACACACCCTCAACAGAGCAGCACTGTTCCTTCAGTCCTTCTGTCCCTTCAATTACCTTCTTGTTTTTGGTGGATGCTGGGTCCCTGCATGGGCTCTGTGTTGCAGGGAGCCTTGCTCCAAAGCTCTCTCCATAAAAAGCCCCAAGCCCCTGGCTAGTGTCCTGCTACGTGTCCCTTGTCGTGTGGCCTGGCATGGGCTCTTTGTTTGTAACAAAGATAATTCTCCTTTCTGAATCTATTGTGTCATTTTGGGGGGGTGACCCATGCTTCTGGCATCAGTGCCATGAGTTGCACGGAGTAACTGAGCACTTCAGAGGGAAAATACATCCTTGTGTTGATGCTGAAGCTGCTCACTCATAATTCAATTGTGCCTCGTTTGTGGGGAATTGCAGATACCTCCCCCTGCTCCCTAGGGGCTGCTCATGAGTTTATATACATACATAATCCAATATATGTCTTTTCAAGTAGACTTACAATTTCTAGAGAACAAGGTGTGTGAAAGACCTAATAATGTCTGATGTGTAGAAAGCAATTGCCTGCTTAGTCCTAGGTGCTCAGGAGAGAAGTATGGATGCTTTCAGATGCAAAAAATCTGAAAAAACAGGCTGGCACAGCTGCTGTGTCAGGAACCAGTTTTGGGATGTGAGAACCCTAGAGCAGTGGATGATCCTGAGCCTCTCAATGGGCATGACCAGTGGTGATGCTGTTCTGTTCCCTGCTGACCCTTATTCCTCTAGTGTGGCCATCCCTGTCCCCTTTTGAGCACTCACTTCACCTTCCAGCTGCAGCTGGTGTTGCTGAGCTGAGGATGCAGGCTCTGTCCCCTCTGCTGCTCCCATCGCTCCTCCTGCCAGGCCTGCCTGGGGCAGCTCCCAGCTCCAGGGCTGAGGATGGGGTTGGGGATGGAGATGGATGTGGGGTGAAGGTGGCTTCCCATCCCTCTGGTTTGGCTGTATCTTGTGGGGGTGTCCCAGCCATTGGGTCTCCAGGTCTGTTTCACTGGATTTTTCACTGGTAAGTAGTGAAAAATCCAGAGTTGCAGCTCTCCAGGGAAAACCTGGTAATTCTACAAACACCACACTGCCTGACAGTGTAATAGCTTTCACGGGTTGTTTTTTTCCAGCGAGGGAATTGGTGTGCAGAAGGGAAAGGGTAAAGCAATAGATCTTGCTTCTGAGACATCTTGTAAACAGCTGTAAGAGCTCCTCTTCCAGCCAGCTAATCTGTGGTGGTGAGATTGGTCCAGGAACGCTGGCTATTAAGCTATGGGTACCCAATAGCTTGTGCTTTTTTTGTTGATGTTTTTTCTTTTTTTACTTGGCATCAAAAGACAACTTTCTGCAGAATGCTGCTAGTGGAAATATTTATCTGGTGGTAACTGTGACCACTAATTGTACTAATGGGACTGGCAGCCTGACTCTTATCATGCAAACAGGATAGTTACCAAAGAAAAAGAAAATTCCTAACTGGAATGGTGGGGCCAAGGAGGAAGATGGGTGTTTACAGGGAAGTCCTGTAATACTTCCTGACCTTTAGCCTGCAGCAGCTATTTAAAAATACACAGTTCAAGGTGTTTTGTTCCAAGAACAACGTGTTTAAAAGCTGCTGTTCCCGTTACATGCTACATGCTAAAACTTAGCAAGTTCTTATTCTAATTCTTATTTTTTATATTTTTTTTAGAATGTACTGTTTGAAACTAATTATTTCACTTTAGCTGAGATCATCATGTGAGGTAATGGGATTCCAAAAGATACCTGGAGTTTTTCAACTTCAGAAAGTTTTAAAGTAATATTACAAACTATAATATCCGCCTTCTTTTCCTAGTCATTTCACCACCTTATTCCCCCTCCCTCTGCTGCAGCCTAGTCAGGTTTATTAAATTTATTAAATGGCTCTTAATGTGTTTTCCTTAGCTTCTTCCACTGGCTGCCATTTGCTATCTATGTTTCCTGGGTGCAGCTATGACAGCCAAATTTTATAGCTCTGCTGCTCTTTAAATATCAGGAGTAAGATATTGGAATGGGTTCCACAGATGGCAGCTGTGTTGTGATAGAACCTCAGTCAGCTGATTTGTGTGTACTTTGTGCTCCCTTTACATTTATTTTACAGGTTTGGGAGCAAATTGGGCCAGCTTTTATCAGCTTTGTAAGCAACAATTAATAATTTTCTCAGGAAATACATATAGTAGAAGTCTACCAGTGCATGTGGTATAATTCTATATGTAATGGATGTGGTATGTTTAGAGATGTCTGTTATATGGTTTATATATATTTATATATACATATTGTACAGTTATATATATATAATTTATCTTCTTGTACACATATACCTTCTTGTATTTTGTTTGGGAAAATATTTGGGAAATAATTTCACTTGGTGGTACCATCATACCAGTTTCTTTGCGAGCCCTATCCCAGTAGTTTCCCAGGAGGGATAAGGTCCCTTGAATTTACTTTGCCTTGAATTGTGAGGGTAAGGGGATGTGTACAGATAGATCTTACAGCAGAGCAGTCAAGGTGCTCTCACTTTATGACTGCCACCTCCTAACCTGTTGGTACAGAGTGCATCACGTCCCCTGGCTTGGTTGGACTTCTTTTCACTTCTGCTTGTGTTCAGCATCTCTGTTCACATCCAAAGGGTGATGATGGATGAGCTCATGATAGCAGCTTCTGGTGTGCAGCTGCCCTAGAGCCTCCAGGGGCTGCTGAACTAACCACAAGTCTTTGGGCTCTTGGAAATTTGGGAGCAGACATCGATTCTGTTTGGTTGTGGAAGAATATCTTGAAAGGCAGATCTCAAAAGGGATGGTTTTCAGTGGCACTTAGAAGAGGAGGAGTGAATATGTGGCCTTAACCATCACCTGAGCATGCCTTGAAACAGGGCTCTCTGAGGGAGAAGGACTCTTGGGGTGATGGAGACTGCTGCAGCCTTTCCATCCATGCTGGAACTGAGGAATCTGCAAGGTCTAGGAGAAGCTGGAAATGAGAAATTGCTGACATGGTGCTCATAAAATATTCTGACTGGAAACTGCACACTGACCTGTGGGTTGCTGTATCTCTCTGGCAGCCTGGTTTCCATGTGTGGGACTGGAGGATGCTTGTTGAATTTTTTGCAGTGGCACCTGGTTGCCCAGGCTGAGCAGGACTTTTTGGGTTTGCTGGGGAGAGCAGGGAGCTCTGGAAGTGGCTTCAGTGTTGTCCTCTGAGCTGCCAGGGCAGGTGTGATAGATAGGTGGAGGTTGTGATTGTGATAAACCTTCCTGGGGTGATTGCAGGGGGAAAAGCTCTTCAAAAGAGCTTTTGGGAGTACCAGTATTGGGGGGAATTTTCACCATTACGTTTTCTTTTTTGCTGCTTTGGGGAACAGTGTACCAGTGCGCAGAGGCTCTTCTTGTTTGTTAGGTGGATGAACTGTGTTAATTTGTCCATTACCTATATGGATGCATTTATGTGTGTACATGGAAACCAGAGATACACCTTAATTAAACTGAAATGTTCTTTTTGAGTAAGTGAACTGAAATTTCCCCAGTGGCACGCTCTGGTTTTCAGCAGGTGCTTTTACCCCATCCTCTCCCATCTCTGAAATGTATGCCTAGAGAATAAGGAAAGAAAATCAAGGATGTTCCTAAGGGGAGCATGCCAAGTGTGGGCTGGTTTTTTTATTATTTTTTTTTTTTTAATGGAGAAATCAGGTATGTTTCAGACTGAATTAATGCAGAACTGGATTGATTAAAGCAAAACATGATTGAGACCTTCAGCAGAAGAGAACAGGATGGGCTGAATGGTAGGGACATGCCTAGTCAGGAATTAGATATTAGATGCAGTGAGTGCTATTCTCCATTTTTATAGCATGAACCAAGCAATTTGTGTTATAACTGTCAAACTGATGAGCATGTAATTGTCACGCTGTTGTCTCCATTCATTCTGTCTGCTTGTGTGCATTCCCCTTTGTGAGCTCGTTAGCCCCGAGGCCGGACCACGACGTGCCGGGGGGCTGGAGCAGCCAGAGTTACTGACAGGGCCTACAGGATCTTCCACAGTTTTGGAGGGGTTCCCCCTTGTGAGGGGCATCTGCTGCATTTCTTGCCCACGCAGGCCTGCAGGCAGACGATTGGCAGATATGTGGGTATGCTGAATTGCTTAACTAGCCCCAGGGTGTTCTGTGCTTGGGGAAAATTGGGGTTTGAACCAGCGTGCTGTGTCTGAGCTGCTGTGGGGCTGTCTTTTGGTGTGGTTTCTCACGAGCTGTCTGAACCTGTGCAATGCCCTTTATTCCCCAGGTCTGCTCATCCTTTTTCCCTTCACTGAACCTCCATGAGCCTTGATTTTTCTCTGTCACAGAACACCTTGCACTAGAGTTGGATGGTACCTGGTAGCCCCAGTTTTGGCTTTGGGTTTTGACTTACGGGTGCAGCTTGGATGTTTGTTTGCAGGGTGCAGTGGTGATTTCTGGGACTTTCCCAAGGCCACTGTCACCCCCCTGCTCAGTGTTACTCTGCCTGGGTAAGAAATCGAGGAAGTAGGGGTCAGTTCTGCACCTCTGGGTGCTGAGCTGCACCACCCTCCTCTCGGCCATTTGCACCCCTGAAGGGTGGGTGTTTTCTTCTACCTCATGTAATATGGTTTTTCACAGAACAAGAAAAAAGCTGGATTTGACTGGAGCTGCAGGTTGGCAATTGCTGCTCTTTGGCAAGTCCTCTGGACCCATTTTAGAAGAAAGTTTAGACAAAATAGCTGGATCAAGCAAGGGGGACCTGGGGAGTGGAGGAGCACAAAGGTACTGCTGACCTAAGAGTTGTGTATGAGGTTTCCCCTGACCTCCTGGACTCCTCTGGAGCCTTTGGAATGGACTCTGGGAAGGCTTGGAAACACCTGACAGAAGCTGCAGTTATGTAAGCAGCCCTAAATATTGTCCTATTTGGATGCTTCTCTCCAATGTTAATTACATGAGAGTAACAAAAAGTCCCCTGCTGCACTCCTGGGCTGTTTGTATTGCTTTTTGCAAGACTTGTTTTGAGTGTCCTTTCTAATAGCTGCAGAAATGAACTGGCAGAGGTGTTCACCTGGAGCTGTGGTCTGGGTACTGGGAGAGTAGGAGATCATCTCCCCTTGGGTGCCCTGCCGTTGGGTGGATAGGCTCAGGAGCACACCTGGACCCCACCAGCTTTTTGCTGATTTCAGGTAAAACCACATCTGAGAGAAACTTTTCTCCAAGGCTGCCTGAAATGTGTGGCTCTGAAAGGCTGGGCGTTGTTTTCAGTTTTGTGAGGGATTCTGATTTTTATTTTGTCAGGCTGGAGATGATTTAAATAGTCCCAGTCCTCCTTTTTTGGAAGTTCATCTGTTTACACAACGCGTTCCAAGAAATGTGTGTTCGTATCCATCTGATGTGCCGTCGTCGGTTTCTTGGCTGGCCCCTGCTGCTGGATGCTGGAATGCAAATCTCTCATTTTTCAAATAGCATTGGGACCTTGCAGTGAGAAAAATGCAGCTGGAAGCCTCTGTCTTTGTCCCAGGGCCCTGTATCCAAGCTTGTCCTTGAGGGACCCCTGGAGATCACCTCATGAGGATCTGTCAGGAGCCTCTCCCTCCTTGATGTCTCTGTCCTGTCCTCTGCCATGCTGGAGTTTCAGCAATAAGTGAGGTTTGTTCAGCCCTGCACTGGTTTTGGCTGAACAACTGAAGGAGTGGCTGGCATGGCTGCAGGCATCTTCTCTGCATTATTTCATGTCGTATTAGTCCCTCAGCTCTGGAGCTGAAGAGGGGTGTCTCTATTGTTGTAGTGCAGAAATAAGTAGGAATCGACTGTTGAAAGTCCACTAAGTTTTGGGCATGTGACTTGTTCCCTTTGGCACTTTTGGGGAGAAAAAAAAAAAAGCCATTCTAACAAACAGGCTCTTTGCAAAAGGGTGCATTGTGTTCCCGGCTGTTCCTGAGTGCTGCCCTGCACAAGGCTGCTTTGTGCACCACACACGGGGCTTGCAGCAAGGGCTGGAGCTCTGGGATGGGTGTTGGGAGACTCCTGGCCATCCTTTGGGAATGGGCCACTGCCTGCACCTTGCTGCCTGTGCCTGACTGCCTGTGGTGGGCACAGACTGCATTTTCACCAGCTCCCATGAAGTTTCTCCCACCTCCCTTGTTCTCCACACAGTGCTTGTGTGGGGACATACAGTGTGTGACCCAGGGAAGAGGGAGCCACCCAGCCTGTCTTCAGCTTCACATCTTTACTGGGCCCTCTCTGGGTTGGTGGGTTTGTCCTGCTTCCCTCAGTGCCACCTCGTTGTCCTTTGTTCTGTCTTTTGCACAGCTCCTTTGAGGTAATGCGTGTGCATAAAATAATAGGGATGGCAAAGGGCTGTCCCTGCAGCAAACCGAGTGTTTTGCCTTGCTCTCTTGTGGCCAGGGCTGGGAACAGGTGCTGTTGCTGTGGCTGGGCTGAAAACACAGGCTTAGGTTTTTGTTTCAGTGCTCTGTGAGCAGATTCAAATCCTCATAGAATTTCCTTTTTTGGTTGATCCTTTTGAAAGGCTCAAGGCTCAGTGCAGGCTCCTTCCAAGTAGAGTCATCACGAAGGACACCAGTTTCTCCTTGTCATCACCTAGTTGTCATCACCTAGTTGTTACATACCAGCATGTCAAAGCAAAGCCCCTGCTGTGGGATTGATGTGTTCCCCTCGACTTCCTCTCTGTCCCTTTGTCACCCCCCAGGATTTTGGCAGCACGAAGTCCATCACGTCCCGGTGTGACTTCCTGCAGAACCTGGTTGCCAACGGCTGTGCCGGCGCCATCGAGAACCCCAGCAGCAGCATCAGCGTGGTGCAGAACGTGCCCCTGAGCAGCAAGGGCTCTGGCCAGACCCACCTGGACGTCACACAGATCACACCTCAGAAGGTCGCCCTGAATCTGCGTCCTGGTGAGTGCCCAGTGGCTCTGGGGGGAGTGGGGAGAGGGAGAAAGGGTGGCCAGGACTTGCCAAGAGCACACTGTGGCTCATGGCCCTGTAGCTCACTAAAGCAGGTGACTGCTGGCCCCCTGCATACCTTTGAACTTTGGGAGTGCCTCACAGATAGGTTTGGGGCTGGGGCATGTGTCCTCTTTGAGAGGCAAAGTCAGTCAATGCCCACCCAAAACTGCTACCAATAATGGTCTTAACACCTGCATATGTTTAAAAGGAACCTGCTCAGCTTGAAAATGGAATCGCTGCATGGAAGGAGTTAAAATAGCTTTGGTTCCTCCTCTAAGCTGACAGGGCATGATTCTAAACTGAGACAGCTCCTTCTATAAATTGGAAACAAACCCACATATCTGTTTTCTGTCAGTATGCAAAAGAGCTATTGGATCAAGGCAGAAGATAGAGATTTGAACTTGTGACTCAGGCCTTGGACTGTAGCCAGGTCCCTCTTTCATTCTCCTGAGCCATCACTTTTCTTCAATCTCTTTCTTTTAATTAAAAATTAGAAGGGAATGGCTCATCTGAGCCATGCAAGCATGCTTGTTATCAAAAGGTTTTGCATGGTGGGGGGAGGCTTTAATGTGGGTTTAGAATTCTTGCAAAAATTTGGCAGCTGACATTTCTGAGGAAGGGAAAAAAAGCTCTTTATTGCAAAGACAAGCAAATATAAAAGCTTGATTCATTATAAGTGATTGGTGTGGGTTTCTAAGGCTTACAGTTTTGTGACAGCTCTCACGAGCATACAGTAAAGAGAAATATTGATGTTTTGCCCAAGAAAAACAGGGGTTTGAGCTGGTGCTTATACTACCAGTGCTCCCCCAGAGACTACTAGTTGCTGCAGGAGTTCTTGTTTTAGCTGTGTAAATTAGAAGTTGACATGTTTTTCAATGAGGATTAACTTCCTCAGCTGTCATTGGTTAGACTCTCAGATTTAAAAAAAATTGCTTCAAATTGCCTTAAATCAGATACCTGAGAGCAGTCACCGCTGTACATACGTCTGGACGGATGGCTTCTGCCACTGAATATTGTGGTAAAAAAGAGCAAAAGGGAGTTGTTATTACTGCTGTTTCTTGAGGCAATTCCTGACAGAAAGGGCTGGCTCAGCTTCCACATCCCACCTCCTGTACATCCCCCTCCACACACAGTGCCCAGTGCTCAGCAAATTCTGCTTTCCTAATCCCTGACAGTTTTGCCCATCACATGTCCACTGTTCCAGTCAGTGGTGGAGTGTGGGGATCCATCTCCCTGTAGCCTCCTGAGATTTGTGCTCTTGGAAACCTTGGGCTGTACAGGGCTGGTGGGCTGCTTCTGTCCATCCTTGTGGGGACCACACTCATGGCCATCCTCAGTTCCTTGTGATGGAGAAGCCCTCCAGGTCTGGGCTGACCTGCAGGAATCACCCTGAGGACCCCCACAGCAATGCCCACACTGAGCCAGTGAACTCCTCTCCCTGTGCTCCCCTTGCAGAGCATCAGAGTCATTGCAGGAGGAGGGACAAACCTAGATGTTTGTAATAGTATCTCCCATTTTTGTTCTCTTTTTGGTGTTGGGCAGCACTTCACCTTCAGGCTGATGACTTCCTAAACCTTTGCATTAGCAGGCCCAGTTTAAATTATTCATTAATCCTTGAGCTTGGGAGAACAGGTTTCACCCTGTGAACCCAAGACAAAAAGGAAACAATGCTGATTTAATTTTGGGCACGAGGGGTGTACTATTTCAAAGATGAATTCATGTGGAGGTCTGTGGCAATGGTGATCTTTTATTCTTAGACTGCTAAGCAGAAGCAGAAGGGAGTGGATTGTCAATTGTTTGCTGTTCCCACCCAGGCAGTTTGATCTCATCATCCTGTGGCAGAAGTCACATCCCCAAATCTGTGTCCTCAGCTAAACTCCAAAGGCCTTAAATTGATGTCTTTACAGGGTAGCTTTTGGATTGAGCATTTAGTTTTTATAATACTGCTTTTTAATCTTGAGTCCAGCTATAAAGCAGTGTGTCCTAGTTAAATGAAATAGAAATACTGTAAAAGGACTTAAAAGATGAATAGATGCAAGCTGTGTTGCCCATCAAGCCATAAGCCTCACCAAACAGGAATAAGCTGCATAAGCATGATTGTCAAGTTTATGTTCTTAAATTCACCAAAATCAATTTTTCCAGTTTCTGCACAGCCTCTCTGTGATGGTATCCAAGAAAAATTTCTGAATTAAGCTCTGAGTTTAAAACTTTTCAGTAAAAGCCCTAAGGAGAGGATGGTGGCGA
The DNA here is from genome assembly GCA_024734555.1 of Trochalopteron elliotii. NCBI lineage: Eukaryota > Metazoa > Chordata > Aves > Passeriformes > Leiothrichidae > Trochalopteron > Trochalopteron elliotii. The sequence goes on from JANPWX010000011.1 coordinate 1,021,802, forward strand.
CAGTACATGAGGAAGGAGGGGGCTGGATTATCCCTAGAAGTGCAAGAGTAATACTGTCCATAGAGAATAATAAATTCTTTTGCACTTACATCTACATACATTAGTGATATTTTCTCTGACATAATTGGTTTGTGCAGTTAGGAATGAAAGAAGAACCAGCCACAGGATCCTGTTGGTTTTGGTGCTTCTCAGGGACTAATAAATTCGTAACTATTAAGAGAAGCACGTTTGATCACAGCATCCCAAATACCCTTTCTGGCAGGAAGAAGAGTGTTTTGGAAATGAAAATGTTGCAAAATACAGAGAACACATCCCCGTTTCCAGTGGGGAAAATATGTAGGAATGAAAAACATGGGCATGGGAAAGAATTTTCCCAGATTTAAACATATTTCTGCAACACTGAATTAAAGTCAAGTTTGCAATCACAGTTTTACCCTGCAATCAGTGCTAACAGGTTTTGTGCTACGTGAGTTATGTTCTTTGTTGCCCCACAAAATGCATCCCAGGTACAATGCGAGGCTCATGTGGAGCTGTGCTCCACATCCCAGCCCTGTGCCAGGAAAGTCCTGCTCCTGCTGGACAAGGAAGCTGGGGAGAGTAAGGAGGAGTATTTATGGCACGAGCTTCTTGCTTCCTGCAGCTGGATGCTGTCTCCATGTGCATGTTTGTGCCTCCTGCAGCCCTGCCTTTTCTAGTAGGGCTGTAGCAGACTGCAGGGAAATGCTGAAAGAGAAGGAGGGTGGTGTTTGAGGAGCTTTAGCTTGATGCAGCCTGACCCCAGGTGCCAGGCAGGGCTCTGCCAGCCAGGCTGCAGGGCCCCTTGTACTGTGCATTGCCAGCTTGGCAGTTTTGGGATGCTGCTGCTGCTGTTGGGCTGGAAGTAAGTGGGAGCAGCTGTGCTGCTGTGCACAAGGAGGAGAACAATAAAGTGGTTAGGGAAATGTTTTCACAATACTAAAAAATGTGAGTTCCATTTCTGGGGAAGAAGAGGGGAAGCCACAAATGTTTTGCAGAACCTGCCACTGCCCAAGTTCAGCCTTGCCTGTGAAGGGCTGGGAAAGGGCAGAACTGGGAGCTTGGTTTTGAAAGGATCCAGTTCTCTGGGGCTGAGACCCAGTGAACTGGAAAAGGGGCTAAGGTGGAAGCTGGGAACATGGGATCTCCAAACCAGCCTGGGTTGTGAGGTTGGGGTTTGCAGGGTTTTTTTAAACCCCTCCCTTAGCAAAGTGAAAGGGAAACATTTGCCACCTGCTGTCTGGCTCCAAGGTCCATCTGGTGTGAAGTTGAGTTCACTTTGAAGCCACTTCAGCTTTTTTGAGGTGTAGGTGTTGCCTGTGGTGGCCTTCCCTGGCACCCCTTCCAGAGGGCATCTCTAGTGAAACCAGAGTGGCAAAGGAGAAGGTCGGGGACAGGCTTTCCTCTGCTTCTCTTCACATCTGCACAGCCTATGACTCAGCCCTGTCAGCTCCTTCCCTTGTGTTCTTCACTTCAGGAAGTTTCACCTCTGCCTCAGTGCTTCCCTGGGTGACCCCAACAACTTTCCTTTTCACTTCCCTTTAGCCCTGATTTCTCCAGCTCCATTTTTGGGGGAACTCCTTTTCAAAGGTGTTTCTTCTGTGTCTGCTTCACCTTGACCTCCCTGCACAGCTCAGAGGACATTTTGCATGCACCTCATGCTGGCTATTTTCTCCTGATCCTCCTCTTCTCCAACTCCACCTCCTTCTCTTTTTTGTGCATGACTTCTTGGACTGCTCCTGGTTTGCTTTAAGAATGTACTCAAGTAAATGTGGTCAGGGTCCCTGTTTCAGTAGTCCATGAAATATCCATTTAAGGATATTGATCCTGTTTTTAAGGATATTTCCTGTTTTCTGGGAAAACATCCTGGACTGCACACAGGGCAACAGTGTTTTTCATGTATCCTTCCCTTAGATGTTCTCTCAGATGAGATGCAAAGACCCTTTCTGATACCTCCAAAGAGCTGAAGTAGAGACATGCACTCCATGTCTTTTTCTTGCCAGCCAGTATACTACATAGCTTAAGAGGATCCAAAGTCAAAACCTGTTTTTCTGTTAAGTCTCCTAAGGGATGTATTTGGAAAAGCTTATTGCCCTCACCCTCTTCTTTGGAAAAGTGATAGAAAACTGTCTGCTCTGCAGGGGAATAAAAAAACCTGTGCGATCTGGATTTTCATGTGTGCTGGGAGTTTTCTTTTCACTGTGCCCAACCTTTGTGTGTGTGCAGGTGACCGGACGTCGTTCCGAGTTCAGGTGCGGCAGGTGGAGGATTATCCCGTGGACCTCTACTACCTGATGGATCTCTCCCTGTCCATGAACGACGACCTGGATAACATCCGCAATCTGGGGACCAAGCTGGCTGAGGAGATGCGAAAGCTCACGAGCAATTTCCGACTGGGGTTCGGCTCCTTCGTGGACAAAAACATTTCTCCTTTCTCCTACACGGCACCAAGATACCAAAACAATCCCTGCATTGGGTAAGTGGTGGGTGCACCCTGAAGGGGCATGGCCTGTGCTTGTACAGAGCCTGGCTGCAATCTTCACGTGCCTTTTTTGCTTTAAATAATGAGCCACACTTCAGCCATGGCTTTTGGGAATGATGATTAGCCGTAGCTGTCACTGTGATACTTGAGCAATTCAAAATAGGACAGCTTCTAATTTTGCTGTGGCTGTTGGAAGATCTCTGCATCTAGACATGGGAAATTGTTGTACCACGGAGCCTGAAGCTATTTTTAAGTACCTGAAAAGGATGCAGACATAGCAGGCTTTTTTACAGCCTTTAAGGAAAAGGAGCTAGAGCCAGAAATTCCTGATTTCTGTCCTAGCTCTGAGTCATAGTTTGGCATTGAGTAAATCAATTAAACTTTTTAGTCTGCATTTTACAGATAAGGAGACTAAGGCAATGTAAATCCTCCTCAACAAAAGTGTTTGGAGGAACTGAGATTTGCGACGGCCTCTAGTGCTGATTAATGAGTTTTTGTAGAGTGTTTTTAAGGTGGCAGGCAGATTTTTTCATCTTTATTGCTGTGGAAGGAAAGCAAACTAGCAGTTACAAAAGACACAAATGATGTGGTTTACTTTGTGGTGATATCAGAGCCTTCATCCCTTTATTTCCTTTTTTTTTTGCTTGTGTCTTTGCAAGAGTCTTTTTGTTTGCCTTTTAATCACCAGAGTCGGGATCAAGTCAATTGAATTGAGGATTGTGCCAGAGCGAAATTTGGTGTAGGGAAGGATGTCCAGGCTCAGATGGGTTTGGGTGTTGGAATTGAAGGATGGATACAGCAGCAAGTGCCCTCCTGGGAGAGTGTCACCACTGACACCTTTTGTAGTCCCCATTTTCACCTTATCCATCAGTGAGTGCTTCCTACTCATGTAAGGGCAGTGAGGAAAACGCTTTCATTTGAGCCATTTGTGGATACTTACACGGTAAGATCAGCTCATGCATGGATGCCAAGCCCTGTGCATGCTCTGAGAGGCAGATAAGGACAGCTTGCATCAGCTGTGAGTTTCTAGGCCAGCTTTTGGCACTGACCAAGCATTGGCATCTCACTGCACATTGTTGTTGACCAGACAAAAATTATCTGTATCCTCTTTTCACCAGTTCTGCCCAGAGTGGAAAGTCAAATGGATTTTAACACTGAAAACTCTTGCTTTAATCATGAGGCAAAAGTGACCACACTGAGCCAGGAAGGTGTCTCTGCCACAATGGCATTGCACACCACACTCTTCATAGTGCTTCTCCCAGAAATTTGGCATAGCCTCTGAGGGATCCTCTGTCATCCTTAGTCTCTGACACCTGCCCTCAGGCTGGGGACAAGCTCCAGCTGGAGAAATCTTGGAGACTTTGTTTGGCTGGTGTGTGATTTAATTGGAGTGACATGGCTTTTGCTGAGTGCAGGAGGAGATGGGTGCAAAAGGAGGAGAGGATGGAACTGGACAACTCAGCAACAAGGCATACCTGAAACTTCCAATGACCTTTTATCAGGAACATCCAGAGCTGTCACCTCAGCTTTTCCCACCATGATCAGGCTGTGTGTTCCTTTGGCTTTACCCAGGTGGTTCCTTTCCTTTCTGTGGGCTGCTTTAAGCCAGCCTGGTCTTGGGAAAACATTTAGGAAGGATTGCCCACGGCATCTCATCTGGTAGGTGCTCCCTTCCAGTTGCCATGTGTCTCTTCTTCATCCAAACCAGGGGTGCTGGCTCCCTGCTCTCTGATGGAATCTCCTTCCCCAGCCTGCTCTGTGTGGGGGCTCTGGCTGCTGCCACATGTCCCTGGTGCAGCAAGGTGGGTTGTCAGGTGTGGTTTTGTTTGCAGCTATTTCTGGTGTCAAAACAAACCGTTCAGGATCTAAGAAAAGCTGCAAGTAAACACGAGCTGCAATGGGTGCTTTTTGCTCCTGGTTCAGGCTCTCCCCTCCTCTTCCTTGTGGTGATGACTGACTTGCAGGTCTGGGCAGGGTGCAGCCCTGTTTCCCTTGTCTCCTTTATCACCTCTGTTCCTGACTCAGCATCCTGATGGGCTAAGGGCAGCTTGCTGAGACCCTGCAGTGCAGAGGTTTCAGACATGGCAAAATCCTTGCCTTGCCCTGGGTATGAGCACGATGCAAGTCTGGACATGGATCATGGATCAAAAGGGTTGGCTCTAATTGCCAAGCCCAAGGCAATGAGACCTGCCCCATGGTTAGGTGTGTGTGTGTGGCTGTGTGGATGGAAACCCCTGCTTTGGAGTTGTTTGTGAGGGATTTGAGTTCTCAGTGATGGTAAATTTTAAATACTCCTTTGTGTAAAAAGCCTCTTGCAACTTATCCATAGTGGGTCATGTGTCAGCAGAGGCTTTTAATTGTACTCTGGGTTATATGTTTAAAGATAAGAGTGAATTAGTGCCAGGCCAACTCCTTTTTAAATACATTTCTTCTTAACCCTTCCCATCCTTCTCTCCTGCACACACTCTCTGATTTCTCATGCCACAGGAGCTTCTTTGCTGAGCTCTCCAGGTGAACACCAAAACTGCCTTCTCATGGTTTTGTATGGGAAAAAAAAGGTTTTCTGGTAGCCTGCCAAATCATTTTTCTGCCTTAGGGTGCCCATCCTAACTTTCTGCTCCAGTGGCGCCCTGGGAAACAGAGATGGTGTTTGCTCACCAGCTCACACGGAGAGTGGGAGGAAGCTTGAGCTGGTGTTGGTTTTATTTCGTCTCATACTGGACAATTGCCAGGTGCCTGGTGATGTGCAGTAGGTGTAGGGTGGCTTGTACTGGCAAGAGAACTGGATGACACAGTGCAAATTCATACTGCAGAAGAGAGGAGGTGTAGCTCTTGGCAGTGATGCTCCTGCCCTTTGACACCAGCCCACTGGATCTGCAGGCATGGGACACAGCTCCCATGGCTCTCCTGGGCTGCTGGGAAGGGTGGATCTGCCAGAACGCAGCCTCTCCATCACTGGGTCACATCCTTGACTGCAGATTCCCAGTGTGAAAACCACTTGATGAGTGCTGAAACTGCAGAGCTGCATGGCCCGGGGTGGGCTGGTGCTCAATGTCTCCACTCACACTGTACATGGAGAGAGATGTTCAAGTCCTGGTGGGATCTCTGGAAACTTCAGCTTCTGAAAGTCCCTGAGGGGAAACACAACAATATGGACTCTACTGTAAGGTTTTGTAGAAAAACAGCCAGAAATTGAAGTGTCCAAATTATGAAGCATTGTGAAAGTATTCCAACCCTCTGAACAGAATTTTGGAGACCAACCTGGTAGAGCTGGGAGCTTCTGCAGTTCTTGGCTGTGGGTGTGGTTCCTCCCACTGAGCTGACCACTCCTCTGTTGTTCCCACAGTTATAAGCTGTTCCCCAGCTGTGTCCCATCCTTTGGCTTCCGCCACCTCCTGTCCCTGACGGATAAAGTTGACCGTTTCAATGAAGAGGTCCGGAAACAGAAGGTTTCCCGCAACCGAGATGCTCCCGAGGGCGGCTTCGATGCCATTTTGCAGGCTGCTGTGTGCAAGGTGAGTTGCTCTGGAGATTTCTTTTGCTCTGTTCTTGAGCAAGCTTCAGTTTGCCGTTTCTTGGATGTAACTGATAAATTTTTCTTGGAGAAACTGAAAAATGTTTTTAAAATAGAGGTTTTTGTTTTTACGTGCTTTTGTAGATAAACAGGCGAAGGAAAAAAAGGTTAATTCTTTTTCTAGTTTAAGGGGATAAAAATGGAGCTTTTGCAAATGCAAATTTAGGGCTGAGATTTCATTACTCAGTTAGACCTTTGGTGCTGAGCACCTGGGACAGAATCCTTTACGATTCACATGCACTTGTGTGCAGCAGCACTGCACGTCAGCTTGATGTGTTTTTCAAGGGTGTGTCAAACATATCTTGCAGCAGTTGACCCGTGTTGAGGGTTGAAGCTTGTTCCTTCTGCTCATACTTTCCTTCTTTGTGTGTGGGAGGTTGATCTCCCCTCTGGGTGCTGATAGCCTTCTCTCCCTCTTTGTCAGCAGAACTGGAGCATAGTTCATTAGCTTGGTGCCATGTTTGCCATGTCCTTAGGGTTTTTGGAGATGCTTGCTTGAAGATCTTTCTGGAACAAGTGGCTGGGTTGCTTCATATCCCTTTGTCATGAATGGAAGTGTTTGCTCCACTCTGACATGTATGAGCTTCCCTGCTCACCAGGAGTGGTTTTATTTGATTTGCTTTGTGTTTGCTTCAGCCTTGTGTAGTCCTTTTGGTTGGGCATGTTTTCTTCTGGGTCTGAATTATGGCAGCTGGGAGATAGGAATGGTCTGTGGGAGCGATGGGATGCAGGCATGTGGACATCCAGATGTGGACAACCTTGCCTGGATTGGCTTCACTGTGCTTCATTGTCTTGGCAGGACTGAACCTGCCCCATTGGGGCATCTTCCCACAGATATTGTTGTTGGCATAGCTACAGTGCTGCTCCCAATAATTGCCTGGATATAAAGTGCTTCTCAGTTTTGGAGAGGCGGCTCCCATGGTTAGAGCAGGGATGGCCCAGGATGGTGACTCAGTTGTGCCATTCATCATGTGGGTTATTGCACTCCCTTCCACGATGTTATTGCAAAAACAGGCAAATATTTCCCTATGGTGCAGCAGTACTTCAGTGTGTATCACAAGGGCTCATTTCTGAAGTGTTTGTGGAAGGCAGGAGACCTGCAAGATACTTCCTCTGTATTTGTGCCAGTCTCAGACTGTTGGTAAGGACCAAAATCTTTACCTGTCCTTGAATGCACAGCCCTTCTAAATTTAGAAGATTAATTTTAAATGCTGGTACCATCTAAATTCAGGAATGAGCACCCTCTAGGAAGGGTGAGCAAAGGTGAGCATGTACACATGTGTGACTGTTGGCATGATGTGGCAGGTGATGACAGTGAATTTCTGCAGCCACAGCAGTTAATTAATTACAGGAGCTTGGGTGTGGGAAAGGAAGTCCATGGGACTGGTGTGCAAGGCAGCAGAACCAGCTGTGCCGTGACTTGTGCTGCACTGGCAGTCCCTTGCTCTGGACAGGGAAGCTGCCTCTCATCACAGCCATGAGCAGCAAAGAGTCTGTCTGTCCAGAGTTAAAAAAGGCAAAATTTCAGGGCAGCTGATGGACATTAGGATGTTTGGTGTCCCATAGTCAAAATGGGAACTTACTGCCTAATTTCCCTTGTGGTCCCTAAGCGATGGCCCAGACTGGTCAGTTGTGGGTTGTGGTGAGGCTCAACACCACTGAGATGGGTGAGGGATGCAGACATCTGGGGTGGCAGTGAAGTGCAGCTTTGCTGACGAGGATGTTCTTGGCACGGAGATTTTCAGCCTGTAGTGACTAATGGAGTGTCATGGGGATGAAGACCTGAGAAACAGGCAGTAGTTTCTGTGAACTCAGGAACTATTCCACCTCCCTGCTCCCCATGCATGAAGGGCCACGTATGGGTACCTTGGTGACTTCTAGGGTGGGTTTCATCATCACTGCTGTGGCACCCCATTGCATCTCACTGGCATGCTCCAGCTTTTTCCAGGGTAATTATGACCTTAGAAACTGCCCTGCCTTGGGGGCGTGCAGCATGTTGCCCATGAAGGACTTTGTGCTCAGCTTCAAGGGGAGAGCTGCTCATGGCACAGCACAACCTCACTGTCTCCAAGTCATGGTGTCTGAACAAGGTCTTCTCCCCTTCTGAGGTGTCAGAACAGAAACAATACCTCCTGTGTTGACTAGATGTTTTTACACTGTAATGCATAGCAAGCATTTCTTCTGCGTGAGCTGCCTAAGGGCTCTGTAGCACTCGAGTCATTTTTTGGCCTGGTTTTCAACCCAAGGAATGGGGAAAGTTTGTACAGTTAATAAAGACTAAGGAGCAGGCCCAGGGTTTGGCTCCTTTCTGAAAGATGAAGATATGGTAAATGTTATTCTCGAGGCAATGAAAGAGCCAGAGACAATAAGCCTTTATTCTGATGCTAAAATAGTATGCCAGGAATATTAATCAGCTTTCCATAATTACATTTTCCATTTGCAGTATTTTGTTTTTTTGCTATTGTCTAAGTAAAAGCCTCATATGGCTTGGTGGTATGTGTAAGTTTCAGATCTTATATGCTAAGATGCAGTGAGGAGATAATGCTAGATTGAAAAAGAAAGCATCTTTTGGAATGGTTTTGATTGGTGCTTGCTAGACACTGGTATGTGGAGGTGGCCAAAGCATCTGGGAGACATTGAGATGCCTTTCAGAGCAATACCAAGTGAAGGAGGTTTTGGCTTTTGATCCCTAAGGCATACTTGCCTTGCACCTGTATCTGTTTCTTGCTTCCAAGAAAGTCTGCACCTGAGAAACTGGTGAGGTTTTAGACAAATTGATGGATCCAGGGAGGTCTCCTGGCAACTGAGTCTTGGCAATTGAATTTTCAGTGCTTTTATTCAGTGCCCAAAGTATAAATATAGGTATTTATTCAGGCATGGAAATACAGGCTTTGCAGCTTTTTCAATAGTATTTGGAGAGCTGTGCTGAGGCAGCTGTGGCAGTTTTGCCAGTCACTATTGGCTATATGGAGTGAGAAGCTGTTTTTTTGGGGTACAGAAGGCAACTGCAGCTGGTCGTGGGAGTAGGGGCAGGATCCATAGCACCCCCAGCACTGTGGAAACATGTTGCTTTGCTTTGGGTCTAGTCCCACCCCTGCTTTAAAAATCCTTCTTGTCCCATATGGATCAAAAACCAGATGAGGGGGTAGGCATCAGTGCAGGGGTTTTTGTTCAGCAATCCCAGTCCAATAAAAATAAATGAAATTCTCCTTGGTTATTTGCTTTAAGCGGAGCAGAGTGCTGCTCTGGGTTTCTCAGTGGAAACTGCATGCTGAAGAGCTGTATTTTCCAGTGCCTGGAAGCCTCTGGCAGAGGCAGTGTGAGATGCTCCTTGGCATGCCAGCCTCTTTGGGGGGCTTTTTTTGTAGATCTATGGCTTTTTTTGGTGTGGTCTCACACAGGCTCAGCCAGCCCATCCAAGGCACCCTGGTCTGATGCTCTGAGGCATTACATACTTTCAGTGCCTGGATATTGGCACTGAGACTGTGTGTGCTCGCTGCTTTTTGGGAGTGAGTTCCTGAACCGAGCAGCCAGAGCAGTTTTGATATTGTTTATGTGGGAAATTGTGTCAGAGTCATGGAGAATTTGTCTGTAAAGGAATGCTTAACCCATGATTTAAAGGTGGGTTTAGCAGGCAGGTGACCAGCACCAGCCCCCCAGAAGTGACTTTGTAACTGCTGCTTGAATGCGGCTCCTTTTCTTTCTGTGCAGCACTTTTCTAAGGAAATCAAACTCAGATTAAGCCTTCTAATCTCTTTGGGAGTTTCTTGGCCTTAATCATTTAAAAAGAAATCAGCTTTGGATACTCAAAGAAAAGTGAATTGGATGGGCTTCTGTCTGGTGGCTGAGTAGAATGAAAACTGCCTCTTGCATTATTAGAGCTGTAATCACTTTTGGGTTGAGTTCTTAAGAAGTTACCTTTTGGCATCAAGTTTTAGCCTTTTGTCCAGTGGGGTAACTTCAGTGGAATGGATCCTGCTTCCCACAGCAAAAAAGTCCTCATTGCTTCCTGAGCTGGACTGTAACGTGCCGGTGCATGGTAAAGAATGTGTGTTGCCAAAAATTTCTTCCTATAGCCTTATGTGCATTGTGGGGGTCTTTAAAATGTCAATAAAAAAAATTAACCTTCTGTAATTGGGAGGAAAAAGGAATCTACTCTGGGATAGTGTCCCTGAAGGAAGAGTTATGTTTATTGGAAAGATCAGCAGGCTTTGGGCTATGACTCACATTTGGAGGCGAAAATTGCGCTGGCACATGTGATTCTGCACCCTTCTGCCTACTCTGCCCTCTTGCCCTGCCCACGCCAGTGCTTTCCATAGGAAGGGCCAGCACCTTCCTGTAAACAGGGCAGAGTTTGGGTTTTGCTAAATAAGCTGAGCAGTAACTCTGGAGGAGCTGGGTATTTCCATCTGCACAGTGCTCCCGTCAGTGACCTTCTACTAGCTTTTTCTACCTTGTGCCTTCCCAAAGGATTTGTGTGGTGGTGCTCTGAGGCAGGGTCTGGAGGGAGGGAGATGCTGGAAGTGTGTGGGCAGGGAAGGTGTGGGGCTGTGTCTTTGCTGGCAGATGGTCAGTGTGGCCATCCCAAGGGGAAGCTCCGGACCGTGGGACTTTCTGCCTTCAGTCTGTGCCATAGCAGGATCTCCCTGCTGTGGTCAGCAGCAAGATCCCTGCCCACCCAGCTTGGGAGTGACCTGGCAGCAGGAGCAGACACTGAGCAGAGGGGGATTTGCTGCAGTGCTGTGATTTGCAAACATTTCCTTTGGGCACCTCTGTTTCCTTCCACTTCCATTGCAACAAAGTGCTCCAGTGTGCAGTTACAGGCACAGATCTGCTTCTTGGGCTGATGAAAACTTGGAAACCTGGGGAAGCTCCATTGGGAGGGAAATGTTTGTAATCTAGACCTTATCCCTTTACTTGAAAAAAATCTGTCCTTGCATCTCTCTTCATGCAGAGACAGTGGTAATGTCTGGTTCTTGCACAGAGGGACCAAGGAGGGGTCAGAGGACACTTCATGTGCTGTGCTTGACACCTCAGTGCTTTTGTGGGGACCACTGCAGCATGCCTTGACATTATCATGTTTTTAAATAGGCAGAGCAGCACTGTCCAGTGGTTGTGTGGGATTAGTGCCAGCAGCAATGCCAAAGGTTCCTGCTCTGCTCTGGCTGTGTGTACCCTCCTGGGCTGTGGTGCAGGGGGATGGAGCTGTTTGGGGCACTTAATAGAGTTGTACAATGAAATAGCAGAGGCACCATGGCTTCCAGGAGATGTGTGCAGAAGGGGATCAGGGCAGAGTGCCTGGGCATGAATGTGAGTGCACCAAAGCCAGTCTCCTCAGGCAGGGACCTCACTTTGTCCATCACAGCTCAGAAACAGCCTTTATGAGTGGGCAGTAATGAAAATGCTGAGCAGGGATATTGCAGCTCTTGCTGTTGTGTTGGCTGCTCCACAGAGCTGAGGAAACAAGGTCAGATTAAACGTGTGTGGAGGAAGTTGGCAGGTCTCCTTTGGCTATAAAACCAGCTGACATTCTTACTCTTGGATCTGGGTAGAGAAGGTCTGGTGGACAGTCTGCATACCTCCTCATGCCTTTTAAATTAAGTGTGTTGGAAGGAGATGCTAGGAAATGCTGGATGGGCTCCTGACATTTTGTTTTCTTACCAGGGATGGTTTCTTACCAGGGATGGAGCATGGTACTCTCCTAATTAATGCTCATGGGTCTGCTGCTGGCCAGGCACGTGGCTGGGACCGTGTGCAGGGTGAGGGGTGAAGCGTGGGCTTGGCAGGGGCAGGCTGCTGTCTCACAGGGTTTGCTGTCCCCCAGGAGAAAATCGGCTGGCGTAAGGAGGCGTCTCACCTGCTGGTGTTCACCACGGATGATGTGCCCCACATAGCCCTGGATGGGAAGCTGGGGGGGCTGGTGCAGCCCCACGATGGCCAGTGCCACCTGAACGAAGCCAATGAGTACAGCGCGTCCAGCCAGCTGGTGAGTGGGGCATGGGGCCCAGCCCTTAGAGACCTCGAGGGCTGCTGGACCTCTCTGGAGACCAGCCAGCCCCTACTCCAGCAGCTTTTGGCAAATGCAGTGCCTGGTTTAACCCAGCTTTTGCAATTTGCAAATAAAATTTGCTCTTCCCTTGGGCATTCCCACCATAGTGAATGCTTCTGTGATGTTCAGAAATGAGTTGGTGACTTAGTGAGCTCCTTCAAAGCTCATTGCAAGGGATGGAAAAGTAACTTGATGTCCTGAAGAGCATTACATTTTGCCTACAAAAAAAAAGTGTAGAGGAAACATAGAATATGTCATCCCTTTTCCAAAATATATCTGAGGAGAGTGGAGTCTGAGGACTGTCCAGAGGACTCTTTCTGAGGAGAGTGTATCTACCTTGATGTGGCTGCACTATTAAGTACAACAGAATACTCCTTTTATTTTGTTTATCCTCTACAGCCTTTGAGCATAACACAAACATGAGGCTTGGTAATAAGCAGGTGAACTAGCCCTTTTTAAAAACTGAACTCATTGGAGGAAACTTCTGGGATGAATGAGCACTCGCCTGCCACTTCATTATCCCATCCCTCTGCAGAATGGTGCTTTATTCAGCAGATCACATACACTAATTATGAATTTTGTTCCTGAACGTGGCCCTGTGAGTGGAGGGGAATCTGGGTGGCTGTGTTATGGTCAGAAGCTGGGCTCTACAGTGGAACTCCCTGTGCAATCCTACCAAGTGGATGTACATGTAAGGGAGCACAGTCCCCAAACTGGCTCCCTTATGTGGAGTTAATCCTGGGGAGCTGGCATGGGAATGCTGCTTTGGTGTTCTCGTGTTTGAACCTCAGAGGCTCTCAATCAGCCCTCCAGTCTTCAAGTAAATGAGATGTTTTTTTCCAAGGACAGCACTTCAAAACCAGGCAGGAGTTTTAAACTCGAGCTGTTCTCTTGAAACTGAGCTCTGGTTCATTATTTTGTTGCTAGAGCAGTGTCTCCCTGCCATCCTCTCTGCCTGGGAAATCTGCAGAATTAAAGAGCTTTTAGTAATCTTTTTATGGTCCCAGTATGCAGAAATAACAGGCAATGGATGTTTCTGTGTTGAGAGAAAAAAATTGATACATTTCCACTTTCTGCAGTTCTAGATCTCCCTGCCTCGCACCCCTTGACGTAGCAGCCATTTAGCACATGTGCATCTGCTGATGGCAAAATAGAAAGGGGAAAGAAATAAACCCAGTGTTTTGTGTATTGCTGTGGCTAGTGGTGTTGTCAGTCATGCATTCTAGTGAGTACAGTAGAAATATTTAACAGATTTCTGCTGTTTCAGTTGGGATGGTGCTGGTACATCAGGGACTTCATCCCACAACAAAACACGCCATGTGTCTGGAATGAATTTTGCTGTTGGAAAGAGAAGAGCAATGAAATTAGTCTTTGTTTCTGTGTTACCTTTACAGTCTTTCTGCCCTTTCCCCCCCCCCCCCTAGGATTATCCTTCCCTGGCACTTCTTGGGGAGAAACTTGCTGAAAACAACATCCACCTGATTTTCGCTGTCACAAAAAGTCATTACATCCTGTACAAGGTAAGTGCTGCTGAGTTGCCTGGGGTGGGGAGAGACTGAAATGCTTCTGGAGACCCTGGGGTGTGGAGGCAGCTGCAGACATGTGTGTGCAGTGGTAAACACGTGTGTGCAGTGATAAAGGTGCATACATGTGGCCACAGGCTGCCCGGTGGTGCAGGCAGGCAAGGCTCAGCCCTGCTAGGCCTTTCAGCAGAAAGCACTAAAGCTTCTTAGAGCAAACAGATATATATGTGTTAGTGAGCATGTGAAGAGCTAAAATAGACTCCATGTTAATCTGGATGTTCGGACAGCTGCCAGCATGCAGCGTGCCAGAGAGCAGAAACCTGCTCGGCCCATTCTGCAGTGACTTAATCCCATTACCTAATCATGCTCAGCCTTTCTGCCCAGCTGTGTTTTTCCATCACTGAGTCCAGGGCCCTGAAGTGCCACACACAATTTGGACTCTCCTGCCATTCCTGCGTTCCCCTCTGAAAGGAAAGTTGACCCAAGGCACAAAGACCAACCTGTGTCTGGAGCTGCCCTGCGGGATGTTGCTGCCCTGTGGGGGCAGGGGTGGTGTTTTAGGCGGGGTTGCTTTTGGAAACCTCTGCCGAGGCCCCCGAGGCTCAAGCAGGAACAACAAGCAGCCGTGTTGCTATAGTCAGTATGCTGCTGTTCACCCGTGGGGAGTGGGAGGGCTGAGCTGCTTCTCCACCCCCTCTCCTGGGGATGCTCAGGGCTGTGAGGGAAGTGGGGACAGCTGCCCCTCCCTCCCTGCACTGCCAGCTTTCCCCAGTGAACAGTGGCTGGGCTTTTCCCCCTCCCGCAGCAGGGCCAGGTATGTTTGTCCTTGTCCCATGGCCATGAGCTTTGTTTAATATTTGACATGCTTCATTAGCAATGCTTTACTTTTGAAAGTAAACTCCACGTTAATGGGAGCCAAACCATACCATGTACACCACTGGGTGATGGGGCAGTGTGTGTGGCCTGTGGGGGCATGGGGGCAGTCCCTCCCCATCCTCTGCTTTCCTCTCTGCACCTCAACATTTTAATTTTTCTTCTGTTTTTTTTAAGAACTTTACCACTTTGATCCCTGGAACAACAGTGGAGATTTTGCACAAAGATTCCAAGAATATAATTGAGCTGATTGTCAAAGCCTACAACGTAAGTGCATTTTAATACCACAGCTGCTGAAGTGGGAAGAGCTAAGAGGTTGGCCAGCTCAGCTCCCCCGGTGAGCTCCACCCAGCTTGGCTGCCTCCCTGCCCTGTCCTCTCCCCAGTGCTGGAGCTGGGATGTCCACCCTGGGGAGGGAAACAAGATGTGTGAGGAGGACAAGAAGCATGAATACCCAAGAGAGCCTGTGGGACAGCAGAAATTTCACCTCATGTCTCTCGTGTGCAGAATTACCCACAAAACACAGCCCCCATATAAAGCAGTTCTCTCTCAGAGCACCCTACCAGTAGGTAAAATGGATTATTTCTTTGTTATCTGATGTTCAGAGACCTCTCAAGGATGGGTCCAGGTCCAGATAAGGTCGCATCCTTGCACAGCTCTCTGTGCAGCCCACGTTAGTTTTCAGCACCCTGTGTGTGTCACCATGCTCCCAAAGGAGCCTTGCCTGTGTGGCACTGCCAGTGAGGAGGACAGCAAGGGACCTGGAGTTGTACTGCTGGCCTGATGTTGTCCATCTCCATGGAGATCAGGGGAGCAGATCTATTAGAAGCAGCTAAATTGCATGTTCATAGCATAGTTAGTGTCAACATTTGTGTTGACTTCTCCCTGAATTCTTATGAGTCATGAATTCTTCATGATTCTGCAAGGATATTTCTGGGAGATCTGACCCCATAACAGGTCAGCCCTCAGGCAGAGTTGTTCATGCATGGGACCTGTGGGAACAGCTTTCAGTGGCTGCAAGCTCTTCTTGGTACTACATTCATTAGTGCAGGGAGCCAATAAGAACTGCTTTGGAGGAGTGTACACATCCAGAATCCATATAGGGTTTGTGGGGTGCTTTGCATGATCTGTAAAATTCTTATTTCCTTTCCCCCAGCTCCCTGCAGTTAAAGCAGCATTTGGTTATGCCCTTGGGAAGAGTGCTTCCCAAAGCTTCACCCTCTGAGGAAGGCAATGAACAGTTAATGCTGCTAATGAGGCCCAGGAGATGCTGCTAATCAAAAGCCCAGTTGTCCCAGTTTGTCCCCTTGAGGTAGGAGGGTCTTGTGGCTGAGATGCTTGGTTGGAGAGAAAGAAATGAATATTTATTTCACATTTACTTTGCATGTGGCCTCAGTGCCATCACATGGAAACCTCCCTTTGCCTTGTTTTTACAGCTGTAAGATGCATCCGTGCCTCCATTTCACCACCCCTCAAGCCTTTGCAGATCAATACCAGCTGATGAAAACCACTGGAAATCCTGTGGCTGTACCACTGCTCCCTCCTTCTCTTTGCTTGTGACCTTTCCAGCACAGCTGGCTGGAAACCACTTGGGTGCTTAGACCAGGGTGCCCCATGGAATGAGCTCTGTGGGTTGACTGACTGCTGGGACTGGGGTTAGTTTCTTGCCTGTTCAGCTGGGTGATGGGTGTGGGCTGGGGCTCCCAGGAGTGCAGTTGGGAGCTGGCAGCTCCTGCCTGTGCCACGGTCAGCCCGGGGCCACCGGAAACCTGGCACCCACCCAGCCCATCTCCTCTTGGTAGCTTTGTGTTTTTTCCTGAAATGACGGAGGAAATTCTTGTTGAGGGAGATGGCTGAAATTCTGTTTCCCGAATGGGAGTGAACCTTTTTTTATTCCCTATGCAAAGGAAAGTCTGAGCCGGGAGAAATCCTTCATCTGCAACAGGACTGTCTTCTCCTGCGGGGTGGCAGTGGCTGATGTTCTGGGCCTGGGCTCAGTCCCTCTGCTTTGTCGGTCTCTGTGTTGTCCATCTCTGGTCCTCTCTCATCTGCTTCCCCTCACTGATGCACACACCAGACTTGCTCAGGGCTTATGTTACCCTCAGGATCGCTTTTCCCCATCTCTTCTTTCCCCTTCTCTGTCTCCCTTTTCATCTGCCCAGCATGCTGTCCCCTCTCCCTCATCCCACCAGGTGTGAAGCAAAAGAGAGCAGGGACTGCTTTCTTCCTGCCCTTCCCCCAAATCTCAATTTACCTAAGAAATGGAAAAGCTCATGGGAAGCTGTGCCCAGGCACAGGGCTGGGTTTGGACTGGTGAGATGCTGGTTTAAGAAGCACTTTCCTAAACCCAATCCAGGCAGGTTGTGGGAGTGTTTCTTGTTGCAACCACCAGCTGCCCTCCGTGGTGGCTGTGGTGTTGTCAAAAGACACTGGTGTGTAACAGTGCCAAGGGGCTGATAATAATGGCACTTCATTTAGGGTAACAGCATGACTATATAGGGCTAATAAGAGACTTGGTGTCTGTGTCGGAACATAGGATGAGCCTGTGCAAGGTCATACTGAGGCCTGGCCTGGTGTCCTGTTTTCTGCCATGCTACCAATGGGATGCTCTGGGGAAGAAGACAGGGGAGCATATCAGCTAATTTCTACAGGATGATTTGGGACTGAGCAGTATCCATAGATTAATGGGCAATTGGCATATGCAGCATTCAGCCCACAGGCAATGGATGCTCTGTATAGTCCCAGTTGCTACCCCATGAACGGCTTCTCTGTTACAGTAAAGAGATGGGAAATTATTCCTTTCTTTCCTCAAGGACTGTTTAGATTCACCCGGCCAAAACTCATTTATCTCCTGTCCATTTCTAGAAGCATTGGCTCTTTGCTGGCATGTGAACCCTGCTTTTGTCATCACATGTACTGGCGAGAGGTCTCAATTAGCACTTTTCCTTAATCTGGCCTCTTTGGTGAGGGCTGGGGACAAGGGAAAGAGGGATGGAGCTGGAAGCTGGCTATGGATAATAAGCATATTTGTACAAAAAGCTCCATTTTGAAAAACTTTGTCATTTTTGGACACTGATGGTATAAAAATCAGTTCCAGCCATTGGAAGAATTAAACAAAACAATGTCATTCCAAAATAATATTTATAAACTTCATTTTGTTGTGACTTAAAAAATACGTGTATGGAGCAGGGCAGAGAGTTGAGAAGAAGAAGAAGGGGGCAGAAGCACACCAAAACCTCACAGATGGAAAATGCTCTTCACTTTGAAAAGTTTTTTCAAAGAAAGAAAATTTTCATTAATTTTTTCCCATGGTGCTGTTTCCAGCTGACACTTAGGAACTTTTTGTTCAGCTTTTTCTTCTAAGAGGGAGAATACATTTTTCTGACCAGTTGGGTGAAATGAAGAAAGCAGGACAGAGTTAGTGCAATTTCACATCTTCTCTGTGCTGCACTGCAGACATTGTAGGACAGCTGCCAGTGGAGAATCAGGCTTTGCACTTTGCTCAGGAGCTGGCTTGTGGGGATGAGAAGGTGTAGATATGCACAGAAAGCTCTGACCTTCAATTCAGAGATCTAATGTTCATGGTCAAGAAGGTTTTCTTCTGTTTCCTTGCGCACCCATATGTTTCCAGTACTGGCTGCAGTGTCCATTATACTTATCCTAGAGGGCATAAGCCACCTGCAGGGGTGGCAGGCAGCTCCCTGTGGATCTAGTTGTGATCATTACAAGTCTTCTTGGCTGGTTAAGTCAAACTCAAATGTCAGTGTGTGTGCAGGGATGATTTTTTTTCATATAGGTGCAGAGATGTCCTACCCACCCTCTGGAAGCACCAGGAGAAGAGACTAAAGCAGAAGAAACCCTTCTGTCTTTGGGAGCTTGATGGTTTGCTTTCCCATTGTGTTTCCAGAGTATTCGGTCCAAGGTGGAGCTCACAGTCTGGGACAGCCCTGAGGACATTGGCTTGACCTTCACTGCCACGTGCCAGGATGGGTTGTCTTATCCTGGGCTCAGGAAGTGTGGGGATCTCAAAATTGGAGATACGGTGAGTCTGCCTTTCATTCTGTTCCCTGGAGAGACTGTCTTACCTGCTTCCCTCAGTTGATGAGTAGTCCTGGGCAATAAAACACAGTTTTGCTCATTTTCCTCTGCTTTCCTCAGGATGATATAGAAACCCACAGAGAGTGGGTCTGCTAGAAGTAGTTCTGGGCAGTGCAGGTCAGTCCAAGGTGAGCTGTGAGGAAAGAGGGAATACAGGCATCTTGTCGACAGTACTGAGCTAGAAGTCCTGGTCAGGCAGCAATAGTCAAAAATGGGCTTTTTTCCCTTAATAACAGATATTCACATCACACTGTCACCTGTGAAATTCCATGGGCAGCAGCCCTCCTCTTCTGCGTTCAGTTCCTAGGTTACTGGATGGCAGCACGCACTGAAAGAAATGTTAACATGGCATAATCCATCCTGTGCTTTTCTAAAAGCAGTGAAGCTAAGCTTTGCTTGTTTAAATTGAGTATTGATGCAGATAAATGAGTTACTGGGCTACAGGGCTAGGGCAGTAGGGCTCAGGTCAGTGGGGAACCTCCTCCCTTTCTTCAGACTGTTGCTGTCTGAGGCCATGGGTGTGGGTTCATTAGCAGCCTGATTGCCTTATTTGAGAAGAGTCACTCTGCAAACATACCAGGGCTCTCAGTGCTGTGGCATATAAAAATAGTTTGAAAGAGTCAACAGTAGCTGGAGTTTTACCCCACCAAATAAGGATCATGTGAGGTGTTAAACAGGGAGGTGGCCTTGCTTTTTAAACTGAATTTACTGGGTGTTGGATAGGTGGGTAAAAGCAATCCCTGTAGCTCCTTGTTCCTATGGCAAAACTTGAACCCCCAAGGAAGCAGAGTCAGTCTGGTTGTTGATCCTGGGCTCCCAGCTGTGGCAGGAGCAGGGGGATTGCTCCAGCTGCTGCAGCTTGTGCCATAAAGAGTGTGGGAGCTGGCACTGGCACTGCTCCATTTTAGGGGCACTCTTGAGTGTCGAGGTGCCCCCATAGGTAGAGATGCCACAGGATCGTGGGGTCGTGTACCTCCGCCCCCTCTTTTCAGCTGCTTTCTGCCTCAGTGCTTCCACGTGGCTCGAGATTTGGCTCCTGCTAAGAAAGTTTCCCCAAAGAGGATAATGCTGGCACTGGACCCTAATCTGCCAGGGTTTAGTCCTGGGGCTGTGGGTGTCAGCGGGTGAAAGGGAGCAGGATTACCCTGATCCCCTTAGCTTGCTTTCTGATCTCCTCCTCTGTAATTTGAGCTTCTGTCCTAATTGCTTCAGGCCTTGGGAATGGGAGGAGGTCAAGGGAAGTTTCCTGGGGGTGCAGCTCTCCTGCCAGTGGTGGCTGCTGTGCCTTCATCTGCACAGCACCTCTTGACCTGTGGGACAGTGAAGTCAGCAAGAGCTTGAGGTAACCCCCAAATGTCCCTAGAGAGAAAGCATTTCTTCCCCAGGCCTAGGAAAGGGTCTCATTTCCTTGGAATAAGGTTAATCCTCCTTGCTAACTGGCAGCTCTGGACAGTGCTGGCCAGCCCAGCAAAGAGCAGGATTAAATCAGGGGACAAGCAAGCAACCAAAGTATGGTCTTGGTTTTCTCAAGGAGAAAATCCCTGACACTGGATTGTAGCAACCTAAAATGAGTAGGGGTGTGATGTATAACAATTTTAAGTGTGGAACCCTTCTGAAGCCAGCCTTGATAGAAGCATCCATTAAAAATGGCCTGTGAGCAGCATGCCAAAAGCTTGGGACTGTGGGGCTGGTACACATTTCCACGTGCAAATCAGGAGTCCATAAAGCCTTCTAAATCCATGATCTTACAGGCACCTTGGGTTCTTTGCTGTGCTGGTTAGATCTTTGATAGTGCTTGTTTTTAGAGAATTTTCTATTTTTAATAGCATGAAAACTGGGCTATTTGCTGGAGTTTTTGCTCTCTTTATTTCATGGGAATAGGCAGGTTCCTTCCCCCTTCACAGAAACCAGTGGTGTCTGATGGGGAAAACTGCTGTGAATGGCTGACAACAGAGTTTTAAAATGCTTTGGATGCTCACCCCCTCCTGGGACTGGCAGATGTTGGTGCATTGATCTGCAAGTGCCCTTGCTGGACGTGCAATTGTTTGGGGGTTTTTTTTGCACACCTGGGAAAGAAACTGTGATGCGCTGAGCTGGGCTCCATTCAGTGGAATTGCTCCATGGATTTTCCCCAGGACATTTGCTGTTCCCTGCTGGGGTACTGTCTTGGTTTGGGAAGACGTATCTGCCAGGGAAAGCTGGAGTTTTCCTTGGAATGGAGAATGTAAATCACACCCTCTTCCAAATTATTATAATTTTTCAATTAAAGGCTTTTCAGGCAAAGATTTGGGAATAGGAATAACAGCTCTTTACTAGAAATAGTAAGAATACAAATGCAGTAATACCAAAAACAAGAAAACAAAACAAACAGAAAATCCTAGAAAACCCTGACAGAGTCAGAAAATACAATCTGACACCCTGTTGGAAGCAATCCAAAGTAAGCCCTCCCGGAGTGGCAGATGTGGTTCTGTTGGAGTAGAGATGGTCCTACAGAAAGGGTCCAGTAATGGCAAGATGGATCTGGCCTTCCTTTGGGAATCCAGCGGAAAACCAGAATGCCTGGGGTTCTGGCTTCTCAGTTTTTATCTAGGTAGGAATGGTTTGGCTCCCCCCACTGGGTGGAGCATCTCACAATAGAATGATGTAACGGGTCATGTCATTGGTGAGCCTTAATGGCCCATTACCAGAAGATATCCCCCTGGAGGGTGGAAAGAGATAAGGAACAATGCCCTACCCGGTTTTAACAGCTGGCCCATTATCAGAAAGCAGCCAACCCCCACCCCCCACCCCAGAGTCACAAGAGATAAAGAAAACACCTCCACAACCGGTTTCAACAGATGAAATAGAATAAACATTTTTGGTTACATCACCCAAGACAAGTACACCACTGACAGCTTCTTTGGGGCCGTGCCTTGTTCCCTTCCATCTCCCTCCAGGTTTCCTTCGAGGTGTCCGTGGAGGCGCGGAGCTGCCCGGCCGAGCACACGTCGCACACATTCACCATCAAGCCGGCCGGCTTTCGGGACACGCTGGAGGTGGCCGTCACCTACAGCTGCCTGTGCGGCTGCACCGGCCGCGCCGCCCCGGCCAGCGGAAAATGCAGCGGCAACGGCACCTACTCCTGCGGGCTGTGCCAGTGCGACCCCGGGTACCTGGGCGCCCGCTGCGAGTGCGAGGAGGGCGCCAGCGGGGACCTGCACCACGCCCTGTGCCGCGAGGCCGAGGGCAAGCCCCTGTGCAGCGGCAGGGGGGAGTGCAGCTGCAACCAGTGCCTCTGCTACGAGAGCGAGTTCGGCAACATCTACGGGCCCTTCTGCGAGTGTGACGACTTCTCCTGCGCCAGGTACAAGGGAGTCCTCTGCTCAGGTAGGAGACTTTCCTCCCTCATGACCTCCGTGCGGTGGCAGTGCGAAAATTGCCCCAAAAATGGGGAAGGTTGTCGGGCTGGAGTGTGCAGGGAATCTCTACCCTATTTCTGGAGGAGTCTGTGTTCCCTTTCTTTTCCTTATGGGAACACGGAGGGGAGTATGGGTTATACCTGAATTATTAAAAAGATGGATATTGATCCAGTACTGATATCCAACTGTGACGGCCAAAGACTCTCTTAACAGTTTAAAGTTAGAAAGTGTATGTTTATTATGATGCCGGGCAGTGTGTGGGGATAGCTCCCAAATACACACGCACAATTTGCAGATGATCACAGGATCTTTTTATGTACAGGAGTATTGAATACCCAAAACACAAATGCATATTCATAACTCCGGTACATCCCATTCTCCACTTCCTATGGTAATTAGCCAAAAAGCCATTAAGCATGCGTAGTTTGTTCTTTGAAATGGGTCGGTGGTCCTTTTTATGGGGTGGGGTCTCAAAATGATGAAGTAAATGGGTCTTGCTCGCTTTGACTTTTTAACCTTTTAGTGTTGTGTGACAGCTGTTTTTCCAGGGTTGTTTGATTTATGATTGTATTGTATTCTTGGAGTCTATTGATTAGTCAGAATATATAAACAGGCCTCATGATTTATCAGGTTCTTAAATCTGGCTTCTGTTAGTGGAGGGAAGTTTATCTATCTTACCTCAGCAATATCTAGTTTAACTAAAGTCCTTAATTCTTAAAAATTAATGTCTCATACCCACACCTCTGAGGTTCCAGCCTGGCAGAGACGTGGCTAATATTAATTGGCGGGACGGCATGATTGAGTGTATCTTGAAAAATCAAAAAGGTTTTAATAAAGAAGGGAAATAATATAAAAACAAAAACAAAGCTGAGCACAGTATAGAGAAAAGTCGCCTACTTGCTACAACATCTCGAAAAGCATGGAGTTTCTTTGTTCTTTCCCTTTAGTTCTTAACAGTTTAAGTGGGCTTTTAGGCCCTTGGCTCAATGAGATGAACAACAGAATTGGAGTTACATTCCCGGAGTCCAGTCCACACTTCTGTGTTGGCTCTGAGCCAATTACAATCAGAAAATCACAGAACCTTCCAGCTAAACTTCCTAAAATGTCTTAAGGTAAACTGAAACTCTTTCCCTATTTGGAAGCACCTGCTGGAGGTGTGGGGAATGTATCACCACAGGAAAGGTTTAAAGGCATCCACAGTTAAGAGCAAAAATTGCATTATCCTCATCAGAACTGGGTTTTCAGCACTGGAGTCAAAGGCTCTATCCCTGCAGGTTTGTCTGCTGCCTGTGTCCCACGGAGATGAGCAGAGTCTTGCCTTTGGTGTTACTATTTTGAAGTAACTATGCACATCTCTTGCACACTGATGTATTTCCCTAGGAAAGAGTAAACCAGCATGGGCTTAAATCCTCTGAGACTCTTTTGGTGTATTCATAGGTTGGATTTTTCCTTTGTGTGCCATCCTTCCCTGCCTAGGCAGAAACAATCTTCTTTTAAAGATGTAGTATTTGGTGTAATCCCCTGGTGTGTCACAGGTGAAAGCAAAGATTGTATTTCAGGCTGTTACTTCTTGGAGAAAAGCTGTATTAAAGATTCCTAAAGCTGTTTTATGTAGGGATTTTTCTCCCACTGGGAAAACAAGTCATTCACTGGGAAAGCTGTAGCCAGTCAGCTTTGCTCAAACAAAAGTAGAAGAGTTATTTAGCTGTGTTTGCTAAAATGGTTTTAAAACCTCATCAGTCCAAGGTCAAATAATTTACCTTGAACATAATTGCCTGGATTAGCCCTCGGACATAATTCCCTCAGTTGGATCAGGGCAAAGGGTTGTTCTTTAAAATTTGCCTGCTTTCAAGCAAGTAAAATATTTCTGTAGCTGAAAACTTTGGACAAAAATTCCAAACAAGTGTAAGCTTGGAAAAAATGGCTACTTTTTATGTTTTCTCCAGGGAAGTGGTGTTTTTTTCTGCTGCTGTTTATCTTGCCCTGCATATTTCAGAGTGGGGCAGTAAGCTTTGGTTGCAAGTTTCTGGCTGTTTGAGGCAATTGTGTTGTTAAGTGGATAGAGGACGTTTGTGTTAATTTTCCTGTAGCCTCGCTAGTGATTTTGTCACTGCAGGCAATACTCTGGGTTTGGAATTGCCCTGGAGATCCCTGCTGCAGAGCAATGGGAAAGGCCAGTTCCTCCCTAACAGTGACTGCCTGGGGGGTGTCTGTGGGGCTCTTCCTGCTGAAGCATGAGGGGAAAGATGGGTGAGCAAGCACAAAATAACTGTTTGAAAGTAGATGGGGAAAAAATTAAACTCAACTGTGAAGTAATTAGGAGCACTACTGCCTGGGAGCTCTCCGGAAGACCACATTGCTTTGATAGCATCATCCCACCCAAAAGGAGTATATTTAAAGGCAAGCAGGGCAGCAGTGCTATGAGGAGGGGTTGTAAGTTACTGGTGTAGCTGTTGCTGCAAGAGAAGGACACACCTCTGCTCAAATTTCCTTTTCAGCAGGAGGGCCAGAGCTTTGCTGCTCCACAGGAAAGCAAGTTATGTATCTTCTCTTGCACCTGCTTGCTTCTGACCCTGTGGGGGATGCCTGGTGCTGGGAGGACCAGCATAGCTGGTTTTGGGATTTGCCAAAGTTTTTTAAAAGTCCTTTTTATGCTATGAAAGAAAACAAAGGGTAGGCTGAGGCCAAGCAAGCTCTTTGCTCAAGGGATGGGATGGAGTCTGGCATGGCTGTGTGAGATGGTTTGTTGGCTTTTTCTTTTTTTTTTTCTTCTTAAATTATGATTAGTTATCATCTTAGTTATGATGCTAAATCTGAATTGTAGCAAGTGCTGTGCTGGTGACATAACATTTTGAGGTGGTTTTGTCAGGCCAAGAGGCTTGGGATTTACCAGCCCACCACAAGCTTGCATGGCAGGGAACCTCCTTTTGTCAGCATTTGAGAGGAGAGATGCCTGCAGACAGTGCTGCCTATGGCTCCAGTCCTTTTGTAGTCCTCCCCATGAAGTGGAGAAGCAGATTTTGGGTGAGAAAGAATCTAAAGAATCAGCAAGAATTTAATTTCTGTTAATGGGAGGTTTAACGTGCCTCCTCCTGCATCTGTGAGGTAGGTGGGAAAAGGGAGTAATTTATAATGCGGAGTAAATGTTAATTCAAGTTGCATCCAACTCAGAATCAATGTCACTTAGTCACTAATAAGTGGAATTTGTTCTGCTGCTCCCCAAGTCCAGTTAACAGCTCCAGAGTAGCTGTTTCAAACCATTAATCCAGCTTCTGGAGGGGCCATAGGGGATGGGTTCTGTTCTTCCAAAGAAATGTGGCTGTGTTACCTGCAGCATTGTGCTCTTGACAAAGCAAGCAGTTGCTTCCCAAACTCTCAAATGCTTTGCTTCAAGTTTTTCTTTGGGTGGAGAGGTTGCCTTTTTGCATTGAGATCTTCAGCACATCACTCTGTCCCCTCTACTCTGAAGTGTGGATGGCTGTGGGAGAGGGGAGGAAAGCCCTCCTGCCTGCAGCTGGGCTGGGGAAGGGGCAGCTGGCTGCACAAGCCTCGGGCTTTTGAACTCTTTGGCTGCCTGCCACGCAGTTTGACAAAGGAGGAAACATCTCTGCCCTAATTGCATTCCTGAAGGTCCCATAAAGCGAGGTGGCAGGAGGGGGGAGAGGCCCCAGTAAGGGCATCACAAATTTGCCTCTAATGAAGAAAGACTGGCTTGTTGGAGGCCAAGCTTCATTAGCTTCAGTTGCTCCAGACCTATTTTTTCTTGCATGGGGGGGGGCACACAGTAATATGGCATCATATGGGTCTCTAAAGAAATTTTCCCTTATCCACCACCACTGTTCCCCAGTTCCCTGTGTGTCATTTGTGTGCTCTTCAGCCCAGGACTTTGGTTGTGCCCAGGCACATCACTAATTACAGAAGAGTACTCATCATGCTGCAGCCATTCCTCCCCTTGAAACACAAAGGATCTCATCCTGAAAATCCATACTGCCTGAGCAACATGGCAACTACTGATGGTGGTCCAGCTTTGGGGAATCAGGTCTTTTGTGGTTTCTCTTCTTCATTTTTTTTTTTTAGAATTGGACAATAAATCAGATTTATAAACAGTTTTGCATCTGTAAATGAAGCCCTTCAACATCTCTCTAGCTTGTAAGCAGCTGTGAGCATCTGAGCTGGTTGACTAAAGGTTGTGGCTGGCTAAAGCACAGCATGATGGTGATGCTTTGGAGCACAGGAGCTGGTCTGGCTTCCCTTATCAGCACAGGTCTTCCAGTGACACAGAAAACTCAGATAAGCAATAGAGCATCAAGTGTCAAATCTGCAAGTAGGTGCAAGTGCCAAAGTCACTTCTGAGATGAGATGTGGAAGAGACAGCTCATTGAAAATTTGGGGTTTGTTTTGCAAAGAATAGCCAAGCTGACACATGATGCGACTCCAGCTGCCCTGCAGAAACCACTTCAAAAACTGCTGAGTTTATACAAGTCCTCGGTATTTACTTCTGAATGCTTCCTCTCTTGGTTTTGGTAAATGGGGAAGCTCAAGGAGGTTTTAGCCTGTACTAAGGCCCAGGGAGATAAGGCTGTTTTGTTTTGTTCTAACACAGCCTCAAATTAGAAACCTCACTTGTGCTTTTCCAGTTTGTTTTCCCTGTAGCCTGTCCATAACACATTGAACAGCCAGTGGGTTGATGGCTCAGTGGCAGTGCCCCAGTTTCTGGTCCTGCCCATGCATTGAGAGTAGCACTTGGGTTTGATTCCCCTGTTGGTATATGCACCCTGGGGATTTGGATGGGATCTGTGACTATACAAATTACTGTGCCCATGGATACATTGTCTGGAAATAGACTTTCTTCCACGTGTACTTTTGTAGTTACTATTCACCTATCCAGTGGTGAATAAAACTACTGTCCTGGGTGGTAATAATGACTGCCTCTTGCATGGAGGATGCTGATGTGCATCTGAAAGCTCAGATGTGACAATAAAGGTTATCCACGTCTTTCAGACACAAAACAGCATTTTATTTTTGGTCTTAATTCTCTTCATTCCCAACGCCTACATTTTTACCAAAAGCTGCTGTTATGAAAGAAATGGGTAGTATTTGATTTATTAACCTCTGAGGTGCAGGTGGTGTGGTTTGGGGAGGAAGGAGAGCTTCCTTTGTGCCCTCTGTCTGTGGCTGTGCTGTGGGTGGGGTGACTTTTGACAAATGTACCCCTGCCGTAAGGGAAGAGGGTGGCCTGTGGCGGAAAGAAGAGAGGGAACAGAGCCTAAACCACATCTGCAATGTTTCCTTTTTAAGTCACGTCAATTCTTGTTATCTGTAGGTTTTTCTGAGCCCTGCCTAGTAAAAGAGAACCTGAAGGGGAGAGACAAAAGAACCATATAAATATGTAAGTTAAAAATAATCCCCTGGCTGTTGCTAAGTGCTAGTACAGCTGTGAGCCAGGCAGCTGCAGGGAGATGCAGCTCCATCTCTGGGGCAGCTGCCCCACAGGTCAATCCCTCTCTGCTTCCCATGTGGGAGGAGCATGGGGAGCACACATCTACCAGCACATTTGAGGCTTATTTTGGTGACAGAGGATGCAGTGTCAGCTCGGGTCACTGTGCTGTAACCTCACAGTTCCAGTTGCCTTGTGAGTAGTCCCAGTCATTAGCAGCAGGTTGGGGGCTCAGGGGTCAGTGGCTGTGGATGCTGACAGGGTGCAGGGCATGGGAGGGTGGTTTGGGGGAGCAGAACCAAGTAAACTCCTCTGAAACAAAACCCTGTATCATTAGGATGTTGCAGCACTGCCTCTTTTCCCACCAAAGAGCAGGGTAGGAGACAGGGAGCTGAAGACAAGCTGAGTCTGGGCTGGAAGACACAGCAGTCTGTGTGTGTTTTCATGCTGTGTGGAGCACAGGGTGCCCATGGCTCCTTGAGGTTTCAGGCACCTTAAGGTCTCTTGCCTACAGTGCCTCTTGCAGAGCCCAGGGACCCATATGCCCAGGACAAGGAGATGGTGCTGCTGTAGCATCTCTCTTTTACAGTGTGGTCAAAAATCAGTCAGACTGCATGTTTATCTCCGAGCTTCCTAAAGACCTTTCTCCTTGGTGCATTCCTATTTGGCCTTTGCTTTTATCACTTGCAGGAGCTCCTCAGCCAAAGGTCCTGTACTGAGATGTCTGTGTGCCAGAGAATAAATGGATAAAAGAAAATAATCCCCCTGAATAAGAAGGAAAAATAAACCTCTGACTTGCTTTGTCCCATAGCTATGAGGAACTGAGGCCAGAGCACCTGTGCCTGGTGTCACTACTGGGTGGGCATCCCCTCTCCAGCTTACATCCCTCCTCCACCTGTGAAACAGTTTGGCTCCGGTAAGAATAGACTACAAACATTTAATAAGAAACAAATCAAATGGGGCACCTCTGCTGTTCCCTTTGTTTTCTAGGGTCAAACTGCAAAGCTGTTCTGCTGACTCTCATCATGTAGATTGCTGTAAAGAAATGGAAGGTTAAGGTCAGCTCCATTTATTCACATCCAGTGGGTCAGCCTAAAAAAAAAAAAGTAAGGGCCAGGTCAGCTGGAGCAGGCAGGGCTGAGGACTGCAGTGGGGAAGAGCAGTCAACTGAATCCTGCTTGGACTGATGCCACTCTTGCCCTGCTTACAAGCTCCCTGCAGATGCTGTTTGGCTGTGTGTCCAGTGTCATTTGG
The DNA here is from genome assembly GCA_024734555.1 of Trochalopteron elliotii. NCBI lineage: Eukaryota > Metazoa > Chordata > Aves > Passeriformes > Leiothrichidae > Trochalopteron > Trochalopteron elliotii. The sequence goes on from JANPWX010000011.1 coordinate 1,050,505, forward strand.
CTGCACCATGCCTAAGACCCAAATCAAGAAAAATGTCCTTTTTTAAATTTATTTTGTTAATGTGTGTTTCTATAAAAAAGATCTTTTCTGAGGGCAGCTGTTGAACTGTTGGCATTCCTGCTTGCCCTTCTGTAGAGCGTGGGGCTGCCGTGCTGTTGCAACATTTTGGAGCAGCAGAAGGTGGTTGCTCAAGCAGTGATTTATAAAACATTTCCACAGGTGAGGAAGGAGCTGTGGGGGCTCCTGCTGCTGCTGACACATGTGGGATGTTGGCTTTTAGGCCTTATTCTGACAACAAGAGCTGGTGTCTGTGCCCTGGGGTCATTCCAGGCTGCTTCCCGTGGTGCCTTGGATCTGGCTGTGCTTTGCCAGACAGCAGTGAGCCCTGAGAGCAACACTTGAAACCTCTCAGCCTTTAGTGTGGAGTGTCATTGAGTAAGTCTGCTCTTCACACAGTGTGAAGAGGAGCAGAAGGTACAGGGACATGTCTGGGACACGCTTAACCCGCTGTGGGCAGCCTGCAATGCTCTGTGCTTGCATCATGTGCTTGGGTGGCACCTTCTGTGCAGAGAGGGCTTATTTGAGGGCAGGGACATCCAGCCCTGAGCTCCCAGATGATATCAAAGACTGGAGAGAGGTTCCACCCTAGAGCTGGGTGAGTGGCTGCCTGGTAGTAGCATTCCTCAGTAGAAGTGTCTGATTTTTCCTTGTAGGCAAAGGGCTCCTGATTAGCCAGAAAGCTAATTCAAATTCAGCAGGGTGTCCCATGGTGTTCTGGGTGTGCTTATCTCCAGCAGCTGTGGCTCACAGTCCCAATGAACCACATGGGAGGTGTTTGCATTCCATGTTTCATCTTCATGAAGTCTGGCACACAGATCCTCAGTGGCCTTTTGGAGGAGCACGGGGCTGACTCAGTGCATGTGTTTACTCACAGCTCCAGTCCTTGGGTGGCTCCTGAAACCGCTTCCTCCCAGGGCATCATTTCCATCCTTCCCCAATCTCTCTCTTCTTCTTCTTCTTCCTCTCCAAATTTATTTTTTCCCATTTAACCTGGTTTCTCTTCTCTTTTCAGTTTAATATTGAGTCATGTGCCACTGTCCTTTGAGAGCCTGTGCCTCCCCATCCTGCTCTGTGCCCACTCAGAAGGCTGAAGATCCCAGAGTTCAAATGGCCTCTGGGCTGGGACAAACAGCATGGGGTGACCCTTGTCTGCTGGCTGTGACCTGTGAAAGCATGGCCAGTGCTTGTAGCTGCAATGTAAAAATGCCTGGTCCCCCCTCTAATTGCACTGCTAACAACCCCCATGCTCTGCTTCAGGTCAGAGGTGGCTGCAGGTCAGTGCAGGTGGATGGTTCTTAGCTAGAATGTTCTGTGCTCCATGGATATGCTCCTTCCAGGGATTCCTTTCACAGCAATTAAATGCAGTATTTGTTATTATTACACCACCAGGCATTAGCATTACATTGTTCCTTCTTAAATATTATTGATTATTGTCGAGTTGGACTCTGTGGTCCTTATGGGTCCCTTCCAACTTGAGATATTTGATGATCTTTGCATGGATTTTTCACAGGAACACAAATGATGATTTCATTTGCATTTGTGCTCAGTGCTGTGTTTATTCCTTTTGTTCCTTGGTGTTCCTGGCAGCAGGCATACCCTGCCTGCCCCACCTTGCTCACACCAGGGGTTTGTGCTGGCTTTTCACTGAAACAGCAACTAGGTTGGACATTCTCTCCCCAGTGTATGGAGTACTGCTCTCCCTGAGTCTCTATTCCTGGCACGAAAGGGCAAAGCTGCTCTTTGTTATCCCTCTTTTCTCCCTGCCCAGGCTCTTATTGCTGTCCAAGCCTTGCAGCTCTCCCCAAATCTGGCAGCAGCTCCTTGAGGGCCAATGCACACAGAGCTCTGCTGTTCCTGCCTCTTTTCACTGCAGTTTCTCCTTGTCCCTGGGCGGACCTTTAGCAAGTGTTAATGCATGCTAATGAGGCATTAAATGCCCGGGCAGAATTAAAGAATACAGGAGTGACGTCCTTGACATCTTTATGGAGCCAGAGCTCTGTCCTTGGGGCTCTGCTCTTAAAGTGGCACAACATGTGGGCTGCAGCTGGAGGTGTCATCTGAAGATTAATGCATGTACCCAAACCCCGTGTCCTGTGCAGCTGGCCCCTCCCAGGGCCAAAACCCCACAGAAAGCTCCAAAAAATGATCTGCAAAGATGATCTCAGAAAATAAAGCTTAGATGGTCTTAGAACAAACTGGCTTTAAATGCTCTACTGGCCAGCATCTTGGTGAGTTTGGTGTCTGAATTTGGTTTCTTCTGGTCATTGACAGAAATGCAGATTTGGAAATGAATGTTGTATTTGGGGCTTTAAGGCAGATGATTGCCTCAGACCAGCAAGTTCGTGGAATTCTGGGTCTCTGCATTTCTTGTTGACATGCACTGACAACCTGTGAATTTTGCTCATTTTCATTCAAAAAATTGAGCTTAAGTAATTGACCTGAAAGGGAAGTGCAACACAGCCTGTGTGTTCATTCTTTCTCCTTTTTTTTTTTTTCTTTGTCTTATTTTGAGTGATGTTCTGACTTTTTTCAGATACTTTAAGGGAGAAATCTGTTACAAAAGCATGGAGCTTTGGTGAACTTGCACCAAATGATGTTTGCATGCAAACAAGCACTGGGTAAGGCTCCCATGGCACTGCATTTTGCAGAGAAGAATCTGTCTCTACTCCAGAGACCACTCTTCTCAACAAAGTCCAGCAGACAGGACATTCAACCCACTTGTGCTTCAGCAGGATGGCAATTAAACTGCTTTTTATTTGAAGGATGGACCTGAACCATAGAATTCAGCGCTGGAGTTTAGGGATCTGGAATCATGCAGCTTTGTTTTTGGAGCCAAGTTTTATTTTAAGAACATATCTGGAGTTTTTTGGGGTGGGAGGAGCTGGTAGGAGTCAGCTCAGGCGTCAGAGTGGGAGGACGAAACTTTTTCTTCCTGGAGCATCCTATATTGGTGGGAGGGTTGCAACTTTATAGCTTTTCTTAAGCCCTTTCTATGCCTTTCAGCGACTGCATGGTTGCCATATGTCCTCTCATGTTTTCAAATCTTCCAGAGCCTCCAGAGTGGCTAAATCTGAAATGCAGAGCTGTATAAGCAGATCTGAGCAGGGACAGGCCTAGAAGTGTGTAAGTGGGGGAGAAGCTCCTGGCTCTGGACCTGTGGGTGTTGGTGGTATCTGGGCAGGATTGGGAGGGCCAAGTGGAAAATGGTTTTTTTTCCAAGCAGTTTTATTTGTCATGCTTTTTGGGGAGAAAGGAAACAAACTGAGAGATCTGCATTCAGGGGAGTTTCATCTGTGAGCAAATCTGTGAGAGAGGAGCACTGCTGTGGGAGAGGTGTTGCTGTGTTACCATGGGAGACCCAATGAACAGCTGCATGTGAACAGATGGAGGTTGATAGGAAGTAACAGTGGCCCCATTTTGAGTCAGAGGTTTGGAGGGAGACACAGCAGGGGCAAAACCCCCAGAGGATTCACACACACCACCTCCTTCTGATCTGGCTTAAGAAATAATATGAATTGTTGGCAGTTCCTGCAGTGCCTTCCATGTCAGGAGCTAGGGGGTGACAAAGCCAAGGATGAGCCTGTTCCCAGAGTGGTGGGATGGTATTTGGGCCCACAGCTCAAAGGAAACCAGCACATCCACCCCAGCTGCCCCCACTGAGGATGAAGCTCTGTGCCTCTGGGAGGATCTGGCTCCAGCCCTTGCCCCATAGCTCTCCCTGCATCAGTAACAGAGTTGGCAGCAGGACCTGAAAGTTCCAATTCCCAGCTCTGGGTCTCCATCCAAAAGGCCACATGTAGCAGACTTGGCTGAGGCGCTAATGTAGTAGAAGTCAAGGATTTGTGGAGTGCTGAGCTTATTTGGAAAAAAAAAAATAGGAAGGCTTTATTTTAAGAAATGCAACTTTAGATCTCTTTCAGGAAATGACTTCTCACTGCCCATTTTGGCTTTTTGATGGATCATCAGATGTATCTCGTGGTTACATTTCAGCTCCACTTCTTTAGCAAGGAGAAGGAAAATGAGGAAAGACTGGCCAGGGCTGCCACAGGAAATCCGCCTGCCCCGGATAGCTTTCAGCTGCCTTCATGAAACAGCAGTTTCCAAAACCATGTCTTCCTTGCCCACTTCTCACTGAACCCAGAAATTCCCAAGTGAGTGAGAAACTGGAGTGCTGAGGGGGGTTTTTGTAATGGCAGTGCTGCACTTTGGGGGATGCTGACAGTAATGTCTAGCTGGTGATGGGACTTGTGGTACCCATGGCTGAATTAGCAGCTCAAGCCTGTATTTGTTCCTTCACCTTTGGCTCCATTATTCTGCATCTCCGGTGCTATTTTTGATGATTGGTGAGCCCAGTTCTGGGGGTTAAAATCTTGGTTAAATCCATACGCTTCAGGATACAAATATCCATTGCAATGGGAAGATGCACAGATCCAAGGTATCTGGTGTAAGTAACATTCAGAAAAGCACTATTTAGTTCTTACTAACCTCTTAGTGTTTGTTTTGCTGCTTCAGTGTTGCATTGTGGATAAATGAGTGTGGGGGCAAGCTCTCTCCTGGTGTGAGTGGAGGCAGTCGGATGAATTTCAGGTTACACAGAGACCTTGGACCCTTGACATTTGTCTGGGTTTATGTAGTAGCCTCCTTAGCACAAGGAGGTTGTTATGCTCAGTGGGCTCCAGGGGTTAGGGATGCTGCTGCCAGCCTGGCCACCCTTGCTTTCCCGGCATGGGATGGACCCCTGGATCCCAGGGGGTGGATCCTAAACCCATCCCTGCTGTTTAAAATTTCTGGAGCTCTCCCCAGGTCCCTGCAGGTGCTGACCATCTGGCAGTGCCATGGGCCTGAGCTGTGCCCTGGGCAGGCTGCCTGGCCTGGCCTGGCCTTGCCTGGCCTCTAGATGTGCACCACCGGCTGCTTTGAGCCATAGGAAGAAATTACTAGGGAAGCTGATGATTTATTTGCTTAAGCAGGCACTGTGTCATACCTTAGTCCTTTCCCAAATGAAAAGCCCTATGTTTTCTAAGTGTTCCAAGCCTTTTCTGCTGCCCTTCTTCTTCCCACTCAAAATGTGCTGTTCACAGAGCCTCTCCCCCAGACTTGGAGCACTTTTGCTGAGAAATTGGCTGGTCTGCTACAAACTGATGTTCAACTAGTGCCCTGTGTCAGAGGGTTTGACTTCTCTCATAAGCAGATGGTTTTGGTCCATGGTTGTGGACCCCTTCTGCACTGGAGCTCTCTGGGTCATGGGCACAGCAGCCAGGTCTTGTTAAAGGGGTGACACTGGAGAATCTGAAAATTGCTTGCCATAACTTATTTCTCTTCGTTGTTTTTCCTGTGGGTTTTTTTCTATTTCAGACTAGTTGTTCAAATAACCAAAAATGACAAAAGCACAGCCTTTTGGAGATCCTGACCCAGTCTGGATGTGAGCACAGAGGCACAAAAATAAGTGGCTTGATTTAATGGGAACAAAATACGGTATGATCTTTCTCCTCCCAAGTGCTCAGAAACCACTAAACTGGCTTAAAAATCATGACTTGTTTTTATTGTGTGTTAGGCCCATCGGTTTAATGTTCTAGAAGATGGGGAAAAAAGGAGTGTTGGAGGAGGCTTGTTTTCAAACTTTTTCTACCCCTCCATAAAACCTAGGATCATGTTTTTTTTATTTCAAAAGAAAGCTGGTATTTTTTATATGATTTTGTCATCCTCAGAAGTAGGAGGCTTTAGGAAAACCACCTTTTATGAAAAGTCCTGGTGACAGAGGTGTTAGTGGACTGAGTTTCAGACCTCTTGGTGCAGTTCCTAAAAGGCACACGGTTATCGTGGAGGCAGAGGGGCTGTCCCACCCAGCAGGGTCACAGCCTGCTGTCAGGCAGCCTGGGATGAAATCAGGGTCAGAGGCTGGAAGCTGCTATCCTGATTCAGGAATGACCCTGCTTGGGAACAACAAGAACAGCGCTGGTGTGGGGGTGCCAAGCTGGGTTTGTGCCGTGCCAGGCTGAGGGTAGGGAGGATTTGGCCTGTGGCTGCCGTCCTGGGGAGCAGCTGAGGGAGAGGCAGAGGCAGCTGGGGTGAAATGAGGGTGGTTGGATGGCCTGGCACAAGCTGCCTGAGTGACAGTGAGATGTGCAGCCCAGCCAGGGCACAGCAGTGGGGTGGGCGTGTGTTTTGGGATGGGGAGATGTGGAAGCACCAGCTGGGCTGTGTGTTCTGGCACACTCTGGTGGCATCCTTGGGAGCAGTGCACCCCATGGCTCCTGCCCAGATGGATCCCAGACTAGTCAAGCTCAGTCTAGGGACTGGTCTACCCCCACAAAAGCATTGCTTTCCTCTGCACACCCTCCCAGCAGGTTTCTGCAGCCTCCTGACATGTGTTTTGTGTTAGCCTGCCCCCGGAGGTCAGGAGCTGGCTGGAAAGTATGTTATCAAATTCAGAGGGAGCATTTAATTTCCCAGTTAGATCTAGATCTTTTAAATTTCTAAGCTTGTCTCGTTTCAAAGATGGGAACAGAAGAAAACATCTCTTATTATGTTTGGAGAACATAATTAATGTATTTTGGCTTCACAAACCAACTCTAACAGAGAATGTGCAAACTCAAAAGGGTTGAAGGGGGTTAAAGTCCAGGGTGATGTCCTGCACCATGAGACTGCTGCTGGTGCAGAGGTGTCTTGAAGCACACCCTCCTTGAGGACACATTGCCGTGGAAATGAAACTGGGAAGTGAAACTGGGTTCATCATGGGCACAGTGGTGAAAGGTTTCCTGCAGGCATGATGGCACAGAGACTGCTTAGCCACATCAGCACTGTGTGTGACCGTGGGAGAGCTGGGACTGGGAACGGGCAGCACACTGTGCTGCAGGATGTGAGTTCTGGGTAACAGTCTGCAAACCACAGCTCTGGGTCACTGTCACCAAAAGCCTTGCTGCCACATGGCCTCGGGACTCCTCTGAGTTTGTGTCCCAGGCAAGAGGATGGAGTGTATTCCCAGCTCTGGTGCTCCAGGTGGATGTTGAGAAGTGGGACAGCTCTTATTGTGCCCATATGAAAAACAAATGTTTCTCATTCACTGCGTTTCTCCAGTCTTCAGGCTGTGTGGGAGATGGATGGCACCAGAAGTGTAGCTCATGGTGCTTGCAGGAGTGGCCACTCTTTCAGGCTGATGAGGATTGTGACATCTTTGCCATTGAAGGTCAAGATGGAAATTACTGCTTTTGGCACATTGACCATGATGAGCTTCAGCCAGTGACTTCTTGCACACTAAGCCAGTGTGACCAAGGCAGGAAACACATGTCAGTGTGTTGTGACATTTTAAGCTCACACCCCACACTTAGTCACCCTCATACAGAATGGCTTTTTCTTCATTCCTATTAATAAACAAACCCCACATCCTTTAAGATGCTGTTTCTTAAGTTTTCCACTCACAGTAGTTTAATAGGATGCATTATTTGCAAATGGCCATTTCTCTTCCCCAGAACAGTAATTTCAGGCTCCACCTCCAGCCTGCCAGGGGCTGGAATGGTTGTGGAGTCTTTCTAGCTTCCTGTAACCTAGCTCTGATGCCATTAAAAACTGAAACATTTTATGGTCCAGAGGCAGATTTTCTCTGGAGTCACATCTTGTGCTGCATTCTGTGGTGTCCTAAGAGAACTAAGGGATAATATGAATACCATCATCTTGCTTCTCTTGGCCCTCGCAGTTCAAATTCAAGCCTGAGCACATGTACTAATTGCCAGCTGCTCTGGATTCCTTGAAATAGTGCCATTTAAGAAAACTATAGTTTATAGCTAAATTTGGACACATGCATTGCCATGGAGGCACCAAACCTGCTGTGTGTGAGAGCCCCCAATCACCTGAATTAATTTTGAATAAAAGCCAGACACCCCATTTGGTTTGCTGGTGAAGTGGTGGTCCTGGGAGTGCCCACTCTTCAGCAGCCCCCAAAGAGCAGCAGCTGTGGATGTAGCTGAGCCCATGGACTCAAGCCTAGAGGTTTCTGTCTGGGGAAAGGGCAATGCTGTCATTGTGAAGGCCAGCAGAGCAAGGGATTTTAATCTCCATCAGATGCAGGCACAGAAGGAGGTCACCTCTAGAGATCTTGTAAACATCATCTCTTTTGTCCAGTAATGTTCGAATATGCAGGCTGGATCCAAAGCAAACGTTGGGAGTGCAGAAGAGGCTGTAGAAGGACAACTTGTGATGTGCTGGGATATATGAGATGCCTAGGAAAACAGAAGGTGCTCCCGTGACTTTTGGCAAAGGATATAGCTTGGCAATCCACAGCCTCTGGTAATCTTGGCACAGTGGGAGAGGCAGGGAGATCAGCAGGCTTGTGTTGATGAAAGGAGCATGTTTTGTGTTGATGAAAGGAGCATGTATATAATTTATCGTGTCTGGGGTGCTTGAGGCTCTTTCCAGTGGAAAAGCTGAGCTGTAATTAGGCTGCTGATGAGCCTTGTATACAAACCCTCCAGCTCTATAAACTATTCCTGCAAAGGCATCCCTTTTCCTAGGGACTGGCCACGGAAGAATTTGAGCATTCTCCAGCAGATGGATGCCTCTCTGAAACCAGCTGCTCAGTGGACAGCCACTCCACTTACTGTCACTGACAGCCTTGGAGCCTGCTGACTTTCTCAGCCCTTCACTGAACCCCACAGCTCCAAAGGGATGCTTCAGTGGAGGAGAGCTCTTACTGGACTGGTTTCTTCATCCATCTCTGCTGTGAGCTGCCCTGAGCTATTCCCTGGGGAGACTCAGCTGGTCCCAGCAACCTTCATGCCTCTGGCTGGGACACAGAGCTCTTGTTTGGACACAGGAAATAGTGCTTGTTGATATAATTTTTTTCAAGGTTTTAAGAGAACTTCTTAAGTAAAACTGTTAAGAAGAAAGGGAAGGAAATACTTTATAAGGTGGGTGATCTGGTAGGCTTTTTACTGCTAAACTCTGGGCTCAAAACCAGTAAGGAAGCACTACTCCATTCCCATCTTAATATCTCTTGATGTAGACAGAGAAATACGAGATTGTTTCATACAAAAGTAGGAAGGGGGAGGTGCCCATTTGTCTTGAACAATTATAAGCTGGAAGAGCAGTGAATATACATATTTTTTGCTGCTAAATATAGGTCTTAACTTGATATTTAGATGTTTCCCATCAGCATCTTTTTGTTGCCCTGCCAAGTAAGGTCTCCCTGGCAGCTCTTCCTGCTGGGCTGCCGGTCCCTCCCAACCACAGCCCTGTTGTTGGTGGCCCCGAATTCTGCTGACACCTCTCCCCTGCTCTCACCTTCAGGTCACGGGGAGTGTCACTGCGGGGAGTGCAAGTGCCACGCCGGGTACATTGGGGACAACTGCAACTGCTCCACGGAGATGGACAGCTGTGTGTCCAGCGACGGGCAGATGTGCAGCGGCCGGGGCGCCTGTGTCTGCGGGAAGTGTCACTGCACCGAGCCGGGCGCTTTCGGAGAGACCTGTGAGAAGTGCCCCACCTGCCCAGGTGTCTGCAGCACTAAAAGGTACTCACAGGCAGTTCAGAAGGGATTTCTTGCTGGTGGGAAGGTCAGCTCCTTGGTTCCTGGGAGACTTTAGAGCTAAGGGGTTACTCCTGCTTTGTTAAATGTGTGATCACCCCCAGGGAAGCCTACTGCTGCTAGGAGCCCATGCTAAGCAACCTGACAGTATCGTAGGTAGAGCAGCAACAAGTCCTGTTTCCCTAGTGCTCATGGAGATTCATGTCCCTCTTCATTTCTGGTGCTGTCTCACTCTGCAGGAAGGGCTGGCAACCCCAGTTTTGCTGCACTTTGAACTGCAGATGTCTGGGTGCAGAGAGCTGTGAGCTGCAAAGGAGGGGAGGACTGGAATCAGAATCACTGCCCCTGCCTCACAGTGATGAAGATGCCCCAGGAATCAGCCTCAGGCTAGCACAGAGCAGCAGGACTTTCTGCCATGATCTCAGGCAGGATGGATTTGGCAGTAGCTGACCTGCAGCTCCCGACATCCAAAGGGCAAACCAATCCCAAACCTACCAGCTGCCTTGCACCTTCAGTGACCCCTAGAATAAATCCATCCTTGCGATGGAGATGCTTGGCCCTAAAGCTGCTGTCTCCTTGTGGTGCAGATGTACAGCCTCTATAGACCAGCACCCAGGGAGTCTCTTTCCAAGGACTGAATCCCTATGTTCCTGCAGTTTCTGACATGTGCTTAATCTTCCCCTCTGTGTATGTTCCTGCAGGGATTGTATTGAATGCAAGCTGTTTAACTCAGGAAGACTGGCTGATAACCAAACCTGCCAAAAGCACTGCAAGGATGAGATCATCACCACTGTGGATGTTCTTGGTAAGTTGGTAGCAGCAAGACTGCAGATGGTGGGAGTTGATGGCTTGTGGCATTGAACTCTTCTTAACCAGACTAAGACGTATCTGTAAAGAAAGCTTCAGGGAACACCTGGTATTTAGAAATGTATGTGTGTAGGTAGTATATGTATGTGTGGTATATGTGACACTCTCTCTGGGCTATAATCCATACTGAAGTAAAAAACTTTTTGATTTTAAATAACATCTAACTATTACTGCTAGTGCAGGGAGCAAAGAGAGTGGGATGAGGTCACATGAGACTGATGAGTCGTGAGAGAGTGCAAAAGGACAAACCCAAAAAAAGGCATTTTGTTTTTGGACAACCCCAAAAAAGGGCATTTTCTAATCTTCTGAGGTTTCATCTTGGAAGAAGTGAGCTTGTAAGAGAAAGCAAAGCTGTTTTGAGAACGAGTTCTGCTTTGGTGAAACTGACTGCTACAAGTCCCCCTGGCAATCTCCTGCCCTTTGTGTCCTACTCTAGAGGTCACCCCACATGTGCATCTCTCAGCAGATGACTTTCTCCCTGCTCTTCTCAAGATATGTTCTGGGAGTCCCTGGTTGCTATTTAGGGGAGTAAAGGGGGTCCAGACTTGTGACAGATTTAATCACAATCCTGACCTTGGCCTTAGCAATGTTTCTTGGAGGGAGGTATGTAGATCAAGCAGGGATAAGTTACTGTCTGCATCTGGCATTTCCTCCTCTCCCTTAAGAGTTTATAGAGGTGGGAGTCCCGCACCTTGCTCAGCCTTTCACTCACTTCCTCCTAAGCTGTCTGCAGGTGATGTTTTTCCCATTGACTCCTCTCACATCCCGTGTCCAGCTCTTAAATTATGACCAGTGGAGTTTCCTACCCTTCCCTTTGGGACACTTGCTCTCATTCTCTCCATTCACCCTGCAGTTTAGCAGGGAAGTGCACCTGCACCAACACACTGAAAGAGGTTTGGAAGTTCAAAACATGCAAAGCTCCTTTCTAATGCCTGTCTGGCCAGCAAATATTGGGAATCAAAGCTCATCCCTCCTGCACAGTTAATGTATACTATGCCAAAGCCAGCTTTTGTTTTGTCTGCTCCCTGGAAGGTGAGGCTAGGCTGTAGTTTGTCAGCTCCCTGCATGGCTTTCAGAGAAAAAACAGTCAGATTTCTGCTTTAAGACATATTTGGGAATTACACTTATGCTTCTGTTGAACTGTTGCAGTCAGATTGCACATAGTGCTGAGATCTTGGGAGCTCAAGGCACTTTGTGGCTTGGAGATCTGGGCTGCTAGAGAAAGAGGTAAAGCAAAATATTCCTAAAGAAAGTTCTTGTGGACTGTGGACTTCTTCACAGGCAGACTTGGCCAAATCCTGATTTTCAAGTGCTTTTGTTTAGCACGTGTTACAAGTCCCTGCTGAAGGCAGAATGCTGATATTTGTCACAGAATACATAGGTCTGTGCTGTTCTGGCAGAAGAGGATGGGATCTTCTTAAATATCAAATTGCAATGAACACAGCCTTGAACATCCCAGCTGCCTTTTGACTCTGGACATGATGCAGTCAGGGCTTCAAAGCTTTGTAGAGCAGAGGACTGATGAGCCAGAATTCTGCCTCATGGGAAGCTTGTATGACTTGCTTTGGACTCTGCAGGATCCCCTTTCATTCTGCAGTATTACCTTTGCATTCCTGACAGTTCCCAGAGAGGAACTTCCAGTGCCAGAGGAGCATGACAGGTCCTGCTCCAAGCTGAACCTGGCAGCAGCACACATCAGTGGACCTGAAAACTCAGTGAAGCCCTCACACCTCTCTCTGTTATCTCTGAAACCTAGTGAAGATCAACAGAAATCATTACTATTGAGACTTTAATCACTGTATCTTTTACCAAAATAATGGTGCAAGGATGGGAGTGAGAGCAGCTAGACCTACAGGAAACTGAGATCTGCTGCTCAATTCAAAAGGGCATTAGTCAAGAGACATGGAAGTATTATCTGTATTAATCTAATTAGTACTTTGCTTTGTAATAATCAGCACTTTTCCAGCCCATGATCTGCTACCACTGTGTAGATAGAGCAGGTTTTCCAGTCCCAGGATAGGGACAGCTGAGGTTTGTCCACACCAGGAACGCATCAGGACTCACCACAGGGGCAGCTGCATCTGAGCTCAGCTGTTGATATGGGGGCTATTAATCTTTTAACTGGATACAGGTCAAAGGCATTGAAGGGAAAAACAAACAGACAGGAGAGAGCTAAAGGGGCTGCCATAGCAGTGGCCATTAATGCGATCATTTTTCAGCATGACAGGCATGGATACGAGAGCTGTGGAAAGCTATTTCCAGGTGCCTAAGATAAGGTCATGCATGTCTTTGCCAGCCAACAGCACTGGGTCCCCAAATTCCTCTCCCGTTAAACTCTCAGCCCTTGCACGCTTGCAGAGCTGTGCTCCTGTCACAGCCAGAGATGCATCTCCAACTCCCTTCAGTCACTCTCCCTGCAATGGGGGTATCCAATGAGCTGTGGCTGTGCAGAGCAGTAGCTCTTAATCACCCCTTAAGCTAGATCTGCAAACCTTAGGTGATGGCTTTGCTCAGTCTTAAATTGGTTCTGTGAAGCAGCCTACCCCAGGCAGCAGCTTACAGTGACCAGGCTGTCTGGTGCTATGGTGTGTCAGACGCAAACACACAGCACATGGCCCTGAGAATGAAGTCCTTGCATTTCTTGCAACTCCCACATCTACACATCATCTTTGCAACCAACTACTCCCTTCCCCCTCCCTTCCTCCCTCCCTCCCTCCCTCCTCCCCTTCCCATTCTCCTTTTCTATCTCACTCTTTAAAAACAAACTTCTCAGCCGTTTCCGGAGCTGGAGCCATTTGGTGCAGCTGCAGCACAAGCTGGCCATGGGCATGAGTCAGTGCCCCTTGTTTTCCCTTCACCTTCCCCTCTTCAAGAAATTTAGCAAATTAGGAAGAAAATAGCATTTATTGCCAAAACAGACTTGCATGAAGGAAGAATGTGTGTGTGTGTGTGTGTGTGTGTGTGTGTGAGGTTGAGTCTGTTTGCTATGTGATGTTTGCCAAGTGCCACATTTTCTCAAGCAGTAAATCTGGACGCTTCTCAGTTACAATTTGTATGAGTTGTGATCAAACTGTGCTGCTTTCCAGGGTTACTCCCCATTCTTCTGCTCCCAGACATCCCTGGAAAGCTCTGCTTATCTTGCAGGGGAGAGCTGTGTGAATTCCTAATGTTAAAGCTGCCAACTAAGTCAACCGAGTCCTGTATTGCAGCTTTAGACATCGCCTATTAGACAGGGTGACTAGTTCAGAATCAGGGAACCCATACCATTGCAAGTTGTTAGGGGGGAATTATCTTAAAAAATAGAGGGTGTTGGAAGCATTTCTTTGAAAAAGTAGGGTACAAAAGTTCTGCAGTCTTGAGGATTTTTTTTTTTAACTGTATAAAAATTTATACAAAACCCTGCAATTCTTGCATCTGGTTCCAGAAACGGATGACCCCAACGCGATCCTCTGCGCCTACCCAGTGAACAACTGCGTCATGAAGTTCACCTACTTGGAGCTTCCCAGTGGGAAATCCAACCTCACCGTCCTCAAGGAGCCAGGTTGGCCCTCCCTTGGGTTTCTTTTTTGACAGCACTGGCTGCCTCAGGAGAGGTGATGGGCTGCTGGGGAGTGTGGTGGGTTGCAGAAAGGCTGGCTGCATGTGTGAGCAGATAAACTGGGGTGATTTAAACTGAAGTGTTTTGTGGTGATGAAACCCAGCTCCAGATGCTCCCAACTCAGTAAAAAAGAACTGTGAGAGTAAACCTTGCACCTGAGCCATCAACATTGCCAGCAAGTGGCTGAAGAGCTTTAGGAGGCTGCATTAAATGGAGCCTATTTAAGTAGCAAAAAGCATGCTTGATTTGGAGGTAAAGCTCCTGGGAGCAAAAACATCAGAAGGGGATACGTGGTGCAGCTGCTGGTTAAGTCATGATGTTGGGAAAGCCCTGCACCACCTAAGGATTTCCACACTGCCAAAGAGCTCTGATCCAGGCAGTGTAAGGGTAGTGTCCCTACTCCCCTCCCCAGACTGTGCAGACAGCTGTGCTTCCCAGCATTATTAATCACATGCAATGCAGTTGCTCAAAGCAGACCCCTTGTGGTGTTGCAGGACAAGCTGGTGAGCATCTGGCAGTAGCTTCTTGTGATCTGCTCTGGTCCTCTGAGGCACAGGCCAATATGGAAAATACTGAGATTCCTCATGTTCTATTTCATTTGTGCTGCAGCTTGCACTTAATTGAAAGACCAGTTGATTAGCTGACAGTTAATGTCCTTATTTAAAGTCCTTTGTGATCACCTGTCTCTGTGTGGGAGAAGCTGAGCTGGCTTTTGCCAGAGGCACCTTAATGCTCTGTGTCCCACATGGGTCACCTGGCATTAAAACCTTGCGTCACTCTTGGACAGTGGCACTGCAGCCCTACTACGTGATATCCCAGCTCTGGTGAAATCCATGAGAGGTGTCCCTTTGACCTGCCTCTAGCCAGGAATTTATTTAATTAAAAAAAAAATCAGTTTGATTTCAGAGGGGCTGTTGCTTTTTTTAATGTAGCCACTGCTGCTAGCGCTGCCTGAGGTCACTTGCTCAGTGGCTGTAGTCGAAGTTATTACATCCTGGTATCCTGATCTGGGCTAATCAGCTTTTCTCCCTCCCTGCCAGCCTGCAGCTCAGCCCCCAGCGCTGTGACCATCGTGCTGGCAGTGATTGGCAGTGTGGTGCTGATTGGCATCATCCTGCTGGCTCTCTGGAAGCTGCTCGTCACCATCCACGACAGGCGGGAGTTCGACCGGTTCCAGAGCGAGCGCTCCCGCGCCAGATATGAAATGGTGAGCCTGGGCTGGGGGTGCTGCTGGTGTGGGAGGGCTGTTGGGATGCACTGGCAGCAAACAGCTCTGCAGTGATGGAGGAGGGTGGCCGGCATGAGGGATGCAGGTGTCCATGCTCTGTGGTGCCTTCAGGGTCCAGCATTTTGCACTGCCTTCTCCTAGGCAAGTTATAAATGCTTTGCAAAACTATACCCAGCTTGGTTTCTATTTCCAAGCAGAGCTGGAGGCTGAAGGAGGTAGGGGAGACTGTGGTGGCAGCCACATTATCAGGTCTGTGAGGGAGTCCTTCTGGGAGGCTTTGGGTGGTGGTGCTCAGTGTTGGAGGGCAGTGCCTCTGCCTGCAGGCAGGATGGAAGGTGGGTCTGATGGACCAGCTCTGGATGAAAAGCACTGCTTTTGGATCTGAATGTTCAGTTCACTCAAAGCCAAACACAATGCTATCACCAAACACATTGGTATGTTTTTACCATGACATGGATTTTGTTCCTCATCTTTGTTCTTTTTGTCTGCTCCTTTCTCCAAAGGCGTCCAATCCTCTCTACCGAAAGCCCATTTCCACGCATAACGTAGAGTTCACGTTCAACAAGCTCAACAAGTCATACAACGGTACAGTTGACTGAAGGGGTCTCAGTGCCTGCCACTGCTGTGGACAATTGCTTGAATGGCTGGGCTGCTTCCCCACTTGAAGATGGGATTCTCCTCAGGGGCGAGAATCCCTTACGACGGGACTGGTCGATGACCAAAGCCTGTTATTTGCACAGTAAGGAGAAAGGTCTGGTTCATTCTGGAGGCACAGACGTGAGGGCAGGGTGTGCCTGCCTGTGTTGATGGACTCTGAGCCGTGTGCATCTCCATACCCCAGCTTTCCAGATGTATTAAACCTGCCAACTAAGTGAACCAAGTGCCATATTGCAGCTTTAGACATATCCCATTAGAAAAGGTGACTAGGTCAAAAATCAGGGGAACCCACTCCATCACAAGTTGTAAGGGGGGAATTAGCTTGAAAACAGGGTCTTGGAAACATATGTGTAAGAAATTAGGATAAAAAAGCTCTGCAGTTTTTAGGAATTTTTTTTATATAAACCCCGAAATAAAACAGTTGTGCATATGTGATGCTGTGAGTAGAGTGGATTGTTTCTTTGCTGAGCACCCCACCAGAACTGGGGCTTGCTCCTCCTGCCAGCAGCAGTGGTGCTGCCTGATGAATTTATTAATAGGGCCTTATCAATCAAAGCATGGCTATAAAACGTGGAGCTGGAGCTGTAGGGACTGCCACAGAAGTTGTGTTGATTTAATATACTGGTGTTGACCCAGGGCAGGGAGTACCTCAGGGAGCTCGTGCTCTGAGCCAATGGTGTTACACAGATTGGAAACTGGTGGGAGCCCAAGGAAAAGGGAGTTTAGCCTGAGGAAACTAATATAAACACCCATTCCTTATGGTGTGCAAGTAGGTGTCCAGCCCGGGTGGCTACAGGAGGGCAGCTGGGAGCACACAGCAGCTCATCCAGACTTCTGACTTTTTACCACAAGACTGTTGCTGTGGGGTCCAGTGGAGCCCAGCCGGAAAAGCAGGGGAGCCCTGAGCTTTTGGCTGGAAAGGGAGCTGGATAAAGACCAGCATTGTTGCTTCATAACGTATATTTTCCTTTGTTTTTTGCTTTTTTTATTTTTTTCTCCAAACTATTCCCCCAGCCCTGTTTTCCTCTGGAGCTGGGGTTTGGGTTACCCTGCTGACAGCTGCAGCTTTAAACCCACACAGACGGGGCTGCAGCCTCCACAGGAGAGAGAAGCTGGAGCAATTGCTACTGCCTGGATTTTTTTCCTTCTTTTTTTTTAAATTTCTTTTTTTCTTGTCTCTTCACCCTGAACAGATCATGCAATAGTCAGCTGAAGGAAGCTTGCCAGGGAAAAGCAAAAACAAATGGTGTTCATTGTTTTGACTTGCTCTTCTCATTGGAAAAGGGCCATGGGCCCATCCTTCCGGATTTATTTTTTATGTGTTTTTGCCTCTATAAACAGAAGCTCTTATTTTTTCAGTAAAAAGAGCTCTCCTTCAACAACTTTATGCCCCCCCCCTCTTCCTACAAGCAGCACTGAAGAAATGCAGCAGACCGTACTAAAAATATCTTGGAACTGGGATTTTTAGGAGGGCAGCAAGTGGCGCATTTGTGGCATCGGTGCTGATCAGGTGGGGTAAAAAACTCAAAACCTCAAGCAGATGAAATCTATACTGTCTTCCCACTTGATTCCACTCAATCTGCCCTAGCAGGGGAGGAGGGTGCATACATCCATTCTGAAAAAAAGTGCAGGGGCAGGCTCTGGTTAAATACTGCCTTCATGTAACCCACCATGGGTGGGCTGGAAGCTTTGCCACCTCCTCCCTGCAGCACCATGAGCAGCAGGACTGGGCTGAGTACTGCACAGGGGCAGCTCTTCAGAGCTCCACATCTGCACAATAATGAAGTCCAGGCTAAAGTTTGCAGGCTGAGAAATTGCATTTTGAATACCTTGGACTAACCCTGCCACTTGGGAAGGAGCCTCCATGGGGCAAATAGGGGGTTTGTGATCATCCCTCTGCCACATGCCAAGATGGCAAGACAGATTTCATCACTGACACAAAAGAAAAAATAGAAAGTAGTCAGAAAATAATCATCATGAGGAGACAGAGCAAGTTTTAGCTTGGTTCACGTGGCTGCCTCACGTAAGTCATACTGCCCCAGGCACAGAAAGGGGGAGCAGGAAGGAAAGCTGAGGGAAAGGAAGGGCAGGAATACTTCAAACCAGCTTTGCTGCCCAAAGCAGCAAATGCTGTGAATACAGTTCTGTGTCAGTTCATTTGTGAGGGACCAAGCAGTTTAAAAACAAATCCACCCCTTTGCACTCTGAAAGGAGAGGCACAGGCAGTGCCCTCCTGCCACCCTTTCCCTTGCACTCTTGCAGATTACCTTTGTGCTGTGGCATTTCCCACAACACTGGGTTAGGGCTGAGACACTGGGCAATCCAGGCAGTTGTAGGGAGCCAAGATTTGACTCATTGCTAAGGGGTGGTTTGGGCAAGGAGAGTGGAAAAAAGCAGAGAAAAGGCTTGGGGACAGGACTGCAAATGCCCTCCTTCCACTGCACAGGGAGACAACTCAGCTGTAAAGCTGACTGGTCTGCAGAGTAGGCAGGGAGCAATGTGGGACCAAATAAGCAAGGGAAGGGTGCCACAGGCCAGGCTATCAAGCCAGTGTACAAAAAGTTGATGCTGTCAGTGCTGCCTGTGGTGCTGCATCAGGCAGCGCAGGGCAGTCCCCCAAATTCAGCTTCTCCATAACGTTACATCTTAAAAAAAAAAGTAAGGAAGCACTGCTAAGGCTTTGCGTTAGTGGGTAAGCAGATCTGCCTTTACCCTTGCAAGAGTAGTGCCAAGCACAGTCACGGGAGTGGTGTATTTCAGTCAGCAGCAGTTTATTTGTGTCTGTAAATACATGCAGCCTGACCACAGCTAGCATTCCTGAATGAAAGCTCCAGCTCCAGAAGGCATCAACGGGTCAAATGTGATGGAAAAATGTCAGTGCTTGTCTAGCCAAGTTGGAATCCGGATGCCCCTGCAAAATCATCTCCTCCTGTTTCCCCAGTCACAGCTGACGGCTGCTGCTGCAGGGCTGCTGGGGCTCACCAGTGCCTTTTCCCTGTGCTGCTGGTCTGGGGGAGGAGACAGCACCATTCCGTGGGAGAAGTCAAGGCCACTGGCAGCATTATTTGTTTTGTTAATTGTGGAGATGCAGTGACACTCTTCCCTGTTACACCAGCCTGAGCGAGGCATGTCTGCCTGTCTGCATCCTCGTTGCCCTTTACAGTGGACTAAGGAGGTGCTTGGCAGCTGAAGGCAAAGCCCAGGGTCTGGAAGATGAATGCTCCACACTCTTGAACTTACTTAACCTTGCATTTCTCCAGCCAAGTGGAAAGCCAAGGAGCTACAGTGTTGAGAGAAGGATCACTAAGCTGCCTGCAGGAAATGCCACAGTGAGGTAACTCATTGCATCTGGCCCCCAGCAGCATATCACAGCACCATCTCCACACCTGAACACACAAACTGGAATTGACTGTTGTTCTCCTTTCCACTGCCAGCCTGCAAAAGTCAAAACTATACAGCAGAGACACAGGAGTTTATTTCATCCTGTCCCTTTCTGCATGCCCACTAGTTTATGCTGGTGTCCCCTGGATGCAGCCCATCAGAAACTTGTCCATTCATCTGCCACGGCCCAGGATCACCCAATCTGTGTGGGGGCAAAAGTTGCAACCATGGGTTTGCAGGACCCTGTCGTGCACAAGGACAAGGAGGCTTTATTTCCTAAATTACTTTATTGCCTTTTACAAGTCACCACTATCAAGGCAAGCATACTGATGATTAGCAAAACAAGTATATCTATGCTGCAAATAAATTCTGTAAGGCCGTTGTGGTTTAAGCCCAGCTGACAACTCAGCCCCACACAGCCACACTCTCACTCTGCCGCAGTGGGACAGGGGAGAGAATCAGAAGAGTAAAAAAGTGACAAAATGTGGGTTGAGATAAAAGCAGTTCAGTAAGTAAAGCCACAGCTGCATGCAAGCAAAGCATAACAAGGAATTAATTTATTTGGAGTCTGACTGACAGGTGTTCATCAAGTCCCAGGAAAACTGAGCTCCTTCATGCCTGACAGTGACTTGGGAAGACAAACGCTGTGACTGTGAACATACCCCCCTTCCTTGTTCTTCCCCCAGTTCTGTGTGCTGAGCATGATGCCAATATGCTCTGGGATATCCCTGTGGTCAGGGAGGATCAGCTGTCCTGGCTGTGTCCCCTCCCAGTTCCTTGTGCACTACCAGCATCCTCACTGGTGGGATGGGAGGAGGAGCAGGAAAGGCCTTGAATCTGTGTAAGCTCTGCTCAGCTGTAGCTAAAACACCTCTGTGTTATCAACACTGTTTCCAGCAAAAATCCAAATTGTGCTAGCTGCTCTGAAAAAAATTAACTCTGTCCTAGCCAAAACCAGCTCAAGCAAATATATAATTCAACAGCAGCAGAAATCAATATTAACAGTAATGAATATTAGTAGCAAGTCTATATTTCAATTTTGCAAGTCACCATAGAATTACCACTAGTAAAGCAGCAAAAATACTTACCAGTAATTATTATTTAGAACAAGAGGAAATGGCTTCAAGTTGCACCAGTGAAGGTTTAGATTGGATATTAGGAAAAATTTCTTCACTGAAAGGGTTGTCAAGCATTGGAACAGGATGCCCAGGGAAGTGGGGAGTCAACAAACCTGGAGGCATTTAAAAGGCAAGTAGATGTAGCATTATGGGACGTGGTTTAGTGGTGGACTTGTCAGTGTTGGGGTAACAGGGATTCAGTGATTATAAGGGTTCTCTCCAACCTAAATGATTCTATGATTTTATGGCTCTAATCTAACCCTTTCTTACTTGGAGTGAAGAGGCCATGGTTAATTTTGGAGGTATTTGAACAACAGTATGCTCAGAAAGGCAGCAACCCTCCTTTTGTGTGTTCAGTTTGTAGGGCTATTGGAGGGCAGCACAGACTAAAAATATATACTCAGTGATTCTGAAGGTGTTTTCCAAACTAAATGATTCTGTGATTATATGCATGCTTGTATATATGTGTGTGTAGATATCTATAAATGTGTGTGTGTGTATGTGCACATACATGTATAAAATGTTATAGAAATTGTTCCTGATACCAGGTGCTTGTCAAACCCACCCCAGAAGTGTGGCCAGCTGACAGTGTCTCACTTGGACAATGTATTGGGTTTGACTGAAATAGGGTTCATTTCCCCTCAGCAGCTCTCACAGTGCTGTGCTTTGCAGTGGCAGCTGGAAAGGTGTCAATACCACACCAGTGCTTTGGCTGCTGCTGAGCAGAGCTGTCTCTCTGACATCTCCCCATCAAGGGGCTGGGAGTGGGCAAGATCCTGGGAGGGGACACAAGCAGGCCAGCTGACCCGAATTAGCCAAAGGGCTATTCCATACCATGTGATGTCAGCTCAGATACAAAAGCTAAGGGAGGGAGGAGGAACAGGGAGGCATTTGTTACTCTGCAATGTTTGCCTTCTGGAGCAACCACTACGTGTGCTGAAGCCCTGCTTCCCGGGAAGGGCCTGGACATCACTTACTGATGGGAAGTAGAGACTGACTTTTCCCTTTGCTTATGCCTGTGCAAACTTGTGCTTGTCTTTTTTATGCTTTAGTAAACTGCCTTGTCTCAACCTGTGAGTTGTTTTCCATCTTATTCTCTCCTGTGTCCTGCTGGGAAGAGGAGCAATAGAGTGGCTTGGTGGGCACCTGGTGCCTGGCCAGGGCCAACACACTACAGTCCTTTTTGGTGCCCAAACCTGGGGTGAGATAAAGGCAGTTATATATATCTATATCTATATGTATATTGCATGCTGTAGTTAAAAGTAAATCATAGTTATAGAGTAGCAAGCTCTTGTGCAGGGCACTGAGTTTGTCAGCTGCACTGCTTATCTCTTTATTTTGCTGAGTTTGGGAACATGTTAACAAAAACAATGGCTCTGTGCTTTGCTCTTACACTGATGGCCTTGTTATGTGGGGGAAGCTGTCTTCTGGGGATGGTGACTGATGTGAATGCTTTTATAATGCAGGCTCCCATGGTCTTTGCTCATCCTTATGTAAGCCGTTTAATACTTGTAATAATATTAGCTAATACTGTTGGCATGCTATGGAGTTCATGCAATCTGGCATCATCCTGGGCTAGGAGAAAACAAACTTTAGGTGAGGAGATATTGAAAGATGCCTTGAGGCATCCAGTTCCTGGGTGGCAAGGTGCATGGAAGGATTTGGGCAGGTTCCTAGGGCGGTTATCACCTCCCATTGCCTGGGACTTTACACCTGAACAGGTGATCAACCCTGACCAACTGACCCATCAACTGATAGAAGGGTGCCTTGTCCACCCCACTGAACACCAGCAGCTCCTTGCCCTGTACTGGGGCCTGGCCTGTGCCTACAGAGCCACTGTTCAGTACTCTCAGAGGACTGTAGTTGAGGCAGGAACACAAACTGCATTTGAGGACACTATGGCTGAGTCAGGGACTCAAACCACAGCAGCTACAGTAACTGCCCCAGAAGTGAAAGCAAAAAAATGGACAAGGCAAGTTACACTCCCTTACCAGAGATTAGTAAGGGAGGAAGAAGAAGAGGAAGAAGGGGAAGCAACAGAAGGAAAGGAGGGATTAGATCAAGAGGCAGGTCCTTCAACAAAGAAATCAAAAGGAGTGAGGCAAATCAAACAGGAAACCGAAGTTACTCGGTCCCTGACCTCGTCAGAACTTCGAGACATGCGAAAGGATTACAGCCGGCAGCCAGGTGAGCCCATTTCTGCCTGGCTGCTTCGGTGCTGGGATAATGGGGCTGGCAGACAGCAGCTAGAAGGTCATGAAGCCCAACAGCTGGGACCCCTTGCTAAAGATTGGGAAATTGAAAGAGGAATCAGAAAAGAAGGAGCAATTTGCAGCCTCTGGAGACGGCTCCTCTCAAGCGTGAGGGGAAGATACCCATTTAAGGAAGATCTTGTGAACTCCCCAGGGAAGTGGACCACTGCAGACGAAGGTATCCAGTACTTGAGAGAATTAGCAGTGCTGGAAATCATCTATAGTGATCTAAAAAGTGACAAGGTCCCTGAAGATCCAGAGGATGCCCCTTGTACAATGGCCATGTGGAGGAAGGTGGTTAAAAGCGCCCCTGCATCATATTCCAGCAGCTTGGTATCACTGTACCACCCACAAATGGATACACCAACTGTGGAGATGGCATCCTCCTGGCTCCGAAATGTAGAAGAAACTCTGGGTACCTCCTCATCCCTACAAGCCAGCAGCCCAGCCTTTAGGGGCAGCCCGAGAGATCGGTCCTCTCCCTCCCCAGTCAGGGGGAAGGGCAGCCCCAAGCGCAGGCCCCGTGGTGAGCTCTGGTTCTTTCTGCGTGACCAGGGGGAGGACATGAGGAAGTGGGTAGGTGAACCCACCTTTAAGCTGGAGGCCCGTGTCCGTGAACTGAGAGGGAAGAAAGCTGTTAAAGGGTCACCCAAGAAGACTGCCAGTGCAGTTGCTGCAGAGAGACAAGAAGGCAATCAGCGATTTCCCAGACATAAAAGAACTAGAATCACTTCCTTTCACCCTGATGAGGGGACTTCTGATCTGGCATCACAAAGGTCAGATAGTGAATACTCTGACCAGGAGCAGGAATAGAGGTTCCCTGCCTCCAGCCAGGAGGAGGAAAGGGATGACCAGGCATACTGGACTGTGTGGGTTTGATGGCCTGGCACATCAGATCCACAGAAGTGTAAAGCTTTAGTAGATACCAGTGCACATTGTACATTGATGCCATCAATGCGCGGGAGTGTAGAATCCATCTGGATCTTTGGAGTGACAGGGGGATGCCAGGAGTTTTCTGTGTTAGAGGCCAAGGTGAGCTTAACAGGGAACAAGTGGGAAAAGCATTCCACTGTGACTGGCCCAGAGGCCCCTTGTATCCTTGGCATTGACTAGATACTTCAAGGATCCAAAAGGGTATTGGTGGGCTTTTAGTTCAGCTACAGTGAATACAGAGAAGATCTAACAATTATCCACCCTGCCTGGCCTCTCAGAAAATCCCCTTATTGTAGGATTGCTGCAGGTTGAATGAAGACCAGCAAGCACCAGTTGCTACCAGGACTGTGCACCAGCAGCAGTATCTCACCAACCAAGACTCTGTAACCCCCATCCATGAACCCTCCATCCATTAGTCCTTGGAGAGCCAAGGAGTGATCAGCAGGAACTGCACACCCTTTAACAGCCCCATATGGCCAGTGTGAAAGTCTGATGGGGAATGGAGGCTGAATGGACTATTGGGGCCTGAATGAAGTCACACCACCTGTGAGTGCTGCTGTATCAGACATGTTGGAAATTCAGCATGAGCTGGGGTCAAAGGCAGCCAAGTGGTGGCACACAGGTTATGCACAAATGTGAAACATGCTGCAATCAAGTGAGCCACCCAAGTGGAGTCTCCTTGGAAGAGAGTGCAGTAGCTGGGGTTTCAGTATGGTGAGGCCTGGCAAATTGACTATATTGGGCATTTCCATGAACACACCAAGGCAAGAGTTACATCCTCACCATGGCAGAGGCAACAACTGGCTGGCTGGAAACATCCCCTGTAAACTGTTGCCACTGCCTGGGAGACCTTGAGATCCCAGGCCTTGAGGGACAGATTTTGTGGCAACTTGGTGCTACAGAGAGAATTGAATCAGACAATGGGGCTCCCTTTAAAAATAACCTCAAAACTCTTGGGCAAAGAAACATGGCATTGAGTGCATATATCACATCCGTTATTATCCACAGGCCTCTGGGAAGATTGAATGCTATAATGGACTGCTGAAGACTATGTAAAGAGTGTCAGCTAATGGGCCATGGAAGCACTGGGATGCAAATTTAGCAGAAGCCACTTGGCTGGTCAACACCAGGGGATCTGGTAACCACCCTGGTCCTGCCCAAACTAAACCCCTACCCACTGTGGGAGGAGATAAGGTCCTTGCACATGTAGGGAAGTGGGAAAGTCAGTGTGGATTTCTCCTCCCATGGGAAAAGGCAAGCCCATTCGTGGGATTGTCTTTGTCCAAGGACTTGGGTGTACTTGGTGGGTGATGAAGAAGGATGGGGAGCCCCAGTGTATACCTCAAGGAGATCTAACCTTGGGGGAAAAATAATCTGTGGTGTGAGTTGTATGTTGCAGGAAGTAGCAGAAATGACACGAACTGATGAAGAATGAATTTCCTGAGGAGCAAGAATGCAACGACAACCTAAGCCAGGCTGGTGTCAGTGCCCAACAATCCAGTGTGCTTCTTCTCCTGTCCTGACCCCTCATCCTGATGGAAGGAAGCCCAAGTCATGGATCTGGAGGGATGGAGGAAGCCCATTAATGGGGAAATAATACCTATCTTTGAAGGGACAGGGGATAGTGGTTAATGAAAATGTACGTATGGCATAGAGATTGTTTAAGGGTTTAGTTTAAGTTGTAGGTGTGGGCAAGAAGGCATTCCAGTAATGAGAAATAAATACAACAGGAGACTTGAAAGATATATAAATTATGTGGGATCTGAGTGTGACACAAATGGTATGGAATAAGGAGTGGACAGTGTATAGAATAAAGGGTCTGACTGAGATAGAGTTCATTTTCCCTTAGCAGCTCTCACAGTGCTGTGCTTTGCAGTGGCAGCTGGAAAGGTGTCAATACCACACCAGTGCTTTGGCTGCTGCTGAGCAGAGCTGTCCCTCTGACATCCCCCCATCAAGGGGGTGGGAGTGGGCAAGATCCTGGGAGGGGACACAAGCAGGCCAGCTGACCCAAACTAGCCAAAGGGCTATTCCATACCATGTGATGTCAGCTCAGATACAAAAGCTAAGGGAGGGAGGAGGAACAGGGAGGCATTTGTTACTCTGCAATGTTTGCCTTCTGGAGCAACCACTACGTGTGCTGAAGCCCTGCTTCCCGGGAAGGGCCTGGACATCACTTACTGATGGGAAGTAGAGACTGACTTTTCCCTTTGCTTATGCCTGTGCAAACTTGTGCTTGTCTTTTTTATGCTTTAGTAAACTGCCTTGTCTCAACCTGTGAGTTGTTTGCCATCTTATTCTCTCCTGTGTCCTGCTGGGAAGAGGAGCAATAGAGCTGCTCAGTGGGCACCTGGCACCCAGCCAAGGTCAACCCACTCTGCATCATGGAACCTGGAGCCAGCCTGGCATCCCTGGTGAGGGTCTGTTCTGCCAAGGAAATACCATGGGGAACAAGAATTTTGCACATTGGGATGCATCAGAGAAAGTGGCTCCATTTGGGGTAAAAAGTAAGTCCTTTTTATACCACAGACATAACCAGGCATAAGACACCAGCACTTGGAGCAGCCAATAGCTGCTGCTGACTGCTATTTTCTTGTGGCACAATCAATAAATGATGGTTTAAATGGGACAGAATGCAAGCTTGTTCTGATTCTGGAAACCTCATGGACCTGTTAGTACAGGGTTAAACACTCTGCCTTGATTACCTATAGGGTAATTGTTGTGTGGAAAGTTAAATGTCAGAACTTGAGACGGGAAGGCCTAAGGAGCAAGATGTGCTGTGGTGTAAGTGTCTATCCTCTGTGGTGGTAATCTCTTAGTGCCACGAAAACAGAACCATCCAGGGGTTAAAAAGTTGGCCACCAGCTTCACCCAGATTCATTGTCATGCTTGTGGAATAAATTAGAAAAACATGGATTAGAAAAAAATTTCAATTTTGTTACAATCAGAGTGCCCAAAAGAGGTTATGATCTATACAGCCAATTGTGTTTCTTGGGTCATATATGTCCCAATTATCATTAGTACTAAGCCAACTCTGTAAACAGCAGCATGACTTAAGAGAGAGATTACAGTGAGATTACAGTATCTTTGACAACTCATGTTATTAACATTCCATGTAAAATGCCAGAGTCCACTAAAACCTCCTTTGTAATTGCTGATTCATTATTTCAGATCCATGAAGTTTCCAGAATCAATACGAGTTTGTACTCTGTCCCATTTACAGCGAAACCATGCTTGGGTGTGATTGTTACACAAAGTGTAATTACAGTTGCTGTTCTTCCTCACCCAAATTGAATCTGTGTCCTGGGGCATCATAATGCACCATGGGGCCTCATGAATGTGCTTTAAAGGTTGTTGTTGATAATTTGGTGTATTGGGGAGTAAGCATGCCAAATTAGGTTGACACCAAGATGCTTCAGAGACAGGTCCTGCTGAGCCTCAAAATTTGGCATCTAATGATCCAAGGGTGGTGTAAGCAATGCAAACAATCCAATTTGTTGCCTGTATGAGAAATTATATTCATAAATTGAACAATGTGATCACTATTCCATCCTTGAAATAAGGAACAAGCAATAATGTAATGACAAGATATGGTGTGCATAATGTGACAGTTATAAAAAGGACAAAAATGCTCATGACCTTGTTTCACTTCATGCCAGCTTGTCAAATCAGTGCAACATCTGGAGGAAGCCCATGGACCCTTAGGATAATATCTGTCTGTTAAAGGACAGGGGACAGGAGTTAATGAGAATGTGTAAATCTCTGTGCTGGTTATAAAAGTGGTTTAACTGTGTAGTTTGAGTTGCAAGCATGGGTAAGAAGGGATTTCAGTAATGAGAACTAAATACAATTGAATCATATACTGCATGAAGTGCTGGGCCCCACAATTTAGGAAGGATATTAAAGTCTTTGAATGCATCCAGAAGACTCCAGGTTTATCTAGTTTAGAGAAAAAGAGGCTGAGGTAAGTCCTCATTGTACTTTGCAGCTTCCTGAGGAGGGGAGGTGGCTCTTTGCCTGCCTGCAGTGCTCTGGTGCCACCCCCATCATGCCTATCCCAATCTTTGCAAGGTGAACATGGACATCTCCTCTAGCCAGCCTGCTGAGTCCTGTTCCTTGCAGGAGATCCCCTAAGTGTCTCCATTCCAGATCATGTTCCTGTTTGCAGAGAGCCACTTTGTGACAGATTGAGTAATTTCAGCATTTCAAGTATTTTGTCCCTTATTCTTACCACTCTGAGCTCCCTTAAGCCTCTGGAGGACCCTGACCTGACCTTCCCTTTGGGAGTGTTTCGTGTCCTTCTTGCCTCCCCATAAGGACTGTCAATTTTCCAGCCCTTGGGCCACTATGGTGTTTCAGTGCCAGGTTTCGTGCCATAACATTAAGGACAGGGTTTTTTTGGTCCCTCTGGATGCTGTATTTTGCAAGAATTTCAGTTTCCCTGTTGCTGGCACAACCATTATGCCCCAGGGGGTTGCCTCTGTCCGCCAAGGACATCCCAAGCAGTCAGTCTCACTGTCCAGCCAGAGAATCCATCAAGAGTAGAGGGAGAGGGAGGGACACATCCCCACAGTCCCAGCTTTTTTCTAGTATCATTTTTTACTGAAGATAACAGGGAGAAGGTTTCCACTCTGGACTCTGCATCAGTGTTTATGAGAAATATTCTCCCTGTCAGGAATATCTGTCCAGCCTCAGCCTGATGAAGGATTGCTGTTCCAGCCCCCAGCAGGTACCACCTATCCCACCCAGTCCTCAGGAGGCTTTTTGCTGTCCTCAATGGACAACTGCCTTAGCTGCTCAGCATGAAAAATTCTAGAAATCATTGTGACCCTGGGTGGCAGAGGGGAGCCTTTCTCTGCAGCAGGAGCCAGGAGGAACACGGGGAAGTTTTAATGTCAGAGTACGAGGAGACTGCCTTATCCAGACAAAGCTTGGGCAACAAAGAGGAGGAGGAAGACTTGCTGCCAGAATCAAAGCCTCCTCCTCATTTTCCATTTTCAGTGTGTGTCTTTTCAGTGGTCCTGCTCTGAGACCAGCCATGTAGGCTTTTGCTGTAGCTGTCATACATCCAGATGTCTGAGGGTAGTTTTTAACTAATTGGTTTGCAACAAAGGCATGGGATTCAAAGGTAATTTCTCACACTTGTGCATCCTTAGCTTGCTGCAAAGCTTCCAGTTCCTGCCTAGCAGTGCTAAACAAAGCACCTACAGCTGGCACCTCTGTGAGAAGCCTAATGAAGGGCCCCTTGCTATTCTCTGCTTTGCATTTGAGTGTCCTGTCACCTCTGAAACTCAGTTTCCAGCCTTTCCAAATTTAACCAATTCTTAAACATCTTATCCCAGTCCCACAGAGGGGTTTTCCACAAGTATTTTGCCATTTTCACTGCTTTTCTACTGCCTTCTCCCAAGCATCCATGACCTGTTTATCACAGATCCACATTTCTGACACCAATTAATGCCACAACACAGAAAGATTACTTGGCTTTTGAGTATGCAAAGATCACAACTGTTTGTAGTATGTCTGACTCTGTCATGCACAAAGACACAGAGGATTTATTACCTATTTTCTCTCACTCATTACAGTTTACTATTATCAAAGCAAGTATAGTTACAGTTGGCAAAACAAGTATATCTACTCTACAAGTTACTACAAATTACTACCAGAAAGCAAACAGGGATTTCCACACCATCTGCAATCAGTACTAGCATCAAGTTTGTATTTCAATATTACACAGCCTATGACATACCACCACCTTATGCACAGTTGCAGCCTTGCTCAGGCTTCCCCCTGTCCTTAGTCCTGGCCAGCCTCCACCTCCAACCCTGCACTTTCACAGCTGGACTGTGGCTCACATCAGTTTATGAGAAAATGCTCAGAGGGCCACATGGGCCATGTAGAAACAGAGAACTGAGACTGAGGACAAAGCCAACCCAGACACACAGGCAGGGTCACCTCTCCCAGTGTGAAAATGCCTGCCAAAGGAGTTGGAGGAAAACCTGAAGCTGAAGCAGGCACCAGGCTGTTTTAATTTACTGCAGCATTCAAAACTGTACTTGTCACTGTGGTACAGACTGACCAAGATCCACCAGCATGATAACAAACAAACAAACCATCCAGCGTGTCTAGCCCAATCACAAGCCTTCAAAAACAGACCATTCCCTGAGACAGTGACCTCCAAAAGTCAGATCTGAAAACAAACTTCCTCTGGGTGTTTCACATTCCTTTGGTGCTATTCTCTAAATGCAATGTTTGTGTCTCTTACTAAAAAAATCCACAGCAACAGACTTTCCACATAAACTTAAAGGGAAGTGATTCAGTTATTTTTTCTGGGATTAAGTTTCAAATAAATTTTCATAGACTAGGCTATGGAAACTATAATATGACCTGTCAGTTAACCAATAATAAAGCAGTGTTGATACTGTGGCATACAAATAATACTTTTAAAGATGATGCTGATTTAACTTGGCTGGTTTTAATTCGGCATTGGAATTATCAAGATTTTGAAAGAGTTTTAAGTCTGAGTAAAGCACTGTACTTTGTGCAGTTAACCTGATTTAAGTGCCCTGGCTGGGTTCTCTTGACACAGCACTCTTGGGTTCTCCAGACAGAGATACCCACAACCTCCAAGACACAGAGTGGATTTTACACACAAACATCAAAAGCCACGTAACAATTCCTTAGTGGTTCCAGCTCGTGCTGGTCTCAGGTAGTCCTCAGGAATTGCTGCTCAGAAACAGCAGCAAGGCACTTTCTGCTGCAAGCACTGGCAACACTTGGTCACAGTCTTATTTCACTGTGAAAAGAGTGATTTCCTTTCACTCTGCTATAAACCATACTCCAGAGTGGGGAAGGATCACAATTTCATAGAAATGCCTACTTGCCAGTTAACATTAATCTGAGAAATTTAAATATAGCCGTATGCCTCTACCACAGGCTCAATCAGATCACAGAATGAACTGCAAGGGTTTCAGATTCATATATTATGATGCAAATGAGTTTTGTAAATTGTGACCTAGTTCCCATGTTAGGAACAGTTGGGACCAACAGCAGGGACTGTGCAATGAATGTGAGCAGCAGGGGCAAGCAAGGAAATTAACATTTGTTCTTAATTTGAAATGGATTTTTAATCACTTTCAGGTGCCTCAAAGGAAGTGCACACACTTGTTTACTATAATCATTCTGACAGAAGAATGCATATAGGAGGTAACACGTTTTTGTTTTACTAATTGAAATGTTTGCAGCGCTGGTGTCACACGAAGTGCCAGAACACAGCTCTTTCTGGTGGGCACAAAGAAGGACTGTGAAATGAAGTTTCCCAATTGATCCGTTCCTCAGAACTTGCTTTGTAAAGAAAGTGAATTGCACGTACCCTCTAAAAGTGACTGGATATTAGATCACATTCGTCTTTCCAAATCCAGCTGCTATTTTTTAAGCTCGAGGCCTGATAAACTTGCTCTCCAAAGAGCCTGCTCAGGGATTTAGCTCCACGGCTGTCAGCCACATGCTTAAACACAATTCAGCAGAGTTAGTGGAAAATACTGAACTCATGAAATTCTGCTTGTGCTGTAACAGCGAGCCCACAACTCACACTGTGCTGAGCTTCAGCCTGAGGCAGCTTTCTGATTTAAATGAGTTTTAGAATATGGTTTTCAATGTTCGAATGACATTTACATTTTTTAAATACGCCCAACAGCAAGGGTGTAACTCGTTAAAAACCAGACAGATTTTTCATTCTGAGGATTATCTAGAGCTGGAAATTATTGGAAGCTGTAAAAACGGCAGTCAATGCTCCCCAAAAATAGAGTCTCAGCTCCCTCTGGTGGAAAATTTCGGTCATTTTCTGCAAAAAGGTTTACGTGAGAAAGTCTTGTTTCTGCTACAGGTCTCAAGGCCATGAGATACCGAGAGACAGCAAACAAATCCTCGGTTCACTTTGAAGGACTGGAACTTTTTAGAAGTTGATGTGAAACATCCCATCTCACTGAGCATTGCAGGGTGTTTTAACAGGATACCTCATAACCAACAAGTTCCATCTTCCACAGGGTGGAATTCTCCAGGTGTGAATGATGATACATAATCCTACTGAAGCAATAGGTAGCCCCAAGGAAAATAACACACACAACGTTCCAACATTCTCTCCACAACATCTTAAGCCCCACAAGCAGCTGAGTCATGAAAGAGAGCACTATGTCTCTAAAACACGAGGCATAAAGCAAAGCCCAAATTCCAACCTGTGTCCCTTGGTCTTAGACGTCCTGCATAAATTAAACCCATCAAAAAAAGCCCCCTCCAATCTCCTATTTTCAAAGATCTGGTGAAGAGTGGAGCACTAATGGCAAAAGCTTTACTAAATGCAGTTGTTCCTAGTCTACAGGTAAGCGTACTAGCCAAAGAACCCAGCTTTTTGTGTGCTCTGGAACAGCAACAGTCCAGAATGGACTGGTTTTTGACATCTTGATCAGTAAAATTTTCATTGCTATTTGCACCACATACATGCTAGATACACTTAAGATTATTCCATACTTTATAATCAAAACCAGTCATGCAATATATTTCTATTTTTCCTTATTCACGATGTACAGTGAAAAGTAAAGCCTGCCAGTATTCCAGCTATTGTCACAAAAAAGTTTAATAAAATATATTTTTATTTCATATTAGAGGAATCAACAGCTCCACTGTAATTAAGCACACAACAATGAACTGCTCTGATAAATCTGTAAACAGAAGCATGAGGAACTCCTGCAGTCACAGACACACCAGAATGACTTTTTATTATACTTCTACCACAGAACAAAGACATACAGAGCCAATGAAAAGGAAAATGGTAGCAAAAAAGTATTTATTAAACACCACATAATTCAATTTCACAGTGTAGCATTAAAACCTGCACTTGCTCCTTGGAAACAGGAGAGCTGAATAAATCTGTGAAGGTAGGGCAGTTCATCACGTGTGCAGGTGAAGTTTATTAAGAACGTAACAAAATTCCATTTCCACAGCCAGAAAAAAATTGAGGGTGGGGAAAAGAAAGGCAACAACAGCCAACAAAATACCCTTGGAGTGTTTTGTGCCATGTTTTTCAAACAAGAAAGCCTACAAAGGCTAAAAAATGGTCATGAGGTTCTGGGTTCTTACATTCAAATATCAAAAATTAACAATGGCAAGTACAATTTGACCTCTGTGTGTACAATTAAAACAACTTTGTAATAGATTTTTCTCCAAAAGGGCAGCTTTCTATGGGCTGAAGTGTCCATGTATTGAGGGTTGCAGCTCAGGTTCCAATTCCACTGGCTAGGAGAGTGTCTGGTTTTCAATCTCCTGCAGGAACAGCAAGCCTGCTCATGTAGCTCTCCCACGCTGCCTTCCTGTATTTTTCTGCTTCTTGGAGACGGTCTGAGGCTGCCAAGATGCCACGGCCCACAATAATGATATCTGAGCCTTTTTCACCAATAACCTCCTTGGGGCTGAGGTACTTCTGTCCAAGGTTATCACCTGAAACACAGACACCATCTTTTTTTTTTATTTGTACAAAACTGTACGTACTAAAAACCTTCAGAGAGGTGCTGGAATACAAAACAGATTCCCTGTCCCAGCTCTCATCCCAAGAGTCCACAAACATAACCAGAAATTGTATTGCCAACCAAAAAACCCAGATCAAACTTGACAGCCAGCACCCTCCTTTTTCATGGTTTGCCCATCACTATAGATGGAGCAGTCAGTCAAAGAAGATTCAATCAGGATCACTGAAATAAGCCTCAGCCTTCTTAAAAAAGGCAACCCCCCCAAACATTAATGTAAAAGCTTGTGATTTCAGTTTAGGTCTCATAAGAATTAAGTATTGCAGAGAAACATATCTCCCCTATTTGCTTCAGTGATAACCTCTTTAGTCAGCACAAGACTTTCAATTAATTGATACTTTATCTATATCAATACCAAGTGCTTCAGCTGGATTTCTCTTTTGTTATATTTTTTTTACTCCTGCTGAATAGTTTTATATCTGATCTAACACCAATCTGAAGACATTTTGCACGTTTTCAGGAATGTGCTTTATGGTATGCACAGACCTCAAAACAAGAAAAAAGATTCCATAGCCTGCTTACTGCCTTCCAGAGCTCCCAAGAAAGGGATCAGCATATCCAGAAATATGGGAGACAGCCCTTAGTGGGAAACACACTCATCCCAGCTGAGAATCGCCATCCAAACCCTCTTCAGAAGCCACTTTTTCACTGCAGACTTTATCACTGGAGACTAGATCACTTCTGTCCTTAAACAGACTAAAAATATTTTAGAAAAAGTTACCTCCAGTTTGCAGCTGCACTCCTGGGGTTAAATGCAGAAATTCTGGTTTATTACTAACTCTAGATCCACAAATGAATCCAAAAACAAAATCTGAGTTGTCTTCAGCCATCTGTACCTGAAAAAGATCAGTGAACAATTACAAATGATATACTTAAAACTCAGCTGGCCTAGCAATCTGTTTGTCATCCACCCTCTGACACTTTAAGCTGTGCAAGGCAGGGGTATGAAACACTTCTTGCTTTCCCAATGTAAAGTCACTCTTTCCCTCTGGCAGGAAAGTGAATATTATGTTTCTATTTTATAAATAATGGAAGGAAGGAAAAAAGGAAGGAAGGAAAAAAGGAAGGAAGGAAAAAAGGAAGGAAGGAAAAAA